>OZ010795.1:387083010-388283010 GCA_963932465.1 Maratus speciosus | reverse complement strand
CAGCCGTAAATTAACATAGTTGCGCCACCTTGTGGACGGAGTGATAATTCACATACGCGGGATTTTAGTGTGATGCGTATTTTCTAAATCTTTATTCATTCATGGAAACGAATTTTGTTTGCCACATTTAGTGCAAAATAACGGCGTAGCGAGAGGGGCATCCAGATGCACTTGACACCATGTAATTTTTTTCGCTTTATCAGAAGCACTTCAGTTATTAATCAAGGTGAAAAAAACTTTACAATTTTAGTGGTGTGAGTAAGAAAACAGTTAGGTATCTACCTGTAGTTCACACTCCATCCGCTACGTGGCGCATGACCTTGATTGATATGACCTCGCTTTTAATCTTGCGGTTACTTTTCCCATTTAAGATAGGACGCTTACTTATATCGCTTTGGTAACTACTGTTATTGGCAATTTTTTAAATGCTAATGGCGAGATTTACACACGGCTGACATAAAAATAACCATTTTTTTCTCCTTATCCAGGAGCAAACGATAAATCGCGATGTATTATTTCAATTCCAATTTCTTCTCTTGAAAAAAAATGGTACTTACGTACTCTCTGGACCATGAGATAGATCGCCAAAAATGGTTGACAATTGCCAATCTTGTTTATCGTTTGCCAATTATGTTCAAAATAGTAATCTAACATTTTTAAATACATAACCTTGTTAAAGATGGCAAATTGTTTAAAGTAAGTAAATAAATAAATATATAACATAAAACTACATACTATATTTTAAAATTAAAAAAACTATAATAATAAAATAAATTTAAAACTGCAAAAAATAAACTGTCAAATGGACAAAAAATAAGGGTTGCTGTAATTAGTGTTTTCGTCTTGTATCTGATATGGCCCGGATGTAAATACCAGAAAAAAAAATTAAGTCGTACAAACATTCTTTCATTTCTTAATATTTCCGTTTTATATTGTTAATTTCTTAGTGGGATCGCTTTCTTGTATTTTAAATAAAATTAATATATTTTTCTTTTTTTCAATGCGTTTGTATTTATTTATTTATTTCAAACTTATACAGCCGTTTTAATTCTTTAACTAAAAGAATTAACAAAAAGATTTAATTTGAATTTCTTCCGTTGCTACAGTAACGGATGTACAATATGAATGAATATGAATGAATTATCACTTGTAATGTCAGACATTTCGAGGTTTTGGCGCCAAAGACATCACCAAATTAGAAAAATATGAAATATCTCACGAACTATTGGACTTAAAGGAATTTGGTTAGTGCCATTCGATTCAGAATACAAAAATACACTAAAATATGTTATCAGTTGAAAAATAACTATAAAATCAAATTTTTAAGGAATTTTTTAAAAGTTCGTTCGATTTTTTACCCCCTTTAGTGGTGGAATTTTAGAAAATCCTTTCTTAGCGGCACTCTATGTCATAAGAAGTATTTTTACCGCAAATTTCAAGATTTTACGTTCAGTAGTTTGGGCTGAGCGTTGATTAATACAAAATTCAGACTTTCTTTTATATGTATAGATTTTAATAACGGGAGAGACGCTGAGTCTTTTACACATGCAATAGTGGAAGACGCTTTTCTTTAATTTCAACAAAATTCTTTGGCTTTTTTTGGAAAGGTTAAGAATTATATGTGAGTATTATCTTTCTTTTATTGATTAAATATGTGTTTTTTGCGAAATTATTTACGGTTTTAATTTATTTTTTATTTTTATTGATTTTAGTATGGGTCGAGGGGTTTATTTCTCCCCTAGGAAAGAATCTGAGGTAAAAACCCTTCTTCTGCATACGAGTAATTCTCAAAGGAATATAGCAGAACTTGCTGGAGTTTCCAAGTCAGTAGTCAACAGGATAAAAATAAATCGGGACAAAAACCAGCCACTTTAGCCCAAACGAAAAGGTAAAAGTGGAAGAAAACACATTACAATTCTATGTACCGATAGGAAAATCCGGGATATCTGTTTAGGAAACAGAAAGAAAAGTGTGGGACTCCTTACTCAGATCTTTCAAGAATCTGGAATACCAGTTTCTAAGAGAACTGTGCAGTGGAGATTATCGGAGGAAGGGTTGACAGGTCATCGTGCAACCAAGAAACCCCGGTTGACAGAAGCAATGATGAGGAAGCGCCTTGCTTGGGCTCGTGAACACCGCCAGAAGACAGCTGATGACTGAAGTGAGGTCAGTTGTAAAGATAATTATTATTTATGTCATTTAAAATCATTTATTTCTAAATTATTAACATATTTAATTTTCTTCAGGTGGGTTTCTCAGATGAATCAACCTTTGAGATTTTGCCCGATAAAAGCAGATTTGTCAGGCGACACTAAGGCGAAAAATACTGCCCTGACTGCATCGTAGAAACTGTTAAACACCCTGATAAAATAATGGTGAGGTCTGTCATAAGCGTTAAAGGGGCTGGGCGCCTCTGCATTGTCCAGGGAACCATGAGACAAGACCAGTACAGGCAAGTTCTGGAAACTCGGCTGCTGCCGCAAATTGAAGAATAGTTCCCAGGTGGTGAATAGTTCATGTTTATGCATGATTCAGCGCCTTGCCACAAAGCTAGAAGTGTTACAAAGTTTTTGGCCCACCACAATATCCCAGTTTTACCTTGGCCTGGCAATTCTCCTCACATGAACCCCATAGAAAACTTATGGGAGATCCCACGCCGGAAATCGCCAAAGATAGGATTACAACCAATGTACAACTCATCGAAAAACTAATAAATGTATGGCATCAGAACCCTAAAATAAAAGAAAGTGCCAGAAATTACATAGAAACCATGCCGAGACGCATCGAAGCACTCCTCGAAGCCAAAGGAAATCTCACTAAATATTAATATTCTTTAGTTAACATTGGTAAATTGACTGTATTCTATTTTTGTTGGGGTTTTTTCATATACTAATATTGCGTAAATACTTCAACTATAACAAGAAAGCTTTTTAAACTTAAAAACAGTGTTTATTTTCAAATTATATCCTAATATTGTACAAAACTAGGGGGCTCGGCCCCCTACGAGCTACGCTCGCCAACCCCCTTCCAGACACCGTAGACTCTAAATGCACGCTAATTTGATCGGCTTTAAAAAGATTTCGAAAGATTGAATTATAATTCACAAAACAGTGGCGATCTCTCTATAAACGGATTTCTATTCATTTCTCTTTGATTGGGGAATTTTAACGCCAAATCCGTTGCGGTACTACTTGATTATCCCGTCGACCCATTTCGCCAAATTATATAAATCGTCAAACCACTCGCCAAATTATACAAATTGACATAATTTTTATTTTAAATAACGAAAAAACAAATAAATTAGTACAACATTAATAAAAATACAAATAAAACGTCTAAATAAAAATAACTTAATGACTTAGACACGTGTAACAACATTTCAAAATAAGCTAATATAAAAGGAATTAAGTAAACAGAGTCTTTGTCTCCTGGTATTTTTTAACAAAGTGAAAAGAAAGTTCTTTTAAATGAGACATTTTAAATTAATCGTTTTTAATCTGACGTAATTTTGACCAAACTATTCTTTCTCTTTTTAATATTCACGTGAAAATGCTTGTGTTAGAAATGAAATATTATTTGCGCTTTCCTAACAAAAATAGTTGAAAAGTATCCTCTTAAAATATCAAATAAATGTCTAGCGCGATTTCTAAATTTAAACCGTTTTGCAATATTATTTTGTGTTCATTTTATGTAATAACTGTAATGTGACGTAAATATGACGTAATTTCTCCTATTTAAAACTTCTAACGCATGTTAATAAATTTATTGTTTTACAAATTCCTTTCTCTCTTAAAATTCACGTGTAATTATAGTTTTTATGACGTAATTTTTAATAAGTTCCTGCTTTTTGTGTATAATTATTTAATTCTAATCCCAAATGTTTTTATCTGTTTATAATAGTCACGTGTAAATAAATTTTTAATTTATTTACACGTATAAATATTTTTTTTTGAAGCAAACATTATTGTTTCCGCTGTTTATGCAGTTGGCAACAGTTTAAATTAATATCTTTCTAAAATCTGTTAAAAATATCTCTAGAAATGCTGAAAATCTGAATTTAAAATAGAAATAAAACCTCAAAAAATTAGTCAAAATAAAAAAAATTAATGCAATCTGCACTCTGGCAAATTCTAACGCATAAAATGATCTAAAAATGATTAAATTCCTATGAACAGTTTTTGCTCCTATAAAACTTTTTTAGTGGAACGATTTTGTCCAACTTTAGCATTAAATATCTCTTAAAATAATTCTTCGATCTGAAAACTGTCTGCATCAGCGTGTTTATCAAACATTTCTGTATAATACTACCGAGTTTCATATTTTTGTATGCATTATTTTTCTTAATATTAACGAAGAAAGACCTCCGGTCACAAAAAATTCAAAACCGGCGGCGGCGGCGGCGGCGGTGACAGCGGTAGTTACTTTTTTTTAGAATAGAGAGAAACCCATACTTCATGACTGTCAATAATAATTTGGCAACCCACTGTAAGTAGCCATCAGGCTGATCGATCACGCTGTTTTTTTTTATTTATCGATGAAACGCGTTCAGAGTCCGTGGTCACCATTGTACATTTGTGGTAGAATATAACTTACTTACTTTAAACTATAAAATCAGAAGGTTAATAACGACTAACAATATTTATTAACATCTTGGAAAATACGCACAAACTACATGCACGAAGAGGCAAGCCACAATCATACCCGTGGACTGTTGCCAAATTACAAAGAGAAAAGTTCTTGTGATGATATCAGTTCAGTTCAGAGATTCAGCCAAAAACGGCTATTGCATGTTGCCACACGGTATAAGAAAAGGGTTTATCAGAAAACTCATATTTTTGAGCACATAGGATTTAAACATGAATATTAAGACTTTAAAATACAAAATATATGTATATATTTCTGCATACATTTATAAATCTACCCTATATATATAAATCCTAATGAAACGAATTTATGAAACGAATATATGAAACGCCTGAAATGTATCGATTCTTTGAATCGACCGATTAAACAACTGATTTTGTTTCATGGCGATTTCTCCTAAAATATGGAATACTTTGCGATGAAATTAACACCAAAAATCCGTGTTGATCCACAGATCTCAAAACTGGTATTAGAATTTTTAAATTCGAATTAGTTTTCGAAATATTAATTTTTTTCTAATTTTAAATACATTTTTTCTAATGATGGCAACTCAAATTTTAATCATAACAGAATTTTTTTTTTCATAATTCAGAAAAGGTTACTATTTTAAATTAATTTGGCGACAGTTGGGCCTCCTTTAAATCTATGCTAAGAACAATGCTTTTTTTGTATTTCGTTATCATTTTATTAAATACAAAACTTTCATTTAAAAATGAAACATTTAAATTGATGGCTTTCACTTTTTTTTTTTTAAACAAAACGAAAAGAAAAATATTAGACACAGATGTCATATACGCACCGGGGTACCTAATTGGCGCACAAATGGCATTATTTTGATAGACATGGTAACCCGGCTATTGTTGTTTATTTAATAATATATGTATATTTACTTTTATTTCTTTTTTAAATTTATATAAATTATTTTGTTCTATAGTAATTAATTATTTTTTTGCTATTTACTTTTGAAAATAATAGAAAATAATTAAACAATACGGTACAATGTAATAGTTATTCCGTCACCCAATTTCGCAAATTATATAAATCGCCAAACCACTCGCCAAATTGTACAGATTGACAAAATTTTTATTTTAAATAACGAAAGAACAAATAAATTAGTATAACATTAATAAATATAAAAATAAAACGTCGAAATAAAAACCACTTGATGACGTAAACACGTGTAACTTGCTAAAAGTCAAGTGAATGTGACATTTACGATCGAGCATTATTGACATTTAATCTTATAGTTCGCGATAGATTTTTTGTCGACGGGATAACTAAGTAGTACCAAAAATACATATGTAACTGGTATTCGAAAACGAGGCTTTCGCCAAATTTTCGTAAAAAAAAAAAAAAAAAAAAAAAAAAAAAAGTAACCTTTTCTGAATTATGAAAAAAAAAATTTCTCTTATGATTAAAATTTGAGTTGCCATCATTAGAAAAAATGTATTTAAAATTAGAAAAAAATTAATATTTCGAAAACTAATTCGAATTTAAAAATTCTAATACCAATACGTATATGACATCTGGCGAAATATTAAATTATGTAACAAACCATGACATTTAATTTCAACTTCAAATCAATGTTTTAATTTACCACTCGAACAATAAAAAAAATGCTAACTGGCGAGTTGAAAAAAAGATATTGGCGAGATTTGCACCCGGCTTTTTTTTGCTTTCGGCACAGATGTCATATACGGCCCCATATTGGCGCGATTTTTTTCTGACGCTAATGTCATATACGCAATGGGTACTTAACTGGCGCCAAAGTATCGTTATTTTGCTTGATATGGTAAGCCGGATGTTGTTGTTTATGCTGTTGATGCGTTCCCCAAATTGGCGCTGGAAAAAAAATCGCGCCAATATGGGGGCGTATATGACATTTGTTACAAACTTTCATATGAAAGGCGAAGAGATCAGATCGTATTTGTTTATGGCATTTGATGACTTGAACTATTATAATATAGATGAAATGATGGGGATAGAATAATATTTGGCGACTTATCACCTGTGCCTGGATAACATTAAAGTATCAAAATGGCACCTAGAGTATAAAAAGCAAAGTGTTCCGTCCGGAACTGTTGATGATAGTCACATGATTTAGGCTATTGTTATAGATTGTTTTAAAATATCGGTTGACAAAGACTCTGAATGGTTAATTCATTTTATTTTAGCTTCTTTTCAAATGTTTAACTGATCCTCTTTAATCAAAAACGAAAACAACCATTGGATGTCTTAACAGCAACTGATTCTCCGTTAAATTTTTGCATTCAAAGGGAATTGAAGGGAAACCCGATTACAGAGAGATCTGCACAGCTTTTTTAGTATAATTTAATCTTTTCTAATATTTTAAAAACCCATTAGATTTTTAGATTTTCAGATTCTGCAGTGTCTGAACGAGGGTTGGCGAGCGTAGCTTGCAGGGGGCAGAGCCCCCTAGTCAAGTATAAGTATACACAACTTCAAAATATCATGTACTCGTTTCTGAATTAATTGTACTTAAAAAAAAATCGAGTACAAAGAAATTTTCATTTTTAAGTGGATTAATGCTCCTTTTTGAAGCAATTGTACTTAAAAAATATGAGTACATAGAAATGCTCATTTTTAAGTAGATTATTTTTAACAATGTATTTCTTTTTGAAACACTAGGGGGCTCGGCCCCCTACGAGCTACGCTCGCCAACCCCCCGTCCAGACACCGCAGACTTTAAATGCACGCTAATGTGATCGGCTTTAAAAAGATTTCGAAAGATTGAATTATAATTTAAAAAACAGTGGCGATCTCCCTATAAACGGATTTCTATTCATTTCTCTTTGATTGGGGAAATTTTAACGCCAAATCCGCTGCGGTACTACTTGATTATCCCGTCGACTAATTTCGCCAAATTATATAAATCGCCAAACCACTCGCCAAATTATACAAATTGACATAATTTTATGTTAAATAACGAAAGAACAAGTAAATTAGTACAACATTAATAAAAATACAAATAAAACGTCGAAATAAAAATAACTTTATGACGTAGACACGTGTAACAACATTTCAAAATAAGCTAATATAAAAGGAATTAAGTAAACAGAATCTTTGTCTCCCGGTATTTTTTAACAAAGCGAAAAGAAAGTTCTTTTAAATGAGACATTTTACATTAATCGTTTTTAATCTGACGTAATTTTGACCAAACTATTCTTTCTCTTTTTAATATTCACGTGAAAATACTTGTGTTAGAAATAAAATATTATTTGCGCTTTCCTAAGAAAACAAGTAATATAAAAATTTTGTTTTTAAAGTCAATTCCTACTTAGGCCACCAAAGAAAAATTTAATATAATCCCTTAAGCTAATATTAGTTTTTGTTGCATTAAAATATCTCAATTTGTTGATTTTCTATAAGCAAGTAGGTTTGCAATGGAACTCTATGGGAATTTGGCGAAATATTAGAGCTATCGCCAAGTTGGCATCACTTTTGGCGACTCATTTTGGCCGCCAAATTTGGCGATATATCGCCAAGTTGGCGAGAAACTTGGCGGTATTTGGCAACAGAACAGGGTCTCCCCTATGGTAACCCCTTATTGAAAATACTTTCATTGAACTTCAATAACCAATGACCGCCATTTTGTTTCCCATGCAAAACTAAAATTAATTAATTAATATTTGAAAAAAACTGCATTAACATCAATGGTCATCTAGTACAAGTTTAAAAAAATTTATTTCAACTTGATAGGATGAATAATGAGTATTTCATTAACGATTGAAAATTTGAACAAGATAAATATAAATAAATATAAATAAATAAATATAGGGAGAGTGTGAGCTAATAGTAGGAATTGAAATAGTTGAAAAGTATCCTCTCAAAATATCAAATAAATGTGTAGCGCAATTTGTAAATTTAAACCGTTTTGCAATATTATTTTGCGTTCATTTTATGTGATAACTGTAATGTGACGTAAATATGACGTAATTTCTCCTGTTTAAGACTTCTAACGCATGTTAATAAATTTATTATTTTAGAAATTCCTTTCTCTCTTAAAATTCACGTGTAATTATAGTTTTTATGACGTAATTTTTAATAAGTTCCTGCTTTTTGTACATAATTATTTAATTCTAATTCCAAATGTTTTTTTCTGTTTATAATAAGCACGTGTAAATAAATTTTTAATTTATTACACGTATAAATATATATATTTTTTTAAGCAAACATTATTGTTTCCGCTGTTTATACAGTTGGCAACAGTTTAAATTAATATCACTTTCTAAAATCTGTAAAAAATATCTCTTGAAATGCTGAAAATTTGAATTTAAAATAGATATAAAACCTCGAAAAATGAGTCAAATTAAAAAAATAAATCAATTCTGCACACCGGGAAATTATAACGTATAAAATGAACTAAAAATTATTAAATTCCGATGTATAGTTTTTGCTACTATAAAACTTTTTTAGTGGAGCGATTTTGTCCAACTTTAGCATTAAATATTTCTTAAAATAATTCTTCGATTTGAAAACTGTCTGCATCAGCGTGTTTATCAAACATTTCTGTATAACACTACCGATTTTCATATTTTTGTATGAATTATTTTTCTTAATATTAACGAAGAAAGACCTCCGGTCACAAAAAATTCAAAACCGGCGGCGGTGACAGCGGTAGTTACTTTTTTTTAGAATAGAGAGAAATGTACTTAAAAAAAATACGAGTACATGGAAGTTCTCATTTTTAAGTAAATTATTTTTGAGAGTGTAAACATTGAAACTAGGACTATACAGAACTGAATACATAAACCACTATACCTCCTAACCCATATCGGTTAACCCCTTCGCGACGAGAGCCTTTTACGAAATTTTTAATCTTTTGTCACCGTTTTTTTAAAACAAAAATTTGTGTCATTTTGAATCGAGAAAATGCGCTGATTAAATAAGGCAAATTTTACAGTAAAATTTTACTGGTGAGGAAAATCAAGGATTCTGAGCGCTTCATACGGCATTTATACGTGCCGCTCGTCCCCAAGGGGTTAATAACAAAAAGAGATTGGGTAAGCAGATGGACTCCTTTGAGAAATTATGACTAAAACCAGAAATGCGGTAAGTTTGACTCTGAAAGCTTCATTTCTATCTCGCATTTCGGCAAATCTCATCTCGATGATTTTTCTGGCATCTCGACGCTTCCCGATTAGAAGCTTTTGGATGATTTCTCTCGCGCTTTTCAACATTTCCCGATGAGAACCTTCTCGATGATTTCTCTCGCGCTTTTCAACATTTCCCTATGAGAAGCTTCTCGATGATTTTTTTTTTTTTTTTTTTTTTTTTTTTTTTTTTTTACGAAAATTTGACGAAAACCTCGTTTTCGAATACCAGTTACATATGTATTTTTGGTACTACTTAGTTATCCCGCCGACAAAAAATCTATCGCGAACTATAAGATTAAATGTCAATAATGCTTGATCGTAAATGTCACATTCACTTGATTTTTAGCAAGTTACACGTGTTTACGTCATCAAGTGATTTTTATTTCGACGTTTTATTTTTATATTTAATAATGTTATACTAATTTATTTGTTCTTTCGTTATTTAAAATAAAAATTTTGTCAATCTGTACAATTTGGCGAGTTGTTTGGCGATTTATACAATTTGCGAAATTGGGTGACGGAATAACTATAACATTGTACCGTATTTTTTAATTATTTTCTATTATTTTCAAAAGGAAATATCAAAAAGATAATTAATTACTATAGAACAAAATAATTTATATAAATTTAAAAAAGAAATAAAAGTAAATATACATTTATTATTAAATAAACAACAATAGCCGGGTTACCATGTCTATCAAAATAATGCCATTTGTGCGCCAATTAGGTACCCCGGTGCGTATATGACATCTGTGTCTAATATTTTTCTTTTCGTTTTGTTTAAAAAAAAAAAAAGAAGTGAAAGCCATCAATTTAAATGTTTCATTTTCAAATGAAAGTTTTGTATTTAATAAAATGATAACGAAATACAAAAAAAGCATTGTTCTTAGCATAGATTTAAAGGAGGCCCAACTGTCGCCAAATTAATTTAAAATAGTAACCTTTTCTGAATTATGAAAAAAAAAATTCTGTTATGATTAAAATTTGAGTTGCCATCATTAGAAAAAATGTATTTAAAATTAGAAAAAAATTTATATTTCGAAAACTAATTCGAATTTAAAAATTCTAATACCAGTTTTGAGATCTGTGGATCAACACGGATTTTTGGTGTTAATTTCATCGCAAAGTATTCCATATTTTAGGAGAAATCGCCGTGAAACAAAATCAGTTGTTTAATCAGTCGATTCAAAGAATCAATACATTTTAGGCGTTTCATATATTCGTTTCATAAATTCTTTTCATTAGGATTTTATATATATAGGGTAGCTATAAAAATTTCAAAGAGGAAGGTGGGTCGGGTGAATTAGGGGGGCGTGAGAGTGGACCCATATGGGGAGTAATTTAAAGATTTTTACCGAACCCTTCCTGTGGCATATAATCGAAAAGTTTTTTGACTACTCTTTCATATTATGAACCTTTCTTCCCCGAAATTGTATTTTGGCAACGGAGAGGAGGCGAACAAATTTTTAAAAGAGATTTCTATAAAAAGAGATTTCGTAGAGATTTCTATAAAAAATATAATTTTAGATGTGTATTTTTTTATGTAGTCTTCCGGTAAATATTATTTATTAAACATATATATAAATTTTGAAAGTGGGGACTGCGTGAATTCCGGGCGAAAAAGGGGACCCACGGGGGGGGGAGCAATTTTCAAACTTTTTTTGAACCCGTTATGTGATATATCATCGGAAAGCTCTCGGATAACTCTTTCATATTATGAGACTTTCACCCCTTCTCCCCAATTTTGCCCTCACTGTGGGGGTAGTTTTTGCATTTTCATCATTTTACATCGGATTTTTTTACGGAACCATCCGGTAAATATTATTTATAATATATGAAGTTTCAAAAAGTGGGGTTGTTTTCCGGGGGGTGCGGTAGTTGGCCCCCTGTAGGAAGCACTTTCCTATCTTTTACCGACACTTCTCATGTGATACATCATACCTGTGACCACTTATTCATATTAAGCACCTACTGTGCCCTTTCCCCACTTGGCCACCGGTGCATTTTTCTAAATTTTGCTGACATGCTCTCATGTTACATATTGTTGGAAAAGCCTGTGTTGGAAATTCATGTTATGCACCTCCCCCCTCCCCCTCTCACACACGCACTTTGCTCCCAAAGGGACACTTTCCTAAATTTAGCCAAGACCCCTCATGTGACATATCGTTGGAAAGGTCTGTGACTACTTATTGATGTTATGCACCTCCGGTGTTCACTCCCCCCGCACTTTGCTCCCACGGGGGCACTTTTCTAAATTTAGCCGAGACCCCTCATGTGACATATTGTTGGAAAGACCTGTGACCATTTACTCATGTTATGCACCTCCCGCGGCCCGCCTCCAACTTTACCCCCACGGGGGGCATTTTTATAAATTTAGCCGAGACCTTTCATGTGACATATCGTTGGAAAGGCCAGTGACCACTTGTACATGTTATAAACATCCGATGTCCCTTCCCCACCTTTGCCCCCGGGGGCACTTTTCTAAATTTACCCGAGACCCCTCATGCGACATATTGTCAAAAAGGCTTGTGACCACTTACTCACGTTATGCATAATAATAAAATATATAGGGCATCCCTTAATATCTTAGAGCTAATTCCAAAATCGGTGAATTTAGAATTCTTCTAATTTCAAAAATAATTAAAATTTTGTTTTTCATTATCTTAGATACCGCTTTTAATTTGAAAAAAGTTTTTATGTGGTCCTTTGGTTCCTATAACATATTTAAAGAAACATTATCCTATAGCAAGTGAAACAAATTTTTGCAAGACCAAAACTTCTCGAGTTATGATAATTAGAATATTAGAATTTAGGAAATTTTTACCATTTCTTTGTACAAAAAACAGTCCAAACATCGCTGGAATTCTTAAAATACAAACTATCACGACTCGACAAATTTAGACCATGCATTTTTTTTTTTTCATTTTGTTAGATCGTGGAAAATTTCTAAATATATAGGACTGGGAGATCTTATAAAATTTAGAATTTGTTGCATTTACGAAATTAACTACTTTAATTCAAATTAATTCTAAGATACGAAGAACAATATTAAAAAAAAATGCAGTTGGTAGTATACCACTAAATCTAACGTTTTAACTATTAGTTATTGATCAGCTTTAACAGGGACATTCTGTTCCAAAGCAAAGTACTTTTATTCTAAAATAAGTAGTTATTGTAATGTTTAATAAGCATGCCATTATAAGTAGAGTTAGCCTAGGCTGCCGATTTGAATAAAAAAATTCTTAAAATCTTCAAAATTTTATTTTTTAAACTTGAATTTGTTTCTTACAGGTCTGATGAAGGAAAAATATATTATTTTGCAAATGAAACATTATTTTATTAAATGAAATAAATCGGAACACGTCACAGTGTTATGTTTAGTAAATGCTATTGTGCAGACGAATGTTTAAAGGAAGTACAATAATGTAAATTCAATTTTCGCATTTAAAGTCTCAATTTAACAACCGGTTCGCCAAACTCAACACAAATTAACAATCGGTTCGCCAAACTCAACACAAATTAACAACCGGTTCTACCGAACCGGAGCGAACCAGCTAAATCCCACCACTGCCAGTAACCCTTACGAATTCTTTTGTGTAGCCTTGTATATGAATGATAGCATTTATACACACCATATAGTATGCATAAATATGGTGAAATATAAAAGCGCATATCATAATTAACAAGTAAGAAAAATCATGCGTTAAGCATAGAATATGAAACACTTTCCAACACTTCCTGAATGCTTTAACAGATCTTCGTTATTTAAGGAAATAAGGTATATAAGATAACTAAATAAACCTTTTAGAAAACGCATAAAACATTTAAAAAACTGATTTCAGCAGTAACCGTCCATAGCAAATACGTATTCCGATTCTTTTGAACAGCCCTGTATTTGATCTGTAGGTTGATATATATACTGTATAATGGGGAAATTTAGTTTAGCAAGAAAACGCGTAACAGGTTAAAATTTCTCTTTCAGCAATTTGTACTAATAGATGGAAACATACTTGTATACTTTTGTAAAACCCTGTAATTAACCTAGTACCTTTATTACACGCCACTATTTATACGCCACTAAAGTTCAATTCAAACTAAAACACTCTTAAAACTACTGCAATCACATTTCCAGAAATTATCATTTATAGACGGCTATGTATCCAATTTTTTTCTTTGCCCTGTATATCATTTTATTTATGTTCTTCAAACATTTCTTAGTAAACTAAATGCAATTCAGCGTAAAAATGCATAACTCATTTAAAAACCAGCTTTAAGCAATTTACAGTCATACCCAGTAACAATTACGAATTCTTTTGTGTAGCCCTGTGTATGAATTACAGAATTTATACACACCATATACTATGCATAAATATACTGAAACAGAAAAGTACTTAACATAATTAAAAAGGCATTTCCAGCAATCATCGCTACTGTACAGTACTTTGGATACAATATAGTATCTGAAATCTTTTGTGTGTCCCTGTAAATGCTATGCACTTCGTATTATACATGAAATAAGTTATAATAAACCTCAGCGACGTATATCAATTTCATTATACATGAAATAATTTAACATAATTAAAATACGCCCCAAACAATTCCTCCAACCCTATATTATTATGTAACGGAGTTCTTTTGTATGGCCCTGTAAATGAATAATGACTATTCTTTGCACCGCATATTCTGCAGAATGCATATTTTAGTGCACTTGATAAATGCGTATCAATTTTATCATGTTTGAAAGCATGTAAAATAATTAAAAATCATTTTAAACGATTTTTTCCCATAAGCCGTAATGTAAGGGAAAACTTTTGACTGTCCCTGTAAATGAACTAAACATGCTACAAACTTCATTTGAAATAGAGAACGTGCTATGGTAAACGTCAATAACCTCCAAAAATTTCAGGGCAATCCGAGTATATTTACGGGAGTTAGAACGCGGCCAGGCGGACAGACAAACCGAAGTCATAAAATCTTTTCAACTTTGTTGGAAAGTGTTAGAAATGCTTTTCCAGCAATCAGCGCTAATGTACAGTACTTCGAATACAATATAAGTATCTGAAACCTTTTGTGTGTCTCTATAAATGCTATGCACTTCGTATTATATATGAAATAAGTTATAGTAAACCTCAGCAACGTATACACTCTCAGAAATAAAACTCTCACTTTTGACGATTCAGAAATCCGCGAGCTGTATTTCGTCGTTTTTGACGATCATTTCCTATCAGCATCACGTGACTTTTAACGAAACATAAACACTCAAGTATTTGACGAAAGTTTTGCCTCAATCACGGTCAGACTCAATGCATTTTATGGAAACAGTTGCTGTACCTCCTCAAATCTTGAGATTTTAGCAAGCAGATATTTGCTTGTTTATGTTAGTGCTTTAATAATTTATTTTAAAACAGCACTTTTTAGTGCTTTTCAGAAAATACTGAAATATAGGTAGTTATTGTTTCTTCATTAGTTATTTTTTTAGCTGTTAAAAGTTTTAGGAATGCTTATTATTTATTTATTTATTTATTTATATGTTGTTGTTCGTTATGTTTTAATTCGAAAAGAATAAATTTCCCGTGTTCTTCAAAACCATTTGAAAAGAATATTTGGTCAATAAAATTTCATACTTCCAGGATATATATATGTATATATATTTAAATTTATTTAAGAAGTATATTCTGTTTTCAATCAAATTAAAAATAAACATAATTGATCCCTCTTTCCTTTATAAACAGTTAAGTTATCCACCTACTCAAAGTGATAAAATCTCACGCAATATGCACATCAAAATTCGTTACTTGTGAGCAACAAATTAACCAGACCATATTCTAACCATTCATGCGCAAAGAAAATTCCGCTAATAAGTTATTTAATCAAGCCATATTATAATTATTCACTGACCATGAGAAAACCGTAATAATGAATTAGCCTTACCTAAAACTTTCAGAAATAATAGCAGCACCGATAAAATTACAATCTAACTTATAAAAATATAAACGCGTAGGAGAATTCATTACATCAATCTAAAAGTACATCTGTACAAGTCCTAAATAGCCAGGTCGGAAGAGTAAAGTTCTCCCACGCCAAATGCCGCGGGTTCGAATCACCCCGAGGAAAACGAGGTGAATATTTTCTTCCTTCTGTCAATAAATACCGGAGCTTCCAAACTGTTCGATAGATGGCAGCACCAGCCTCTTTTGACGAAATTTATATATTCAAGCAAGTGAAGAAAGTAATTTCATCAATTTGACGAAACATTAGCTCGGAGCATTTCCCAGGAAACGATTTCGTCAAAAACAAAGAAAATTTCGTGAAATCTGAGTATTCATTTCTGAGAGTGTATCAATTTCATTATATATGAAATAGTTTAACATAATTAAAATACGCCACAAACAATTCCTTCCAAACCTATATCATTATGTAACGGAACTCTTTTGTGTGGCCCTGTATATGAATAATAACTATTCTTTGCACCGCATATTTTACAGAATGCATATTTTAGTGCACTTCATAAATGCATATCATTTTTATCATGTTTGAAAGTGTGTAACATCATTAAAAAATCATTTGAAACGATTTTTTCCCATTGGCCGTAATGTAACCGAATAATTTTGACTGTCCTTGTAAATGAACTAAAAATGCTACAAACTTTATTTGAAATAGGGAACGTGCTATGGTAAAGGTCAATAACATAAAAAAATCCCTGCCGGCCCGGGCCTACAGGCGGAGGTAGATTTCAAAGTTAAGTACTAAATTCACCAACAAAACTTAAATCAAGATTAGAGATAAACCCAGTTCCTTCACTAAGAATGAGCTCGAGGGAGCTAAACATTTTGTGAAAATTCTAATATACACACACACACGCATGTATATGGAATAGGTTTAAAAATGGCTAAAACAAATTCAGAGAACCTCAAAGTGTTAAAATATGTTAGCATTTCCATAGTCGGGTTTTTATCATGTTTTAATACGTTTCTTCAAACTCACATGGCGTTACATATTCACCTGCTGAGGTCCATTATATTTCCAATATGACGCAATATTTTTTTCTTCATTTTTTTTTTAATTCGTCAAACTATTTATTTCATTTTGAGTTTTCATGCTGAAATCTTGCTCTAGAAAACTTATGACGTAATATTCAATTTGTTTAATTTATTTATTTTTTCACGTGAAAATCTTTCAATAGAAAAGTAATTGTTGTGGTGAGAATTTTATTGTTTTTTTTTCTTCTAATTGTTGGCAACTGCTATAACGAAAAATATTTATTTTTTCCTGTCATTGTTGTGTAAGAGCAGGGGCGCCATTTGAGGGGGGCTGGGGGGGCCGTGCCCCCCCCCCCCCCCCAAGGAATTTGATATTTCAGAAAATTTATCTGTCATTAGAGATGCACCGAATAGTGATTTTGGCCGAATACCGAATATTCGGCAACAGGTAAACTGAATACCGAATATTCGGCCTACAGGTAACCGAAGACCGAATATTCGGTCTACAGGTAAACCGAATACCGAATATTTGGGTAGCCGAATACTGACTGTTAGGCCGAATTCAAAGTTTAAAGATATTAAAAAATTAAATTTTAAAACAATTTTTCATAATATTTAACACAGATACTTCCATTTTGATAAGCAAGACCTTTTTGCAAGTAAACTTTACACACACACACAATTTGCGGCACTTTTCATGATATCATATGTTCAGAAATCAAAGTAACTCTTTTTAAAATATACTTAACGATATCTTCATTATCGTTAAAGCAACAAATGAAAATCTAAGTTTGACATGAAGTGAGATGAGATACAATGTATTTTTTATTTTGACTGATTAAGCGGATTGCGATACTGGTTTCTTGGCCAAAAATGGTCTGTCTTTACGTCTATTATCACATCTGAAAGTTTTCCCATTTTCTTTAGACAACGCTCTTTTAGCGAAAAAGCAAAAGACAGATTATTTACAAGACATTGTTCAGAAAATTCCATTTGTGCATCATTTGTTTCTATGAAGGTCATCATTAATGGTTATTTTTTTTAAGTGACACTTATCAAACCGCAAACAAATAATGTAACGGCATTCTGTTTTATTTAAATATGATTCTGTTTTCAATTATTCTGAATATCTTTATAAATTGACAGTTAAAAGGTTTAAAGGTTTTTAAAAATATTTTTCAAAAGATATTTTTAAGTATTCGGTTTGGCCGAATAGTTCAATATTCAGCCAAACCGAATAGGCGGCAGGCCGAATGTTCGGCAGAACGAATAGTTTGATATTCAGTCTAACCAATATTCGGTAGCATGACCGAATACAGAATAAATACCGAATATTCGATGCATCCCTATATGCCATCCCAGGTCAGACTCAAATTTTTTTGTTTCATAAATTGCTCAAAAGCTAAAGTAACTTGTCAGATTTTATTAAAATAAAAACACATGCATTAAATAAACACTTTATGCTTGTAAACTAATAATTATCAAAAATATTTTCTACAGTCTTTGCTATTCCAACATTCTCAAGGTGAACCATTTCTTATTAATGCGCATTTTGGCAAATTTTTAAAAGGTACGCGAGAAAAAATTCTATTTATTGCTTTCCAGCTGTATGCAAACTAGATCAAATGAAAACTCGTGCTCTTGAGGGCTAGAATTTTCGCTGTGAATTTCCCCTTTAGCCAGAAATTTCCAGAGGATTTTTTCTTTTTTTAAAAAAGAGGGTTAATTCAAGTTCTTAATTATTTGAAATTTTGCATAATTAGTGTCACATTATATTTAATGCAGTCATTACAACGCTGTCAAATCATTTGCTTTATTAAATCCTATTATATATAGTATGTTCTTAATAATCTCCTCTGCCGAAACGAAAACAAGTCGGAAATTGCTCGTCAAATGAGGTGCATTCGTACTATAACTAGTTTTATAAATATTTTTTGCACCGCATAGTCTACTGAATTTGAATGTATATTTTAGTGCACGTCATAAGTGCCATTTCAGTTTCATTCTGTTCGAAAGGCTGTAACGTCATTAAAATACACTTGCAATAATTTTTTCACATTGGCCGTAATGTAACGAAAAACTTTTGACCGTACCTGTAATTAAACTATACATCCGATTTTCCTAAAATTTGAAATGACTCGACAAAATTTTGCAATAATTATATATTTATAATTTCAAACCATTCGGTTGGGTAGTCTTTGCTCTGTTATATGCGGACCGACAGACAGACGGACTGAACGACGACTATAGGTGCTACGTATTTATATAATTACAAACGCACCTCAAAAGAAATGTCAATCCGCCTCGATATGTGCCGCTGATCGGATCGTGTCGGTTTTGAGAAAAAACGGGTTGGGCAACCCAATGCAGACTCTACCTGAGACCAAATGTTTTGCAAATTTCTGAATTGTGTGGGATTTAGATCATAGTCTGAAGAAATTCATCTTTTATTAATCCCTTAACTGTCCCGTACGTATATGTGCATCTTTAGAAAATGCATGTATATATTAAAAGGATGGCGAATTCCAATTATAGCGAGGCAATTTTCACCACATGAGCCATTATATATAACAGTATAACGTGCATTTTCTTACTGTTATTTCAGAAAACTAATATACACCTTATATAATTTCAGAAATATGCGATTTAAGTAAGGCACTGGAGATCGCGCAAGATTTCGTTGGCAGTTTAGGGGTTAAGGAAAATTTTTACTGACAGGAAATCACACGTGAAAATTTCTTATTCCTATGGATCACAAAATTTGCAAACTTCTTGACGTGTTGACCATGTTTGTGTGCTGATTATCTCGTGACCGATTGAATTTCACGATTTTTTTTTCCTGACCGTTTGACGAAATTCGCAATTTTTTTTCGTGATCGTTTCACGGAATTAAGAAATTTTTTCCGTGACCATTTGTCAAAATTCACGATATTTTTTGTGACCGATTTACGAAATTCGCTATTTCTATCCGAGATATTTTGACAAAATTCGTTATTCTTTTCTACGATCATTTGTTGAAATTCATTTTTTTTCTTCACGCAGCCGACTGACAAAATTTGCGATTGCTTTGTGCGATCGTTTGACAAAATTCTTGAATTTTTTGCGCGATTCTTTGACTAAATTCGTGATTTTATCTCAAACCTTTGATGAAATTCTCGTTTTTTTTCCTTGATAGATATTCGAAATTCACAATTTTTTTTGCACGACTGATGGGCAAATTTGATTTTTTTTCTCTATGACCGAATGTTGAAATCTGCGATTTTTTCCCCCGCAACCGATTAACAATAATCGCTGTTTGTTTCTACGATCTTTGCAATATTTTTCCACGGTCCTTTTAGGAAATTATATTTTTTCCGCGACTAATTTGCCAAATTGATTATTTTTTCAAAGTTCAATTGGCAAAATTTGCGACTTTTTCCCGCGGTCGATTGGAGAAATGATTTCGCGTAGCTCAGCAAAAAAAAAAAAAAAAAAAAAAAAAAAAAAAAAAAAAAAAAGAAAAAAACACTGCAGTCTTCCACGAAAATTGAAAAATATTCATGGAAGAATCCCACGGTTTTGATAGACGTTAAGTGGGCAAAATCACACTTGTTCACCCTCCCCCCCCCCATCCAAGGACATCTTGAAATGGCTCCCCACCACTGCAACAAAACCTGCAAAGAAGAAGTCGAAAGGTCAGGAAAAAAGCTCCATTTTAGACATTTTTCCTTCTTAGCAAGTATAATTATGGTTTTTTTTTTTGCAAGGAAACGTGATATTTTTTCCGTTTCCGAAAGAATTCTTTTTTTTGACAGGTTTCATTTTCACAAGTTTTGCAGTAAATGTAATGTGCCTATGCTCTTCAGAGGTTTACTGTAGAAAAGATGTTTTAAAAGTCTTAGATATACTTGTAAAAATGGAAACTGTCTATAACGGAAAACCCGAGTCAGTATCTCGAAATTATACCTGCTAAGATGAAAACCTGCTTAAAACGGAATTTTGAATCGGTTTTCGTTCGGAGGGAAGATGATACCCCCCCCCCCCCCCCAAGAAAGTTCTGAAATGGCGCCCCTGTGTAAGAGCTGGTTTTATCAGAATCATGTTAAGACGGTATTCAAAAATTTTAACCCTCCCCATTTCCATTCCCTTGGTCCGATTTTGCCCATTTTCAATCCCCGCCGAGATATTAGCCATCTTAAAGTTGTTGGCGAGTTTGGAGACGATCCGTGCATAATTGCGACTTTTATCGTGCGGACAAAATTTAGTACATACATACATACATACATATATATATATATATATATATAAACTTTTTAGGTGGGGGTGGTTTTGGGTTCCTTGGGTCATATAATGAAAAGTTATGAAGGAATTTTTCAAAAGTCGCACCATGGTAACGACTGCAATAGGTAGTATTTCTTACGAAATCTACCTAAAAAATTTCAGGGCAATCCGAGTATATTTTCGAGAGTTAGAGCGCGGCCAGACGGCCAGACAAACCGAAGTCATAAACACTTTTCAACTTTATTGGAAAGTGTTAACCCCTTGAAGGGCAAGCAATAATGTCTCTAAATATTGAATTCTCACCGGAATAATCGAAAAATTTTATTTTTAAATAAGGAAAAGCTACTTTTCAACGAATTTCCTCTAAAGTTAAAAATATAAAATTTAGTTAAAATTTTCTGGTGAGAATGTTGTTTAAATTAGGTGGGATATATTGTATCCCACCGCCCCTCAAGAGGTTAAAAAGGTTGTCCGAAATCTCCTTAACCAGATCTCCGAAAAGTGATTATTTCGTTTAAATAAAACTTTGAAACTCTTTGCTTTATCTTTTGTAATAAAACTGAGCATATCGGATGCCTTTAATATTTATATATTGTTTTATTTTGTTATTAATGTTTTTTGTTTTATTTATTGAAATTTTTTTTACTGTAATCGAAATAATAGTGTTGCTTTTATTTTACAGAAGTAACGTTGATGCCAAAGCCCGCTATTTCCTTTAGGACTATTGGTGGAATTTTGGATTTCTTTATTTTTATTGGAGATAATCCGGAGCATGTTATCCAGTTGTACACGTCAGTAAGTAGTAATCACAATTCTTCTAAATTGTTTTTACGGGTCGAATTTAAATTGTAGTTTATTTTTGCACTCTTTTATTTAATTCAACGTAATTTTTGTATGTAAAGATAGTATTTTGTAATCGATTTTTTTCTCGCTTCTTGATATGCTAGAATTATAAAAAAAAAATTGTTCACAGGTGTGTTTTCGATGAAAATATAACATTTAATATTTTTAGAACTTAATTATAAATTAATAAAGACATTTTTCCTGTTTTGAAAGACATTTTTCCGTTAATCGGCCACAAATGAGAAATCGTCGAATATACTTGATGGTTATAATTGTAAAACAATTACAAGAACAATGTATTTCATAATGTGTCAAACCACGCTCCTTAAAATAGGCCAAGTGGCTGTGAAGCTGTGACAGCAAAATATTTTAAACACTATAAAGTAGAAAATATAAATAAAAAATAAAGAGAGTAATATATATATATATATATATATATATATATATTTAAAAATACACTTTAATTTATTGATAGTTCTATATTAATTAAATTATGATTATACATTGAGAACTCAATTTAGAAATCCATCATCATGGTTTCATAAATTAAACACTATTTTTCCCTCTATTGCCATATCCTAAAAAAGAAAAGAAGACAATTTTTTTGTAATACACTAGGGGGGCTCTGCCCCCCTGCTCGCTACGCTCGCCAACCCCCCGCGTACTCGTTTCGCGATTCCATTCGGTATCGCGAAACAATCCCTATTTTCTAGCCAACCCCAGATGTAATTGTTTCGCATTTCCATTCAAGATCGCTTCGCGATCCCTTATTCTCTATGCATTCAATTTTTAGATTCAACTTGGTAAAAGCGCGTTCCTCCCCAACTCCTGACAATTTTATTTCCTTATCTCCAAGCATATAATCATTAGAGCTTACAGAGTTTCATAATTATAACAATTATTAAATATAAAATTATATATATAGTGTTACGTATATTGTAAATAGCTAGTGTTTGTGCTTAAAAATAATGCAAATAGTTCAATCAATCTCTATTCCAAGGCCTCCCTATCATAATAACATATATGATAAGGGAGTCTTGCTCTATTCATTAGCTAATATTAGTTTTTGTTGCATTGAAATATCTCAATTTGTTGATTTTCTGCAAAGCAAGTAAACGCTATTGGATTTCAATGGGAGTCTGTGGCTATTTGGCGAAATACTGGAAATAGCGCCAAGTTGGCTTCACTTTTGGCGAGTAATTTTGGTCGCCAAATTTTGCGATATATCGCCAAGTTGGCGACAAACTTGGCGACGTTTGGCGACAGAGACTCCTTCGGTAACCCCCTTTATAGCGTCAGAAAGCTCTGACCAATCAAATGCGTTTCGCGGTATCTACACAGATTTTCATTGGTCCATTTCCAAATCGTTACTTTTTTTTATAAACTAGGAGGGCTCCGCCCCCCTGCTCGCTATGCTCACCAAACCCCCGCGTAAACGCTTCGCGATTCCGTTCGGTATCGCGAAGCAAACCCTATTTTCTAGCCAACTCCAGAAGAAATTATTTCGCGTTTCCATTCTGGATCGCTTCGTGATTCCTCATTTTCTATGCATTCAATTTTTAGATTTCACTTGGTATAAACGCGCTCCTCCCCAACTGCTGACGATTTTATTTCCTTATCTCCAAGCAGGTAATCCTTAGAGCTTACAGAGTTTCATAATTAAAAGAATTATTAAATATAAAATCATTAAAAAGAGGTAAAATTTATAATTTATTTGAATAATTACAAATTAAATAAAAATTATATATATAGTGTTACGAATATTATAAATAAGTAGCGTTTGTGCTTAAAAATAAAGAAAATAGATCAATTAAGCTCTATTCATATGCTAATATTATTTTTTGTTGCATTGAAATATCTCAATTTGTTGATTTTCCGCAAGCAAGTAAACCCTATTGGTTTTCAATGGAAATCTATGGAAATTTGGCGAAATACTGGAAATAGCGCCATGTTGGCTTCACTTTTGGCGACTAATTTTGTTAGCCAAATTTGGCGGTATATCGCCAAGTTGGCGACAAACTTAGCTATGTTTGGCGACGGAGCCGGGACCCCTCCCTTGGTATAGCGTCAGAAAGCACTGACCAATCAGCTGCGTTTCGCAGTATCTACGCAGATTTTCATTGGTTCATTTCCAAAGCATTACTTTTTTTATATATATAGAAGGATAGAAGGATTAAGTAGCTTGCGCTTTCTATCAAGTCAAGTCAACGCTGTACTTAAGGAGTACCAACGTGGATCGTGTTGCCGCCATGCGTAATCTCCAACGAAATTGAGAAGTGACATAATATTTAAATTTTGAAAACTCTGGTGGAGAACCCCTAAGGGCCATTCCAGAGTTTTGAAGCACCTGAGTCATATTTTTGCCTCAAAACAAAATGACGCATAGAACATCCAAGTTTTAATTTGGGTGCCCTTACACTTCGTTGGCAGACCGGATATCTGACTCGGTAAAATCGTAAAATGTGCTTGTCTATCAATTGTAAAATAAAGCTGCGATTTTTCCATAATCGAATTCGGTGCCCGCACTAAATTAACATATTGTGACGGAAATTTTTGGGGAAAAAAGAAAAAAAAAAACATCAGTTGCATATGAACAAATTTGCTGGCCGCAATACTCTTATACCATGTGACGTCACATTAAAAATCTCTGGAATGAAAATTGTTTTAAATGTATCGTTTAAATATATGACGTAATTTTCGCTATTAAATGCATTTCTCATGTAATAATTTATTTATTTTAAAGTTTTTTTTTTCTATTTTAAGTTTCACGGGTACATATTTTATTTAATTTGAACGTGTTTGGAAATATTATTATTTGACTTTTTTAAATATGACCTAATATTAACCATTAAACGTTTTTTACGCGTACTAATTTAATTATTTTGTGGCACTTTAAATATGAAGATATTTAATATTTGGGCATTTTACATATGACGTAATTATCAGTCATAAATTACGTCATAATTTATGAGTGATAATTACGTATAAATATAACTCCTAATTATTAAACTAAATAAAGAAATGAAACTTTCCGTAAATTCTTAAAGCCAAAGAGAAAAAAATATATATCTTATAAAAGAAAATTTAAAAAGCCAAAAGGGATAGAAACAACAACAACAACAACAAAATTAAATATAGACTTTTCTGTTATGAATGCATAGTTTGGGCTGCACTGACACTAGATGAAGAGAGAATTAGGCCAAGAAGAAGAGAAGAAAAAAAATAAAAATAAACAAGTAATATAAAAATTTTGTTTTTAAAGTCAATTCCTACTTAGGCCATCAAAGAAAAATTTAATATAATCAAGCTAATATGAGTTTTTGTTGAATTAAAATATCTCAATTTGTTGATTTTCTATAAGCAAGTAGCTTTACAATGGAACTCTATGGGAATTTGGCGAAATATTACAGATATCGCCAAGTTGGCGTCACTTTTGGCGACTCATTTTGGCCACCAAATTTGGCGATATATCGCCAAGTTGGCGACAAACTTGGCGGTATTTGGCGACAGAACAGGGTCCCCCCCTATGGTAACCCTTATTGAAAATACTTTCATTTAAATTCAATAACCAATGGCGGCCATTTTGTTTCCCATGCAAAACTAAAATTAATTAATTAAAATTTAATTAATTAATTAATATTTGAAAAAACTGTATTAAAATCAATTGTCATCCAGTACAAGTTTAAAAAAATTTATTTCAACTTGATGTATAGTGATAAACTGCCTTACGTTGGTGTTTTAGTTGCCAGATGTAATTCTCTTTTCAAAACTTGTGTTTGTAGAAAACCTTTTAGGTAGCTTTCGCTTTCATTACAAAAAGCTACCTATTGCAGCCGTTCGGAGGAAAGCAATTTCAAAAAATTTTGGTATATTTTCATCGATCATGACCCCCAGACCCCGAAACCACCCTCCGTTCAAATTTGATATATATATATATATATATCTACCCTAGATATATAAAATCCTAATGAAACGAATATATGAAACGCCTGAAATGTATCGAATCTTTGAATCGACTGATTAAACAACTGATTTAGTTT
Source organism: Maratus speciosus (assembly GCA_963932465.1). Classification (NCBI taxonomy): domain Eukaryota; kingdom Metazoa; phylum Arthropoda; class Arachnida; order Araneae; family Salticidae; genus Maratus; species Maratus speciosus. The sequence continues at coordinate 388,257,126 of OZ010795.1, read as the reverse complement.
CACGGCGATTTCTCCTAAAATATGGAATACTTTGCGATGAAATTAACACCAAAAATCCGTGTTGATCCACAGATCTCAAAACTGGTATTAGAATTTTTAAATTCGAATTAGTTTTCGAAATATTATTTTTTTTCTAATTTTAAATACATTTTTTCTAATGATGGCAACTCAAATTTTAATGATAACAGAATTTTTTTTTTCATAATTCAGAAAGGTTACTATTTTAAATTAATTTGGCGACAGTTGGGCCTCTTTTAAATCTATGCTAAGAATAATGCTTTTTTTTATTTCGTTATCATTTTATTAAATACAAAACTTTCATTTAAAAATGAAACATTTAAATTGATTACTTTCACTTCTTAAAAAAAAAAAAAAAAAAAAAAAAAAAAAAAAAAAAACGAAAAGAAAATATTAGACACAGATGTCATATACGCACCGGGGTACCTAATTGGCGCACAAATGGCATTATTTTGATAGACATGGTAACCCGGCTATTGTTGTTTATTTAATAACTAGCCGCCCTTGGCGACCAGTTTGGTCTCCTTTAAATCTATGCTAAGCATTGTATCATGTTACTTTTATTGATAATTTAATTTACTTGGTAAAACCTTCGACAAATCGGAAGATTCTGATACAGAAATCATGAACTCGGTGTTTTTATGTTAGCCGAGTGCAGGTGATTAATCGCCAAATATTGTACCCGTCGTATTTTTTCTTATTTCATTAATTTCATTTAAAATACTATAATACTTTCACTCATTTTATTTAAAACTGAAAGGATTAAAATTTATGACTCTCAATTTTCTCTTATTTCTTAAAATAAAAAAAAGGAAAAAGAAAAGAATGAAAATAAAATAAGAAAAGTAATAAATAATACTATATACTATAACATTTAATTTCAACATCAAAGGTTTGTTTTAATTTACCTCTCGAAAAATTGTTTATAACAGTCGCATGCGATGGACTATTATTATAATACTCATGATATGATGGCGATGAAACAATATTTGGCGATTTATCACCTGCTCCCAGCTAACATTAAATTACCAAATTGGCTGTTTGGCATATAAAAAGTGAAGAGGTCATCCCGGAACTATTGATGACAGTCACATGACTTAGGCTATTATTATAGAGATAAATGTATATTTGCTTTTATTTCTTTTTTAAATTTATATAAATTATTTTATTCTATAGTAATTAATTATTTTTTTGCAAATTCCTTTTGAAAATAATAGAAAATAATTAAAAAATACGGTACAATGTAGTAGTTATTATACCCAATTTCGCAAATTATATAAATCGCCAAACCACTCGCCAAATTGTACAGATTGACAAAACTTTTATTTTAAATAACGAAAGAACAAATAAATTAGTATAACATTAATAAATATAAAAATAAAACGTCGAAATAAAAGTCACTTGATGACGTAAACACGTGTAACTTGCTAAAAGTCAAGTGAATGTGACATTTACGATCAAGCATTAATGACATTTAATTTTATAGTTCGCGATAGATTTTTTGTCGGCGGGATAACTAAGTAGTACCAAAAATACATATGTAACCGGTATTCGAAAACGAGGCTTTCGCCAAATTTTCGTAAAAAAAAAAAAAAAAAAATCGTGCCAAACATGCGGTGCGTATATGACATCTGGCGAAATACTAAATTATGTTACAAACCATGACATTTAATTTCACCTTCAAATCAATGTTTTAATTTACCACTTGAACAACAACAAAAAATGCTAACTGGCGAGTTGAAAAAAAGGTACTGGCGAGATTTGCACCCGGCATTTTTTTTCTTTCGGCACAGATGTCATATACGGCCCCATATTGGCGCGATTTTTTTCGGACGCCAATGCCATATACGCAACGGGTACTTAGCTGGCGCCAAAGTATTATTAAAATTAGTTTGCTTGATATGGTAAGCCGGATGTTGTTGTTCATGCTGTTGATGCGTTCGCCAAATTGGCGTTGGAAAAAAATCGCGCCAATATGGGGCATTATATGACATTTGTTCCAAACTTTCATATGAAAGGCGAAGGGATCAGATCGTATTTGTTTATGGCATTTGATGACTTGAACTATTATAATATAGATGAGATGATGGGGATAGAATAATATTTGGCGACTTATCACCTGTGCCTGGATAACATTAAAGTATCAAAATGGCACCTGGAGTATAAAAATCAAAGTGTTCCGCCCGGAACTGTTGATGATAGTCACATGATTTAGGCTATTGTTATAGAGATTGTTTTAAAATATCGGTTGACAATGACTCTGAATGCTTAATTCATTTTATTTTAGCTTCTTTTCAAATGTTTAACTGATCCTCTTTAATCAAAAACGAAAACAACCATTGGATGTCTTAACAGCAACTGATTCTCCATTAAATTTTTGCAATCAAAGGGAATTGAATGAGAACCCGTTTACAGGGAGATCTGCACAGCTTTTTCAGTATAATTTAATCTTCTCTAATATTTTTAAAACCCATTAGATTTTTAGATTTTCAGATTCTGCGGCGTCTGAACGAGGGTTGGCGAGCGTAGCTTGCAGGGGTCAGAGCCCCCTAGTATCCATATTATATATATATGTATATATATCTGACATTTGTCACACTGTAACTCTCGTATTTATGAACCGATTTGGATGTAATTCGGTTTGTACATAGTACATACCAATGTCTCGACCGAGTTCGTTGGCCAGCTTCATCCGCCATTTTGTTTCGAAATGGCGGCCATTTAAAATTTTTAAAAAAATTTAAAATTTGAAAAGTGGTACCAAAAAATTGAAAATGGAAAAATATTTTTTTTTATGTATTTGACCTTTATACAAAGATTCCGGAGCAGTTTTTGTTTCGTCTATATCTTAAACAATGGCTGAGTTATAGCATTTTGAATTTCTAGCGTGGCTGACATTTTGAAACGTCCTGAATTTTGTCACGCGATAAAAGGCGTATTTATGAACCGATTTGGTTGTAACTTCGTTTATACATAGTACATACCAATGTCTCGACCGAGTTCGTTGGTCAGCTTCATCCGCCATCTTCTTTAAAAATGGCGGCCATTTAAATTTTTAAGAAAAATTTAAATTTGAAATGTGGTACCAAAAAATTGAAAATTGAAAAAATATTTTTTTCTTATGTATTTGACCTGTATACAAAGATTCCGGAGCAGTTTTTGTTTCGTCTATATCTTTAAAAATGGCTGAGTTATAACATTTTGAATTTCTAGCGTGGCTGACATTTTGAAACGTCCTGAATTTTGTTACGCAATAAAAGGCGTATTTATGAACCGATTTGAATGTAACTTCGTTTATACATAGTACATACCAATGTCTCGACCGAGTTCGTTGGCTAGCTTCATCCGCCATCTTGTTTAAAAATGGCGGCCATTTAAATTTTTAAGAAAAATTTAAATTTGAAATGTGGTACCAAAAAATTGAAAATTGAAAAAATATTTTTTTTATGTTTTTGACCTTGATAAAAAGATTCGGGAGCAGTTTTTGTTTCATGTATATCTTAAAAAGTGGCTGAGTTATAGCATTTTGAATTTCTAGCGTGGCTGACATTTTAAAAGTGCTGATTTTTGTCACGTGATAACAGGCGTATTTATGAACCGACTTGGATGTACCTTGGTGTGTACATAGTACATACAAATATCTCGACGAGTTCCTTGGCCAGCTTCATCCGCCATCTTGTTTCAAAATGGCGGCCATTTAAAAAATTTAAAATTTAAAATGAGATCCCAAAAAATTGGAAAATGAAAAGGATTTTTTTCGTATGCGTTTGATTTTAATACAAAGATCCGGAACAGTTTTTGTTTCGTCTATATCTAAAAAAATGGCTGAGTTATAGCATTTTGAATTTTTATTGTGGCTGACATTTTAAAACGACCTGACTTTTATCACGCGATAACAGGCGTATTTATGATCCGATTTGGATCTAACTTCGTCTATACATAGTACATACCAATGTCTCGACCGAGTTCGTTGGCCAGCTTCATTCGCCATCTTGTTTCAAAAGGGTCGCCATTAAAAAAATTAAATTTAAAATTTAAAATGAGGTATTAAAAAATTGGAAAATGAAAAAGATTTTTTTTATGTGTTTGGCCTTGATACAAAGATTCCGGAGCAGTTTTTGTTTCTGAAAATTTGTTCTTTTGTTTATATCTTAAAAAATTGTTGAATTATAGCACTTTGAATTTCTAGCATGGCTAACATTTTGAAACGATCTTGTATTTGTCACGCGATAACACACGTATTCGCCTATTTCGATGTAAGAAGGCATGTGGATATTATACATCAATATCTCGACCAAGTTCGCTGGCCAGCTTCATCAGCCATCTTGTTTCAAAATGGCGGCCATTAAATTAAAAAAAAAATTATATTTAAATTGAGGTGCAAAAAAATTAGAAATCTAAAAAGTTTTCTTTCTTAAGTATTTGACCTTGATATAAGGATTCAGGAGCATTTTTTGTTTGTGTTTATCTTAAAAAATGGCCCAGATATAGCAGTTTCAATTTCTAATGTGGGTGACATTTTGAAAAATCTGATTTTTTGCCTGCGACAGCACTTGTATATATCAACCGATTCCGATGTGAGTGAGCATGTGCACAATTACTAAGGTCTCGACCAAGTTCATTGGTTAGCCTCATCCACCATGTTGTCTTAAAATGGCAGGCACTTTAAGAAATCGCCGAATTTGGCAGCCAAATATAAGTTACTTTAAATAAAAGCAGCTTGGATAAAGCTGACTAATTTCGCGAAATTCTCATTCATAATGATTTAGTATTGATAAAAATTAGTATTGAATCTCCTATATTCGGTTTCCACTAAACTGAGCTTCGTGTGTTTGAATAATATAAGTTGTCTTTTTAAAAATAAGGAATGTGAAAGCTACCTCTTCCTCCCGGCACTGGCCGGAAGGACTTTTTCGGTTTCTAATCCACCTTATACTCTTTCAAATCATCCTGTTAATCTGAAAATCGGTGTCTTTTACACTTATGTAAACCGTGCCCTCAAAATTTGTTCAGACGCTGCTTCCCTTAAAGATGAACTTAATTATTTAAAATCTGTTGCTGTCAAAAGAGGTTTCAACCCTTCTGTTATGAATAAAGCTGTGAAGAAATTTAATAGACTCTCTAGCAATTCTACCTTTTCTAAATTTGAGAAAAACATCCTGATAATTTGATTATTTTGCCTTTTTATCCACCTTTATGTTTTAAATTAGCCAAAGTTTTAAAACGTTTTAACTCTAATGTTATTTTTATCCCTGTCAATAAATTCAAATTCCCCTTCACTAAATCTGCGGTTCCTCGTTTTCGTAAATGGGGAATCTATAATGTTCCTTGTAATGGTTGTCATCTTTCTTATATTGGCCAAACTAAAAGAAACCATGAAATCCGCTTAACCCTTTCGAGGGCAGTGTTCTTAAAAAAGGACACCTAATTTTAATTCCAAACCTGACAAACGGCACCAAGAATATTTAGTTAAAATTTTCCTTTTATAAAGTACGTGAAAATAAGCAAGTTCGTATTTTCTAATAAATTCGTTTATAAATTTTGGTGTCAGTCCATTATTTCACCAGTTTATAAACAGAATTACTCCGCGCCGGTAAGGATTAAAAGAACACCCTCGTTATGTTAACAATCAGGAAATTTCTAAATCTTCTATTGCCAAGCATTCTTGGGAATCTGACCATAGTTTTAATTTTCAAAATACAAAAATTATCTTTAATGCCAATAGCACCTCTGAATTGGACTTTCTTGAAAATTTAGCCATTTATCTTAATCGTGAAGTTATTGTTAACACCTTGAGGGGCAGTGGGATAAATTTTATCCCACCTACGATTAATGAACATTTGCACTAGAAATTTTTTTTATTAAATTTTAGTTTTCTAACTTTGGTGGAAAAAAGTCGTAAAATTACTTTTCCTTATTTTGCAATAAATCTTTTTACAGATTCCGGTGTGAATTCGACATTACAGAAACACAATTACTTGCCCCTCAAAGGGTTAATGAAAATCTGAGTCTACTATGCTGTACTGCTCGAAAGAACATGTTCACACCTATCACTTAATTTTTATATTGTTAAATTACTTAATATTAGTTTTGGTATTAATAAGTATATATATATATATATTATACATACATATATACATATATATATATTGTGATGTAGTGGGCCAGAGCTTTTTGGTTCACTAAGCTCTTGTGAGATGATCGTAGAAAAATAATACATATTTCTTACCAAAGTCCTTTATTAGAACAACTAAAATAGATTTGAAAAATGTAATAACTAACTTTACCATTCATAGGTAGACACTCTCACTTTTTATTAACAGTTCTATACTTCTCATAGCCAACCTGAGTAAAACGATTTTTTACTCGCATCTCTTCCGTTGGTAAAAAAACAACCTCACTTCATCAGTGTTCCCCAGTCTACTCATCAGCCTCCACACTAGCTTCCGCCTGAGCCTCCTTTTTACTTTCACTTTGGGGACGAGTTCCCACACATTGTCCAGCCCTCCCTATTTCTTGGAAAAGTGGAAATACCCTGTTGAGCAGATCCCAAGGGCAGAAGTATGCCTGGTATTTCCCTTGCATACCTTTACACAAAAGACTATTGTCCTCCACGGAAATACCTGTTGCTTTCCCCGTCGAAAATTTGTGGCGAAGGTACGATATCACAACACCTCCCCCCAAAAGAGATTTCCACAGGAAATATTTGGCATGAATTCACGTAATAACTTTTAATAGATTTCCCGAGAGGTCAATCACACCATTAAATCAGCAATAAAATATCATTTAGACTTTTGACCCAATTATGAAAGTTCTACTTAAATTCAAGAATACCCACTCTCGGTTTCAAAGGACATACCAAAAATATGAAATTTTTAGAATTTTCCTTACACATAATTAATCAAAAGTATAAAAATAATTTACATTTTTGATGCTAGAACAATTAATTTAAATTTAAAATATTTGAATATAATACTAACTCAAAAAAGAAAAAAAACACTATAACACAATCTAGGTAACTAAATTTTTATATACAGCACAATATCTTAATAAAACGCCCTAATTACAAGTATTAAAATTTTGAACACTAAATTCCAAACAGAAAATCCAACTCTGATTCTAAATCTTCCTACTTAGACCATCTGCATTTCCATGTAATTTTCCTGGCTTATGTGTAATTTCAAAATTTAATGGCTGCAAAAATAGAGCCCAACGTGTCAAACGAGAGTTTGTACCAACCATTTTCTTTAAGTACACTAATGGATTATGATCCGTTTGTATTTCAAATTTTTGCCCATCCAAATAATAATTTAACTTTTTTAATCCATATACTATAGCCGCTAATTCTCTTTCTATCGTGCTATAATTTTGATCCGCACGAGAAAATTTTTTGCTAAGATACAAAATTAGATGCTCTTCACCTGCAATAATTTGAGATAAAACAATTCCTGCCCCATACAAACTCGGATCTGTTTGCACAATGAATTTCTGCTTAAAATCAGGCGCATATAACACAGGACTTTTCATTAATTTTAACTTTAATTCTTCAAATGCATTATTAAACTTCTCGTCCCATATGATTTTTTCTTTTTTTCTTTTCCCTTTTAAAGCATCTGTTAACGACACTGCTATGGTAGCATAATTCTTTATGCACCTCGCGTAATACCCTACCATTCCCAGATATGCTCTTAGCTGTGTTTTCGTCGTCGGAATTGGAAAATCTTTAATAGCCTGCAATTTAGCTTCACTAGGAGACCTTTTTCCTGACCCAACTTCGTGTCCCAGAAATTTTACGTGATGTTGCGCGAATTGGCATTTGGATGGTTTCACCGTTAGATTTGCTTCTTTTAACCGCTTAAGAACCGCCTCCACATCTTTTAAATGCTGTTCCCAGGTCAAAGAAAATATAGTTATATCATCGATATATGAAACCGCAAATGACTCTAGCCCATATAAAACTATGGCAATCAATTTACAAAAATAATATGCTGAATTTAAAAGTCCAAACATCATAAATTTAGGTAAAAAAGTCCCAAATGGTGTTACAAAAGCCGCATATCTCTGAGGTTCTTCCATGAGAGGAATCTGAAAAAACTTTTCGTCAGATCCATAACAGTAACAAAAGGCACTGCACTCACTTTCTCAACGACCTCTTCAATGTTTGGCAAAGGGAAAAATTCAGTTCTGGTCTTTGCATTTAATTTCCTATAGTCCACACAAGGGCGAGCGTCTTTACCCGCACTCTCAATCAAAATCATAGGCGAAGCATAATCTGATTGCCCGACTTCAATCACACCCAAATCTAAAAGCCTCCGAATCTCTTCACGCATAATCTCTAATTGCCTCGGCGACATATGATATGGTTTTGATCTTACCGGCACATCATCCGTTAAAACAATGTCCATTTTAACTAACGGGGTACTCCCAGGGTCCGTAGAAAAAACTTTCATATGACGCTCAATCATTGTCCTGAAATCTCCTATTTGCTCTGTAGAAACACATTTTTCCAAATTACTTTCTTTTACTAATTCCCAAAAGTCTAATTGAGTGGGATCCGCAATGGGATAAGGAATTTCCGTTTGATCCTCAATTTCCTCACACTCCTCATCAATCAACAAATTTACAAATTCAGGTCTACTATAATATGGTTTAATTAAATTAACATGATAAATAGTAGACTTATTTCTCTTTTCCGGAATATCGATAGTATAATTAGTTTGAGATATTACACTAGTAATAGTTCCCGGTCCTATCCAATTAACCGCCATTTTATTTGGTTTCGAAGTAGCCAGAACTAACACTTTATCTCCAACATTAAATTTTCTATACACCGCATTCTTATCATACCATTGTTTTCGTTTCTCCTGACACTCTTTCATTCTTTTAAACGCTAATTCTTGACAATGTTTCAATCTATTACTTAAGTTCAAAATATAGTCCACTACATTCTGATTTACCGTTTCCTTTTCCATTCAATTTTCATATACAAGAGTATGTGACATTCGTAAATTCTTACCATGTACAAGCTCAGCAGGGCTAAATCCCGTGCTTTCATGACTTACAGTCCTCAAAGCAAATAAAGCCATTGGCAAGACTGCTTCCCAATCTTTTCCTGCCTCCGAACATAATGTCTTTATAACCTTTTTTAAACTACCATGCATCCATTCAACGCTATTCGATTCCGGGTGGCAAACTGAACTATGTACAACTTTAATACCGAACCTATCAAAAAATTCCGATGCCAACTCACTTGTAAATGACCTACCCAAATCACATTGTACCTCTTTTGGATAACCCGTCCTAGAAAATATTTGTATTAGCCCCTCAATCACTGACGGAGAAGTTAAATCTTCTACTGGAATCGCATCTGAATATTTTGACGCAACACAAATTGAAGTAATCAAGTATCTATTATTTTTCTCGCTTAAACTCAAAGGGCCTACACCATCAATATTTATCCTGGAGAAAACTTCTGAAATTATTGGCACGAGCTTCAAGGGAGCTTTCTTTTTATCATTATTTTTACCAACCTTTTGGCACAGATCGCAAGTTCTTACAAATGCCTCAATTTCCTTGTAACAATTTGGCCAAAAATAGCATTTAATTACCCTATCTTTTGTTTTAGTCGCCCCTAAATGTCCCGCAACTTCCTCATGACACATTTTCATTATTTTCTCTCTAAATTCTAATGGCAAACATAATTGTAATTTCTCATCCCCACTATTTGAATGTGAAACTCTTACTAATTTATTTCCCTTTATTTTAAATTCCTTTTCTTCTACATTATTCGCCTTTTCCCATAATGTTTTTAAAGATAAGCACTGTTTCTAAGCTAAGCTGAAATCTTTCGCTGTAATTTTATTCAATCCCACATTATCATTCACCTCCCATTTCGGTAATAACATAAAAACTTCGATTTGTTTTTCATCCTGTCTATTCTCATCCATTTGAACTACCTGCGTTTCTTTGTTCTGTGAGCAATCCCCAATTGTCTCTACCCTACCTGGTTGCTCTTCTAACTTTGCCTGCTCAATAAACGACATTTCATTATCAGTATCCCGTTGCTCCATTCTTTTTTTTAAAGAATCCGTCCTACTACGGGTAACTACCATATTTATAGGAACACCATTTCCTTTATTTTGCTCAATAAGCTCCGCAGTTTTATTACCTAAGAGATAGTAACCTTGCTCCGACTCCGATGGTTTAATCGCCGCCTTAGTGGTGATGCAACCAAAATCCCCTTTTATAGTCACCCATGCCAATGGTAATCATTTACATTCATTATCAAGAGGTTGACGTACCCAAGTTATATCTCCCGTAAAATCCTCTGTTTTAACCCAATTTCTATCGCATAGATCAATCCCTGCTCCCGTGTCCCTCAAATAGTGTCTTTCAACCCCGTTTATTAGAGCTTTTTTTAGATAACGTTTAAAACAATCCCCTAAATCAACAACATTACCTAAATGATTAACTGTATTAAACTGATTTTTCTTTTTTAACCATTCCACACAATCTGGTTTTATGTGCCCTAGTTGATTACAAAAAAAAAAAAAAAAAAAACATAATCTGCCTTTTCCTCTCAAAAGCCTGGTCTTGTTTAAGTTTATCCTTTTTAAAATTTTCCGTTTTATTCTCTAACTCCGATTTAGCTTTTACTTCACCCTTAATTTTCGGATTTAAATTGCTTCTTTGCATCTCTGAATAAGGTTTTTTTTCCCAATATTTTTTTTCTGATTTCCTGAAACTACTTCTAATACTCTCATATTTGTCACATTTATCAGCAAGCTTCGAAGTCTCTTTCATTTCCTCCCATTCATCCATAAATTTTTCTTTTATTTCAAAAGGAACGCGTTTTTTTACTTGCTCAGTGAGCATGAGTTCTTTTAAAGACTCGAAATCCTTTATTTCTAATGATTCCAACCAATTATCCAAATAACCCCTTAATTCATATACCAAGTCTACCCATAACGCTCCAGGTTTTCTTTGATGATTTTCAAACTTCTGTTTTAAAGTACCTGTTCCCAATCTAAAACGATTTAATAAAACTTTTTTTACATGTTGAAAATCATCTCCTAATTCTGCTGGTTGTTTCACTATAATTTCCGCGATATCTGATGGCAATAATGGAATTAATTGGCTAACCATATCCTCTTGCGAAATTTTAGCTTTTTCCGCCTGTTTTTCAAAGATCATAAAGAAAAGAGTGATATCAATTAATTTAGAATCAAAGCGTGGAACTAATTCTTTCAAATTAATTTTTGGATTCCTATGCGAACCTACATTCATATCACTAGACGAAAGACTAACAGTTTCCGAAGAATTTTGAATTCTTAATTTTTCTAACTCAAATTGTCTTGTTTTTTCACGTCCTTCGTTTTCTTTACGTTCTGCATCCTCTTTAAGAAAACATTCCAAATTCGATTTAGCAAAACTCTCATTATAATCCGATGCTTCTAAAATAGCCTGAATTATAGTTTTTTTCTTATCGGTTGCCGACACGTTGGTCTCAAATTCCTCTGCCAGCAAAAGCAAGATATTTTTAGTATATTTCCCTAGAAATTCTTCCATGATTTTCCCCCAAAATATACTAATCACAAAAATACACAAATATATACAATTTGTAAAACACCAAAAAAAAATAAATAAATAAATAAATAAAAAAAATAATATAACACAATAAGGAATAGGATTTTATCCTTTAGATATATTTCAATGCATAAAACAATAATACAATTTTCCTACCGAAAATTTTCATGCACTTGTTATATCCTTTAAAACTGAGTAAATCCTCAAAATTATTTTGATACTCACAGTATTATATAAATACAATTTTTATAAAAACAACTAATCCCGCTTTTTCCTACAGTATCTATATTATAAAGGACAAACATATCTGTGCGTAACGCATACGTCATTCTGCGAATGGCAACACTTTGAAATTTGAAATGGAATTGCGCTTTTGCAATTTTGCTACAGCAAATTTTTAAACTTCTAAACATTCCACATTTTAAATGTTTACACCGTCGTACGCAGAAAAAAATGCACTTTTAAATGCAATTTGTTTGAAAGCTGTATCTCAATTTATTTTTGAGACATTAATTTTTTTATAGTTTTTAATACCAATTTTCTAATCGTGGCAACTGAAGTACTTCATTTCTATTAAAAGTGGATTAGTTATCTTTATTGATTATATTCTTACTGATGCCATTTTCTCATTACAATTAAAAATATATTTTTACAAATTTGAACAGAAAACGACGTTACACTTTAAAAAAGACACAATTTCCCTGATGATGCTGTTATATTTCACTATTTTTTCATTTCGCTGATATTGAGTTTGAGTCAATAGGCAAAATATTTCAGCGACTGAAAATGACGTCATATTTAAAAGTAAACGATAATTTTATTTGATAAAACGAGATATTTCTCCTTGAATATGTCTAAAAGTTATAAATTTCTGGAATTTTTACGCGCAGGTACAGAGATTATACTAAGACCTCAAATGACGAGTGGAAATTTTAACATGAAAAGTTGTAATAGTTAGCAAACGTGACTTCAAGCTTGAAAATATATTTATTAATAACCTATTGCGCATTAAAATGTTTTTAAATGGTTAATATGGATGTGAAACGTGGAAAATTACTTGATTTGGTTTAGATGTGAAGGTAGAAAAATTCTATGATTATGTCAAGGTGAAATCATTTTTGCGGATTTTTCATTCCGTAATACCAAGCATCAATTAATAACTTAATCAAAATTACTTATCTTGATTATATTTTACTGATGACGGATATGAATTAAGTTTAATTTTTCAATAATTTTAACAGTTGAAGTTTATGGAAAAAGTATTTTGTTAATCTTAGGTTAAAATATGTCTTTGGAGAGTTAAATTAACAAGTGTAAGATGGATTTTTTATTCTAATTATTGTTGTTGATGTATTGTAAATTTGATGCAACAGTTCCTTTGTAAACATTTTCTTTCGTCGAAATTCGGCGGGTTCCACCTCGTACCCATAAAATTTCAAATAACTTTATTGCTGTAATAAACAAAAGCTGTATATGCCCCAACTTTATAACTACAAGTTACATCCACAACTATGATTAATTTTAATGATTAATATTCTTTTATTAATCAACCGTAATTTACTATCCTCAAGTAAATTATGAAATACATAAATATTAAATTTTCAAAACCAAATGAATTACCGTACAGACCATAAGAAACCCGTTTAATATAAAAATTCTAACTAAAAATTTCGATCCCAAATTAATAGCTACCCTAGACTTTTTATCTATTAAACATATACAAATTACCAAGAACAGACATATACAATATTAAATCCTAACAGACCTCTCTGGAAAATTTCATAAAAGGGCTTACCTTCAAATGTAGACATTTCTCCACACTGCTCCAAGGCTTTCCTGCACTTTTTTTTTCAGGTACTGTCGTATCTCCGAATCTAACTTGATTTCCGCCGGGAAATTTACACACAAGCTGTCTCCATGGATTCCTAAGGGCGATCGATGAATAGTCTTCTATCCACTGCACTGGACGTTTACTGAAGAAATTTTCTATATCGTCGAATCCTTAGTCCTTGTTACATACCAGCTAACATATTCGACACTCCAGATTTCACAGTTCCTCACCGGATACACTTGAAAATCTTTCTCGTCAAACACAATATTTCATCACCGACTGTCCTTGTTTCTAACACAGTTTCCTTCTGTACATCAAGTTCACGTGGGTCCAGTCTAATTTATGCTAGACCTAATTAATCCGTAAGCTGCCACCATTTATAATACTATAGCTGTGATGTAGTGGGCCAGAGCTTTTTGGTTCACTAAGCTCTTGTGAGATGATCGTAGAAAATAATACATATTTCTTACCAAAGTCCTTTATTAGAACAACTAAAATAGATTTGAAAAATGTAATAACTAACTTTACCATTCATAGGTAGACACTCTCACTTTTTATTAACAGTTCTATACTTCTCATAGCCAACCTGAGTAAAACGATTTTTTACTCGCATCTCTTCCGTTGGTAAAAAACAACCTCACTTCATCAGTGTTCCCCAGTCTACTCACCAGCCTCCACACTAGCTTCCGCCTGAGCCTCCTTTTTACTTTCACTTTGGGGACGAGTTCCCACACATTGTCCAGCCCTCCCTATTTTTTGGAAAAGTGGAAATACCCTGTTGAGCAGATCCCAAGGGCAGAAGTATGCCTATTATTTCCCCTGCATGCCTTTACACAAAAGACTATTGTCCTCCACGGAAATGCCTGTTGCTTTCCTCGTCGAAAATTTGTGGTGAAGGTACGATATCACAATATATATATATAGCATTTTGCTATCGACTTTCAGACATTTCGGCGACACTAGTACATCTCGAAATAAAAAGTAGTAGAGCAATCAAGGCCAACCATCCGTTATCATGAAAATATCGCATTGCAGTCAGGGTGACGAGTAAGACAGGCTTAATAAACATTGAGAAATTTTCCATCACATAATGAATAGAGTTATCGTAACTTTAAACTGGTTTATTTGACAAAAACATATCAAACATTCCCAGTAGATGCTTCATCAACTCTCAATAATCGATCATTCACTTCATAAAACTTTAGATGTTACAAGATAAGGTTCTACACATTAGAACGTTCACTCCAAGCGACGCAGCTTAATTAAACAACCGGAAAAACGTAAATTTTCTCTCTCCTTGCGGATGTAACGATATATGCACTACAAGCAACAGAACGCGGACGGATACAGAAAAATGGAAAACCAATGCCAGCAGAAAGATGGGGAGGAATGGGACAAAAAACAAGCTACGACTCGATGGGAAGGGATGACGTCGATAATGAACTCTTTATACGCGTCAGAATTAAAGCGCCATTAAATGCTGGCGGATGCATGGAATTGTGGGTATAGAACACCAAAGAACAAATGATATTAAAAAACATTCGAAAGAAAAAGAATTTAGTTTTAGAAGAAAATGAAAAAGTAATATTTAATGGGTTTTATAAGATTAGACGAATGGATTAAGGTTTTTAGAATAATAAAAGAATACGCAAATTTAAATGCATGAAATAAAAGACAAAATATATTAAGATATTATTAAAGATAGGTAAAAAAGGAAAAATATTAAGAATTTGGAATAGTTTTACTAAGAAAAAGGGACGAAAATTTTTATTATTACATATATATAACTTTTTTACTTATTTTTATTTTATTTAATTATGTATTATTTTATATATATGTATTTTGTCCTAGTTTTTATTAAATTGCTTCAATATTCTCCTGCTCTATTAATTGTACTAATCTATTAATTGTAATTTTTCTGATAATTGCTTTTATTCATTATTCCCCTCCTTATCATCTCAGCTGTTCTGTGTTCTTCTCTTTAAGTAGTGCTCTTGTGTGATTGGCTGATACCTTCTGCTTTCCCACTCATGCTTCATTATTGGCTGTTTCTTCAGATTTTGTCTCTTCTCTTATCTGTTCGCTGTCAGTCTCGCTGCTGTTTCCAAAGCAGTAGGACGTGTTCTCTGTGACAGATGAAGAAAGACTAGTTCTTTGGAAAAGCTCGCGCATTTATTAAAATTTTTATGGTGTTTTAAGAAGTTCTTTCTTTTTTATCTATTAACACGTCTATTGCTAAGCCTGCAATTTTTACTAATTTTGTCATGTTTCGATGCGGTTTATCTAATTCCATTACGCGAATTTCGCGGTGCGGGAGGTGCCTGTGTTTGACAATTTACGATGGGTGGTCTGAGTGCATTTGTTACTTTTGTGTGTAAATTGATTGCACGAGAAACACTTAACTCCTTAGTTTTTATGTACGCAATCTTTGGCAAGGTGACCGAATTGTCCGCACCCGTAACAGATCATTTTCGGTGTTTTTTCGGTCTGTAAAGATTATTAACAGCATGCGTATGCAGTGGCTTTGGCTGGCGATGGTGGGGACTTTGATCACAAATCTATTGATAGGTTTATATTTGAATTCAGTGAGAGTGTGGCAGTCAAAAAGAATTGCTTTATTATTAGGAGAATCCTGGATGACGTTAATAACATAATGCATGAGTGATGCATCTTCTATGTTGGCTCGTTGGGTAATTTCTTTCATAACTAGAAAATATTCACTCATTTTCTCATTTGCTTTACAGGTACGTGTAGCTAACATTTTGTGAATTTGTGCGGGAGAGGAAATGTGCGCGAACTCGTGTATAAAAGGTTGTTTTAATGCTGCGTAGGATGTTAATGCAGGCTCACGGCGGGCGAACAAAAACGCGATAGCTTCCAGAGCTCTTTCAACGAAAAGAAATTTTTGTAAATCATTAAGTTGAAATGTTAATGCCAAACCTTCAAATCTTTTGAACCATTGTAAAATATGTTCTACTGGCTTGCCAGAAAAAAGTGTAATTAAATTTTCGAAATCGGTGAAGGAAATCAATTGACGCGGTGCAGGGTGAATGTCACTTGGAGTATTTGGGACAACGGGTTGTGCGTTCTGAGGAGAAATTGCGGCAGTGTGTTGCAAAGTAGCACTGGAAAAATTAGATGTTGAACTGAATCCTAAAGTATTGCGAGAGTCATTTTCCTCGTGAATTTCAGTTTCCGAGTCGGTTTGTAGCAAAATGGAGGACTGGATTTTTTCTAGATCTGACAGTGCTTCAATAATGCGTTTCGAAATGTCGACTTCGTTACCAAATATGCCGAGGCATAATAAATTTGCTATTAAAATGAGGTGGGCTAAGGGAAAGTCGGTAGCAGTTTCAGTAACTTTATTGTCAAATTCAGTATCCCCTGCTTTAAAATTAACCCTATAAGTGTTTGGGGCATAATATTCCGTTCACTAAGCTCCAGGTTTCCCAGCAATACAAGCAATATTTAAGATAATATAATTCTAGATTTAATGAATTTTAAATAAATTGAAGAATGATTAACACTCTCAATTACATTCATATTTGTAATTGAGTTTTTTTTTATAATGTTGAAAGAATCATATTTTCTTAGCATTTAAAACAAAATGCAAAGAAAACAACATTACAATTTTACCCTTTTGCAAGACGCTCGGAGGGTTAATGCCCGTAAACTGCCTTAAAAATTTTTTTATTCGCTCTACTTTCATCAGAACCAAAGACAAGTTAATGCAATAGTTTGATCCATTCGCCGTGGGCCGAATTAATCCGAGTCAGGACCGGCTTTATTTCTTGTAAAAGCATGCTTAATTAAAGATAATGAAAGGCTTACTTCATTTGGTGATATCCTTTAAGATGATCTTGCATTTGCTTAAAAAATATGAAGAACACTAAATAAGTCTACGTATTCCATTCAGAAAAAAAGCATAGATTCTATTCCGCATCAGTTATTTGGATTGAAAAGAAGATGTCAGCCCGATAAGAAAAATGTAGGTCAGTATTGCTTCGTGCCGTCTTTTTTCCAAATCGCTGGAACATCCAGTTAACGTGCGACGACTCTTCAATATTTCACAAAAAGGTTTTCGTATTAAGGTCTTTAGGGTTTGTTCTTTTCTTTGATGGAACATTTGAAGAGAATCTTCCGTTTTAGAGTGATATTTTATGGTCTAGGGGCTTTCAAAAAGATTGGCTTTCCCTCAGCTGTTCTCCCATATGTAATTACCTTCTGTAATTGGTGCTGTTAATTAATTACATTTTATATAGAAATAATACATTTTTAATATTTAGATTAAAGCATAAATTCTATTTACAGGACATATAAAAATTATACATAGGTTTTAAAGGGGAAAAGGGGAGGTTCGCGTCTAAATCGATACGGCATGGTCTGGAGATTCCGGCCTCCTAGCCCGGACTCCGTGTCTTTTGGGACTCAGAAGAGGTATCTATCCTCAACGAACGTTAGAATGAATCTGATCTGATCTGATCCGATTTTTCCCAAGCTAGAGATGCAAAATCACCAAGTCATCAGGTTTATTGTGTGTCGAGTTTTGCTAGCCTTGTTAATTCTCATGAGAAAGTGCTGTACCTTTCCTGTTGCGGTGGGGATGTCAAGGGAAACGCAACCACATCCATAAGCACATATATGGGGTAGATATATATAAGAGCAATTGCTCCTGCTACACTCACACAAAATAGCGCTCCTGATTCCTGCTGTCATTTATAATAAATAAAATAGGCGAATATATTTACTATATACATATACTATTGTTGAGAGTTTAACACCATAGTAGACCAAGTCCATTTTGAAAAAAAAAAAATGAGATAGTCCGTTTAAAAGGTGCATAAAATCTGTTATATCCACTCCCATAGTGAACCATGTCTGTTTTCACATACTTTCTCATATATGTCATCTGTTTACAGACTTGGTTTACTGTGGGAGTGGAGAAAACAGATTTCATACACCTTCTAAATGGACTATTTCATTTTTTTTCAAATACCACTTGCTCTATTATGGTTGTGAGTCCCTCAATTAGTATAATTCTTTACCGTAGTTTTGCAGTTCTCAAACGGTACTTTTTTTACCATTTTTAGTTGATAGGACGTCCAATGCTTCCCCCCTACTGGAGCCTTGGTTTTCAACTTTGCCGTTACGGTTATAATGGACTTCAGTATGTGGAAGATGTAATTAACAGAACCTATCATGCTCGTATTCCCCAGGTAAGAACTTGCTTAAAATTATCATTTTTGTTTCCCCATAGTTTTTAAAAAACAAAAATTTATAATTAAAAAAACTGATTAATAAGGAATGTACTTTAAATTTTCTTTAAAAAATAGCATCCAATATTCAATAAGAATGTTCATTGTTCAGATGTTATTCTACTTTTAATATGTATAATTTATTTATTAAAATTATCAGTTTATTGAAACTAGATTATACTTTTTATAGGTTTTGCAATAGACCGCAACACTTAATTAAAATTATTGCTCTTAAGAAGATTGACTCTGTAGTTCATTGGTCAAATTATGAAGCATGTTAAACATGGATTAATTACTGTTGAGTTTCGAATATAAGAATACAGATAAAATATGAAACCTACACAGCTATCGCGTGACCAATCGAAAAAGTCTGCAGAATTGTAATGTGAACGGTGTTATCTGCTGATATGGACTTTCATTGGATATGGACTTTCATAGTCGACGCTCTATCCAAGTGCCAGTGCCAACCACAAGGCATACAGCGTAGCTCTAAAAACTTGTCGAATCGGGTGCTACATAAAAAGCTTTTTCACCCAGGGCGCTGTCTAATTTCGTGCCTTTGTAAATTAGTTGGCTGTGGTTGGTTTAGGAATGCCCGATCTTTTTTCACATAAAAAAAATCCAAACCACAGAACTTTTGATATAGGCAGTAGAGGTCTGCACGGGCCGAAATTTCTAGGCCCGGGCCCGGCTCGACTCATCGAAAAAAAAAAATTCGGCCCGGCCCGTAGAAAAAATAATATTGGTCCGGTCCGGCCCGGTAAAAAACTTAAAAGTTCGGTTCCAGCCCGGCCCGGAAAAAAGTTAAAATCTCGGCCAGAGCCCGGCCTGGCCCAAGTGAATTTTCACAAAACATTGATTTTTACGTCGATTTGGTTAAAAATTTGTCTCGTACGAGGAAGCTCTGACCAAAAATATTTATCTTAACTTTTTTTCTCATGTTTATGATCTTCATTTTTAGAGAAATTCCGCAGGCTGCGATATATATTTTTTTAAAGAATCTCTATTTTTTGTATGTAAATGTTTCAGTTATCATTAATATTGTTAATCCATATTCCATGTATTAACATACATGTATTCCATGTATGCTAAAAATCTGATAAATGCTATACAGTAAAATCTTCTAAGACGGAATTGCATAGAAAAGAAAAAAAAATGCGTTATAGACAAAATCCCTTCTTAGCAAGTGTAAATGTATCATATATTCTTTTCTTACGTATTAGTATATTAATTTTGTATGGATCAACACGTTTTTCAGTTTAAAACAGAGTTCCGTCATAGGGAGGTTCCTTTTCACACGTTTTGCTATATTTTAATAAGCGTAGAAATCTACTATTCTTTAAAAAGAATAAATTTTAATATTTGAGTGTAGAATAATGGCAATTAAAAAATGTATGCATTTTTTGCAAAAATTTTTGGAGCAGGCCTAATTTAACTCATCTTTGAATGGATCTGGCCAAACTGAGACAATGATTTTCAAAGGGGCTGGGTCAAAACTAGGTATGAAACCAGTCCCGACTCTGTACAGAAAAATTAAGTTAGGCCCGTCCCGGCCCGAATCTTCAGAAAAAGTATGGCAGGGGCCCGGCCCGACACGAGCCTTCAGAAATAAAGTACGGCCCGGCCCGAAAAGAGTGGGTACCAGGCCCGGCCCGGCCCGAGTGTCGTGAATGAAAATCGGTACGGGCTTCGGGCCACGGACCGGCCCGTGCAGATCTCTAATAGGCAGTTCCTTCTTTTCTGCGTAAATCGTTTTATGTAAATCTAATTTCCATTATAATTTGAAATTTTCCTTTTTTTCTTTTGAAATCATAGAAAATCATGTTTTAATAATTCTTGAAAAAATAAAATATTTACCCTGTAAAAATGACAAATGTTTAAGTTACGAAAATAAATATAACAACGAACGAAAATATACAATTAGCTCTTCCGTGTTAACTACCGTTCCGAAAAGCGATCTTTATCTTTAAAAACCTCAGAAACCGATGTATTTCAAACTTTAAAGAAGCATTTATAAAAACAAAGTTTCTTTTTCTGCCACTGATTTTCGGAAATGTCTCTGAATAATTTTTTTGGTGTATTAATCAGTTTTATCAAACGGGAATGTCGATTTTTCGGATGCTATTAATTCTCAATTAAACATTTTATTTTGAGACTGCGTAATGAAATTTATATATGCAAATGTAACAAAACAAAATTAATTTTAATGATAACGTAAATGCTGTTAATTCATCACATATGTCTGTAAAACATGTTTGTTGAATATGAAAATGTTTACGTGATAATGGATAGCTTCCGAAAAACCGATATTAGATGATGAGAAAATCGGTTGATTTATACTAATCAGGGGCATAGCGACAGATTGGGGGGAGGGGAGATTAAAAAATTTCCCAACTTGAAACAAACTACTCTAATTTCCAACTCAAATGATATGTGTAATATATGTTCATCTTATTTCAATGCTATTTGAGATCAGAATGAAGGGGAAAGATACATCGTAGTTTTCTTTTCTAGTATTAGAATAGAATGCTAAAAGAAAATAACTGACATTTGCAGATTATGTCTGGCATTGATGGCAACGACTAAGAACCTTCTATAACCACTCTGGGAACGACCTATTGCTATAGCGCAGCGCCAATCGGAAAACACATGACTAATATGTTGTCCAATTTTCGTTTGTGACAGTAGAATGTGATTTTTGGAATATTTATTTTGTTTTTTATTTTTAGAGTTCTAACGTTAAATGACCATTTTCTTTTTCTTTTTTGTCAACTAGCATTAGTTTGTGAATTTTTTGTCATCTATTGTGAACGAATCATAATCGCTTTTCATATGAAAATAATGTCAATGACTCTTAAAAAGAATTACTGGCGTTATTTTGAAATTGTTCAGTAAGGAACAAAGCTTTGTAGGAAATAAACGACATGGATCAGAGTCAGCTATCGGTGGACAGGAGTAGAGAAATTGAGGCCTGGATGATGCATATTTTCATAGAAAAGTGAAACACAGTGATGGCACAGACTGAGTCTGCCTGCTTTCTTTTTGTATTTCTTTCTATTATTTAACTTGTTTACAGTTACAGTTCTTAGAAAAGAAGCCACAAAAACAATAACAAATTATTTTATTATTATTTTCCAAAAATAAAAAAGTTCTTTCAAAAATCTAGAATTTCCCAACTTTAAGCTCAAATCTCCCAAGTTCACAAATATTAATGGGGGTGACTCCTCCCTACATAACCCCCTTGGTGATACTAATAAAAGAAAGTTTCGTTATGTGTGTCTGTGTGTGTTTGTGCGCGATGGCTAACGAAATCTATCGCCCGTACAAGGCTGAAAATTTGTATGAGGGTAGCCCAAGTTCTCTTCTGATGCACCTGAGTCTCAGAATTTTAAATTTGTAATAATTAGCTGAGTTATTAATTAACAATTTCAAATCACTACCATAAAAAAATCATCTATTTCATCCCCAGCCCTGGGAAATGCTTACTCATGCCAAGAAATCCATTTACGCATCAGAAGCACGCGAAGAACCGACCTTTCGATTTTATTTGTGTTTTTAATAGTTTTTTTTTTAACCTAAATCAGCCAAACCGCTCAGTACAGTTAAAATTAGGAGACATTCCAAAAGATCGCACTCTTACGTCTCAAATGTCGCAATCAATTAAAAAAAATATCGCACTTAATCCTTTGAAATTTTTTTTTCAAAACGGGTCATTTTTCAGAAAAACGCCTTTTCACCTTATGGCAATAACTTTCCATGACGCACCTTAGAAGTACCGAAAAACCAAATACATGCTGTTAAAGCCGATACCTTCTCCTAATAGAGAATGCAATCGGTTTTTAAAAATAGAAATTTTAACCCTTTTAAATACACCGGTGAACGCAAGTCCCTTCGCGCCTCCCGCAGACGATATTTTTTCTGTGCTAAAAGCGACTAAACGTACGTGTTGTAGCACATTCTTTTTAGAGCATCTCAATAGACCAGATTTACATCACCTGCAAAAATTTCGGAACGTTCGGACTAATAGAAATATTTTTTACAAAATAAAATTTGTGAAAATTTCGACGAATTCAGTAAAACATGAGTGTTTCGTCGCAGGAAAAAATAAAGTCTTCTTACGAATCCTTTTACCATTAACTATCAATATTTTTTCACACAGGTTACGAAAACATTAATTTTCTAATTCCTAAAAATTTCAAAGAGTTTAGACCAGTGGTTCCCAACCTTCTATTGGCCACGCCCCACCAAAGCATCCGTAAAATCACTATGTCCCCCCCCCCCCCCATAATCTGTAAATTATGCCTCTTATTTTTAAAAAATGAACTCTATTCACACGGTGGAAGTGTAACAGAGCCTTGATAAAATCTATTCATTTCATATTTTTTAACTTATCAAAGAGGTGAATCTTCTACCACAAATGTGTTTTTAACATAATTTTATAAATGCAATGAGATTATACATCTTTGCCCACATGCCAAAACGAGTTATGTTGTACTTTTCCAATTTAACTCAATGTTAAAGAAAAGTGTTATACAGTCTGCATTTTTATCTTTCCAAGTAACTTAAATAAACACTTACATTTAGCGTTAAAACTGATAAATTCATACATTTTATAATGCATTCTTGTAACTTATTAAGAGTTGGCGGAAAAGCTTTGGACACTGACTTTTCTTTATATGAATAACACAATACACAAGAAGTATTTTAATATTCGCATCTTTATCAAATTAAGTAGGCATTATTTCGCATACCACATTCTCTCTGTTTTCCCTTTCCCAATATCGATAATTGTATTAGCAAATAGAAGTAGAAAACTCATTTAATAAATAATGGAAAATGCTACGAAAAATTTTAAAATTTTCCACCAGAAAAATTATAGTGAGTTTTAATACTTTAAAATATATCAAAATAATTTCAAAAACTATTCACATAATTATTCTGGTGTTAAATCTATTTTAAAATTTCAATACAGCGCATTTTAAAATTTCAATAAAAAACTGATTTATTAAATTTTGCTTGTATTCCATTTATTTTTAGCCTATAACCCTACTTATCCCAAAAAGACAAAAGAAACTTATAGTGAATGAGTAAGTATGAAATTTGGAATTGTCCCCCCTAGAAGGTCAAATGTCCCCCCGGTGGGGCGTACGCCCCACGTTGGGAACCACTGGTTTAGACGATAACGGCAATTTTTTTAAGCATTTAAAATACCGAAAGACCTCCGCCCTCTCTCCCTTTTCCAGCAAATTTCAAAATTATATATAGACTACAAAACTCAAAGTACGCATAAAAGAAAATACCAGATAGCATATACTTGCAATTATTCTCTTTGAAACACTGTAAAACACAAAAAAATATCCTCTTATCATGATACATGGGACAAGCATTCGCCACAATTTAAAAAAAAACACTAAACACCTTTTCCCACCATCGCTTTACGCACTCCATTTTATACGATGTTATACTTCCTCTGATTATTTCAGTGGCTTCTTCTGGACAGCAACGTAGTTTTTCATAACAACAAATGCCACGAAAATCTCTAGCTCCACGCTCATGTTTCAGGTTAAGTAATCAGAAGCGGATGATCTTTTACGCCACTGCAGATATAAGGAAGAACCAATGAGCGTGAGGCGAAATTGGGGAACTCTTTATTGTAAGCGGCATAATATTGAGGAGAATTGACCGAGTCAGAATTACGCGGAAAGTCGTGTTATGGAATAAAAAAGATGAAAGAAAAGAAATGGTACAAATAAGATAACTTTAATAAATATCAGCGACTTAAGATTGAGAAATAAAAAGATCTTGAAGAAAAATTATTAAGGAGAAATGTTTTTTAGAAGATTTTGAAAGGAATTAAGTACGAGTTTTAAATAGAATGATATCGTAACATGTTTTGTAAAATGTAGTTCATGATGACATGATATGACTAACTACTAAATACCAATAAAGTCTGTAATGAAAGTCGTAGAACTTCGTCGCAAATTATGATTATCAATAATTAATAAATATGTTTACCAGAATAATAAATCATTTAAGCTAATTATTAATTTAATTATTGTGACATCAACATTTTATGTACTTTTTACATAGAAGATTTAATATGCTGAAAATTGCTGAGAGTTACGATTATTGAATTATGAAACAAACTTGGGATTGAAGGGGTAAAATCTCCCTCATGTAACAAAAAATCTTTAGACAGAATATTAAGTCTTCGATTATATTAGAATATTGTAATCGGTATTTTCCGTCAACAATTATTTAATCTGCAGAAGTTATTTAAAATCTTACTTGCAGTAATACTAATATGAAAGAAATAAAATTTCAGGTTAAAAGTTCCAAGGTATAAAACAAAATTAATAGAAATTAAAGATGCAACTTTGAGGTCTGACGCCGACGCCCTAGATCTCAGCTTTATTAGTTACAAATGTAATGAACATTTAAAGTCTTTCTTTATGTGAACAGATGAATTATCTAACAATGAAGGCTAAAAATAAGTCTTTGGTCTTTAGTGAGTTTGATGTGACAAAAGATTGTCTTTATCTGAATGGAGATGGCTGTATTCCCACCAGTTCCTCCCTTTTCTAAGCCCCTGTTTAGTTCCTTCAGAAATAACTTTTTCTTTTTTTGTTTCACTTTTCCGATTCCGTTACAATGCCTTGAACTAAACAGAATTTTATGCATTTGTTTTAATAGGCGGTACAGTTCTTGGATATCGACCACATGTCGGAAAGCAAGGATTTCACGTACGACAACGAATCTTTTGCCAATCTTCCAGAATTTATGAAAAAATTGAAAGAAGATAATCGTTTGAAGTGGATCATAATCTTGGTAAATATTTCTGGCAGTTCTACTTACATCCCTCGAACTTTTGAATTAAAAAATTTATTTAGTATCCCATAGCAACGAATTTTCCCGAAATCTTAGGCAAACTCTAATAGTTTTTTTTTGAGTTTTTTAAAGAGCATGCTAATAGTCAGAATGGTGAATTGCGTTACTAAATAACTAAACTGCTGTTTTTAACGAAACGTAGAGCTGAAAAGCCCCATATAGTACAATTTTGCGAACTTCTGTGCAAAATTCAAGCCATATCGCGCATTTTTAAAGTGAATTACATAATAAAACAGTATTTTTAGCAAAAAAAAGTCGGAAGCAATTACAATTGTTCATTTTGTAGAGGTAATATTGCATTTTTTTTCTCGCATTCATTATTTCAACTGACTAGGGTGAAACTTCAAGCTTTTCTTCAGAGATAAATGTGTAAATATGAAATTAATCATTATGCGGTAACTTTTCTTGAAATACTTATTATATTTACAATCCAAACAGACGGATATATCTTTATTGAAACAGATTTCATCACAGAATACGAAAAATGATTGCTAAAAATATTGAATATTTAGCGTAAAAACAAATGTCGTTAGTTTTTGAAATATTCAGCATCACAAAAATATTAGCTACATAACATTTTGAATTTCTGCACAATAGAGATGTGCTTTCAATATTCTAAGGATATAATCTAAAATAATGTGCAATAGTGAGTGAAACGAATATAACTTTTCCCGAGTTTTGGCCAGGTGTTGTTTATTACAGCCGTTTATCTACACGAGGGATAGGGCTGTGTGTTCCCCGTAATAAAAGGTAAGTGAGATCTAAAAAAACAATCCCTATTTTGAAGACATATTTTTCCTAAATAACACCTTTCGAGAGGAAAGTGTGAGCTAGTGAAGTGCACAAGATGTCTTGGCGGAAAAAAGCAGTACTGACACACACATCTTTGGATAGACTGAAAAATGTATTTTCAGTTGGTGGCAAGTTTAAGTTTTAAGGTGAGATTACTTACATAAGTATGGGACACACATATTTTATGATTTATCTTGAGACTAGTTAATCTTTCAAAAATTAAATTATTCCAGTAACTAGCCTCAGAAAAGGTTTGAAACAGATGACTTCAAAATTTGCAGATAAATATAGGAAGTACCGGGTGTCCCAAAAAGAACTGACTGATTTTAAAATTCAATAACTTCGAAACGGTGACAGATATTAAAAAAATTCTTGCAGGAGGGTTATGCATAAAGTCAAAAGTTTTATTACAGTGATTTTTGATTTTAGTTCGAATTACAAACAATAGATGGCGCTGTAAGCAATAGTCGCTAAATACAGGTTCGATTTTTGGTCCTTTCTGTTGTTCCATGCAGAAAAAGGAGATGGAAATGTATTATCCGGGCCACGAAGTACCAAAAATTAAGCCTGAATTTAGCCTTTATTGATCGCAGCGCCATCTATTGTTTGTAATTCGAACTAAAATCGAAAATCACTGTAAAAAAACTTTTGACTTTATGCATAACCCTCCTGCAAGAATTTTTTAAATATCTGTCACCGTTTGGAAGTTATTGAATTTTAAAATCAGTCAGTCCTTTTTGGGACACCCAGTATATAGAATGCTATACCAAAGTTGTTCACTTAGAAGACTTTGGGAATGAAATGGGAGTGGAATTTTAACTACTGAATGCATTATTACATGTTTAGCTTAGGGTAAACTAAAGCACAAGGTGTTCTTCTATTTAGTAAAAATTACTAACCCATCAGAAAGTCAGTATTTATGACGAAAAGTTCCACGTTAATGAACAATGATCCAGACGACGCCAACTTATAAGGAAAGTCGTTAACTTATTTCTCTTTAGATTTCTTATATGTTACATAGTATTTTCATGGAGTTTAAGCAAGGTTTTTTACTTGATGTTACATTTTAGCTATTGATTTATTTCCATCACCTCAAAATCGTTATTTGCTTCTCTTTTTGATCTCAATAATTTTTTATAGGATCCTGCTATTGCCGTTATTCCAGACTACAAGCCATGGAAAAGTGGTCTAAAAAAGGAAGTATTTGTAAGAAGTGCCAAAAACTGGCCAAAATCTATGTTCCCAGAATCAGTGAAAGGTTACAACATAACATTTGGAAAGGTTTGTAAATATTTTTGTGTACACACTATGTGGTAGGCAAAATTACTCTATTTAAAATGCTTCTTGTTGAGGGTGGCAATAATGCCGGTTTTACTCCCATGAACTGTTTATGGATTTCAGCACCCTTCGTACCTACGTAGGTCCATTCAAATTGCTCAACAGTTTGCAAAATCCTTTTTGGTTCACGATTGCAAAATTGGTCTATCTATTTTGTGAGGTTTTTCACATTTAAATTTAATTTTTATTCAGTAATTCTCGACATTCGTTTCTGGCGTTCTAAATTCTATGCCTAAACTACGGCGTTTTGCCGACGACTGATATTCCGGGTCTTCCTGGGTGAATTTCGCTTCTACCTTCTGCAACGTGCGATTGCGCCAATCGCCGTCAGTTCTTTCTTCTCATTTCATAACTCAATTCTCCTCTCTAAAGAGTGATTAGCGGCAGTGATTTCATCGTAATTAACAAATGATTTTAAAGATTTCCTTTTGGCACTTTTGTAGGCTTTTTTATTTTGGTATTAGAGTGTTTCAAAATCCAATCAGAATATTATTTGATGGTTTCGGCTTCAAGTTGTCACGCTTGATTAAAAATGCCAATTTAACGTTTTCAATAATAGTGTGGAAAAGAAGATGTCATGGAATTATCAAGAGCTTGCTATTATTTTTAAGTTTAAATTTTTAGATATGTTCACCAGATAACTGCTATTAACCCTTATCGGAGGCTAGATTTTTATACATGATTCACCACAAAGTTGTAATTGTATTCAGTGAATATTCACAGAGCTACCAGCTGCCACAGACAACGATTTTTATATTGTATTCGCGTCACAATGTTTAAAAAATAAATTTTATAGTATATTTTTTTACGTGTTATCCGTATAAGTAAAAGTGGAGCTTAAAAAAGTGGTGCCAACTGAATAAATTTTGTGTAAGAGATACTGATCCTGAACAGTTAATCTTGTCACGTCACACGTGCCATACGACCGATACGACAAAGTACCGGTGTCACGTGGGAGATGATATAGGACCGATAAGGGTTAATCATATTTTCTTAAGAATTTAAAGATTATTTCCAATATTTCAATTCTTTTAAGATGTGGGTGACCAAGGGTGGAATTCTATCTTCATCAATTGTTTTATTTAAAAATAAAAAAGATTCGAACCAATACAAACGTTAATATTTAAACCTATCAAATCATTGTCTTCTATATATACATTTTAAGTCAGAATATTTATTCCCTATATTCTTTTCGATCTTGTATGACCTGTCAGAATAAGCAAACCAAATTTGCGTAAGTGTTATTGTTATTCATCTATAATAACTATCATTTTAACCTCTTGAGGGGCGGTAGGATATATTATATTCCATATTCCATCTAATTTTAATGCAGTTTCAAACCAGAAACTTTTAATTAAATTTTACTATTTAAACTTTGGTGGGAAAAAGTCAAAAAATTGCTTTTCCTCTTTTTGAAGTATTTTTTTTTTAAATTCCAGTGTGAATTCAACACTTCCAGGGTTGCCACGCTACAGGGAATTTCCAGACCAGGAAATTCTTCGCCACCAGTATTTTCTTACACAGAATCTATCTTTAAGTAAGGAGAAATTTCGTGCGGTTAATCTAGAAATATTTTTCTATAAAAGAATACTGATATTTCGACTGGAAAATTCCCTGAAGCGTGGCAACCCTGATTTCACAAACACAATTGCCTGCCTCAAAATTTCAAAAAAATTAGAAAATATTTTTTTTCTTACCTTTATATTCAAATATATCAAATTCGATGCACAGTTTTATTTATATACTAGCCGCCCTTGGCGACCAGTTTGGTCTCCTTTAAATCTATGCTAAGAATTGTATCCTGTTACTTTTATTCATAATTTAATTTACTTGCTCAATCCTTCGCCAAATCGGAAGATTCTGATACAGAAATCATGAACTCGGTATTTTTATGTTAGCCGAGTGCAGGTGATAAATCGCCAAACATTGTGCCTGTCGTATTTTTTCTTATTTCATTAATTTCATTTAAAATATAATACTTTCACTCATTTTATTTAAAATACATAACTTTAATTTAAAACTGAAATGATTAAAATTTATGACTGTCAATTTTCTCTTATTTCTTAAAAAAAAAAAGAAAAAAGAAAATGAAAAGAAAAAAAGTAATAAATAATACTATAAACTATGACATTTAATTTCAACATCAAAGCTTTATTTTAATTTACCTCCCAAAAAATTGTTTATGACAGTCGCATGCGATGGACTATTATAATACTGATGATACGATGGCGATGGAACAATATTTGGCTATTTATCACCCGCGCCCGCCTAACATTAAATTACCAAATTGGCTGTTTGGCATATAAAAAGTGAAGTGGTCAACCCGGAACTATTGATGACAGTCACATGACTTAGGCTATTATTATAGAGATATAAACTAAACTTATATAAAAATGTTGGGGATTTTCATTGATACACAGTTCGCATGGGGCATTTTGAAAAATTCTAAAATATCGCGGAAAATTCCTTTTTTTTTTCTCAAAAAAATTATTATTATTTTTTTTGTGGTAAATGTATGCCACAATGCCTATAATGAACCCTTGAATAATATTTAAGGTGAAATTTACAAAAAATAAAAAATTGATTTTAAAGGTCCTTCGTCCCCTTAAAGAGATTAATTAATTTTCTTCACGACATGTCCTGGTCATGCACCATGTTTGAGGCGTTTTTGATATGTAATAGAATTTTCAATAGTGAGATCGTTTAATCCTGTCATTTTTTCCCCCTGAATTCGGGACCTAGCTAGATAGATTTATTGTGTTCCAATTAATAAAAGAGGCTTCGTTAAAATCGTTTCAACATTTTTTGATTTATAGTAAGCATCATTTTCAGTGTTGAGTATGTTTTAAACTATAAAAAAGAATTTTTAATATTCGGGACCTAGTTAGGTCGTTTTCTTCTGCTCGATTTAGTATAGGAGACAATTTTCGCCAAAATCGCTCCAGCTATTTTTGGGATGGTCCGGATAAATAAAAATGCTTGCTCATGATATTATACAGCGTAAATAATTGATAAAGCAAAAACAAAATAAATAAATAAATTTGTTTCAATCAAACTTTTAAACTTACATTTCACAGTTTAACCTCTTTACGACGAGCGTCGCGAAACACGCTTGAGCTCCCTATATGTGACGCATAGAGAGTTCAGGATCCTTGAGTATTCTTACCATAAATTTAAAATGGTAAAAGTTTCCTTTTGTAATCACACAATTTCTGCGATTACCTTAGGCAAAATTTCCATTTGGAAATACCGGTAGTAAAAGATTAAAACTTCCGTAAAGTACGCTTTTAGCGAAAGTGTTAACTCTCTCATAAATGAATCATCTTTAAATGGAAGTAAAACATATTCTGCACTTAAAATAGATTTAAAGTGGGTAAATTAAGAACAAAAAAATTATTGGAAACTGTTATAAACTGTTTTTCTATTCATGTAACTCACTAGATGGCGCCGTGAATACTACTACTACAAATACAGTGGTGACAAAGTAGTGACAAATACTAGTTTTCCAAGAGCGGAAAATTCTATGATTCTTACGCCAGACAAGATGTACAGTGGTCGGATCTTGCATTCGACAACAAATATAAGTAATCCCTTTGTACCGAGGCTAGTTCTTTAAATGTTTATTTATTACACTCATGTTCAAAATTAAGAGAATTTCCATATTTTATCGAATTTCATGAAAAGTACTGAACGAAAGATAAAACTTACATTTCTAAACACAGACGCAAATCTTTAGTGTCTAATACGTAAGTGTACAAGTTTGCATGGCTGAGCCAGTAGAGAAACAGGTTTTATAAGCGAGCGTGGCAATTTTCGCGTTTCGTCCGCTCATACGCCTCGCTGGATATCTTGGGCAACATCTGGTGGAATTTAAAAGCAAACAGTAAAAACGAATAACCACCAACGTTTGGATGATGGAATGAGATGACGAATCGCGGGGAGACTGGAAACAGGACAGTCTCAAGTGGAGATTCCGGGAGACTTCAATGTAATGCCCAGCGTCGTGTCCAACTTATGGAAATAGTTTAAGGATACTGTATCCGTAGAGAGGGCAAGGTCGTCCAAGAGCCACGGGTGGAGTGCAACAGCTACTCAGCTCTCTCGTGACCTTTATGCGGCCACAGGAAGGCGAATTTCAAGGGTTACTGTTTCCAGAAGGCTACATGGCAGAGGGCTGTTCTCAAGGAGACTTGCTACTTGCGTTCCGCTCACTTCTGTACACAATAAAACCCGTTTAGCATAGTGCAGAGATCATCGATTTTGGACCAGGTATCAATGGTGAACCGTTTTACTCGCTGATGAGTCTCGATTCAGATTAAACACTAATTATCGACGTATTTTCATCTGGAAAAACCCAGGGATCCGCTATCTGGCCTCCACGGTACGAGAAAGGGACCACTATGACAGCAGAGGTTTGATGGTCTGGATCAGGCATCATCTTGGACGGGCGCACAACCCTCCATGTGTTTGCCAAAGGTTCTGTGACTGGTGTGAGGTATAGGGATGATATCTTGGTATCCTATGTTCGCCTTTTTCAGTGATGCAGTTGGCCCTAATTTCATTTTAATGGACTACAGCACGTGGCTAGGTAGAGCTCATCTGGTCGAGGAATATCTGGAAAGTGAGAATATTTGCTTGACAAATTGAGCATCCAGATCTCACGACCTATAGAGCATGTCTGGGACGCTCTGGGGATGACAATTGCAACTCGCCTCCCACCTCCCAGAACCACCCAGGTCCTGAAAATAGCGTTGCTGGAGGAGCGAGAGTAACTGCCACAGAGACTCATAAACTGCCTGATTTTCAGTATGAATTCCCCTTTTGAGAGCTGTATAACTGTAAGAGGGAACCATACCCCCTATTAACCCATTTTTTTTGTTCGATATTGCGAGCTCTGTTTTGTACCTGCCAACGCTGATGAGTCTTACTCACGATCATGCGTGTTTATCATAGCAGTTGAATGGTATTTTTTTTGCATTATATCAACTTATGTATATACCTAATTTCATCAAAATCTGTCCCCAATAGTTCTGGAGATAATCGACCAAATCTGAAAATTCTTTTAATTTTGAACATAAGTGTACTAAGCTTTATTTTTGTAGCGACGAGGAGAAACTTTATACGTTCTATCATGGCTTCTTTGGGCTGTATTGGTAATTTTAATACTTCTGTTGAATCCTGGGGAGATGAATGCAGAGCGATTACAGCACTTTTTCATCGCAAACGCGATCAAACACATGAATAGAAAACGTGCGGTTTTCTTAGCTGTAGTTGGACCTGCCACGTATGAGTTGCTCAGAAACTTACTATCGCCTGCTGCATTTACGTCTAAGATGTTAGGTAGATAATTGGAATCTTGAATGGACGTTATGATCCAGTTCTTTTTAAAATGCGAAAGATTTAAGTTTAATAGTTGCGTACGGCGCGCGAGTGAATCGGTGGCCGATTAACTCGCGGAGTTATGAAAATTATCTAACTATTGGAACTCCAACCTTCAATGCAGGGTAAAGCTATTCAAATAAAATTGTTATCAGAATCAAAGCTAATTTTCATGTGAGCATCAGAAATCGCTATTTCTATGGAAGAAACAGCAAGGGATGTTGTCGATTCGTAAATATCTGCAGTTTCAGAAAATCTTTCAACAGACTTAAAAGAGACGTAAAATTCAAACAATATACTACGTTACGATTGAAGGATGTGATAGAAGGTTTTCCTTTAATTAAGATAAAAAGTAAAGTGCAAGGACTGCCGCCTTCTACTTTTGAAGTCGACTCTGGAAGCCATTTTCACTGTTGCTCTTTCAGGGGCAAAGCACTTCTACACGTAAAATGCTTAAATGATTGACTGACACCAGAAATTACAACTAAATTTATTTCAAAATAAGTAAAAGCTTTTCCTCGTGTGCTTAATAAAAGGAATTTTTTTATTTTATACTCCTAGTGTCAATGTGGCATTTAGGGATTAAAATTAAATGGTCCAAAAATGGACCACCGCCCTTCAAGGGGTTAACAAGGTTTCAGAAAATTAGAAAATTTTGCCCTCTGTTGGAGTAAGCAGAGATCAAGCTACAATTATATACTAATCATCCTACTAATATCTTGGATGGGGGCAAAAGTGGGTGTAGTACCTGGGATGGGGGCAAAAGTGGGTGTTCAAGTCAAAAACACTTTACAACGCAAAATTACTAAATTAAAATCATGGGATATTTACAAGCAATAAAAATACGAATAATAGTTATTAGATACAGTGGCTGCCAAAATTTCGGAAACTTTCTGAAATTTGACTGTTTTTCAACTTTGAATGCTTATAAAAGCTATCCACTTCACGCAGTGCAATTATTCATACATCAAATGATTAAAATTAATATTGAATTCAAAATAATAATCAGACTTTAAATATGTGCATTAAGCATTACAAAGGAATTTATGCTATTTTAAGTCAGACAAAGAAGACGAGGAGAATTAGATTAAAAAAGTGGATTTTAGTAGCAGCAACTGCCAGCCAATCGGAATCGCCGTTCTGTGGACCAGTGCGCAACCGTCGTTTATGAGGAGGTGCAAGTTCCTGTTCAAAGGTAGAAAAAGTCAGTTTGGCAGAATAAATTTGGTTACTGAAGTGAAATTGCGGCTGGATATTTGTGAGTACCGTTTAATGCTATTGGCGGACGGGGTAAAAATAAATAAAACGATGTCATCCAGCAAAGGGATGAGTGATCACCCAGGAAGAGATACAGATCTCTGTTTATTGTGTTGAGCATTAAAGTTCCTTTCATTTGATATTTTAATAATTACATTGCATGAAGTTTAACACTTTTTAGAAGCATTTAAAGTTAAAAAACATTCAAATTTCGAAAAATGCCGCGATTTTGGCCACTATAGTTTTTTTTTTTTTTTTTGTAATAATTTAAATTTTAGATACATTAGCACGAAGTCAGCAGTAAAGAATTTTTTTTCCTGGTCATGTTTTTATTAAGATACAAAAGCAGCAGTTCTTCGAGAAAGTGTTCTTTCAAGTAGAACAGAAACGAATTTGTCAAAAGCGGATTTTCCAGCTGAATATTTGATAAAATGATTTTACAGAGTTGTAGAACCGTTTTAGTGTCTGTTATGTGATAACATCCTTTCCAATTAAAATTAATTTTTACTTTCTTCTACCTTTACAAGAAGAAAGTATTGGATTCATGAAAATTTTCGAATTCCGGTTTTCGACGGATTTAGACGTGTTAGGGGTCAGAGATTCACAAAAAACATGTTTTTACAAAATGTCTGTCTGTGACTCTGTGAGTCTGTCTGTCTGTGTGTATGTGACACAAATTTTGTGGGCGCTCTATCTCAAGAACTAATGCACGGAATTTAATAAAAATTTATATTCAGTGAGTCCCTAATACAAATTGATGCTGATTAGTTTTTGGTGTAAATCGCTCAACAGGTGGCGCTGCTATGCTGCATTTTTCACGATTTTCGCAATAGATCTATCTCACGAACTAATGCACGGATTTTGATCAAACTTCAGATTTAGTTAGTCCTTTATATGAATTGATGCTGATTACGTTTTGGTGTAAATCGCTCAACAGGTGGCGCTGCTATACTGCATTTTTTAAAATTTCCGCAATAGCTCTATCTCAACAACTAATGCTTGGAAAATCAACAAACTTCAGATTCAAGTATACTTTGATATAAATTAGTGCTGTTTGTGTTGTGGTGCAAATCGCTCAACAGGTGGCGCTGCTATACTGCACTTTTCAGAATTTCCATTATAGCTGTCTCAAGAACTAATGCAACAATTTTCACCAAACTTCAGAATCAGTTAATCCTTGATATGAATTGACATTTTGTACATTTTGGTGTAAATCGCTCAAGAGGTGGCGCTGCTATACAGCATTTTCCCCGATTTCTGCAATAGCTCTAACTCAAGAACTAATGGACACATTTTCATGAAACTTCAGATTCAGTTACTCTTTGATATGAAATGATGCTGACTACGTGTTGGTGAATATCGTCCAATAGGTGGCGCTGCTGTGCTGCATTTTGCACTATTTCTTCAATAGCTCTATCTCAAGAACTAATGCACGAATTTTCATCAAACTTCAGATTCAAGTACACCTTGATAAATGTTGATGCTGATTATGTGGTTGTGTAAATCGCTCAACAGGTGGCGCTGTTATGCTGCATTTGTCATCATTTGCGCAATAACTCTATCTCAAGAACTAATGCACGGATTTTCCCCAAACTTCATATTCAGTTAGACATTGACATAAGTTGATGATAATTATCTTCTGGTGTAAATCACCCAACAGGTGGCGCAGCTATGCTGCATTTTGATGGATTTATACGATTTTAGGGACACTAATATCTCAAGAACTAATGCACGGAATTTCATCTTTTAAGAATCCTCATGATGAGCATAGATTCACTGTGATAATGAATTTCGAAGTATTGACAAGTATGATATAGAAGAAAGTTTTGTGATGACCACAACATACTAGTTTAAATTGTTTTAAAATATTTAAATTAAATCAATAAACCTTTTTACTTTAAAAAATTTTAAATTTTCCCTTTAAATATTCATCAATTTTCGTTTTCAGTTAATTTTTACTTATAAACAATTTTTAATTTAGTCGCAATAAAGATCGTTAAAAATTATCAATAATAAAATAATAAATTCCAATAATAAAATAATAAATTCCTACTTTCTTCGAAAATAGAATATTTTTATAATAATTTACAAACATAAAATTCAAATTATCACGTAACGATCTTTCATTCAAACTTTTCTTATTCTGTGTGGCATCGATTTTGATTTTCGCGCCTGACGGCGATTCGTTGGTGGCGTCCTTAGAGATAGCGTCGCTTCTCTCCCCGTCCTTTCTCTCCCGAAACGAGACCAACATGTAAACACGTACCTTTCGGTCCCTCTTGGGACTTTCGTCCGTTGACGAAAATTAATTTCAAAGGAATTGGATTCCGTTTATTTAGATATAATCCTGTAAAGAATTTGTGCTGTTGTTTAACATCCTGTCTTTAAAAGGAAATATGAAAATTTCCAACTTTAATGAAAATAACCAAGAAATTGATTTTTCTTAGTATCCTGAGTACGTCCTTTCTGCAGATGGAAAGCATTAAGTTTATAACATTTTATAAGTGATATCACCCGAGAAGTCATCAAACATCGATAGGTTTATACTGCTTTATGAGAAGTATTCCACTGATAAGGTTTTCTGTTACTTTTAGCAGAGTTTGGACAGAAATAAATAATACACCCATGATGCCTAATTTAAGTGCGACGATGTGTTCCCTCTATTGATCTACATTATATATTCTGTTATTAAACTTTTAGAAGTGCATGAAAGGTGACATCCAACGATCCAAAAACATGGATTTTATATGGAAAGTATCACTGAACATTAATTTTGTGTATCTGGACGATGTAGCGTCATTTCAGGGAATTACGGTGAAACTAATACTAAGATAATGTGTCGTGTAAAAAGAAATTAACTTGCATTACTTAAAGGTGTTTCTGTGTGAAGATATGTGCTATACAATCATAATGTTTAATTATTTTAATAATAATGAATGTGGCAATGTTTTTACATAAAGTATGGGTGAGTGCACTTTCTACCTCCCCCTTCCTCTCCTTTAATGTGTTATGAAATATAATAAAGTTGTTTGTTCGTGCTTATTTCTCGTTTTATTTTATGTCTATCTTGTAATTTGATTATTATTGTGTCAAATTTATTATTAGTAATAAATCCTTTAAATACACACTTATCTTCAACATTATAGATTTTAATTAATATATAATTAAATGAGACAATTTTTGTTCACAATAGAGGAATAATTTTGATGATTTATTTTAAATACATAGATGAATAAAAATATAAAGCATTTAACAAAATATAAAACTTAACAATTGGCACAAAGTTAAATTTATTTTGTATGTCTATACACTATCACGATTTCAGGCAGGATGAAGTAATTTCTTAGTTCGGGTGAGTTTAATTATTATTATTTATATTTTACCATGAAGATTCCTCAGTTTATATTTATTTACTGCTCTCACATGCAATGTTTATGTTAACCACTAACGATCTTCTGGCCAAGATTAATAATAAACTTTCTCCTTTATCATTCATATTAAA
Source organism: Maratus speciosus (assembly GCA_963932465.1). Classification (NCBI taxonomy): domain Eukaryota; kingdom Metazoa; phylum Arthropoda; class Arachnida; order Araneae; family Salticidae; genus Maratus; species Maratus speciosus. The sequence goes on along the minus strand of OZ010795.1, from coordinate 388,219,280 downwards.
ATTGCATAATTATACTTATAAACTCCTAATTTTAATAAATTTAAATTTCTTGTTCTCGCTTCCCTTTATTTTAATTATTTCTTTCTTCTACATAACATTTATGGTGCCTTTGCCAAACTTTCGAACTTCTATTTTTTTTTTAATGGGACTCTTTCTGGATTATTTCTTTCAGTATTGTTTATTTATTAAAATTCAATTGAAAATTTCGGAAATTTGATACAGATATATAATTTTTTTCATGCATTCTCTGGGACTTCATCAGAAAAAATACTTATTTATTGCTCTATATACATTTGTTATTGTTTAATATATATATTTTTTATTTTGAAATAATTACACACATATTAAGTTAAAAATATCTGAAGTTACATTCTTTAAAATAAATATCAGAGTATAAAGGTTTATTTTGCAAATAATTTTTTCTGTTACTACATATTTTTTAAATATATAATGATGGTTTGGAAATAATGATTTACAATGATATTAATTGATTACAAGGTCAATATTCAAAAAAGTTAAAATTTTTTCTGTGATTTCTCAAATCGGTGTATGGTTGTGGAGACCTGATCAATCTTTACCTCCATTTTGTTATTATGTCCCTGATCCAGACATTTTCACATTAACATTTATTTGAATGAATGACAAATCATTTGGTGTCATCTTTTTTTATTACCAAGATTGTGCAATATAAGAATTTCAAATATAAAATTTTCAGGTTTGATTTTCATTTACATAGGAGTAGGAGTATTATGGCTCTCTATTAGGATAAAAAAAATTTTTAAATAAACATTTGTTATACAAATAGTATTCAATTTTATTCTGAGATTAAATTTTTCAATTATAGAGAGATTTTTTAAATATGATTTTTCTATCCAAATGCAATAATTTATATTTATTTTCTACATGGTTTTCCATTTCAGGAGAATCAAGCAGGACGGTCGTTCTGCCAAACCAAGCTATAAAAAAATGCTAACCCCGCCAATTAAACAAACGCCAAGAACCAAAAGCCAGAACCACGTAACTGCTTATTATACTGAAGACAACTTCTCCATGTTAAATCGGCCAAACGTGGCATTTTAAAATTTCAGATATTTAAGAAAGTAAGCATCGCAGAGAAATAAAACAAAGACCAGAAGATTCTAAAGAACAAAAGCTTCAATTTGAAACCAAACTCATCTTTATAAAATAATTATAAACAGAGATACAAGATTTTTAAAAAAACGTCGAGATACTGAAAATGATCACAAAAATCTTCGTCAAATATATACCAATTCAATTAAGCTAGAGACTTAAATAATGGACAGAAAAAAGTATGGAATGCATTTTCGGACTGGTAATTACTCAATCTACGTGCTTTTATAAAATTTAGTTTTTAAAAAAAATGAAATTTCTATCCTTAAGCAAAAAACTATTAGCTAATTCTAAAATTATCAAATTATGCCAAACAGCGATAAACCCGCCAACGAGCGCGTACCATTCAAATTATAAAAGCACAAATCCACTTCAACTTCATTCTGGTATTTCCCATCAAGATTATTTTAGGTAGCTTTCTTTACAAAAAGCTACCTATTGCAGCCGTTCGGAGGAAAGCGATTTCAAAAAATTTTGGTATATTTTCATCGATCATGACCCCCAGACCCCGAAACCACTCTCCGTTCAAAATTGATATATATATATATATATATATCAATATATATATATATATATATATATATATCTGACCTATGTCACACTGTAACTCTCGTATTTATGAACCAATTTGGATGTAATTCGGTGTGTACATAGTACATACCAATGTCTCGACCGAGTTCGTTGGCCAACTTCATCCGCCATTTTGTTTCAAAATGGCGGCCATTTAAAATTTTTTTAAAAATTTTAAATTTGAAATGTGGTACCAAAAAATTGAAAATGGAAAAACATTTTTTTCTTATGTATTTGACCTTTATACAAAGACTCCGTAGCAGTTTTTGTTTCGTCTATATCTTAAAAAATGGCTGAGTTATAGCATTTTGAATTTCTAGGGAAGCTGACATTTTGAAACGTCCTGAATTTTGTCACGCGATAAAAGGCGTATTTATGAACCGATTTGGATGTAACTTCGTTTATACATAGTACAGACCAATGTCTCGTACGAGTTCGTTGGCCAGCGTCATCCGCCATCTTGTTTAAAAATGGCGGCCATTTAAAATTTTAAGAAAAATTTAAATTTGAAATGTGGTAGCAAAAAATTGAAAATTGAAAAAATATTTTTTTCTTATGTGTTTGACCTTGATAAAAAGATTCGGGAGCAGTATTTGTTTCGTCTATATCTTAAAAAATGGCTGAGTTATAGCATTTTGAATTTCTAGCGTGGCTGATATTTTGAAACGTCCTGATTTTTGCCACGTGATAACAAACGTATTTATGAACCGATTTGGATGTACCTTGGTGTGTACATAGTACATACAAATAACTCAACCGAGTTCGTTGACCAGCTTCATTCGCCATCTTGTTTCAAAATGGTGGCCATTTAAAAAAATTAAAAAAAAAATAAATTTAAAATGAGATACCAAAAAATTCGAAAATGAAAAAGATTTTTTTTTGTATGTGTTTGACCTTAATACAAAGATTCCGGAACAGGTTTTGTTTCGTCTACATCTAAAAAAATGGCTGAGTTATAACATTTTGAATTTCTATTGTGGCTGACATTTTAAAACGACCTGATATTTGTCACGCGATAACAGGCGTATTTATGAACCGATTTGAATGTAACTTGGTGTGTACATAGTACATACAAATAACTCAACCGAGTTCGTTGACCAGCTTCATTCGCCATCTTGTTTCAAAATGGTGGCCATTTAAAAAAATTTAAAAAAAATTAAAATGAGATACCGAAAAATTGGAAAATGAAAAAGAATTTTTTTTGTATGTGTTTGACCTTAATACAAAGATTCCGGAACAGGTTTTGTTTCGTCTACATCTAAAAAAAATGGCTGAGTTATAACATTTTGAATTTCTATTGTGGCTGACATTTTAAAACGACCTGATTTTTGTCACGCGATTACAGGCGTATTTATGAACCGATTTGAATGTAACTTGGTCTGTACGTAGTACATACCAATGTCTCGACCGAGTTCGTTGGCCAGCTTCATTCGCCATCTTGTTTCAAAAGGGTTGCCATTTAAAAAAAATGTAATTTAAAATTTAAAATGAGGTATTAAAAATTTGGAAAATGAAAAAGATTATTTTATGTGTTTGGCCTTGATACAAAGATTCTGGAGCAGTTTTTGTTTCTGAAAATTTGTTCTTTTGTTTATATCTTAAAAAGTGGTTGAATTATAGCACTTTGAATTTCTATCATGGCTAACACTTTGAAACGATCTTGTATTTGTCACGCGATACCACACTTATTCGCCTATTTCGATGGAAGAAGGCATGTGGATAGTATACATCAATATCTCGATCAAGTTCGCTGGCCAGCTTCATCAGCCATCTTGTTTCAAAATGGCGGCCATTAAATTAAAAAAAAATTATATTTAAAGTGAGGTGCAAAAAAATTAGAAATTGAAAAAGGTTTCTTTCTTAAGTATTTGACCTTGATATAAGTATTCAGGAGCAATTTTTTGTTTGTCTTTATCTTAAAAAATAGCTCAGATATAGCAGTTTCAATTTCTAAAGTGGGTGACATTTTGAAAAATCTGATTTTTGCCTGCGACAGCACTCGTATATATCAACCGATCCGATATGAGTGAGCATGTGCACAGCAATTAAGTCTAAGGTCTCGACCCAGTTCACTGGTTAGCCTCATCTACCTTGTTGTCTTAAAATGGCAGGCACTTTAAGAAATCGCCGAATTTGGCAGCCAAATATAAGTGACTTTAAATAAAAGCAGCTTGGATAAAGCTGACTAATTTCGCAAAATTCTCATTCATAATGATTTAGTATTGATAAAAATTAGTATTGAATCTCCTACATTCGGTTTCCACTTAATTGAACTTCGTGTGTTTGAATAATATAACTTGGCTTTTTAAAAATAAGGAATATGAAAGCTACCTCTTCCTCCCGGCACTGGCCGGAAGGACTTTTTTCGAATAAAACTGCATGAAAGTTACAGTTTTAGAAATATTTTTAAAATAAAAATAATTTTTTAGAGAAATGGTACCTTTTACGAAGTATGCATTGAATGTTATCGGCATTTAAGGTTTCGTTCCTAATGTAAACAAAACTTTTAAAAATGAATTGAGCTGAATGTGAAAAGGTTTTCAGGTAAAAAAACAAACAAACAAAAAAAAACCATGGTAAACGATAGGCACTTCGTTCGTGTACAGAGACTCAACTTACAATTAGAAAACATCTTTGACGTCATTTTTGTGTGAGTTAATGAAATAAGGTTTTAACTTGGAATGTTTCTAATAGTTTCCAACATAGTTCAACAGTGTTTATGACTTCGGTTTGTCTGGCCGTCAGTCCATTTTCCGCTCTCTTACTCTCTTAAATATACTCGGAAAGCCCTGAAATTTTTGCACGTTACTGAAGAAAAGATGTTTGTAGCAATTACAATTTATTTACAGGGATAGGCAAAAGTATTCCGTTATATTACGACCAATGGGAAAAAATCCTTTCAAATGCATTTTAATGATGTTACACACTTTCAAAAATAATGAAATTAATATACATTTATGAAGTGCACTAAAATAAGCATTCTGTAGAATATGTGATGCAAAGAATATTTATTATTCATTTACAGGGCTACATACAGGTAATACCTTTAAAAGAATTCCGTTAAATAATGGTATAGGTCGAAAAATTGTTCCCGGCGTATTTTAGTTATGTTAAACTATTTCATATATCGTAACATTGATATACATTGCTGAGGTTTACTACAACTTACTTCCTGTAATATGAAATGCATATCATTAACAGGGGCAAACAAAAGGTTTCGGATACTATACTGTATCCGAAGTAATGTATATTGCTGGATGAGCATTTTTAGTTATGATAGGCTTTTTTAACTTTAACTAAATTTTTGCATACTTTGTGATGTTTATAAATGCTACAGATCACATACAGGGCTACAAAAAAAAAAAAAAAGAATTCGTAAGCGCTACTGATTATGAGCGTAAATTGCTTAAAGGTGGTTTTTAAATGAGTTATGTATTTTTACGCTGAATTAAATTTTGAATACTAAAAGATGTTTGTAGAATACAGATAAAATGATTTACAGGATAAGACAAGGAATTAGATATATGGTCGCCAACGGATGATAATTTCTGGAAGTGTGATTTCACTAATTTGATCACCGAAAATTATTGTTGATCCTAATCATACCTACCATTCTCAATAGCCAGTGGCGTTCAAAACAATAATTTGATATTCTTTTATTGCGTGCATAACATCAGGTTGACGAACTTTAGCTAAGATATTAGATTTTCTAATCTTCCTTAGTCGAGTCTATTGCAAAGGTTCGGGTGAAAAAAAATGATATTTCAACTATATAAATGAATGTAACTGTGAATATCGTTAAAGGCTTTCATAGAAACACTCCATTGTACCAAATTGTATTACCTAAATAGGCTTATTGCCTATGGACCCAAATACGGAAGATTATTAATTAGGTTTAAAAATATCCGTATTATCGAACGTATTTCAACAGATAAGCAAACGGAGACAAAGATGCCTCAGACGCACTGGGGTATCCTTTTAGTGCCAAAACGGCAATTTTATTCAATAGCAACCCAGAAATTTTGACGAAATTATCCTTCATATGACAATCCTGTAGAAAAGATTGCGTGTGTTTTACATTAAATTAAACTTTGTGCATTTTATAATAAAATAATTTGTGTGTGTTTCCAATAAAAGTTATTGGCGCGATCTTTTTCTGACGCCAATGTCATGTACGCAATGGGAACTCAATTGGAGGCAAAGTGTCTCAACTTTGCCTGATATGGTAAACCGGATGTATTTGTTTATGCTGTTGATGTTTTTGCCAAATTGGTGTAGTAAAAAAATCGCGCCAATATGGGGCGTATATGTCATCTGTGCCAAAGTTTTGTGTATTTTAAAATAAAATTGTGTTTTTATACCAAATAAACAGTTTTATAATAATTAAAACTAACTTACTACTTTTGCCAGCTAGGTATTACAGGTACCCGGAAACGTGGTTTTCTCGCCAAACTGGCTAAACAACAAAAAATAAAGTATTGCGTCAACCATGTTGCGTTTGAGACAGCTGTGCTCAAACGAACATGAAGCATAAATGCCTGAGTGAGTTAAGTGGTTTTCTCAAGAAAGATTAAATACATAACAACGAAAAAGCTATACAATGCTGACATGATCGGAAGAAGTTCTTAGTACTTTTATGTTAGCCAGTCTCGAAACTCGCCAATGGTATTTTTTACCTCCCCAGTAGCAGTTTTTATTTTTTGCGTGGTAAATTAAAAACAATGCTTTGATAATGAAATTGGCATTTTTTTTCTTTTTCTTTAAAAAAAAAATTAAATAAGGGAAAGGCAAGTATCTTAAATGTTTGTATTTTAAATTAAAGTTACACATTTTATATAAAATAAGTGAAAGAATTATAGTTTAAGTAAAATTAAGGCAATACGAATAAATGAGAAGAGAACAATAATTGACGATTTATCACCTGCGCCCGCTAACATAAAAGTAACGAGTTCGTGTTTTCTCTATCAGAATTTTACTATTGGCCGAAGAATTGAGATAGTTAATTAAATTATGAATAAAAGTAACATGATGCAATGCTTAGCATACATTTAACGGTGATCAAACTGCTAGCCAGAGGCGAAAATAAACTAATAAATTCGAAATTGAAAAGAGTACAAAAGAAAAGAATTTTCTAAAATTCAAATTTCTGTGATACTGTTCGGAAAAGTAACCGACAATTTGGCACATGGTGATTATTTTAAATACTCGATAAGGTTGATTTCTAGAAAAGTAGAAAGTAAAAGTTTGAAACGACAGAAAAGCGTTCTATGAACGTTCTAAATTATAATTTATTTGCAAGTGTTAATACTAGAAATATGAAATTTGACGTGCTTTTTACTTATCAGGAATAAATGATCTCACAGAAAAGTTCCTAAAAAATTCGAAATTTGAATGGATGTAGGCGTAAAAAACTTTCTAAAATTGCGATTTCTGTAATACAGTTCGAGATAGAGGTCTGAATTTCGGCATGTCGGTTTGTTTAAAGATGTAAATGCACGCTGACAACTGTTAGTAAAAAATTGAAATGTTAAGAGGTGAACCGAGCGGAAAACGTTTTAAGAACGGTTTGCATAATGATTTTAAAGAAATTGTATGGGCTAGGAACATGAAATTTCACACGATGTTATTTTCTAAGGCGTAAATGCTTTGCGTTTTCTAATAAATTAGGAATTTATAAGTGTACAAGAGCAAAAAAATTCTTGTATTTTCGAATCTGTGATACTGTTCGGGATAGAATCCTTAAATCTGGCATAGTGGTCACATGTAAATGCTCATTAAAAACTGTTTCTAAATAAATCGAATTTTAAAAGGTTGGAATGAGTGAAAAGCTTTTTAAAAACGTTTTAAATTCCGGTTTGAATGGAATTGCTAGATCGTGAACTTGAAATTTAGCATGATTAATGCTTTTAAAACGAAAATGCTCGTCCTGAGCAATTTCTGAAAAATTTGAAATTTAAAAGGTTGCAAGAGAAAATAATCATTCATAAATTAAGATTTCTGTGAAACTGTTGAGGAGAGAAACATAAAATTTGATATGGTGGTTACTTTTAAGATGTAAGTGCTGCAAAAACCTATTTCTAAAACAACCGAAATTTAAAAAGGTAAAACGAGCGAAAAAGCTTTCTGAAAATGTTCTAAATTATGATGTTTTTGAAATTCTTAGTCCTAAGGAAATCGAAATTTGACATAGTTGTAACATTTAAGACGTAAATCTTCACCGTGAACAGTTCTTAAAAAAAATCGAAATTTTTAACGGCGCAGGAGCAAAAAAGCTCTAAAAATGGGTTTATCGTGATATCGTTAAAGATTGAAACCTGAATTTTGGCAAGCTGTTACTTTTAAGATCTAAGCGCTCGTTAAGAACTGTTGAAAAAGAAGTCTCTCTTTAAAGAGATTAAACGAGCAGAAAACGTTCTAAATACGTTCGAAATTACGATTTAAATAGAATTGTCAAAGCATGACTTTGAAAGTTAACATGGTTGTAACTTTTGAAACGTAAATGCTCTCAGAAATCATTTTCTAATATGTTCGAAGTTTAAAAGGGTTTAAAAACAAAACAAAAAATGATCTAAAATTCCAATTTTTGTGATACCGTTCGGGGTAGAAGCCTGCATTTGGCGTACTAACTATCTAAAATATGTAAAGTTTCATTAAGAACCGTTTCTAAAAATATCTGCACTGTTTTGTATGTCGAGTTTCATTCTCGGATTAGCCGTAGATATTTGCAAAGATAAAACAATTTTGTAAAAATAAAATAAAAAGTTACCTTTAAACAAATATCTGACTAAATATCTAGCAATAAACAAATATCTAACTAAAAGACCAACTATAGGTCTATATGTTATTTCGACTCTATCATTTTTTTTTTATAAAATTTTCATTCTTCATAAATTTAAAATACCATATAAATTGAAGAAGACTGATACTTGAGAAAAGAAGTTGGCTTTCATTGCTTTTAAATCCTTAATTACTCTAAGAAATGAATGATATGTAAACAAAATGTACACATATCGGGTTTCCTTTCTACTGACAACGGTTCTAATAAAACTCATTTTAATTTAAGTGAGTAGATTATTTAAATTATATACAATTTCTTAAAAAAAAAAAAAGAAAGGATATCTACTAAAAAACAACTTTTCAAAAGTAAAAAAAAAAAGCCAAGCTAAGTTTCTGAAAGTTCAAATGTTTTAAAATTATGCATCATGGGCTTAGCGACCATCTTTTCATATTTTACACAAATTTCTAAGCACACAAGTTTGTAAAGTGTAATAACTTTGCATTAATAACAATTTAGAACTTCTGATTTTAACTACGGACAAATAAGATTTTTATTTCGAAGGAAAAAGTTCATTGTTACTGCTTTTAAATGATTAATTACTCTAAAAAAGTAATCATAAGAGGAATAGCGAAGATATGTCACCATTGCCTTAGCACACAAATTTCTAAGCACACAATACCGTGAAGGAACGGCATAAAATGTGTGCTATGGTACCAATGTCCAACTTTGGATTTCAACTGCAAAAAGCTGATAAATTGAAAAAGACTAATATTTTGAGAAAATAAATATATTTTTATTGCCTTTAAATGATTAATTACTTTATGAAATAAATCACAAGATGAATCCTTTAGATAAGTCAATATTATTTTAATACACAAAGTTCTTCGAATATAAGTCCGTAACGGAAAAGCTTAAAATGCCTGCTTAAGAAACAATTTTGAATTTCTGAATATGACTATGTATTAGGGTACATAGAAATTTGTGTAAAATATGGAAAGATGGCCGCCAAGCCCATGATGCATAATTTTAAAACATTTGAATTTTCAGAAACATGTTATGATGTATTTTGTACAGGAGAAAAGGATTTCTATCAGCATATACGAAGTCACTCGACTTAAAAATGGTAAATTTTTCTGTGGTAAATGTTAAAAAAGTACCATAATATAAGCTTGGAAATTTGATACCACACCATTTTTAGCCACAACTTTCATTTTTTCATTTTTTTTTTTTTTTTTTTTTTTTTTTTTTTTTACTATTGAAAAGTTGTTTTTTAGTAGATTCATTACATACCAGCAAATATTTTTTGTTTTATTAGTGCAAAATTTTAATACATGTTATGCATTTTTTACATTGTTTTTTTTTTTAAAATTACTTAATATATATACAAAGTTAAAATTGCCTTTTACTTTCATTTTACATTTTATTGATAAATTATGGTCGGTTAAGACTGAATTTATGGATGGGTAGTTCATGTTTTGCTGGCAAAGCAGAGTGTGCTAGTACCTATTTGTTTTTGGAATTCGACATTCTTAATTTATCATAATTTTGTCATTCAAAATTACCATAGCCACAAACTACACCAACTTAATTTTTATATATATTATATTTTTTATTTTGGAAATAAATATCATGTTGCCATATTCTATATATGTATATACTCAACTATTAATCTTCATTTTACATTAGATTGATAAATTATGGTCATTTGACATTTATGGCTTTTTAACTTATATGTCCATTTTAATCATTTAACTTTCTGAATATACTTATACATTTATTGCCATACAACCTTAAATTTGTTTATAAATCAAATAACTTCTATAGCATATTTAGTTTTACCCACCGATTTTAATTTAATAAATTTTTTTGTAGTTCTGTTTGTACACAACGGTTTTGTGGATTAGCCTGCGCATAATGACTGAAAAATCCAGTGTTTGGTGGCAACAGACTACTCTTCATTTGGAAATTCGAGGCTCTTTTTTCTGTTACGAATTCAAGTTAACCCTGTCCTTGTACTTCTGAGCGCCACCAGATTTTCTGGGTCTCAGGCAGTTTAGAGAGTTCAGTCGAAAATTCTGGACGCAATAACTTTAAAAATATTTAATTCCTATTTTATCAATTTTTTCTTGCCATGATTGTTGCGTTTGCGTTACAATCCAGAGCAGTAGAATCTTGTAATTCTCGCTGGCATTTGGTTAAGGGTCGCGACACAAAGGAATATGGCATTACTCCGTCTTCCAGTAACGTTCTGCGGTATAGGAAACTTCGGATAAAATCCATTTAATTTTATAATATTTATTTAATGTTATAGCTAAAGTTCAAATATATTTATTTATTATTCACTTACAATAGCAATTTTTTTGGAGTTTGGGAGAATATATTGTTATTATTTGGCTGAGGAATTTATTTTAATGATAAAGTTAGTTAAATTTAAAGGGTACCCCATAGCTTATAAAATTAAGATAGAACTATATCAAAAATATAAAAATGAAAAATAAAATGAAAAATATGAAAATGAAAATATGATAAAATATTGAAATGAAAATAATGAAATGATAAATAAAAATAAAAAATGAAATGAAATGAAAAAATTGAAAAATATAATAGAATGAAATGTATATATAAATGTATATTAGACTGATCTAAGCGAATGTTAGGACTTTGCTTATTTGTTGTGTAGAATGTTTGTTTTTTTCCCTCAGTCACACACAGAGGGTAAACTTGGGTTAGCTTGGGTAATTTAACCTTCCAATAAGTCCCTCACGGTGCAGTTATGTCTATTTTGGATATCATGGGCAGTATACTTGAAATTGAGAGGAATAGTTTTGTTAGTGTTTGTAAATATTTATGTTAGTATTACGAAAGGAGACTTAGATCAGTCATTCCATTGTTGTTGAAGGCCATACTATGGAGCAACTGCTTTATGTTTTTGACCTGTGTACACAATGAAGAGATTGTATATTGCAATCTATTTTTGCTGCTATTTTACTTTACTTCCTCAGCATTTAACATTCCAATGCCAGTATTTTTTTAAGAAAAAAATTATGAAATAAATAGAAAAATTATTAGTAAAATTATAAAATACTATGAAATTTAATTATTATTCTTTTAAAAAGTTTCAAGTAATATTGGACATACATAATTTTTTTAACCACTCATATTTCTAAGCTTATTTCACTGAATATATTCAATTGATAGATTTTTTTTTTCTGTGGATATACTAATTTGCTAGAAATCATAAAAGTTCTAGATAAATAGTAACGTAAATATACTATTTTATTTTGCCCTTTTAAAATTAATTATTCAGTTGAAAGAGCCATATTTACATAGGTCACTTACCTTATCCTTACTTTGGTGCAATACATTGAAGTCTTGGAGAATGTCTTGGGTTTCTTCATGGTGAAATTTTTTACTTACCTGAACATCTATTTCCAGTAAAAATTCGTTGTTTTGGTTCTATGTGTTTGCATACGAGTTGATGTTTATTTGTAATTATTATTTCAGTATTTGAGTATGCCAAAGATTTTAGAAAAATTTGTATACTTATATGTTTGGATAATATGTTTGATGTGTTTTGGCGCTTGCGTGTTTATTTTTATATATATTTTTATACATTTTTATGTTGTGTTCATTTTGATGTGTGTCAATTGTCCAAGAAACTGGGGCAAATAATTCCTTTTTAATTTGGCTTTGATTTTAAGTTTTAGAAATTTCAAATTGCTCGATGCCACAGACAATAACTATTTTTTCTGTTTTCTTTTTCTTACGGGGAAGGCAAATGTTATGTGATAACATCCTTTCCAATTAAAATTATTTTTTTAAATTGTTTTAAAATATTCAAATTAAATCAATAAACCTTTTTACTTTAAACATTTTTAAATTCTCCCTTTAAATATTCATCAATTTTCGTTTTCAGTTAATTTTTACTTAAAAACAATTAATAATTTAGTCGCCATAAAAGATCGTTAAAAATTATCAATAATAAAATAATAAATCTTAATACTTTCTTCCGAAATAGAATATTTTTATAATAATTTACAAACATAAAATTCAAATTATCACGTAACGATCTTTTATTCAAACTTTTCTTACTCTGCGTGGCATCGGTTTTGATTTTCGCGCCTGACGGCGGTTCGTTAGTGGCGTCCTTAGAGATAGCGTCTCTTCTCTTCCCGAAACGAGACCAACATGTAAACACGTACCTTTTGCTCCCTCTTGGGACTTTCGTCCGTTGACGAAAATTAATTTCAACGGAATTGGATTCCGTTTATTTACATATAATCCTGTAAAGAATTTGTGCTGTTGTTTAACATCCTGTCTTTAAAAGGAAATATGAAAATTTCCAACTTTAAGGAAAATAACCAAGAAATTGATTTTTCTTAGTATCCTGAGTACGACCTTTCTTCAGATGGAAAGCATCAAGTTTATAACATTTTATAAGTGATATCACCCGAGAAGTCATCAAACATTGATAGGTTTATACTGCTTTATGAGAAGTATTCCACTGATGAGGTTTTCTGTTACTTTTAGCAGAGTTTGGACAGAAATAAATAATACACCTATGATGCCTAATTTAAGTGCGACGATGTGTTCCCTCTATTGATCTACATTATATATTCCGTTATTAAACTTTTAGAAGTACATGAAAGGAGACATCCAACGAGACAAAAACATGGATTTTATATGGAAAGTATCACTGAACATTAATTTTGAGTATCTGGACGATGTAACGTCATTTCAGGGAATTACGGTGAAACTAATACTAAGATAATGTGTTGTGCAAAAAGAAATTAACTTTCATTACTTAAAGGTATTTCTGTGTGAAGATATGTGCTATACAATCATAATGTTTAATTATTTTAATAATAATGAATGTGGCAATGTTTTTACATAAAGTATGGGCAAGTGTACTTTCTGCCTCCCCTTCCCCTCCTTTAACGTGTTTTGAAATATAATAAGTTGTTTGTTTGTACTTATTTCTCGTTTTATTTTATGTCTATCTTGTAATTTGATTATTATTGTGCCAAATTTATTATTAGTAATAAATCCTTTAAATACACACTTATCTTCAATATTATAGATTTTAATTAATATATAATTAAATGAGACAAGTTTTGTTCACAATAGAGGAATAATTTTGATGATTTATTTTAAATACATAGAAGAATAAAAATATAAAGCATTTAACAAAATATAAAACTTAACAATTGGCACAAAGTTAAATTTATTTTGTATGTCTATACACTATCACGATTTCAGGCAGGATGAAGTAATTTCTTAGTTCGGGTGAGTTTAATTATTATTATTTATAATTTACCATAAAGATTCCTCAGTTTATATTTATTTACTTTTCTGACATGCAATGTTTATGTTAACCACTAATGATCTTTTGGCCAAGATTAATAATAAACTTTCTCCTTTATCATTCATATTAAAATTGCACAATTATACTTATAAACTCCTAATTTTAATAAATTTAAATTTCTTTTTCTCGCTTCCCTTTATTTTAATTATTTCTTTCTTCTACATAACAGTTTCAAATATTATGGAGAAGACTCTACTGCATAGCTGTAAAATATTATTTCACAATCATTATTGAACTTCATGTGAGGTGTATAATAGAGTAAAAATCGTAATAATGTAAACACTAGCTGGCCCGCCTGGCGCTGGTCGGGCCCATTATAATATCCTTAAATTATTTAAAATTAGTGTTGAATGATTTTATATTTTTATACGAAAATCTTTCCAAATGTTGGGGGCCGCAATGCCTTTGGCAACGTACACCCTCGAATTTGTATCATTTTATATTTTTAAATGAAAATTTGTCCAAACGAACGTAGAGTTTGAGATCACCACTATATTCGGCAGCGACAAGAAATTGAAATGATCTTATATACAAAATATTTAAATAATCAATATCATCCGAAGTATTTTCTACTGTAAAATGTAATAAAAAGTTGTTTCATTGTGTAGTTTTTTATTACGGGAGATATGAATTCAGTGATTCTTATTTACAAGATTGAAGTCATAGGTATAGCAGCTAGTGAAATATATGCAGCTATAGTTTGATACAATTTCATACGAGGCTATCATGCATGAAACGTTTAAAAACTCTCATTTCTTTCCGAAGTCAATTTTATACATTTACGTGTGTTTTAAATAAATATATATATAATACGTATTTTAAAATTTCCAGGTTTGGCCTTTGGCTTATACAGCTTTTCCAGACTTCTTCCAGGAGAGTACGAAGAAGTGGTGGAAAGAAAACATTGTTGAACATTGGAAAACCAACAAAATCCTTTTCGATGGGCTTTGGATCGTGAGTTTGTTTCTTTATTTTATTAATTTATAGGTTTCTAACCTAATAATGCAATGTAAAACATTACTGAAAGTCAAAAGTTTCTACATTCTGAGTTTTTTAAATTACAGAATACGTTTATTTGGCTATTCATGCATTGTTTAAATTTTTTCTCGTTGAAGATTATATTACATTTAAGAACAGAGCTGTTAACTTCTGTTGTTTAGACTACTATTTTCAAATAGTAATTTTAGTATTTTTAGTATTAGTCAGTAGGAGAATTTCTGTCAATAAATAAAGCGAATATTCCAATTTTTAAACAATGGTACTCAAGTTGGTTGCTTATGTAAGATATTTAAAAGGAAAAAAAAAATGAAATACCTTGAAAACTTTTGAAAATTTGAAATAAAGATTTGTTAATCACTAGCAGACACGGGTGACATTGATCGGGATTACCTTCAAGATTTAGAATTTGAATGCTTACAAAATTTAATTCATATCATGGGAAAATAAAAATGATTCTCAATGTTGCACTCGCTTCTGGTACATCCATGCGGTGGAATGCTTATACCGGCTAAACCCTTTAGCTTTCCAGCAAGCGTGCCAAACGATTCAAATTTGCAGATTTTATGAAAACGATCTTCAGAAAATATTTTTTTTGAAATAGTAAATATTCATATTTTTTTAATGAAAGGTACCGGCTATTTGCAGGTGTCCTTTTTTAAATTAATATTTCCTTCGGGCATCATGTGTTCGCAGTTTTTAGCTCTAGAAAAAACGAAACATTTTCTTGCCGTCTACGTTCTGTGGGTGAATCACGTTTACCCTAAGCAGATGAGCAGGTGTGGAAGCGATCGCCACGACGATTTTTTATTACATTATTAAATATCGCATAAAAACAAATGAACAAATCTAGTATAAATAATGCATTCGAGGTACATAATTTCAGACATATATGTACTTTACTGTCAATTCGCGTGTAGCTATTCGAGATGAGTCGAGCTCATCCTGAACCTGGGCTTACAACTGGCTTTGGCTCTGGCTCGATTTTTGTGCCAGTCCTCGGGCTTGGGCTTAACATGAAAATTTTATTTTTCACAAATAGAAAAAAGGAAAAATATTTCTATTTGAGAGAAACAAATGTTTCTTAAAATGTTTTAAAATCTTTTAAAATCAGTTTGAAAGGGAATTGAATTGTTATTGATGGGATATAAAAAGAAATATTCTGTCTGATTCTGAAGCTTTTGCACGGTCTATGTAAGTAAACATAAAAAGGCATGGGATTTCCTTTGTCTATGCTCTAAACCGAGAACCGGCAGCCGGCAGCACAGACAATCACCTCATCGAGTTCACGGATGAAATTCTAGAATTAGTTAAATCTTGATTCGCATATTAAAACGCAATCGGTCTGTCAATTCATATCTTGGTGGAAAACACTTGAAAACCCGATTTTAGCGGCTGACTCGTAGGTATACCATTGTGTTTTCCTGCACCAAAAGGTGTGAAAACATACAGGACTGGGAGCAGGAAAACACAAAGGTAAACCTACGAGTCAGCCGCTAAAATCGGGTTTTCAAGTGTTTTCCACCAAGATATGAATTGACAGACCGATTGCGTTTTAATATGCGAATCAAGATTTAACTAATCCTAGAATTTCATCCGTGAACTCGATGAGGTGATTGTGTGTGCTGCCGGCTCTCGATCTACTCGTTTTCTGCCTTAAGTCCTACTTCAGAATAATTGAAAAAAAAAAGAACTTTTATCTTTCTTCTATAGTCGTGCAATGATATTTTAAAAGAATAAGAATTCGAATTTTGCAGATTTCTGCCACTAGTTCGGTATAAATAACAAATTTGCTATTTCAATCACGTTTTCAGGGACTTGAAAATCTCGAAACATTGTCTTGTGGGAGTATTTAAGATTAACACTTATGTTTATGTAAGAATAGATTTTTAAACCAGAAAATAAATCTTGAAAGAATTTTTAAACGTTATTAACAATTTTCTACTGCGCCATCTATGTTATTAACAATTTTCTACTGCGTTTTATTTGTGTCATCAGAGCCCGCGATCTGGTGATACAAAATCTTTCCGACTCGTGCGGACTCAGGCTCCTAAAAAAGAGCTCAAACTTATCTCTAGTAGCTATGCTTCAGATGTGAATTAAGCTTTTTTCCTTGTAAACAGGGGTCCCACTTGACCCGTTTTTTGAATACCACTTTTTTTCAATGAAAAATCTTTTTTATAATTTTCGTGAAAACTTACGTGAAAGGGCGTTTTTATTGCAATTGTTGCAGAAACCTACCACGAATTCTTTTCTAAAAAAATACTGGTTTTCAAAAAACGGAGCAGTGGGATCTCTCTGGAAATTAATTTTACAAAATAAAATCAAATTCTCAAATTTGTTAAAAATATAATCGATCAATTTGAAGCTGATTAAATCAAAGTGATGGGTAAATTGAATTTAAAATTTTCTGAAAATTGCAATATCTTCCTTTGTTTTTTTTAAACCGCTTTTAAAGATTATTACAAATATGAATATTACTTATAACGAGGTTTTGTACAAAAAAAAATATGTTTAAAAAAATAGCAGACGAATGAATCCCTTTTTACTGAGAAATCATTCATATACCAGTCTCAATATAGTTTATTGAGTAAAAAAATAAAATGCAGTTTAATCAAGTTACTATGAATATTATAGTAGTAGTAAAAGTTTTAAAACAATGTTATTTAGTGGTGTAATTAAAAAAAAAATGTTGTGTAGTAGACATATAGTTTTAAAAGAAAATTTCGAATGATATTATGAGTGAAATTTTCAACAAATGGAAACTGCATCTCACATAGAATTTTAACATTAGCCCTTAAAAATTTCTTGAAAGTAATTCTAAAAATCTAATTTAACTGGATAATTACTGAAAGAGCTTGGTTAGATAACGACTATAAAAAGTGGCTCTTTTCAGTGGCGAACATAAAACCTTCTTATCTAAACATTTTTTGTAAAAGAATTATTTAAACTGTTTAGTGTATTCATTCATTTTTATACTATATAATACTATATAATATTCACTGCAATTGTTAAACATATCTTTTCTGGTGGATAAAGTTGGCTATTTTGTAAATTTTATTATTTTTTAAATATTTTATTTGTCACATACAGATCAACCGAAAGTGCTATTTCTATTTATATATATTTACATTAGTGATAAAGAACATTAAAATAAAATTAGTACCACATTTCTTTACACTAGAAAAAGAAAAATTCGTTTACAGGTTAAGTAAAGCTTATTATATTATGTTTTTGTTATATAAATTTTTACACATATAAAGGAGCCAGAGAATGCATTTAAGTACTCTTGTTTAATATAGTAGAATATTTACAGGGATATGTACAGGTTGGTTGATAAGATTACAGACGCGGTCTGCAAAACGCACGACCGTAAGCATGGGCAAAATAACGGCGTCTGTGTTCACAAAGGGTTTTGGGCAGTATTTAACAAGAAATATCTGCTGAACAAGCTACTTTCTCACAAGGGAATCATGCAACGTGGCTAATCATGCGACGTTCTGAAAAGTGCTGACATAATGATTTCACCTGTGATATAACTTTTGCTGAGTTTGCTCCATTAACTGCAAAATCAGCTTGTTGTTAGGCGTGAGGTGTTTAGATGACTTTTAACGCATCACTTCCATCGGTAAGTGACACATACCGTTTCCTGACTCGACATACATTATATAAAATTATATTTCCGTTATATGAATAAACAAACTATATTTCTGTAGGGAAGATAAATTAATTTACTGCAATATAAATTTATATTCAGTCATTTTAATTTCCAATATCTATATTAAACACTTGGCGTATTTTAAATAATTTTAGCTACCATTTATTAACTAATAAATGTTCCTCGGTATGCTATATTTTAAAATTTTCATGAATGTCACCAGGGTCATTTTTAAAACTTCATCCACACCAATCCTTTTGCTGAGATTTATCAAGCATTAATCATAATTTTAAAATCATTATTTTGGGTGTTTGCAAAAGTTTGTGCCCGATTCCCGATGCATGGAGTTTCGAAGTGTACCCAAGTTGTTTTAAATGGCGAAATGCAGTCAAATTGTCAACGTTTAGTCTTTCAGCAATTTCTTCAGTACTATAATCCGTGGATTATTATTCACTAAATCACGGATTAAGTTGTTATTATGTCAGAAGATCGTCCAGACCGAATTTTATCGTTTATATTGAAATTATTGACCATTTCGAAATCAACAAAACCACTTTTTAACTGTTCTAAGAGCGGGAGCGCGATCCAAATAAACGGCTTGAATATTTTTTGTAGCACGTCCAACTTTTTTTAAACTCATATAACATAACACGACGAAACTGTAACTTTTCATTTTCCATTTTAAATATCAACCTTCCACACAAGTTAATTTGAAAAAAAAAAACTATATTTTAACGTTATGTTCACTCACGACACGTGTAGATAGCAGCCAGTTAATAATATGGTTATAAAAGAAACATCAGCACAGCTAAAAATTGCAAGTTTCTGCCATGCATGAAATGGGGTAAGGAATTTTGCAATCACCCAGTAAATTTATTGATTATTTATATTGCAATTTTTTCCAAATGTTTAGGATATGAATGAACCAGCAAATTTTGAAACCAACGTGAAAAATCCTTCCTTCTGCGAAGAAAAAGATTTTAACGAAAAAGATTGTAAAGCACTGATGTGTCCTAAAAGTCCATTCGAAGATCCGCCGTATAACCCACGTAAGGTTTCTATGATATCTAAATGAATAAAGCCTTTAATCTGTATTTACGGATTAAAAAAATTATTATGCTGAGTATATACAGAATGCTCCAAAAAGGCCATCTGAGATTCTAAAATGTAATAATTCCTTAAAGGGGCTGGTCACTCAGCTTCGGAATTCTCCTCCTAAAACTTAAACTTAGACCTTTTAATTGCGCCATTTGTTTTAAAAATAAGTCATTTTAAAAATTGCTAAACTACTTTCTTTTTCTGAATATTTCGCTGTTGTGTTACGCAAGTTAATAGATAATCATGAAAATTAACCCCTTGAGGGGGGGGGGTGATATATTTTATATCTCACCTAATTCCAATCAAGACTTGCACCAGAATCATTTAAAATTAAATTTTTCTTTTGTAACTTTGGTGGAAAAAAGTTGTAAAATTACTTTTCCTTATTTTGAAATAAAATTTTTCGAAAATTCAGGTGTGAATTCAACATTTCCGAAACACGATTACTTGCCCCTCAAAGGTTTAAACTAATTATTCCAGAAAATACCGAAACATAAACACTTCAACAGTGAAAAAAAAAAATAAAGATTTTTTTACGTCAAAAAAATTTTGTAAAGACTATATTTTTAAAATTCACATACAATTTCTTCTTTATTACTTTTATATTCACTCATTTTCAAAATAAAAATAATAAAAATTACATTGAAATTTAAAATATTTTTATCTAAATGTGTTAAGAATTTTTCTCGTTAATATTTTTTGTTGTTGAAGACTAATAGACCAGTCAAAATAGGGCCGATAGATACCAAAAATCTGCTAGAAGATTTTATGTTTCTAAAGTGTTTATGGGGAGGCTAATAACACGAATTAATTGTTTTCCAACAAAATATCTCGAGGCTAAACTTTGTGAAGCCAAAAAACCACGAAATTTTCAGACATGTTTTAGTATTTTGCTTATAACTTGAAAATTATGAAATTTTTCTGTCTTACTTAATTATGAAAAGAAAGAACATTAATTTTTCTACAAATTTTACAATAAAAACGTTTTTCTAGACCCATTGCTAAGTATGCTACGTGCTTTTTGAAAATAACACTTTTTTTTCAACTTCACAGAAAGTGACCTATTTTTCGCCTCCTATCCTAAAAAATTTCTTCTCATCACTAATTGTGGAAATTAAATGCACCTATTGATGATAAGTGAAGAGGGAAATTTTCATGAAGGGCAGGCAGAAGGTAAGGTTGCCAGTCTGTACGTTTTTCTCGTAAGTTGTAAATTTTTTAGTAATTTTTAAGTATTAAGTGTACATTTAAATGTGTCCGTACGACGATTTCTTCCGTTTTTCTACCACATCCTACTTTTGATAGTTAAAAAAATTCTTTTTTAGTTTGATTTAAAATTTCTGCTTTTGCCAAAAATAAGTTATGCGCATCAAATGTAAAAACTGTTTGTTTTAGATCAGAACTACAAAAATCTTAGGAGAGTCACTCAGGACAAATTTCTGGCCAATGACAGAAACAAGAACCGTTTCATTTCACTTCTTAAAACAGAGTTTCAAAATTACAAAATTCAAGCTCTGACCAGGCAGAAGAAGACGCTGATGTCATGATTGTTACCTCAGCCTTTTCAACAGCCGAAGCCTTTGAAAGGGTCGTAATTGTCGGAGAGGACATTGACCTTCTCGTGACCATGACGACCTTGGGACATAACACAAAAATCTGTTTTTCAAAAAATTAGGAAGAGGTAACATCGAAACCAAGTGGTTTTCAACCATGTTATACAAATACAATTACAACAATGTTCTTTTCAATCATGGGATCAGCGGATGCGATACAACATCTGCTCTTTTTGGGCAAGGAAAGTCAAAGTTTTGTAACACTCTGAAAAAATGTGATCAACTTGAAGAAATAGCCCGTGTGTTCAATAAACCAGTCTACCAGTCAAGAAATCATCAAATTTTATTATAGCACTATACAGTGGATGCATAAGCACCACACAGACATTGAACACCATGAGGTTCCAGTTATTTGATAAATCTGCCACAAAAAGCAAAGTTCATTTTGCAAGGCTACCACCAACGCAAGAGAATGCGCAGCATCATTTCCTCCGATGCTATCTGTTAGGTATTCCATTAATTTATTCTTATTTTCCTACCTTCTGGAATATCTAACTAAATTCTGGCTTACCTCCATGGTGTATGATTTAATCAATGTCACATTTTAAAATTGAGAATATGTTTTTGGGTAAACGTATGTGACAACGATTGTGTTTAGTTAAGTTAATAAATGTTTTTGTTGATAGCTGTTCTATTTTTTTTGTGTGAAAAAGTGTTTTATTTACTTTTATATATTTCTTTAGAGAGATCAGTGTGAATTTATCCTACAAATGAACATATTTGCAATGTTTTGAAGTTATTAACGAGTTTTTTGAGTATTTCCTAAATCACGGATATTTAAACTGAGCAATTTTCAAGTACGTGATCGAACATTTGGCGTCTGCTAACAGGACTTCTAACTGCGAAGTAAGCAACTTTTGTTTGTTTATCATGGATAAATTGAAAAATATTCGTAAAAGTAATAGAAGGCTTTTTACAAAAGCATGTAATGAATATTCTAAAAAGGAAGCTGAATTATCGGCAGACGAAAAAATTGTTCATTTAAGATTAATTGAAGATAAAGCAAAATTTATGCTAGAAACCGAGTATACCATTAGGCAAAAGCAATTTGATAATGCAACAGCCGATCTAAATGAGCCGTAAATTGAAAAAGAAATTGATGAGTCCGAGGCTTATATTGATAAATGGCGAATTTTAGAGCAGAAATTATTTAAACTTATACAATCAGAGAAAGAAAATTCTGTTATTGTTTAATCGCCGCAAAACAAGTTATTGAATTATCATAAAATACAACTGCCCGTATTTGACGGAAATATTAAAAATTGGTTCGGATTTTGGGGACAGTTTCAAAAAATTGATAAAGCTCCCAATTTAGATAAACACGATAAATTCGCTTATTTGTCCCAAGCTATGGAAAAAGGATCTGTAGCCGATGAACTGGTTAAAAGCTTTCATCCTGGCGCTGAAAGTTATGATAAAGCTTTGAAACAACTTCATTCCCGTTTTGGTAGGGAAGAAATACTAATTGAAGTTTATGTCAGGGATCTTCTTTCTCTAGTGCTGAGGAAGAACTCAAATCAAAAATTGTTCTTTAAGTAAACTGTATGATAGTTTAGAGTCAAAATTACGTGCGTTGGAAGTTTTTGGCGTGGCTAGGGATAAGCATGCTGCAATGCTCTATCCTTTGGTAGAATCGTCATTGCCTGATGAAACACTTCGCGTATGGGAAAGGTTTAGAGCTCAGCACCGCAGGAATAAAAATAGTACAACTGACAGCGAAAATCTTACTCTACGAGAAATTAGCACGGACTCTTTACATCGTACAGATTTAGATAATTTGCTGCTATTTCTACTTGATGAAATTGAGGGTGAAGAGCGTGTATGCATAGCAAATAGATGTTTTGATACTGGTATGCAAAATCGACAGTCAAAAGTTACGCGCACACCTTTTAAATGTGAACAGTCTAATTCCAGAGCAACGACAGCTACATTAATTGCTGCGTCAAATGAAACACAGAATATGTGTATATTTTGTTCAGGTATGCAGAAATCAAACGACTGTTTTAAAGCACGTAAGATGCCATTAGTTGAAAGACAAGCTGTAGTTGAAAAGGCACACTCTTGTTTTTAGGTGCGTTCGTAATTATATAAATACGTAGCACCTATAGTCGTCGTTCAGTCCGTCTGTCCTTCCGTCCGCATGTAACAGAGCAAAAACTACCCAACCGAATGGGCTGAAATTTTAAATATATGATTGTTGCACAATTTTGTCGAGCCATTTCAAATTTTATGAAAATCGGATGTATAGTTTAATTACAGGGACAGTCAAAAGTTTTTTTTTACATTACGACCAATGGGAAAAATTATTGCAAATGTATTTTAATGATGTTACAGACTTCCGAATGGTCTGAAATTTTAAATATATAATTGTTGCAATATTTTAGCGAGCAATTTAAAATTGTATGAAACTCGGATGTGTAGTTTAATTACAGGGACAGTCAAAAGTTTTCAGTTACATTACGGGGAATGGGTAAAAATTATTGCAAGTGCATTTTAATGATGTTGCAGACTATGCGCTTATGAAGTGCAAACAAATACATTCAGTACAATATGGGGTGCAAAAAATAATTATAAAACTAGTTATATTACGAACGCACCTCATTTGCCGCGTTTGACGAGCAATTTCCAACTTGTTTATGATTGAAGAAATGTCATGTCGTAGCTAAATGCAGAATAAAAGCTGATTGTTTACTTTGTGGTAAAAGGCACCACTTACTTTTATGTAGAAGTTTCTCAAAACAACAAGATAATGTTAACACTGCGAAAAACGATGAATTATCTATTAAACAAGATGAGGCCCTTGCTAATGTTTTGAGATCACCTGATGTTATTTTGCAGGCATTAGTGGTCACGTTACGAGGTCATGATAAGAAGTGTAACGCTCGTGCTATAGTTGATACAGCTTCACAACAATTGTATATTTTGAAGAGTACTGCTGAAGCAATGGGATATGAATGCATAAAAAAGGAACAACTGAGGCACTCCTTGTTTGGAGGGAGTACTACAGATGTGTTAGGTCATGAAGTTTTTAATATAGCTCTTTGAAAACTTGATGGAAATTATAACTGTAATTTTGATGCTCTTGGACAAGAGGTAATTTGTAATTCTATACCCTCAATAAGATCAGGTGAGTGGATGCAAGAGCTTGAAGCATTTGGTATACATCTCCATGATCGAAAAGCCGGTCCTATAGAAATTTTAATAGGAGCTGATGTAGCTGGGAAGTTGATGACGGGAGGCTACAAATTACTAGATTCGGGGCTTGCTGCGATTGAGACTAAGTTAGGATGGACTGTCATGGGTAAGAATCCTACCTCAAATGCTCATGAAAGTACAGCGTTATTTGTTACAACTCTATCGACTAAAGATGCAGCGATTTCTGATTTGTGGACCTTAGATTCACTCGGAATTCTGGACTCATCAGAGAAGAAAACAAAAGAAGAACTCCATAAAGCAGCAAAAGAGCATTTTTTGAGCACAGTTGTGGTTGATAAAGATGATCGATTTGTTGTTCATTTACCATGGCTTGACGATCATCCTCCCTTGCCAGATAATTTTTACTTAGATTTGAAGAGATTAGATTCCACTGTCAAAAAATTAAAATCAGAAAATTTATATGAAGCCTACGGCGAAGTTTTAAAGGAGTGGGAAAATGAAGGTATCATAGAAAAAGTTCCTATGTGTGAAATGGAGACACCTTGCCATTCTCTATCTCCTCGGCATGTTGTGAAGAAGAATAGCACTACTAAAATAAGGACCGTCTTCGATGCTTCAGCCAAGCAAAGATCGTCACCTAGTCTCAATGACTGCCTTGAGAAATGTTTGAATTTAATAGAATTAATACCTTCAATTTTGACAAGATTTCGCATGGAAAAAATTGGAGTTTCTGCAGATATATGGAAAGCGTTTTTACAAATAGGTCTTAACCCTAAAGACAAGAATTTTCTGCGATTTCTTTGGAACGATGATAACGGCCAAATTATACATTATAGACACAACTGTGTCGTGTTTGGAGTTTCGTGTAGTCCATTTCTACTAGCTCTGTAATTCAGTATCATATAGAATCAACATTGAATAAGGCATTAAACGAGAATTCAAAATATTCTGTAAATATGGTTCAAAAGCTTGCGAATAGTTTTTATGTGGGCAATTGTTTAACAAATGTTGAAGGTAAAATGGAATTATAAAAGTTCATTAAAGTAGCAACGGACATTATGGCCGAAAGGAAATTTGATTTAAGAGAGTGGGAGTACTCTGATGAAGACTGCAAAACTGTAGAACCAGCATGTATATTAGGAATGCTCTGGGAGCGTAGTAGTAATACTCTCAGTCTAAACGTGCCAAGCATAGAAGATTATTCACTTGAAAAGATTTCTAACAGAATAATTTTAGCAGCAGCTCATAAGATTTTTGACCCTTTGGGTATAGCTTGCCCCGTTACTTTGCTTCCTAAATTTTTGTTGCAACGCTTGTGGAAGTCCAAAGTTTCATGGGATGAAGATGTAGATTTTGATACAAAATCACAGTTTTTAAAATGGATGAAAAACTTACATTATCTGAAAGACGTTAAAATACCGAGGTGGTTGCAGTGCGATCATGAAGTTGAGAGTTTGCATTTCTTTTGTGATGCAAGTAAGTTTGCATATTCAGCGGTTGCTTTTGTCAGAATTTGCACATTAGTAGGCTCTATACAAGTTCATTTGTTGCGAGCAAAAGCTAGAATTACTCCTTGTGGGGAAAAAGAAACAACGATATCAAGATTGGAACTCCTTGCCGCTACTATTGCAGCACGTCTAGCTTCAGACGTTTTCAAAGGATTTGAAACTAGAAATGTATACTTCTGGACAAATTCTTCAACCGTACTTTCCTGGATAAAAGGGGAAGAAGCATGGGGAATATTTGTGCAAAATCGCGTTGAAGAAATAAGAAGATTGACGCCCACAGAATCTTGGAGACACATCCCAGGATCGTTAAATCCTGCCGATCTTCCTAGTAGAGGATGTACAGCCCGCCAGCTACTAAAGACAAAATGGTGGGAAGGGCCGAATTGGCTGTATTCTCAACCCGAAGAATGGCCCAAATCTGAATTTTCTACAAATGAAGAGGAAATATTGAAAGAGAAAAAAAAAGGCAGTTGTGTCATCTATAGTCAATCTGCAAGATGTTGATAGTTTCATCAGTCAACAGTTTTCTAGTTATCGAAAAACTATAAGAGTGGTTGGATGGATGTTCAGATTTTCCCATAACACCTTGTGTAAAGCTAATAAATTGAAAGGAGAATTAACTTGTGAGGAATATAAAAAGACTGAAGTTGCAGTTTTCAAATTGATACAAAAAGAAACACTACAAGATAGTAAATTTTTGAAGAAAATGCAAGCCTTTAAAGATCAGAATGGTTTACTACGCATAAAAACTAAACTTTTTGAGAGTGAAGAAAATGAATTTCAAAATCCTGTTTTGTTGCCATCAAGTCATGAAATAATTTCGAAGTGGGTAACTGAAGAACATGAGAGATCCTCGCATGCAGGTTTGTCTACGTTATTTGTAAGGATAAGAGAAAAATATTGGATATTTGGTGCAAGAAAATTACCAAAGAAGATCATTTCTAAGTGTGTAATTTGCAGACGGTACACTGCTAAGCCTTTAGAAGTGCTCATAGGCAGTGACACAACCAAAAGAATTGACTGGCCACTTGGGATTGTTTTAGAGATCTACGCGGAGAAAGATGGAATCCCCAGAGTTGCAAAAGTGAAAACATCTATAGGGGAAAGAGTTCGTCTTTTCCAAAGACTTTTTCCATTAGAAATATCATCAAGGTCTGGTGCAGAAGTTTTGGAAAATTCTCATGATATAACAGAATTATCTGTGGGACCTAATGATTTCACTCTACAAGATTCCGAACCATCTCATTCAGAGACAAAATGTGTTTATACTCCAAATGTCATAGAGACTCCTCCAATAATAACTAGATCTGGGAGGAAAATTAAAATACCTGATCACTTGGACTTATAAAACAATATTCTTTTTTCTTATAAAATTTTCCTTAAACCAGTTCAAAAGTCTTTTGCAATGTTACATTATGTATTAAAGTTATTGATGTTTATAATAATGTTGCAATGTTACATTTGTAATTCCGCATTGCAAAGTGGGAGTATGTTAGGTATTCCATTAATTTATTCTTATTTTCCTACCTTCTGGAATATCTAACTAAATGCTGGCTTACCTCCATGGTGTATGATTTAATCAATGTCACATTTTAAAATTGAGAATATGTTTTTGGGTAAACGTATGTGGCAACGATTGTGTTTAGTTAAGTTAATAAATGTTTTGTTGTTCTATTTTTTTTTGAGTGTGAAAAAGTGTTTTATTTACTTTTATACATACCTTTAGAGAGATGAGTGTGAATTTATCCTACAAATGAACATAGTTGCAATGTTTTGAAGTCATTAATGAGTTTTTTTAGTAGTTCCTAAATCACAGATATTTAAACTGAGCAATTTTCAAGTACGTGATCGAACACTATCAACAGGTACAAGCTTGGCTGGAAAACAACATCCCCTCTGAAGAATAATAGTGGGTTCGCAAGTCTGACGGTCTCTTTCAACCAGTTCAAACAGACCAAAACCTAGAACCTGAATCCTTGCTGCATGTTGTCTCATGTAGCTGTGAAAAAGGGTGCAGCAAGACATGTTCTTGTCAAAAATCAGGACTCAAATACTGGGTAATTTGCAAAAACTGTAACCCGGTCAACTGCGAAAATGTGGATGACATTATTTACCAAGAAGAAGAGGATGATGAAACTGATGCCTGGGAAACCATCGACCAAACCCGCAACAACGATGACTTTGATGATCAGGTTGATGATGTCACAACAGGCTCAAAGAAGATCAAAGCTGTTGAAGACAAGCAACCTTCTCATTTACTCCTCAAGCTGAGGTCGACGAACCAAATCCATCAACCTGCAATAGCTCCAGACGTTACTAAATACATCAAAAATGTTACCGACAGTATGTTTTTAGGTAGATTTCGTAAGAAATACTACCTATTGCAGTCGTTACCATGGTGCGACTTTTGAAAAATTCCTTCATAACTTTTAGGTAGCTTTCATTACAAAAAGCTACCTATTGCAGCCGTTCGGAGGAAAGCGATTTCAAAAAATTTTGGTATATTTTCATCGATCATGACCCCCAGACCCCGAAATCACCCTCCGTTCAAAATTGATATATATATATATATATCAATCATCTGACCTATGTCACACTGTAACTCTCGTATTTATGAACCGATTTGGATGTAATTCGGTGTGTACATAGTACACACCAATGTCTCGACCGAGTTCGTTGGCCAGCTTCATCCGCCATTTTGTTTCAAAATGGCGGCCATTTAAAATTTTTTTTTAAATTTAAAATTTGAAATGTGGTACCAAAAAATTGAAAATGGAAAAATATTTTTTTCTTATGTATTTGACCTTTATACAAAGACTCCGGAGCAATTTTTGTTTCGTCTATATCTTAAAAAATGGCTGAGTTATGGCATTTTGAATTTCTAGCGTGGCTGACATTTTGAAACGTCCTGAATTTTGTCACGCGATAAAAGGCGTATTTATGAACCGATTTGGATGTAACTTCGTTTATACATAGTACATACCAATGTCTCGACCGAGTTCGTTGGCCAGCATCATCCGCCATCTTGTTTAAAAATGGCGGCCATTTAAATTTTTAAGAAAAATTTAAATTTGAAATGTGGTACCAAAAAATTGAAAATTGAAAAAATATTTTTTTCTTATGTGTTTGACCTTGATAAAGAGATTCGGGAGCAGTTTTTGTTTCGTCTATATCTTAAAAAATGGCTGAGTTATAGCATTTTGAATTTCTAGCATGGCTGACATTTTGAAGTGTCCTGATTTTTGTCACGTGATAACAGATGTATTTATGAACCGATTTGGATGTAATTCGGTGTGTACATAGTACACACCAATGTCTCGACCGAGTTCGTTGGCCAGCTTCATCCGTCATCTTGTTTCAAAATGGCGGCCATTTAAAAAAATTTAAAAAATTTAAAATTTAAAATGAGATACCAAAAAATTGGAAAATGAAAAAGATTTTCTTCGTATGTGTTTGACCTTAATACAGAGATTCCTGAACAGGCTTTGTTTCGTCTATATCTAAAAAAATGGCTGAGTTATAGCATTTTGAATTTCTATTGTGGCTGACATTTTAAAACGACATGATTTTTGTCACGCGATAACAGGCGTATTTATGAACCGATTTGGATGTAACTTGATCTGTACATAGTACATACCAATGTCTCGACCGAGTTCGTTGGCCAGCTTCATTCGCCATCTTGTTTCAAAAGGGTTGCCACTTTAAAAAAAAGTAATTTAAAATTTAAAATAAAGTATTAAAAAACTGGAAAATGAAAAAAAATTTTTTTTTGTGTATTTGGCCTTGATACAAAGATTCTGGAGCAGTTTTTGTTTCTGAAAATTTGTTCTTTTGCTTATATCTTAAAAAATATTGAATTGTAGCACTTTAAATTTCTAGCATGGCTAACACTTTGAAACGATCTTGTATTTGTCACGCGATAACGCACGTATTCGCCTATTTCGATGGAAGAAGGCATGTGGATAGTATACATCAATATCTCAACCAAGTTCGCTGGCCAGCTTCATCAGCCATCTTGTTTCAAAATGGCGGCAATTAAATTTAAAAAAATTATATTTAAAGAGAGGTGAAAAAAAAAAAAAAGAAATTGAAAAAGGTTTCTTTCATAAGTATTTGACCTTGATATAAGCATTCACGAGCATTTTTTGTTTGTCTTTATCTTAAAAAATGTCTCAGATATAGCAGTTTCAATTTCTAATGTGGGTGACATTTTGAAAAACTTATTTTTTGCCTGCGACAGCACTCGTATATATCAACCGATTCCGATGTGAGTGAGCATGTGCACAGCCATTACTAAGGTCTCGACCAAGTTCACTGATTAGCCTCATCCACCATGTTGTCTTAAAATGGCAGGAACTTTAAGAAATCGCCGAATTTGGCAGCCAAATATAAGTTAGTTTAAATAAAAGCAGCTTGGATAAAGCTGATCAATTTCGCGAAATTATCATTCATAATTATTTAGTATTGATAAAAATTAATATTGAATCTCCTATATTCGGTTTCCACTAAATTGAGCTTCGTGTGTTTGAATAATATTAGTTGGTTTTTTTAAAATAAGGAAAATGAAAGCTACCTCTTCCTCCCGGCACTGGCCGGAAGGACTTTTCATTATAGGACCCCAGGAACGCAAAACCACCCCCAGCTAAAAAGTTTATATATATATATATATATATGTATGTATGTATGTACTAAATTTTGTTTGCACGATAAAAGTCGCAATTAAGCACGGATCGTCTTCAAACTCGCCAACAACTTTGAGACGGCTAATATCTCGGCGGGGATTGAAAATGGGAAAAATCGGCCCAAGGGAATGGAAATGGGGAGGGTTCAAAATTTTGAATACCGTCTTAACATGATTTTGATAAAACCAGCTCTTACACAACAATGACAGGAAAAAATAAATATTTTTCGTTATAGCAGTTGCCAACAATTAAAAAAAAGCAATAAAATTCTCACCACAACAATTGCTTTTCTATTGCAAGTTTTTACGTGAAAAATTAAATAAAATAAATATTTTGAAGAATCGAAAACAAACTGAATATTACGTCATAAGTTTTCTAGAGCAAGATTTCCGCATGAAAATTCAAAATGAAATAAATAGTTTGACGGATTAAAAAAAGTATATATATTGCGTCATATTGGAAATAAAATGGACCTCATCAGGGGAATATGTGACGTCATGTGAGTTTGAAGAAACGTATTAAAACATGATAAAAACCCGACTATGGAAATATTAACTTATTTTAACACTTTGAAGTTCTCTGAATTTGCTTTAGCTATTTTTTAAACCTATTCCATATACATGCGTTTGTGTATTCGTGTATATTAGAATTTTCACAAAATATTTAGCTCCCTAGAGCTCATTCTTAGTGAAGGAACTGTGTTTATCTCTAATCTTGATTTTAGTTTTGTTGGTGAATTTAGTACTTAGCTTCGAAATCTACCTCCGCCTGTAGGCCCGAGCTGGCAGGGATTTTTTTTTTTTTTACTCACATTCATGTAAATTTCTACTATTAACATTTTCACTTAAATTCTAAATACAAAAAAAAATTACATTGCTGTCAAATGTTTTACAATATTGCCGTTGAAATTAATCATTATTGATATCATGCAAATGCTTTTAATATAAACAAGTTACATTAAAGAGGATAAAATTAATGAAAAATGGTGTCCAATTTTAGTTTATACGATTTTCCACAAAATTAGAAAAAAAATTGTAATTTAATAGATTACAACGACCATTTGGAATTTATTTCGTTCACCAAATTCCGTCGCATCCTCTTCAACAACAGATCGCAAAGATCAAACTTCAGACGACCAAAACCTTCATCGATAAACTCTCCAAGTGCCGTTTCGAGAAGAAAAACAGTTTACAAATCGAAAGCAGTTCCATCGAATCATCCACAGATTGCGGCAAATTACCTACGTTGAGCTCAATTTTTCCCGGTTAGAATCGACCGATTGTAAAACGCCGTGGCTAGTGGATTGGAGTCCCTGGAGACATGGCCTTTTACTATCAATCGATTAAACATTAGATTGCTTCCTTTTTCGCGTTCGTCTTTTATTCTGTAATCGATTTTCATGGGCTACATAATCAGTTGAAGACCTCGATTTTCATGGGCTACATAATCAGTTGAAAACCTCGATTTTCATGGCCTACATAATGAGTTGAAGACCTCGATTTTTGCTTTGCAAAACGATTTTCATTTCGGCGTCGCTCTTTGGCTTTGGATTTTTCCATATCTGATAATTTGCGCCTACCCATTTTGTAACTTTTTCAATTTTTAACGATTTTATGCCTTTCGATTACCTATTCAAACAATTTTTAATGATTTTATGTCTTTCTATTATCTATTCAAATAAAAATTCTTCTAAAAGTAAAGAACACCGTTGAATTTCGTTAAAAAAAATAAAATGCGAGCATCATTTGGCCCCATCCTCGACCGAAAACAACAACCATTTCCAATTGGTTTAAAAGTGTCATTTTCAGAAAGCTGTAGCGCGCTTAATAATGGATTTAGAAAAAGAAGTTTATAATGAAATTTGTAGAGAATTTAATGCTCTTTCTTTCTTTTAATAATTAAGTATGGCACACAAAATTTTTTATAATTTTTGAGCTATAGGTAAAAAACTGAAAAAAGTCCGAAAGCTTCGTTGTTTTTTTTGCCTCCTCAAAGTTTAGCCTCGAGATATTTTGTTGGAAAACTATTAATACCTGTTATTAGCATACCCATAAACAGTTTAAAAACATGAAATTTTCTAGCAGATTTTTTGCATCTAATTCTGACTGGACTATAAGTTCTTTATATTTTATAATTTTTGTTGTGAAGTTTTATTTGTAATGTTTTTGTAGTGTAGCAACAACTACACTGAACGCTTGTTTACATAAGTGTGAATATCCATGTAAAATACATAATCCAAACAAAGTTAGAACAAATAATAATTACGTGAAAATATTTGAATACTTTATAAAATGATTAATAATTTTAAGAAAATACCTGAACAAGCTTTCAGTTATAATTATTAATAAAAGGTAAATAATTAACAGTTTCTTTGTAAATAAAAGTAAAATAACAAAATTTGGTACCGTTGCAAAGCGCACGGTACAAAATGCAGAAAGGTAGAACTTGCATTAAAGTAATATAAATATTTTTAATTAAAGAAAAGTGTAAATATGTAAAAAATATCCGTGTTATTTTTCTCGCGTCGAGCAAACGAATAAGGCAATTATAGAACCATAAAACCAGCGTAGATGACACTTGGACGTTACAAAAGAATGGATATAAAATAAAAATTTACGAGGCTTTCCAAAAACATTTACGACATGTCAAAGAGAATATTTGCAATCTCCCAGAGAGATCACAAGGGTGGTCCAGTCACGTGGGAAAGTGATGCAATCCCCAAAAAGGGAGAGAGCTGTAAAAATTAAAAATGCAACGGTAAGGTCTAGCAAATTACCTCCTTCTAAAACTGAAGCGTAAATGAAGATGGAAAACACTTTCAGTATATTCAGACTTTCAGTAAGCACTATAAAAATAATGATTAG
Organism: Maratus speciosus; assembly: GCA_963932465.1. NCBI lineage: Eukaryota > Metazoa > Arthropoda > Arachnida > Araneae > Salticidae > Maratus > Maratus speciosus. The sequence continues at coordinate 388,185,861 of OZ010795.1, read as the reverse complement.
CGCTCCCCGCGCGGAATTTTTGAAGGGGAAATATAAAGAGAGAATTATTATAGTCTCAGCTCTCGACTTTGAAACATGAAATATTATTCTCTTAGATATCAACTTCTTAGTATTACATTCTAAGTTCTCGCCTTCTGAAGATGCAATTTTACTCTCTCATCACTTTCGAAATAAGCATTATTCTCTCAAATATAGACTTTGAAGCTTTACTTCCTCAGCTCTTGCCGCGGAAGCGAGATATTCGCCGCTCTAACATCATGATTATCTCAGCTCTTAGGAGACAGAAAAAGTAAGCTGGTATAGTACGTAAGATGACCGAAAAGGGTCGAAGACAGAGCGCAGTTCAGACACCTAATCAGGAACTGTCCCCAAGCACAGAAATTCAGACACCTGATGAATTCAACCAAAATAAGGAAAAAAAGCATCTTGTTTTCAGAAGAAATATTGGACTACCCAATGTCTGAAACTATCCACAGTGGACCAAAGGAGCTATAAAACAGGAGCGATTGCAACGATAAAGTGTTACCGCAAAGAAACTGGTAAACCGTAAAACAGTGAACTTTTTAAATTTCTATATTACATATTTTAAATATTTTTATTTTTATATTTTATTTTTAATTTTAAAAGAGATTAATGAAATTTCTTCAAAATGGTGTCAATAGACATCAGAAGAAAGATAAATAATGAGAATTATTAGATCCTTACTGATGCCATTTTTCTATTACAATTAAAATTAACATTTAAAAAAAATGAGCAGAAAATGACATCAATTTTAAAAAACACGCAATTTCCTTCATAAAGCTGTTACATTTCAATACTTTTCAATGCTGCTATTACTAAGTTTAAAACACCAACCTCAGAGGGAAGCGAAATGCTTCAGTAAGTGAAAATGATGTCATATTTAAAAGAATATGAGTACTTTATTTGGTAAAAATAAATGTACTACGAATGCGTTTAAGAAACATAAATTTCTGGACTTCTTACTCGCCTGTACTGCGATTAGAACCTCAAGTCAAGAGTGCGAATGTTCGCACGCAAACTTATAGCTGGAAAACGTGACGTCAAGTTTGAAAATATTTTTATTAATAATTTGTCCTGTGTTAAAAGATTTTTTAAATGACGAATATGAGTATGAGAAGCACGTAGGTAAATTGTGACACGAGGAAAAGGACATTTGTGATTGTGTCAAAGTGGTGTAATTTTTGTTGTTTTTTCATTCCTTAATTCCAAAGATCAGAACCTCAATTGATAGCAGAATTACTTATCTTGATTACATATTATAAATATACGAATAAAATTTAATTTTTTAATAATTTGAAAAGTTGAAGCTAGTACAAAATAGTGTTTCAGTAACTTTAAAGAGATTTGTTTTAAGAGTTAGACGAGCCTATGTAGATATAATTTTTATTTTAAATCTCAATCCTCACCCTTTCTATATTTATAAGTGTCCTCAAAATGAGAGTGCAACAGAAATTCAAAACGTACAAAACTCTCATGTCTGCATTCAACCTTGGGTATTGAAGGCAAAAGAACTATTCAAAAACATTGAAATGCAAACTAGACATTTCTAGAAAGCTCTTCCATTGGTTTAACATTCGCTTACCAATGAGCTTATACTGAGAGTATAAGCTTTTAAGTTACTATTTTATCTGTTACCACAATTATGTTTTTAAAATTTGGTTTATTTTTGTTCTCTTTTACTTACTTTCCAGTTAAGAAGATAACCAGTGACAGGCTGTCTGAAAAAACGATTTGTATGGAAAGTGAGCACAGCATAAATGGTACAAAGTACCGTCATTATGACGTTCATAGTCTCTATGGCTGGAGTCAGTCCCAACCGACTCTAGAGTAATTATATTTTTCTCATTTGTTTTCTCTTTTTCTTAAAAAAATGAAGAATGTCCCATTAAATAAATATATATTGCCAAAAAATATATGATTAATTTTCTATAGCTCATGCTGACAAATTTACTATCAAAATTCATTGTTTCTTAATTATAACTAGCATCCGTTATATGTCGAAGTATGAAGTCGCGTAGTTTTAAAAGATGTAATTAAATATATATATATATATATATATATATATATATATATATATATATATATAAACATATTTTTAAGTTTATTGTTTATTCTACTATTTTATGTTTAATGGTGTATAGTTTAAAAGTAATTTTTCAATAAAGGCTGTTGAATCTTCATTTTCAAGTGTTTATTCAGGCGTTAGTTGCTTCAGTCAAGTCAACTTGCCATTTGCTTCAACTGCTCAATTGCTAGTCTATCAACAAGTGCTTCCATTCTTCTAATTTAGTCAAGATTGTCCTTTGTGAAAGGAACTTCGATGAGAATGTCCTCCAAAAGGCGAACTGTACTAAAGCGAGATATGTTGCTCAAAGTGACAAATCCTTTGACCAATATCTACAGCAATTTTTGATAAAGCTAAATTGTGGAATATTTGTGTATAGGCACATCATATGCAGTTATTAAAGGCAACTAAGTTCGTGAGCATTTTTTCTACAAGATTTAGAAATAGGTTTGACAGCAAAAAGTCTTTCAATTAGATACGGCTTATGGTAATCATCATATTCAACCATTACAACCTATGGAAAGCCAAGAGACTGAAGGCCTGGGCCGTAGAGAATATCATTTACCATATCAAGTGCACTGTTTACAAATCCTCTCTCTGTCCACAGATTGGTACATGACATAACTTGCATCCAATTGCTAAGAAAAATTCGTTTTGAATTCCAGATTCGTGATCATCTTTACCCCATCTTGCTATTTGCTTGTTGTGGTCCGCTAATATTCTTGTCACTGGTCATTTTGATTTATGAAATATTTTCGGTTACGTTCTTCACCTTGCTTGTTTATGGGAAAAAGACTTATGTCATTTTGAAATCTTTCAAGTTCAGCCGGAAGCAGTATAACTTTGCGCTGTTCAATAAGGGAGGTTTCTCACAACATAGCCCATGGAAAACGAATAAAAAGTCTCTCAAAACTGTCTTTGCTGATCGTCGCTTTATCTCATTCAGTTGGTTATGGTAAAACATATTTCAAAAATCTTAAGAATTGTTTGGCCGCACAGAGACAAAGTTTCTTTTATACAGTGTATCTTATATAGAGTGATATATTTTACAGACTTTAGATGCCCAGTATTTCAAATGAGGTAAACAAGTAAGCCCCCAAAATACTCATGTATATCTTCGAGGCACATTTTCTCAAAAGCATCAGTCAGACGACATATGATCATTGATAATTCGCCAATAATGAGAACTGAAACTGAATCCAAGCTTAGCTCCAGATCCGTTGGATCTGAAATCATGATAGCTTTCGGTCGTAACTGCTCAGTAACTCTTTTCCGAATTTCTTTGATTACCGTACGTTTGCCAGCTCCGGCTTTCCCAGTAATAAAAGTACGCTTAGGAAAATTTGTAACTTTTGTTTGTAAAGACAAATGCTATTCTGTGCATAAGTGAAGTATATTCCGCTGCTCATCCGTACATAGGATCTTAGAATTACCACAATTTTGATGCACTGTAAATTGTTCTTTATAATAGATTAGAAATGAAGTAAAATTGCAATCAGGGTAATTGTAGCTTTCTCTTTTCTACCCACATCCATGATCAATAATGCGTTGTCCCAAAGCACCTTCGTTTGTCTGCTCACAATCTTAGAAATGCTTTCTTCAATTCACGGAAATTTTTCTGGCAGCAGTGCTACCAGGATTTTTCCGTTAATATCCGTTTCTTTTCTTCTCCGTTACAGGAGGTAAAATATACGTCAGTTGAAACAAATTGGGATAAAATAAAAGTTGCTGAGCTTGGAGTCGAACAAGCTACCTAAGTGTTACGAGAACAGTACCCTTTCCACACGGCTATAGTTGTACAATAGTGAAACAGTTTGAAGTAAATATGTTTGCCTCAAATGGGTATGGCTTGATTAATTTCTTTAAAAAGCTTTGCATTTTGAAGTTAATCTCTGGAAGATTTCGTCTTTAAAAAGATTGTGGCTGGGGTTTTAATACTTTAGTATTACAATAGGATAAAAATATGAAATATTAATATTTTTATGTAGATTTCTAGACGTAAAATATGAATTTTATTATTTTATGATTTTATTATGATTTTATTATGATTTTATTATGATTTTATTATCGATTTTATTATTTTATTTTTATTATTTGAATTTTATTATTTTATGAAAGACCTTTTTTTTTTGAGTAAAATCGATTCTTTTCCATTTAATATTTTAATTAAAATATCTATTTTAAATATCTTCATTTAAAATATATTTTAATTCGAATATATTTTTATAACTTTAAAAAATAAATTTTGAATATTTTTAAATGAATGAGAAAATTAATTATTATTTATTTTTAAATTCGAAAACGTTTCTTTTCTTTGTTGTTGGTTTAGTTTTATTAGTTTGTTTATTTTAATTAAATTAAATTAGAAAGCTTAATTTATAATTACTAATAGAACCAATACGCAAGCATGATAGGAATTAATGGAATTTCTCCCCCTTTTTCAAACTTTCGGAAAAAATTCACGGATAAAAACATGTTCTCGAGGAGGACGGAAATTATTTGTTAAAAAAATTGGAATAATTTAGTGTATATAGTGAGCTAACTTTTAGCATACTATAATATACATACGAATCTATAGAACATATACAGGACTGCACAAAAAAATTCATATATATTTCGGGCTATTCATGGCAATTGCAAAAATTGGCTTTTCAAATGCGTTGCGCATTTTCTAAATTATTTATTTAGACATCTTTCACCAGAATAAATTGTAAAGTTTTAATTAAAAATTGGACAATCGCACCCTGATATATATTAAAAACAAATACATTATGCTAAAAGGTACACACATTAAAATCCAAACAGCATCAACGTTTCATTTCGCATCTGCGAACGCCTTCTGGATGTTATGATACACAAGAGTAAAATCTTAAAAATAGATGCAAACGTCTCAGAGTCCTGAACGTCATCAAGTACTATCAAGTCATCTAAACGTCATCAAGTTGCCAAGGCAACCTAATTGATTGCCCTGGCAACTTGAGGAAGTTTGGTGCGCGTTCCAGTCAAGTTTCCTGCAGGACTCTGAGACGTTTGCATCCATTTTTAAAATTTTTGACTTGTGTATCATAATATCCCGATGATGTTCACAGATGCGAAATGAAACGTTGATGTTGTTTGTATTTTAATGTGTGTACCTTTTAGCATAATGTATTTGTTTTTAATGCATGATTTTTAATTATTAAAGTTTTGTTACAGTATTCTGAATGCGTTGGAAAGTGTTTCATAACATATGCTGGAGGTATGATTTTTCATTCTTGTTTAATTTTATGAAAAGTTTTTCAATACGACAGATCTTGAATTTGTATTTATATTTAAGTCTTCGTAAGAACCCAGGAAAGTATTGTAAAGTAGATAACTTGGTATTTTTGCTCATTGAAATTTCTTTTATTGTTCTTATCCATGTTCATAATTAATCTAATTATAGAGCTTTCTTTATTTTCGTTATTTCTTGCGATATCACATATTTTATTTATTTCATTGTTTAACCAAACAAGGGTACAGACTGTGAAGACTCTCTTAATAAAAAGTCTAACTGCAGACCCTTTATAGAAAAAAACCTTATGGGGGATAGTGGATTGTTGGCTATTGGCTTTCTAATAAACGGTACTTTCTATATGACATGATGGGTTTTGATTGATAGTATATCCAAATAAGAGAGTGTATCATTCTGTTTAACTTCCAAAATAAATTTAATTTTAGAATCAAAACTATTAATTTGAGCTAAGAATAATGCCAAAATACCTGCATCATTAGAAATTGTTCTGAAAATGTGACAAATTTTAATTCTAATGCATATTCTGTTAACACATGATTATAGCTCATATTTATTATTAAAAATCATGTAATAATTTATTGTTATTATTCATCATAAATTTAGGTAATTTTTTTCATGAACTTAATCTCTGAAAATATTAATTTTATGGTGTATCATATGTTATGACACAATTAATTAATTATAGGGCAGCTCAGGAGGCAACTGGAACTCGATCGTTAGTCATTTCAAGATCAACATTTCCTTCAAGCGGGCGACATACCGGGCATTGGCTTGGAGATAACACAAGTGATTACCCAGACATGAAAAATTCTATTATTGGTGAGCATACACAAAACAAGAATAAAAGTTAAAAATACCGTTAATTTTCATGTTTTGTGATTAGATAGTGAATTGATTTTCAATTCATTCACACTTACGTTTATGTCATACAGTTGATCTTTTTATCTACTAAATATTCTATTATTTTACTTACAAGGAAGGTCTCCATACGGGCATACTCCGAAAAATCTGAAAAAAAAAAAAAAATATATATATAGAACATTCTTTTCATGAGGATAGATATGTTAAAAAAAAAAAAAAAAAATCGGCTGAAACTCGACATAAAAAGATAATGAAAATTTTGTTATATGGCGATTTATCACCGATTGGCGATAGAATAAAATTTCAAAAAATACTTTTTTAAGTCAAATAATCTTTAAGGGGGTCCGGGACACATTTTAAAATAATTTTTATTTATTGAGTTAAAATTCTGAATTTTTTGTGTGATGGTTAACCTTATCATTTGTAAACAAAATCACATCATAAAACTTCTCAGAATTTTTTTTTAAATTTAAATTTAAAATTTATTAAAAAAGTGGGGGTAATGTAAAATCGTTATAACTCGAAATATTATTTATAGAATTTCAATTTTTTTTTTCATTTAAATAAGCAGAAATATATTAGTTTTAATTTTGATTCAGCATTTTTAAAAATATTAATTTATAAAAAAATTAAAAATATTTAACGAAAAAATTAAAAAAAAAAGTGGTGCAACTTTTTTTAAAAATCATATTTTCAAAAGTAGATATTTTTTTCTAATATGCTGAATCAAAATTAAAGTAAAATATCTGAAAAAGTTGTGTTCTAAGTTTGAACCCTGTATTTTTAACGGTTCTCGAGTTATAAGAATTTAAATATGAGAAGTGGTGAAAAAACCTATCATGAAGAAAAACGCATTTTGACAATAAGTCGTTTCCATGACAGCCATTGCTTGAAAGCTAGATTTTAAAAACAAACCAAAACGAAAAAAAAAAATATTTTTTGTTCTAATTCAGATAGAAACATGATTTAAATGTCATTTTAAGCAGGAAAAAAGAGAGAAATTGTTTATGAAATAAAATCTTTTTGCAAAATTTGAAAATTTTTGTGTCCCGGACCCCCTTAAGGTAAAAATGTTTCATGTGGTACTTGTATAAATAAATTTAATTTAAATAACTTCAGTTTTGTCAATTTTAGTTTGTTTTAACTATAGTTTTGTCACATATATATATATATTTATAATGGAAGTTAACTATAAAATTTCAGGAATTAAAACAAAATTTAAATTAATTGAAATTGATTCAATCTCAAAATTAAGTCCAATCAAGCACTGTCGATTCAAGTTTGTTGCTATGGAAACAAAAACTTCTACGATATTGAAATGCATAACTGCAGCATTCTTCATCTGGCCTTTATTTTGGAATACGCTTAAATACATGAAGATATATTTTTCAATATAAAAATATTTTTACAGTGATAAAAATTAAATAACTGCAGCAACAAGCAACATAAATGTGTAATACAAAAAATATATGCCTTAAACTCTGTCATTGTTTAAGTTTAAATTCATTAAATACTATTTACATGTATTCTAAAAATCAATTAACAAGCTATTTTCAGATGCATTAAAATCGTTTGCTTTTGACTAGGAAAAGTGCTGCTCGCCAAATCGCGTGACGCTTTCGTCTTTTCGCGCAAATACTCGAAAGTATTTTTTTTTTTTTTTTTTACAGACTTTCTACTGTAATTCCTCCGCTAAATTTGACTAATCCTTTATTACACGCATAAGCAGTTTAATTAGTCTTTTTTTTTCAAAATACAGTAGAACCTTGATTATCCGAAGTAATTGAGACCGACCCTCTTTTGAAAAATCGAAATTTTCGGATAATCGAGAATGCTTCAATTTTAAGATTAGGGAGAAATATATGCAACTAGCTGACCAGCCCGGCGTTGCCCGGGCCCGTAATAATATTCTTAAATGAATCTAAAATTTTTATCGCAGGTCTGTACACAGGGGGAGTGGGGTGGAGACAGTGCAAATTACCAGTGCCCGACTCTTGTTCAGTTCCAAAGTTGTGTAAAGTCAGAGGTTTTAATTTTTATATGTCTCATACTTTAAACTTTTTTATTCCAAATTAATTGATGAATTTAATTAAAATTTAATTATATTTTCAATAATTTAATTTTTTATTTAAACTCTTTAGATGAAAAAGCAATTACAAATACAACATAAACTGTAATACTGGAAAAGAAATAATAAAATTGTAAGCAAATATTACTATATAGATTTTTTAAAAAAAGTACCAGCCAGATACATAGCCAAATAAAAGAAATGTTTATTTTTTTTTACAAACGCTTTATCGAGGCTCCCCCGGAATTTTTTTAGAAACATATCTACCTACATGAGAAGAACATTCTGTAATTTTTTCAGATTTTGCTGAGTATACGCGTATGGAGATCTTCCTTGTAAGTAAACAGTCTTTGCCTCTCAGTATTTTTTAACAACGCTATAGGGAAATTGTTTTAACACTTTCCGGCACAGAAAAATTCGTAAAATTATGAAATGATTGTCTGACACCGGAATTTACAAACGATATTTTTAGGAATTAAAAACTCGTTACTTTAAACTTTCATTGTAAAAGTAAAATTTTATTAAAATATTCTTGGTGCCGTTTGTAAGTTTGGAATTAAAATTAGGTGGTCCCGACGTGGGACTACTGCGCCGGAAAGGGTTAACAGGGTTCGTACGGGTCCTTGAATTTCCAGACTAAGAAATTCTTCGGTACCAGTATTTTCTCGTGGAAAATCTCTGCTTAAATAAGGCGAAATTTCGTGCGTTTAAACTAGATTTATTTTTCTATAAAAAAAAATTCTGATATTTGGCCTTGAAAATAACGGTACAGTTACGAACCCTGGTTAAAGAAGACATTTTAAATATACGAGGGTAAGTCAAAAATTATTTGCAATGTAGTTATACATTTTATTGCAATATAAATAGGAAACTAACGTTAACATAATTTTTCAATATAGTCCCCTTGCTTTTCAACGCCCTTTGTCCATCGTTGCACAAGATTCCTAATGCCCTCAGAAAAGAAGGTTTTCGGCTGAGCAGCGAGCCGAACATGCACCGCGTCCTTCAGTTCTTGGTCCGAGGCAGTGTTGCTAGTGGATTACTTTTTTTAAATTCAAATTTCTTGATTGGCACCACTTTTTTGAAATGGTAAAATTCCCCTTGTTTTTGCCTTAATTAATGTGACATTAGAAGAGGCAAATTTTGCCATTTCAAAAAAGTGGTGCCAATCAAGAAATTTGAATTTAAAAAAAAGTGGCTCACTGGCAACACTTTTCGAACGTGATGCAAGCGTGAAGACTCGCTGCTGAAAACCTTCTTTTCTGAGGGAATAAGGAAGCTTCTGCAACGATGGACCAAGTGCGTTGAAAAGCAAAGGGACTATATTGACAAATAATGTTAACGGTAGTCTCCTATTTGCATTGCGATAAAATTGATAACTACATTGCGGATCATTTTTGACTTACCCTCGTATAGTTTTAAATCTGATGTAATTTTCACCAAAGTATTCTTTCGCTTTTTGATATTCAAGTGAAAATATTTTCGTTGTTAGAAAGGAAATATGTATCATTATTTGTGGTTTAGAATTGGAAACAATAGTTAAAAAGATCGTCCCGAAATATGAAACAAGTGCCTCGTATAAATTTATTTTTAAATTTACTAGGGGGCTCTGCCCACTACGAGCTACGCTCGCCAACCCCCGTTCAGGCACACCAAAATCCAAAAAGCACGCTAATTTGATCGGCTTTTAAAATATTGAATTAAAATTGAAAAGAAAACACAATAGCGATCTCTCTGTAAACGGGTTTCTATTCGTTTTCCTTGGATTGGGGATATTTAAGACCAAATCTGCTGCTGTTAATAGATACAATGTCTGTTTTCGTATTTAATTAAAAAAATTAGTTAAACATTTGAAAATAAGCTAATGTAAAATGAATTAAGTAAACAGTCTCATTGTCTCCTGGAATTTTTTAACAGCGCTATAAGATAGTTCTTTTAAATAATTCATTTTAAATGTATCGTTTCAAATCTGACGTAATTTACACCAAAGTTTTATTTCTCTTATTAATATTCACGTGAAAATACGTTTGTTGTTAGAAGGAAATATTATTTGCGCTGTCTTCGAATTCACGATAATAGTTGAAAAGATTATCTCAAAATATCTCGCGCAAATATATTTTTCAATTTAAATTGTTTTGCAATATATATTGCCATTTTAAATATGACGTAATTTCCTCAAATTACAAGTTTTAACGCATAATAATGATTTTTTTATTTTAAGATTTCGTTTCTCTTTTAAAATTCAAGTGTAAATATGGTTCGGCACAGATGTCATTGCGCAATTTTTTTCTGACACCAATTTCATATACACAACGGGTACTTAACTGGTGCTAAAGTGTCGTTATTTTGCTTGATATGGTAACCCGGATGTTGTTGTTTGTGCTATTGATGTTTTCGCCAAATTGGCGTCGGAAAAAAATTGCGGCAATATGGGGAGTATATGACATTTGTGCCTATGGTTCTTATGACGTAATTTTCCTGCTTTTAACATGTAATCATTTAATTTGAATTTTAAAGTTTTTTTTCTGTTTGTAATAGTCACGTGTAAATAAATTTTTCATTTGAAGTAAACATTATTGTTTGCGCTGTTTATACAACTGGCAACAGTTTAAATTAATAACATTTTCTAAAGTTTGTAAAAAATATCTCTCGAAATGCTGAAAATTTGAATTTAAAATTGAAATAAAACCTCAGAAATTGAGTTAAATAAGAAAAATAAATGCAATCTGCACACAGGGAACTTATAACGTATATAATGATCTAAAAATGATTAAATTCTCATGTATAGTTTTTGCTCCAATAAAACTTTTTTAATGGAACGATTTTGTCCAACTTTAGCATTAAATACCTCTTAAAATAATTCTTCGATTTGAAAACTGTCTGCATCAGCGTGTTTATCAAACATTTCTCTATAATACCACCGATTTTCATATTTTTGTATGCAACAGTTTTAGGTAGATTTCGTAAGAAATACTACCTATTGCAGTCGTTACCATGGTGCGACTTTTGAAAAATTCCTTTGTAACTTTTCATTACAGGACCCCAGGAACCCAAAACCACCCCCACCTAAAAAGTTTATATATATGTATGTATGTATGTACTAAATTTTGTCCGCACGATAAAAGTCGCAATTATGCACGCATCGTCTTCAAACTCGCCAACAACTTTGAGATGGCTAATATCTCGGCGGTGATTGAAAATGGCAAAATCGGCCCAAGGGAATGGAAATGGGGAGGGTTCAAAATTTTGAATGCCGTCTTAACAAGATTCTGATAAAACCAGCTCTTACACAACAATGACAGGAAAAAAAATCCCTGCCGGCTCGGGCCTACAGGCGGAAGTAGATTTCGATGTTAAGTACTAAATTCTCCAACAAAACTTAAATCAAGATTAGAGATAAAACCCAGTTTCTTCACAAAGAGCGAGCTGTAGGGAGCTAAACTTTTTGTGAAAATTGTAATATACACGAATACACACGCACATATATATGGAATAGGTTTAAAAAATGGCTACAAAAAATTCAGAGAACCTTAAAGTGTTAAAATATGTTAATATTTCCATAGTCGGGTTTTTATCATGTTTTAATACGTTTCTTCAAACTTACATGACGTTACATATTCACCTGCTGAGGTCCATTATATTTCCAATATGACGCAATATACATATTTTTTTAATTCGTCAAACTATTTATTTTGAGTTTTCATGCTGAAATCTTGCTCTAGGAAACTTATGACGTAATATTCAATTTGTTTTCAATTTGTCAAACTATTTAATTTTACACGTGAAAATTTTGCAAAAGAAAAGTAATTGTTGTGGTGAGAATTTTATTATTTGTTTTTTTTTAATTGTTGGCAACTGCTATAACGAAAAACTTTTATTTTTTTCCTGCCATTGTTGTGTAAGAGCTGGTTTTATCAGAATCATGTTAAGACAGTATTCAAAATTTTGAACCCTCCCCATTTCCAGCCTCTTGGGCCGATTTCGCCCATTTTCAATCCCCGCCGAGATATTAGCCATCTCAAAGTTGTTGGCGAGTTTGAAGATGATTCGTGCATAATTGCGACTTTTATCGTGCGGACAAAATTTAGTACATACATACATACATATATATATATATAAACTTTTTAGGTGGGGGTGGTTTTGGGTTCCTGGGGTCCTATAATGAAAAGTTATGAAGGAATTTTTCAAAAGTCGCACCATGGTAACGACTGCAATAGGTAGTATTTCTTACGAAATCTACCTAAAAATATTTTTCTTTATAGCAGTTGCCAACAATTAAAAAAAGCTATAAAATTCTCACCACAATAATTGCTTTCTTATTGCAAGATTTTCACGTGAAAAAAAAATTAAATAAATAGTTTGGCGAATTGAAAACAAATTGAATATTACGTCATATGTTTTCTAGAGCAAGATTTCTGCATGAAAACTCCAAATGAAATAAATAGTTTGACGAATAAAAAAAAAAAGAATATTGCGTCATATTGGAAATATACTAAACCTCAGCAGGTGAATATGTAACGTCATGTGAGTTTGAAGAACGATGTTAAAACATGATAAAAACCCGACTATGGAAATATTAACTTATTTTAACACTTTTAGGTTTTCTGAATTTGTTTTAGCCATTTTTGAACCTATTCCATATACATGCGGGTGTGTATTCGTGTATATTAGAATTTTCACAAAATGTTTAGCTCCCTATAGCTCATTTTTAGTGAAGGAAATGGGTTTATCTCTAATTTTGATTTAAGTTTTGTTGGTGAATTTAGTACTTAACTTCGAAATCTACCTCCGCCTGTAGGCCCGAGCCGGCAGGGATTTATTTTTAATATTAACGATGAAAGGCCATGCTTAAGCATTCAAACTGGATGCCGATCTACCCGGAATATCTACGCAGATTTTCATTGGTCCATTTCCAAATAAAAACTTTATTTTATATATAGAAGGAAACTGTTTGACAATATTATTGTTTGGACATTTTAAATATGACGTAACTGCCCCCATATATTATTTTTAACGCATATTAAGGAATTTATTATTTTAGATTTTTCGTTCTTTTTACTTTCTTTTTACTTACAATATCCTTTCTCTTTTAAAATACATGTGTAAATATAGTTTTTATGTCGTAAATTTCAATAAGTTCCTGCTTTTTATACCTAATTAAATTCTGATTTGAAGGTTTTTTTTCTGTTTATAATAGTCACGTGTGTTTATACAGTTAGCAATAGTTTAAATTAAAACCATTTTCAAAATATGTAAAAAATATCTCTGGAAAAGCTGAAAATTTGAATTTAAAATAGACATGAAACCTCAAAAAATCAGTCAAAATAAAAAAATGAATGCAGTCTGCACACCGGGAACTTCAAGCGAATAAAATGATCTAAAAATGATTAAATTCCCATGTACAGTTTTTGCTGGTATAAAACTTTTTTAATGGAACGATTTTGTCCAACTTTAGCATTAAATATCTCTTAAAATAATTCTTCGATTTGAAAACTGTCTGCATTAGCGTGTTTATCAAACATTTCTATATAATACCACCGATTTTCATATTTTTGTATGGAATATTTTTTTTTATATTAACGAGGAAAGACCTCTGGTCACAAAAAAAAATCAAAACCGGCGACGGTGACATAGCGTGAGATACTTTTAGGTAGCTTTCTTTACAAAAAAGCTACCTATTGCAGCCGTTCGGAGGAAAGCGATTTCAAAAAATTTTGGTATATTTTCATCGATCATGACCCCCAGACCCCGAAACCACCCTCAGTTCAAAATTGATATATATATATATATATATATATATCTATATATCTATATATATATATATATATATATATATCTGACCTATGTCACACTGTAACTCCCGTAATTATGAACCGATTTCGATGTAATTCGGTGTGTACATAGTACATACCAGTGTCTCGACCGAGTTCGTTGGCCAGCTTCATCCGCCGTTTTGTTTCAAAATGGCGGCCATTTAAAATTTTTAAAAAAATTTAAAACTTGAAATGTGGCACCAAAAAATTAAAAATGGAAAAATATTTTTTTCTTATGTATTTGACCTTTATACAAAGATTCCGGAGCAGCTTTTGTTTCGTCTATATCTTAAAAAATGGCTGAGTTATAGCATTTTGAATTTCTAGCGTGGCTGACATTTTGAAACGTCCTGAATTTTGTCACGCGATAAAAGGCGTATTTATGAACCGATTTGGATGTAATTCGGTGTGTACATAGTACATACCAATCTCTCGACCGAGTTCGTTGGCCAGCTTCATCCGCCATTTTGTTTCAAAATGGCGGATTTTGCATAGCATTTTGAATTTCTAGCGTGGCTGACATTTTGAAACGTCCTGAATTTTGTCACGCGATAAAAGGCGTATTTATAAACCGATTTGGATGTAACTTCGTTTATACATAGTACATACCAATGTCTCGACCGGGTTCGTTGGCCAGCTTCACCCGCCATCTTGTTTAAAAATGGCGACCATTTAAATTTTTAAGAAAAATTTAAATTTGAAATGTGTTACCAAAAATTGAAAATTGAAAAAATATTTTCTTCTTATGTGTTTGACCTTGATAAAAAGATTCGGGAGCAGTTTTTGTTTCGTCTATATCTTAAGAAATGGCTGAGTTATAGCATTTTGAATTTCTAGCGTGGCTGACATTTTGAAACGTCCTGATTTTTCTCACGTAATAACAGGCGTATTTATGAACGGACTTGGATGTACCTTGGTGTGTACATAGTACATACAAATATGTCGACCGAGTTCGTTGGCCAGCTTCATCCACCATCTTGTTTCAAAATGGCGGCCATTTAAAAAAATAAAAAAATAAAAAAAATTATATAAGATACCAAAAAATTGGAAAATTAAAAAGATTTTTTTTTGTATGTGTTTGACCTTAATACAAAGATTCCGGAACAGTTTTTCTTTCGTCTATATCTAAAAAAAAATGGCTGAGTAATAGCATTTTGAATTTCTCTTGTGGCTGACATTTTAAAACGACCTGATTTTTGTCACGCGATAACAGGCGTATTTATGAACCTATTTGGATGTAACTTGGTCTGTACATAGTACATACCAATGTCTCGACCGAGTTCGTTGTCCAGCTTCATTCGCCATCTTGTTTCAAAAGGGTTGCCATTTAAAAAAATTAAATTTAAAATTCAAAATGAGGTATTAAAAAATTGGAAAATGAAAAAGATTTTTTTTTATGTGTTTGGCCTTGATGCAAAGATTCCGGAGCAGTTTTTGTTTCTGAAAATTTGTTCTTTTGTTGATATCTTAAAAAATGGTTGATTTATAGCACTTTGAATTTCTAGCATGGCTAACATTTTGAAACGATCTTGTATTTGTCACGCGATAACACACGTATTCGCCTATTTCGATGTAAGAAGGCATGTGGATAGTATACATCAACACCTCGACCAAGTTCGCTGGCCAGATTCATTAGCCATCTTGTTTCAAAATGGCGGCCATTAAATTAAAAAATATATATATATTTAAAGTGAGGTGCAAAAAAATTAGAAATTGAAAAAGGTTTCTTTCTTAAATATTTGATCTTGATATAAGGATTCAGGAGCCTTTTTTGTTTGTCTTTACCTTAAAAAATGGCTCAGATATAGCAGTTTCAATTTCTATTCTGGGTGACATTTTGAAAAATCTGATTTTTTGCATGCGACAGCACTCCTATATATTAACCTATTCCGATGTGAGTGAGCATGTGCACAGTTATTACTAAGGTCTCGACCAAGTTCACTACTTAGCCTCATCCACCATGTTTTCTTAAAATGACAGGCACTTTAAAAAATTGCCGAATTTGGCAGCCAAATATAAGTTACTTTAAAGAAAAGCAGCTTGGATAAAGCTGACTAATTTCGCGAAATTCTCATTCATTATATTGATAAAAATTAGCATTGAATCTCCTATATTCGGTTTCCACTAAATTGAGCTTCGTGTGTTTGCATGATATAAGTTGGCTTTTTTTAAATAAGGATTATGAAAGCTACCTCTTCCTCCCGGCACTGGCCGGAAGGACTTTTTTTTTTAGAATAGAGATATTCTGACGGAAGGGCACGCTGCAATAGCGATTTTTGTGCCATTTTAATTATTGTACCATCGAAAAGTATATGAAGCTATGCATAGAATTGAACCAAATTGTTTGTGTATATTTTTGGCTATGCCAAACAGGTCCTCCTTGAATTTCGAAAGGGAATCCGAAAGGGAGTACTGTAATAGCGATTGTTGTATATTTTTCTTGATTTTTCGTAGTTCTCTTGTACACCGGCGGCTGGTAAAGCGACGAGAACTTCGCATCATGATAAGCCGCATTTCGCGAACAGCTGATGTACAACAAAATAATGGAAAGCTATTGCTTTTATTAAATATCATGATAGAGATTAACTCGTTTTTACTTCGATTAATTAACAAGCAGAAATTTAAGATGAAAGTCAAAGTTCTAATAGCATTTAATTAATAATATTAAAGTATTGACATTTGTAACTGCATTTTGTAATATTAAGATGTATTAACCCCTTGAGGGGCACCGGTATATATTATATACCACCTACGATTAATGAAGTTTTACACCAGAAAAATTTTATTAAATTTTACTTTTCTAACTTTGGTGGAAAAAAGCCGTAAAATTGCTTTTACTTATTTTGAAATAGAATTTTTCAAAGATTCCGGTGGGAATTCAGCATTTCACAAATGTAATTGCTTGCCCCTCAAGGGGTTAAATAGAAGAAAGTTTTGGGATTGGCACACCCAGCTAGTTTAATATTCACGTGTAAATACAATTTTCGCGACGTAATTTTCCCCATTTTCTCGCTTTAATCCTTATTTTAAAGTTTTTTTTAATGGTCACGTGTAAGTAATTTTTTAGTTAAAAAAATAGTATTCTTTGCACTGTTTTGACAATTGGCAACAATTTAAAATAATAACTTTTTACTTTCTTCTATCTTTACAAGAAGAAAGTATTGGATTCATGAAAATTTTCGAATTCCGGTTTTCGACGGATTTACACGTTTTAGGGGTCAGAGATTCCAAAAAAACATGTTTTTACAAAATGTCTGTCTGTGACTCTGTGAGTCTGTCTGTCTGTCTGTCTGTCTGTCTGTGTGTATGTGACACAGATTTTGTGGGCGCTCTCTCTCAAGAACTAATGCACGGAATTTAATAAAAATCGATATTCAGTTAGTGCCTAATACAAATTGATGCTGATTAGTTTTTGGTGTAAATCGCTCAACAGGTGGCGCTGCAATGCTGCATTTTTCACGATTTTTGCAATAGCTCTATCTCAAGAACTAATGCACGAATTTTGATCAAACTTCAGATTTAGTTAGTCCTTGATATGAATTGATGATGATTACGTTTTGGTGTAAATCGCCCAACAGGTGGCGCTGTTATGATGAATTTTGCAGGATTTACACGATTTCCCCAATAGCTCTATCTTAAAAACTAACGCACGGATTTTCATCAAACTTCAGATTAAGTTAGTCCTTGATATGACTTGCTACTGATTAGGTGTTGGTGTAAATCGCCCAACAGGTGGCGCTTCTCTGCTGCCTTTTCCACGATTGCCTCAATAGCTCTATCAATAGAACTAATGGACCAATTTTCATCTAACTTCAGATTTAGTTGTATGTTGACACAAGTTGTTGTTAATTAGGTTTTGGTGTTAACAGTGTTCGCACAGACTCCTTAGACTCCTTGGAAACTCCTTAGAAATGAAAACATTCCCAAGTAGTACTTAGAACTACTTAGATAAGCAAACCACTCCTTAGAAACTACTTAAATTTTATTGCGGTTTCGGACGCAAGCGATATTGCTGCCGAGGGGAAAAAATCGAGATTGTAAAACGCACGGTAAACTCTTTTTGCACGTCATTTATCTGAAGTACAGCATTGATTGGTTAGGATAATCTTATAGCAGGGCTTCCACTAGGTCCGTTTAGCAATTGTTAGGTCCGTAAAGTCCGTTTTTCGGCGCTGTTAACCGATATGTATTTTAAATTTTATCGATGTTTGGTATTTAACCAAGAATCTCGGAAAAATCAAGTTTTCCCCAAAATATGCCGTCAAATTTCGGCAATCGATCGCGGAAAAAATTCGTAAATTTTGTCAAAGGATTGTGAAAAAAAGCGAATTTCTCCAACAGATCCAGGAAAAAATCGAATTTCTTCCAAAGATCGCGGAAAAGACGCGAATTTCTTAAAAGACAGCGAAAAAACGAGAATTTACTCTAAGGATCACTAAAAAAAGCGAATTTCCAAGAACGATCGGGGAAAACACGCGAATTTCCTCAAAAAATCGCAAAAAAAAGTCAATTTCGTCAAACGATAGAAATAAAACGCGAATTCCATTAAAAAATCGCGAAAAACACGAATTTCCCCCATAAGAACGCGAAAAAAAACGCGAATTTCCCGTAAGATCGCGAAAAAAAAACGCGAATTTCCCCCAGAAAATCGTGAAAAAAACGTGAACTTCCCCCAGAAGATCGCGAAAAACACGCAAACTCCATTAAAAGATCGTGAATTTTGCCAGAAGATCGCGAAAAAACGCGAGTTTCCACAAAGGATCGCGAAAAACACACAAATTTCGTCAAAGGATTGCGAAGAACACGAGGTTTCCGTCAAAAGATCGCGAAAAAAAGACAATTTCGTCAAACGATAGAAATAAAACACGAATTCCATTAAAAAAAATTGCGAAAAAATACGAATCGCCCCCATAAGATCGCGAAAAAACGCGAGTTTCCTTTTCCCCAGAAGATCGCGAAAAATGCGAATTTCCTCAAAAGATCGCGAAACACACGCGAATTTCCGTAAAAAATCGTGAAAAAAACGCGAATTTCCTCGAATGATTGCGAAAAACACTCGAATTTCCTCAAAGGATCGCGAGAAAAACGTCATTCGTCAAACGATCGAAATAAAACGCGAATTCCATTAAAAGATCGCGAATTTCTCCCAGAAGATCGCGAAAAGTCGCGAATTTCTCCCAGAAGATCGCGAAAAGTCGCGAATTTCTTTCAGAAGATCGCGAAAAGACGCGAATTTCTTTCAGAAGATCGCGAAGAGTAGCGAATTTCACCCAGAAGATCGCGAAGAGTAGCGAATTTCACCCAGAAGATCGCGAAGAGTCGCGAATTTCTCCCAGAAGATCGCGAAAACACGCAAATTTCTCCCAGAAGATCGCGAAAACACGCGAATTTCTCCCAGAGGATCGCGAAAACACGCAAATTTCTCCCAGAAGATCGCGAAAACACGCGAATTTCTCCCAGAAGATCGCGAAAACACGCGAATTTCTCCTAGAATATCGCGAAAAAAACCCGAATTTCTCCCAAAAGATCGCGAAAAAACGCGAATTTCTTCGAAAGATCGCGAAAAACACGCAAATTTCGCCAAAGGATCGCGAAAAAAACGTCAGCTTCGTCAATCGATCGAAATAAAACGCGAATTCCATTAAAAGATCACAAAAAAGCAAATTTCGCCCAGGAGATCGCGGAAAAAAACGCAAATTTCCCCCAGAATATTGCGAAAAACGCGCGAATTTCACCATATGATCGCGAAAAAAAAAATGCGAATTTCGTTAAAGTTTCACCTTTAAAGAAATCGATTACCGCTGTTCTAAAAGAATAAATTCAAAACTTGTTATATTTTTTCTTGTATGTTGCGTTTAACATTCTTTTTTTTAACCTTTTAAAATTTTCTTTAAGATGTATCATGTATGTGATATACATAATAAGTGTTTGGGGTTTGACTAATCTCTGTTTATATTATATGACCATTGGTCGCTGCATAAAAAGTTGATTGTCTATTTTGTATTTAAACTTAAGAAATCAGTAAGCAATATATTGTGAATACTGTGCAATTTCAGCACTAACAATTAGATTCTAATAGAGTAAAATTTGTTTTTGAAATTTTTTTCTCTCCAAATTGAGCTTTAAAAATTGGCGTGTGCATACCACACAACGATACAGCACATAAAAACAACAACAACAAAAAGAAAAAAAGGGCAAATCCTTAAAATTTTTTGGACTCCTTGGATTTTTTCGGTACTCCTTGGATTTTTTCTTCCCAACTTTGTATGAACCCTGTAGTTAATCACCCAATAGGTGGCGCTGCTATGCAGAAATTTTCACGATTTTCGCTATTGCTCTATCTCAAAAACTAATGTACGGATTTTCTCCAAACTTCAGATTCAGTCAGACGTTGACATAAATTGTTGCTGATTAGGATTTGGTATAAATCACCCAATAGATGGCGCTGCTAGGTAGCATTTTGCTGAATTTAGACGATTTCAGCGATAGTCATATCTCAAGAACTATTGCACGGAATTTCATATCGTTAGAATCCTCATGAGATGCATAGATTGCCATTTAATTTTGTCAGTGTGATAGCGAATTTTGAAGTATTAACATGTATGAGATAGAAGAAAGTTTTGGGATTGGTACATCCGACTAGTTCTAAAATAGGAAAAAAAAACTCTTAAAATTATGAAAATTTAAATAAATAAAAAAAAACCCTGAAGAAATTTGTCAAAAAAAAAAAAATAAAAATAAAAAAATAAATAAATAAATAAATACAGTCTGCACATCGCAAGTTTTTAATGTTATATCCTTAGAAAAAGAAATGATTAAATTCCTATGCATAGTTATTGCTCATATAAAACTTTTTTAATGGAACAATTTTGACCAACTTGAACATTAAATAGTTCTTAAAATAATTATTTGATTTAAAATTGTCTACTTCAGCGTGTTTATCAAACATTTCTCTGTAATACTATACCAATTTTATATTTTTGTATGCAGTATGGTTTTTTAATATTAGCGAAAAAGATCTGCAGTCACAAAAAATTCATTTACTGCGTCGGTGACAGCGTTAGTTACTTTTTTTTTAGAATAGAGATATGAAATTTAATTGGTTTTCAAAACCCTTACGATCCTGCTATCCAAAAACGATAATTGCAACAGAAATACAGGGTTATTCTAAACGATGGACCCATTTTCAAAAAATTGTATTTTTATACCAATGAAAAGAGGAAGTTTCAAAGTATTTTTTAATACATTATAAATGTTCAATGTGTCCACCGTTTGCTGCACGGCAAACATCTACACAATAGCCAAACTCGTCTCGAAAACCTTGTGCTCCACTGTAGCCATCTCACTCACAACTGACAGTGAAACGAAATCATTACCTATTGCCGCGCGACCTCTACCGGCTGCTTCTGAACCCGCTTTGAAAGCCGTGCACTCACTAACAGCAGATACCCCTTCTCGTGTGTGGGACGAGTTTGGCTATCCCGTAGATGTTTGTCGAGCTGTAAACGGTGGACACATTGAACATTTATAATGTCTCTCTATTCTAAAAAAAAGTAACTACCACTCTTACCGCCGCCGGTTTTGAATTTTTTGTGACCGGAGGTCTTTCTTCGTTAATATTAAGAAAAATATTGCATAAAAAAATATGAAAATCGGTGGAATAATGGAGAAATGTTTGATAAACACGCTGATGCGGACAGTTTTCAAATCGAAGAATTAGGGGAGAGTAGCCGAATTTGGACCATTTCACTTATTTTCAGGTGTAACTCACTTAATTTTTGAAATATCTGCAAAACATCACTACACGGGGGCAATCTATTCATCTACTAACTGAATAAATCTTTAGGTCAATTTCTTTTTGAAAAACTGAAGTTTTATTTTAATTTGAAAAAATTGTCAAAAGTGGTCCAAATTCAGCAACTGGTCGCCTAAATTCGACCCCCGGTCTCCTAAATTGGACCAAATAATATCAGGTTGTTTTAATGACTAGGGAATATAACTAATTTTATTCTTGTTTTAAATCAAAATGTATTCCAAATATAAATCAAAGTTATCAGTAATTAAGAATAGAAATTATGGAACTATTTGCCAGTTACTTGAATATCATGTAATAAATGATGCAAAGCTTACACATGAATTTCGTTTATTCAATTTTTAGTCCAGCGCACACAACATGGAACCGTACTTGACTGGAATCATTTCTGCAATTTTATTTTTTCACAAATTAGGCAAAACCAATCGTCACTGTCTAGATTCTTCTTTTTAGATTCTGAATAATTAGACATTTTTTTGCAACAGAAGTTTTCTTTACCATATGTTTGTAGTTCGTCCTTTCCATCATTTTCTTTCCAATTGCATCACGCCTAGTTTTGTAAACTTGATGTTCCAATTTCTTTTGCGCTGCGAAAGCTTCCTTTTTTTTTCATTTCAATGTTTACTTTATATGGCAAAGATGCTAACACAGCTTTTTTGGCTCCATCTGTACCTTGATTTAATTGATTTTAGGAAGGTAGATAACATTTCTAATGATTCTTTGACTTTTTGAGAGATTTGTAGCAGCAGCCTTCTTGCAGATCAATTTCTTAAAAACTTACTCCCGCCTTTTCGTTTCCTATATCTTTAACAGCTTTTGCTGTCACGGGTGTTTTTCTTTCAGAGAGTTAGTCTGTGTCGTTTTCAACATATTTAAGTTATATTAAAAAAAGTGTTTAAAAATATGCTAGATTGAAAAAAAAAATATGCTACGATTGATTAAACGCTAAACATTATATATTCAAACAGTGTTGAATTCAGCCCCCACCGGATCCCCACCCTTAAAATAACCACTCCCCCCGGAAGGCTCAAGGATTAAGCGTTTTAATGGCAAAAAAGTGTAATTATACCCTCCAGAACTGTAAAAATTCTGCCTTCCCTCACAGAACCGCAAATATCCTCCAAGGGGGAAATGTTTGAATTGAACTCTGTAAATCAAATACGCCGTAGGAATAAAGAATTCAAAGGAAATAAATACAAATATATACAAGAAAAAAAAAATGCAAACAAAATATATTGCATAAACATGTAAAAATATTTTTATGCTTATTTTTTGCCTAAACTGTATAAAGAAATTTGTCTAAAAATACAAAAAAAAAAAAAATATTCAAAAACTTGGATGGAGATATCCTTTAGAAAATACAGAAAAATAAAAAAATAGTATAGAAAGCGTACAGCCCTCGAAATTCATTACTTATTTTCAAATTTATGTTCGTATATCTGGTCCAATTTAAGCAACTTAAATTGGCCCAATTAAGGCAACTGCGCCATTTTTTAAAACAGATAATATCAAGACTAAGAACAAAAACGAAATCAAACAAATCCGCGTGAAGAATATGCGCAATAAACAGATGAATTTAGATATGCATATGAAAACATAACAACTTACTTTAGTTTTAAAGTATTCACTTTAGGAGAAAATTAGATCAAAACAGCTAACTTTATGTTTTTTTAAATTGTCTGAAAACAGCACGTGGTAGGTGGATGTCTCTTCTAATCTTAAATGACGCCATTCTGGTGAGTAGAATTTCAGCGGTAGATGGCGTCTCTTCCTGTAATTAACGGCAGAATGGCAACGGTCCAATTAAAGCGGCGGTCCAAATACGTCTACTCTCCCCTATTTTAAGAGATATTTATTGCTAACGTTGGATAAAATCGTTCCATTAAAAAAGTTTTATAGGAGCAAAAACTATACATAAAAATTTAATTATTTTTAGATCATTTTATACGTTTGAAGTCCCCGGTGTACAGACTGTATTTATTTTTTTAATTTGACTCATTTTTTGAGGTTTTATTTCTATTTTACATTCAAATTTTCAGCATTTCGAGAGATATTTTTTTACATATTTTAGAAAATGGTAATAATTTAAACTGTTGCCAACTGTATAAACAGCGCAAACAATAATGTTTGCTTCAAATTAAAAATGTATTTACACGTGACTATTATAAACAGGAAAAAACCTTTCAAATTGGAATTAAATAATTACGTATAAAAAGCAGGAACTTATTAAAAATTACGTCATAAAAACTATATTTACACGTGAATTTTAAAAGAGAAAGGATATTGTAAAATAATAAATTCATTAACATGCGTTAGAAGTCTTTAACAGGAGAAATTACGTCACATTTACATCACATTACAGTTATTACATAAAATGAACAAAAAATAATATTGAAAAAAAGTTTAAATTTATCAATTGCGCGAGACATTTATTTTATTTATTGAACAACAAACATATGACTTGTGTGCTTGACATGAGAGCCCGCTTTTAAGTCAGAAGCAAGATAGCACTAGGAAATATTACAAAACAAGAAAAATATATCCCGAGAGTTGCACACAAAGAGTATGTGCAATGGAACCAGCGGGATTCGAACCCACAGTCTCCTAAGCTCGCAAGCGATTAGCAGCGTGGTGCTTTGACCATTCGGCCACGGAGACCCCGTACTTTATTTAATATTTATTTAATATTTTGAGATGATCTTTTCAACTATTTTTCGTAGGACAGTGCAAATAATATTTCATTTCTAATAAAAGTAATTTCAGGTGAATATTAGAAACAGAAAGTTTTGTCAAAATTACGTCAGATTAAAAACAATACATTTAAAATGTCTTATTTAAAAGAACTTTCTTTTCGCTTTGTTAAAAAATACCGGGAGACAAAGACTCTGTTTACTTAATTCATTTTATATTAACTTATTTTGAAATGTTTAACTGATTTTATTTAATCAAAGACGAAAATAGCCATTGTATCTTTTAACAGCAGCTGATTTGGCCTTAAAATTCCCCAATC
Source organism: Maratus speciosus (assembly GCA_963932465.1). Classification (NCBI taxonomy): domain Eukaryota; kingdom Metazoa; phylum Arthropoda; class Arachnida; order Araneae; family Salticidae; genus Maratus; species Maratus speciosus. The sequence goes on along the minus strand of OZ010795.1, from coordinate 388,160,936 downwards.
AAAGAGAAATGAATAGAAAACCGTGTATAGGGAGATCGCCACTATTTTTTAAATTATAATTCAATTTTCCGAAATCTTTTTAAAGCTGATCAAATTAGCGTACTTTTAGAGTCTGCGGTGTCTGAACGGGGGTTGGCGAGCGTAGCTCATAGGGGCAGAGCCCCCTAGTCTTAAAAAAAAACTTTGAAACTTCCTCTTTTCATTGGTATAAAGATAATTCCTTTTGGTTTTGTACTTTAATAAATACAATTTTTTGAAAATGGATCCATCATTTAGAATAACCCTGTATTTTTCACGTATATTTCAGAAAACACATTCTGTCTAAAAATTTCGTTTCGAAAGAGCTAAAATACTAAAAATATGTTTATAATTAAAATGTAATTTTTATTTGCTGTTATATTAAAATCATTTGTGTATTATCAAAGAAATCATTTCTGTTATAATCTGTGATGCTTTACTTTCTTATCATATATCTTTCAATTTCAATGGAATTTTTATGGTGTACAATATATCTTTCAGGCATGCTGGAGTTTAATCTGTTCGGCATTCCTTATGTAAGTCCTCTTTAATTTCATATCGAATATCTCCGAATTATTTTAGCTGTTTAATTATTTATACCAGCAGGAAAAACCGAACTACTCTCGGTTAAAATTAGCTTTCATTCAACTCGATATAACAATAAATTCTCCCTGTATTTTTGCTATAAAGAATTTCATTTTATAACATTATTATTTATAGAAACTATCACTATTAATACTATGTACATATATCTAAATTTTATCATAATCAGGCCATACATATTCAATAGTAATCGCAAAATTCACTGTTCAATTTCACAGATATTTAGGCTAAGATCTAGGAATTTCGTTATATAGATGTGGGATTAATTGCGAAAAATTGCTATGTACCCTGATTGGTTTAATTCTGTTAGAACGTTCTATGGACTCCGATTGGTTGAATCATGTAAATCGACTCCTATTGGGAATTTCCAGAAAATTCCTTCAGATTCTGAAAGCTAATTTTATCGACAAATAACATCAAACTTGGAGACATTGTTTTATTTGGCGCCAAGCATGTGTTTTGGCATTTGTCATCTTGACAGTCAATTTTCACGCACAAATTTTGCCAATGTCGCCAATATTTTTCGAAATGTTGCCAACTTTACGTTCGTTTACTGCCAACTGTTCAATAACTTAATACGTGTTTCAACTTTCATTCCCATTGGAACGCATTGAACTGCAGTGACCCTAATCAAATTTTCGGGAACATGTTACCTATCCCAATGGTCTTCTCGTACGCCAAAACGGTAGGATACAAAATATAGTCAAAATCGTTACAACCGTTTTTTAGATAAAATTTACATACACACACGCATAGACACATAGACACACACAAGATTTTCTCGTATTTTATAATATATGATATATTATTCTCTCCAATTTCATATATAATATCTTAGAAGTATTTTATCTGTTTAATTATATAGCTATATTATTATGTTTAATACAATTTTTTTAATGATTTATTGAGACATCATTGATTATAAAATGAGACTGATTATTCTTGAAGTAATTGTTCTGGCGAATTTATAGGAATATGAATTACTCAAAAACTTTTTGATTTATTTTGCAATGCGCACTATGCATTTACAATTAAAATGAATTGAGGAATGAGTCTAAAAGTAGCCAATCTGAATCTGAGCACAGTCTTAAGCTGTTTTAACTTTATACGTTTATTACGCGAGTTGACATATAAACTCCATTACTGCCAGGGCAGCTATTGTCTTCAATAACTGGAAAAGCATGTTGACCATACGCTTTCTTTCTTTTACTAATCCATCATACGTAGTATAGGGTAAGTCTTGGAATCGTTTTAAAAAGAAAAAAATGACGGATTTAAACGTTTCAGACATTGGAGATTCCGAAAAACATATTTTTAGAAAAAACTTATCTTTGGGGACCACCATAATACTTACCCATCATGGATATGCATAATATAAAATACTAGCAAACACCGCGGCTTTGCTCGCATAATACTTGAAATACTATAAATACTAAGTGATATTTATGTGTCTAATTTTTTAGAAGAAATTATACTTTTAGGAATAATTCAAAAATTACTATTTGAAACAAAGTTTGACTAAACTTCATTGTTACACTGCATTAGGCAGAAATGAGACTTAAATTAATAAAAAGAAGTAAAACTAAATAAATGATAATTTAGAAAATATTTTGAAACGTTTATGCTCAATTAATACGCTTATTTCAGTATTCATTTGAAGTTTTGAATTTTTTAGAAACCATCTTCTTACATCTTAAAATTAACCATCATGTCAAATTTCAAGTTCTACCACCTCTCTTAACATAAGGGGCTATGTTGAAATAGGAACTGTCACCATTAATTTACCAACATTAATTTTGAAATCTGTTTGTTATTTCCTAATATTCCACAGAAACGTAATTTAGAAAGCTTTTAAAGGCCTTTTTAGAACGTTTGTTGTTCCTGTGAACCCCAGGTGGCAGCATCATCAGCATAAAATATAACCTATGTAGGATCAGAGACTGTTACCATTCATTCGCAACTATTACTTTTACAATCGGTTTATATGATGGAAGATATATCGCATAATCCCACTAATCAAAGACTCGAAAACCTTTTTCTCCCTCTCCATCGCTCGCATAAAACAACACCATTAAAAAGTTCAAAGTGAAAGAACTCTTAGCGGGTGATAGATAATAAGAAAAAACAGAAAGACTGTAGCTTCATCTCTTACTTTTTTTCTTTCATGTGAAATATGCAATATATTTTAGCCATATGGTGGACGCACATGATTTTTCTCTCTTGTAAAAGAACTTAAAAACCATATAATTGACTGTTTCAGACTGAAAACTTTTTTAAAGAGCATAAATCATTTTGACTTTAATATAAATACCCAATCATGCTTAATTGGACGATTGCATCAAAATGCCGAATATACATCCATATACTAGTTAAAATTAATGATGTAACACGCGTGATGATAATATGTTTTTTAACTCACTTCCCAATGCGATCTCGATGAAGCGGGACGCAAAATGTTTCGCTATTCTTTCTTTAATATGTTTAATTAAATTTCCCTCTTTCTTTTCCTACCAAAAGAAGTAGTTTCATAATGTTCAACACCCGTGCACACTCACTATTATACAAGATGACCAAACACAATGCGGAACGATGACAATGGATAAATAACGAGTAATCTTATATACGCTCCACGATTCCTGACACACCGGAATACGGATATCTAAAAAAAGGTTTGAGATTTACTTATTCCTTTATTCCATGATGGGGCTGAGCACTGTATTTATAGAATATGATTAATTGAGAAGTGTATGAACTCACGCCAAGAATTGTTAGGGACACGTCAGGCTTATCTTTTTCTCTAACATATTTTTGATTATGGAGACTGATTTAATGTCTCATTTAGCAAATTAAATAAATATAGATATCCGTTTAGGCAAATTAAGCCAGATAAATAAATCCGGTAGTCAGGTGAAGGGAAAAGTATCTAATTGACTTAAAGGAAAGAAAAAAATAAGGTTTACGCAAAGGATAGTGCAGCCATTGAAAAACTCAGCGCCAATAATTATTCTTGTTGGCCGTTTTAATTAGAAATGCTTTTAATTAGAGAGGAGCTATTTGATGTCATTACTGATCAAGCTCCAGACCCTTTGACTGAAAATTGGAATAAGAAAGATAGGAAAGCATGGACACTAATCAATCTCAGTATCGAAGATGAGCAGATAATTAACATCAAACATTTAAACACGACTCGAGAGACTTGGAACACTTGGAAAAATATTCACGAACGGTCCAATCTCTCAAGCCAATCACCCCTCCTTCAAAAATTGTATAGCACAAAGCTAAACGAAGGAGGTAACTTAATTGCACACATCATGAAATTAGTGGAACTTATCGACAAATTAGCTGCGATCGGAGAAAATGTTACCGACTCTCATATATCAGCACTCTTTTTGTGCTCATTACCGCCGTCATATGACACATTGATTACGGCGTTAGAGTCGAGAAACGAAGAAGAATTGACACCCAGCTTTATTAAAAGCAAATTATTCGATGAGTATACTCGTAGAGTTGAAAATTCCGAAAATTCGGAACATAGTACTAAAGCATACAAGGCTCAAGAAAAATTAGTTAACACATATCGCAAGAGAGGTAATAAATTTTGTTCCTATTATAAAATGAAAAACCATTCATACAACGAGTACTGGTCCCTGAAACGGAAAAAAAATAATAATCCAGTACAATATAATAAATTTTACAAAAATAAAAAACACACCACCTCTCTATGTTTTGAAGAAAATGCCCCGGCCAAAACCTCGAAACCGCAAGATACAAGACAGATAGACAATGAAAATAAAAATGTTGCGTTGTTAATTGAACGATCCGAAAATACACAAACTTTTATTATCGATAGCGGAAGCTCTAGCCATATTGCCAACTCCAAGGAACTGTTTTCAAAAATGACTAGCGACACAGAAACTAATGTAACAGTCGCGAACGGCAATATGCTAATATCATACGGCTCAGGGAAAATTGTTATCCACACCGGAAAAAACAACAGGCAAATTACACTTCGTGACGTACTGTTTGTACCTGAGATAGAAACTAACCTGCTGTCAGTAAGCAGGGCCACTAAAAACGGATGTCAAGTGAAATTCGAAAAAGATACGTGCGAAATTACACATAGCTGTGAATTAATTCTACAAGGTAGATTAAAGAACAATTTATATGAAGTGCAAGTAAACAATGATAATCAATGGAATAGCAATCGAGTAAATATTACACACAATTGTGCTAATACAAAATGCATCGACTTATGGCACAGGAGGTTAGGCCACAGAAGGGTACACGACATTTCGGTCCCGACACTTCGGTCCCGCCATTTCGGTCCCGCCGTTTCGGTCCCGAGACATTTCGGTCCCTGGCCATTTCGGTCCCGAGACATTTCGGTCCCTGGCCATTTCGGTCCCGAGACATTTCGGTCCCTGGCCATTTCGGTCCTGAGACATTTCGGTCCCTGGCCATTTCGGTCCCGAGACATTTCGGTCCCTGGCCATTTCGGTCCGGAGACATTTCGGTCCCTGGCCATTTCGGTCCCGAGACATTTCGGTCCCTGGCCATTTCGGTCCGGAGACATTTCGGTCCCTGGCCATTTCGGTCCCGAGACATTTCGGTCCCTGGCCATTTCGGTCCCGAGACATTTCGGTCCCGAGACATTTCGGTCCCTGGCGATTTCGGTCCCTGGCCATTTCAGTCCTTAGCCATTTCGGTCCCTTGTCATTTCGGTGCCCACCACCTTATAACTCGTATTCTAATTGTCGTGGGCCGCCAAACGCTGTAATTTAAACATTATTTGGGACCTTTTTAAAATTTTTTAACACCCCCCACCCCCCAAATTAAAAAAAAGCTGAATATAACAGTCCGATAAATTTAAACTTTTATAACTCGTGATAATGAAATCACAGCGAGCTGAAAATTTGTTAGATTGAACAATGTGATATAATTTTACAGGGGACATTGTCTTTTTATTATTATTATTATTATTTAACAAAATGGATTTTTTAAGCTGTATTATTTGTTATTAATATTAGGTATTTTATATATACTATAAACTGCCATAGATGATTTTTTGGTTGTTTTCATACGTTTTTTAGAACCTTTAAATTATCATCATTAATTAAATAATTTAAAAAACTGTTCTTATTTTTTCTCCTTCTTACAATTAGATTAATAATAAATGTCTTCAATAATTCAATTGGACACATATAAGCTATTGTAGGTAAATATTTCCTCAAATCATTCTTCTACATCCTCTCCTTTAATAATTCAGAAATGAGATATATTTATTGAAGCAAAAATATTTAATTTTTCTTATTACTTTTATAATACAAAGTTATAATTATGTTTTCATAAGTTACTTTACCATTATAAACATTGGGAAAACAATAGTGATTTGGTAATTAGGTGTGCCAGGAAAAATATTTTGTTGTCAGAAAACTCCACCCACCGCTTCATTTTTTTTTTTTAAATAATTATTGGTTGCATTTTTAACAGTCTTCTCACCCATTGCAGACGATTTTTGTGAACTAATTTTATTGAAACTGGGCCTATTTCTTTGTAATAAGATGATTATTTTTTATTTTATGTAATAGTGTAAGTAATATTTTAATTAATTTTATTTTCAATTTTTAACTGACAAAACTAAGGTTTTTAGGTGCGTCCGTAATTATATAAATACGTAGCACCTATAGTCGTCGTTCAGTCCGTCCGTTTGCCCGTCTGTCTCCGCATATAACAGAGCAAAAACAACCCAACCGAATGGTCTGAAATTTTAAATATATGATTGTTGCATAATTTTGTCGAGCCATTTCAAATTTTATGGATATCGGATGCATAGTTTAATTACAGGGACTGTCAAAAGTTTTTCTTTACATTACGGCCAATGGGAAAAAATTATTGCAAGTGCATTTTAATGATGTTACAGCCTTCCGAGCGCTCTGAAATTTTAAATATATAATTGTTACAAAATTTTGTCGAGCCATTTGAAATTTTATGAAAATCGGTGTATAGTTTAATTACAGAAACAGTCAAAAGTTTTGCGTTACATTACGGGGAATGGGAAAAAATTATTGCAAGTGCATTTTAATGATGTCACAGGCACTGATTTGCACTCATGAAGTGCAAAAAAAAAAAAAAAAAATATATACATTCAGTACAATATGGGGTGCAAAAAATAATTATAAAACTAGTTATAGTACGAACGCACCTCATTTGCCACGTTTGACGAGCAATTTCCAACTTGTTTGTATTTGTCGTTTATTTATAGATTTTTAATATTACCCTTTTCCTCCCACTTTCCCAGAAAAAAAAAATAATTTTTTATTTTAGTTTTATTATTAATTATATTAATAGTTTTAAATTTCGGTGACTTTAAATAAAAATAAATAAACATGTAAAAGATAAATTTCAGTTTATAACTACTATATGATAAATTGAATATAAAATGTATTATGTATTGAGTTTATTTTAAAGTAAAAAAATGTAATGTATATTAATAATGTTATTAATTTAATAAATTAAGGATACATTAAATAAAAAATATATTTAATAAAATATTAATTTAATTTTTATACTAAAATTCCTAACTTTTTTGAGAATTAATTAATAGCAATTATTCGTAGCAATTATTAATAGCACTTAAAGTTTTTATTCAAAAGTTTTAATTTATAATTTCCAAAAAATAATATAGGATTTTTTTGAAAAATCAGTCAAAAACATAAAGTCTAAGTAATAATTAATTAATTAATTAAACATAATAATAATAATAATAATAATAATAATAATAATAATAGTAATAATAATAATGCAACATTGTGCAAATACGTAAAAATACCTTTTAACAGTGTTAGGTGATATTATGCAGATTTTAATTTTTTAAGTACAGTTATAATTTACAATTCGCAAAAAGTAAGAAATTATTAATTAATTATAATTAAAGAGCAAAAATAATATTATAAGCTAACTAATAAATGAATAAACAACATGTTTATCTTCAGAACCCTTATCATTTTTATACATCCTAATGAAGTTAATAACGTTATAATAACCGAAAATTAAAAAAATATACATTTGCATTTACCCTATAAAAACTATTATATAGTTCATGTAATAGTTTTTAAACAAGCAATTGATAAATTAGTTATCTAAACAATTAACAATTAAAATAATCTTGAATTGATAAATACGTTTAATAAAAACAATTCAATTTTTGAATTTTTTTTTTTTTTTACTTAACAATATAACTATGAGTGTTTTCAACCTGTCGTGCAAGTTAAATTCATGCTGTATCAAATTTATTGCAAACTAACGGCAAACAAGTAATCAAAAATACTGCAAACTTACTGCAAAGTAGTAATCTTTCCATATCACACTATAAGTTTAACCCCTTCGAAGGGGTTAATAGACCTGATCAGGTCTATTGATGCGAAAGCGCCGTCAGAAGGCGCATGCATAGGTTTTATCACCATAAACAAGTTTAGGTAATATTTGTACTTTTCATTTCGAGCATTTTTTGGTATTTAATAAGTATAGCGTTTAGAAAAAACGGTGCCTACCGAATAAAATTTCTGCAATTTCTGCGTATGTGCTGATTCTCATTGTTGTTGAGTCTCTCAACAGAGAGATTTTTTGCTTTCGCGAATTAAAGACAGTCTTGCCATCAGTTTCACAACAAACTACTCATGCAAGTGGGTGATGGTATACCTTGCGGGAGATTTGCTGCGAATTTCTCAATTCAAATTTGTCACGGCAAGATAATATCAGAAAAAATCAAACTTTCTGCTAATGTTCATGCTATCTGGGTTACCTCAAAAATTTCCATGGGGAGCGCGGCGGATCGCATGAACGGCTCATGCGATTGACACTTATGTGAAATCATTATTCAATATCTATTACAGCACAAATTCTTAATTCAATGGCAAGAAATTAAACATGAAAATTGTTGTTTTACACTTAACCACTTGGACCTAACTTTATTGTAGGCAAATGTTATGTAATATGAAACTTGATTTAACCCATTCGCTGCCAAAACTAAGAATTTTCAAATTTTTTGTTGAAGGTCGTTTGCCAGCACAAATTCAGAAAGATAATTTTCGCTTTACTAATACAGCGAAATTTCTGCCAATAAATGAGGCATTTTTTTAAATTCTAAAATAGTGGTGACAAAGTAATCAATAAATTAAAGCCACGAGTATACTCGTGAATGACAGCGAATGGGTTAATTAAATTTAACTCTTCAGTATGCGCTCAGATTTTTACATCATAAGTTAATCTTTTTCACTGGTAAATATTAATGTAACTTGAATGTATTATTAGTTGCAGTTATAGAGATTGGCCTTATATTTTTTATCCATGCTTTTTTTTAAATTAAGAAATTAAATAAGGATATACCTAAATTCTTAAAGTTACTCGAAATACTTCTATCATATATACACAGTCAAGACAAGATTCCAAGGACTGGTAAAAAGCTCCATTTTAGACAGGCTTCCATGTAAAGAAGTGTAATTAATTATACTTCTAAGATACACTACCTCAATAAGATCTATTGTTCGTTTCGCAGGGATTCTGAAACTCTTCCGTTTGAGACAGGATTCCGTTATAGAAAGATTCCGCTTTCACAGGTTTCACTATACTTCACTAAAGAAGGGTGAAAATCCCCTTTTCAGACAGGTTTTCAGCAAATTTAATTGTATCGCAATTCATATTAAGACCATGTAACGCTTACGTTAAAGACAGGATTCTGTTATAGACAATTACTATTTTGACAAGTTTTATTCTATTCATATGATATAAATAAGTATATTTATATAAATACACAAAACTTTTAAAAATGGAACCTGCCTATAACGGAGTTCTGTCTTAAACATAAATGTTCCATAGTGCTACGGAAAAGAATACTATACAAATACACCAAATAACACGGAAACTTGTGTAAAACGGAATTTTTCACCAATATTTACAATTTCATCTTGACAGGTTTTACTATATATATACAATGAAGGGAAAATTCTGGACCCTCCCCCCCCCCCTGAAACGATATCCTGGCTACGCCACTGCATGTCGTCCCGGTTTTTTTAAGCCATTAAAGATGAAAAATGCCGTGTGGCCACAAAAAAGCGCCGGCTGACTAGAACAAAGAGAGCGCGAGTAGAATAATTCTTCTATCTGGATCTTTATTTAGCATAATCAAATGGGGGAAGCCAGGACATCTACACTTGACATATATACATACATGTATAATATTCTTTTGAATGAATAACATATAGATATCAAGAAAAGCCAAATAGGTTTTCTAAATTTCCAAATTTCTTCATTTTGATATATTTATAAAATTTCTTAATTTAAAATGAAATTTTACGTAAAAGTGATTCACTATACATTATTATTTTGAGATTTTATGTTATTTTATTTTATTTTTTTTTTTGTATTTTCATTTTTATTTTTTATTTGTCATATTAGAACATGTAGGCTGCTTTAATTCTAAGTATATAAGTCAAATAAATAACAAAGAAATATTTGAAATACAGAATTTATTTTAAATACGAAAAGAATGTTTTATGACAATAGAAATTTTAAAATTTTGATTTATGTTTATTGTGCTCGTAGTTTCTGAATGTAATAAGCATATAAAAGTCTTAAATATATTAAAAAGGATTTGTAATTGTTGCAAACCACTTTACCGTCGACAGGTATGGGGAAAAAGTGCTTTTATCCCCGAGTTATCTCGGGGCAAACGGTGGAGTGGTTCAAAATTAAAAATATTTTTAAACTTGTCATTCGACACCGGTAGAAATAGCGGTAATATTATTGTTACATGTAAAAAGATTAATGCAAACTTTTAAATAGTTTTTCAAAAAATAGTAAATTAAAATAACTATTAAAATAAAATAGAAAGTTCTAGTCTGTTCCGGTGCAGAATTTAAAAAATAATGTGTCTTTATCACAATTCCATGTTAAGAACCCCCTTTTTAAAAAAATATGTAAAATGCAATACATTTAAAATTGATGCGCCCGTTAAATAATAGGATAAAATAAAGATTTGTAAAAATATTTGCAGATTTTTTCATTATTAATCACATAGTGTGCAAATTATATACAATTGAATATGTGCATTTTGGCATGGGCATTTGCATATGAAAATTAAAGCTCTACTTATAAATATTTTTAAATTGTCTGGACTTTATATTTATGATAGACTAAAATATGAGGAGCTTCTATAAAGAATCCACAGAACTCTCCCTTCCCCCACTCCTGAAAACGATTACTTCTACCATATAAAATTTGCATGGTGTGCTACAATTTGATTGCGAGTTATAAGTGTTTGCGGTTTTCGGGCCCTTATATTCGGTTATACTAAAATTTCAAGGGTTCAGTTAAAAAATCTTATAATGTACCTCCTTTTTTAAAGATTACGTTTACCGTACAAAATATGAGTGTGATTACGATAATTACAGAGAGAGTTATAAATGTTTTAATTTATCAGGACCTTATACTTAAGATACACTAAAATATATAAAAAGTCAACAGAGCCCCCCCCCCCCTGCCTTATAAAACGATTATGATTATCATAGGAAATTTGTGTGGGCTGCGACAATTTTGATCTGTGTTATAAGTGTTTGCGTTTTCGAGTCCTTATATTCGAGTTATACTAAAATTTAGGGAGTTCAGTTAAAAAATTTGATAATGTCCCTCCTTTTATAAAGATTACGTTTACCATACAAAATATGAGTGTTTTGCGATAATTATAGATCGAGTTATAAATGTCTTAATTTATCAGACCCTTATACTTATGATACACTAAAATGTAGAAAATGTCAATCCCCCCCCCCTTGTTTTTTAAAATGATTACCATACGAAATTTGTGTGTGTTTACTAAAATTTTAAGGCCTTTATTTAAAAAACTCTACAATGTCCCCTATAAAATTGTCACCTATTTCAAGTGCACAAAATTTCAGCTTGCTGGAGAAGGGACCGAAATGTCTCGGGACCGAAATGTCTTGGGACCGAAATGTCTCGGGACCGAAATGTCTTGGAACCGAATTGTCTCGGGACCGAAATGTCTTGGGACCGAAATGTCTCGGGACCGAAATGTCTTGGGACCGAAATGTCTCGGGACCGAAATGTCTCGGGACCGAAATGGCTCAGGACCGAATTGTCTCGGGACCGAAATGTCTCGGGACCGAAATGTCTCGGGACCGAAATGTCTCGGGACCGAAATGTCTTGGGACCGAAATGTCTCGGGACCGAAATGTCTTGGGACCGAAATGTCTCGGGACCGAAATGTCTTGGGACCGAAGCGGCGGGACCGAAATGGCGGGACCGAAATGTCGGGACCGAAACGTCCTGCTTCCGCCACAGAAACAACGAAACAATTAAAACCATTGTACAAAAACAACTAGTGAACGGAATTACCATAAACAACTGCCGACACAACAAAGAATGTGAGGTATGCATAAAGTCCAAAACCAACGACGCCCCATTTCCCAAATCGGGCGCACACAGAGCCAAAAATGCTAGAATGAATTCACAATAACGTATGCGGCCCAAGAAATACACCCACCATAGGGGGAAAGCGGTACTTCATAACTTTCATTGACGACTATTCCAAATTTTGCGTTTTATACTTGATGTAGAAAAAGAGCGAAGCATGTGAAAAATTGAGGGAATACATCTCAACCGTCAAAAATAAGTTGGGAAAATTTCCAACCGCCATCAGATCCGACAATGGCGGGGGATATGTCAACGATGAATTAGAAAACTATTTTAAATGTAACGGAATCGAACACCAGCTCACCGTTCCATACTGTCCAAGTCAAAATGGCGTTGCTGAGAGAAAAAATAGGACACTGTTAGACATGACCAGAAGCATGTTAAGCAAAGCTAATCTCCCGCATAAATTATGAGGAGAAGCAATTTGCACCGCAAATCATTTGCAGAATCGCTTGCCTTCCAAATCTATTAGCACCACGCCATATGAACTTTGGCTAAACAGAAAACCCAATTTAAGGTATCTTAAAGTATTCGGCTGTACCGCGTACGCATACATCCACAAATCTAAACGGGGCAAACTAGATGATAAAGCAGGGAAAGGCATTTTCGTAGGTTACGACAACCGATCGACAGCGTACACAATATTTACTAGTGACGGAAGGGTAATTTTAGTCAGAACCGTAAAATTCGCGGAAAATAACATGGGTAATATAAATGCTGATGAAAGTTCAAACATGAATGAGTTAATGTCAGAAACAAACAAACACACACGACAAACCGACACAAGCGTAATCGAATTCGATCTGACACAAAACCAAAAATCTTCAGATACACCATCCGCGTCTCAACATACACAACAATTGAGAAGATCAGAAATGCATAATAGAGGTGTGCCACGGGACAGGTTTGCCTATGCAGTCCAGCATGATCCGGTATATGAACCGGAAGGTTGGCACGACATGCTAAACGCCAAAAACCCACAAGAAAAAATGAATTGGATTGAAGCGACACGCGACGAAATAAACTCCCTTATGAAAAATGAAACATGGTCTTTGGTAAAAACACCACAGGTGCCAAAGTAAGTGAATCCAAATGGATCTACAAGGCTAAATATGATGAATCTGAGAAAGTAAAGCGTTACAAGGCGAGATTAGTAGCTCAGGGATTTAAACAAAAATATGGAGTCGATTTTGACGAAATGTACGCCCCGGCAGTATACCACACCACCTTAAGATGTTTCCTCACTGCCGCAGCCTATCATAACCTTATTGTCAGGCACATTGACATAAAAACCGCGTTCCTGCACGGTGAACTGGAAGAAGAGGTATACATGTCACAACCGGAAGGGTATGTGAACACAAACGAACCCGATAAAGTTTGTAAATTCAGATAGGCCATATACGGGCTTAAACAAGCAGCCCGGGCCTGGTACACAAAAATTACCGAATCTCTTAGAGAATTAAATTTTATGAAAAGCAAGGCAGACATCTATCTATTTACACAAGGACAAGGGGAAAACACAGTCTACGTAGTTGTGTACGTAGATGACATTCTCATAGCGGGAAACAATGCGCAAATAGAAGATGTCATAAATAAGTTAAAAACACAATATACACTCGAAGATTTGGGGGAAATCAGTAATTATCTTGGGATAAAAATTAAGAAAACACATAATGGCTTTAAGATTAACCAAACAGCTAAAATAATAGAAATCGTTAAAAGGTTTAACTTAGAGGAATCAAAACCTTACGGAACAACCATGGAAACGGGTTTCTTAAGATCAGAAAAGGATGAAAATCCAATATCAAACAACATAAATTATCGTAAAGCGATAGGCGCGTTATTATACATTGCAACTATAACTAGGCCAGACATACTGCTGGCTGTAAATGTTCTTAGCAGAAAGAACGAAAATCCGTCGGAAAAGGACATGAAAGGTGTCAAACGACTGATCAGGTACCTCTACCACACAAAAGACTTAAATCTCATAATCAGCACTGACTGTCCACCAATTTTGGAAGTTAACACCGATGCGGTTTGAGCCGGTGATACGCAAACATGAAGATCAACATAAGGGAATTTATTCCTGCTTGGAAAATATCCGATACAATGGATAACCAAACGCCAAACATGCGTCGCTCAATCGTCAGCAGAAGCTAAGGAATGTCGCCACAGCAAACGCTGTATAAGAACTTACGTGGATAATAAAACTCTTACAAGATTTATATTTACCCAAAACCTGCCCGTAATTGTCTATGAAGACAACCTACCATGTATAAAAATGATAGAATCTGAAAAATACACAAACAATACAAAACATATCGATTTAAAATATCATATGATTAAACATATGAAAGAAAATGGTCCATTATTGTCCGAGCAAATTAATGCTGGCAGATATCTTGACGAAGCCAGAAACCAAGCCTGAATTTAAAGAAAACAGAGACAAATTAGAATTACAGAACAATCTTGATTAAGGGCTTAAGGGGGAACTTGATGGAAGATATATCGTATAATCCCACTAATCGAAGACTCAAAACCTTTTTCTCCCTCTCCATCGCTCGCAGAAAACAACATCACTTAAAAGTTCAAAGTGAAAGAACTCTTAGCGGGTGATAGATAAAAAGAAAAAAATCCCTGCCGGCCCGGCTTACAGGCAGAGGTAGATTTCGAAGTTAAGTATACTAATTTCACCAACAAAAACAAAATCATTATTAGATATAAATCCACTTTAACATCTGTCTGCTTTTGACGAGTTTTTATTTCCTTTTTATAAAATAGCTGGTTTTATCAGAATCATGTTAAGGCGATATTAAAAAAAATATTTTTCCATACTCAACAACTCGAAATTTTCTGGCACATTTTCAGATTCATTTTTAATTTAAAAAAAATATGAAACATGCTGACGTGATTTTTGAAAAGATTTATAAGCGACCTGTGTTTTTATTTTTCTTTCAATTAATTAAAACTTGATTAATAAACAATTATTTTCTCAGTAGGGTAATATTTTTCGTTTCTAACAATCGCTTCGGGAAATTCTGTTCAAAATGCCCACTTTGACATCCTTTTTTGAAATATATTCTTCCTCTATCAAAAATCGATCATTACTGTACATTATATAGTTTCTGAATAAGAGAATCTAGCAATTGGATGCGTCCGAGAGCAAAAATGAGTTTAAAAATGAGAAAATAGACAGTTTGGATTTGAATGCACCCTTAATAAGATGATTTCTTTCTTCAATCGCTATGTATTTTTAATTTGTTTTTGCTGTAAGAATTGGCCCTATCAAAAACTTCTCTATATAAATATTGAAGACAATATTAAGAAGATATATGATAAATTCATGGAGATTTTATATCTTGTGAATTGACGGAGTTATTAAAATTTTAGGTAGCTTTCTTTACAAAAAAGCTACCTATTGCAGCCGTTCGGAGGAAAGCGATTTCAAAAAATTTTGGTATATTTTCATCGATCATGACCCCCAGACCCCGAAACCACCCTCCGTTCAAAATTGATATATATATATATATATATATATATATATCTGACCTATGTCACACTGTAACTCCCGTAATTATGAACCGATTTCCATGTAATTCGGTGTGTACATAGTACATACCAATGTCTCGACCGAGTTCGTTGGCCAGCTTCATCCGCCGTTTTGTTTCAAAATGGCGGCCATTTAAAATTTTTAAAAAAATTTAAAACTTGAAATGTGGCACCAAAAAATTAAAAATGGAAAAATATTTTTTTCTTATGTATTTGACCTTTATACAAAGATTCCGGAGCAGTTTTTGTTTCGTCTATATCTTAAAAAATGGCTGAGTTATAGCATTTTGAATTTCTAGCGTGGCTGACATTTTGAAACGTCCTGAATTTTGTCACGCGATAAAAGGCGTATTTATGAACCGATTTGGATGTAATTCGGTGTGTACATAGTACATACAAATCTCTCGACCGAGTTCGTTGGCCAGCGTCATCCGCCATTTTGTTTCAAAATGGCGGCCATTTAAAATTTTTTTAAAAATTAAAAATTTGAAATGTGGTACCAAAAAATTGAAAATGGAAAAATATTTTTTTCTTATGTATTTGACCTTTATACAAAGATTTCGGAGCAGTTTCTGTTTCGTCTATATCTTAAAAAATGGCTGAGTTATAGCATTTTGAATTTCTAGCGTGGCTGACATTTTGAAACGTCCTGAATTTTGTCACGCGATAAAAGGCGTATTTATGAACCGATTTGGATGTAACTTCGTTTATACATAGTACATACCAATGTCTCGACCGGGTTCGTTGGCCAGCTTCACCCGCCATCTTGTTTAAAAATGGCGGCCATTTAAATTTTTAAGAAAAATTTAAATTTGAAATGTGGTACCAAAAATTGAAAATTGAAAAACTATTTTCTTCCTATCTGTTTGACCTTGATAAAAAGATTCGGAAGCAGTTTTTGTTTCGTCTATATCTTAAGAAATGGCTGAGTTATAGCATTTTGAATTTCTAGCGTGGCTGACATTTTGAAACGTCCTGATTTTTCTCACGTAATAACAGGCGTATTTATGAACCGAATTGGATGTACCTTGGTGTGTACATAGTACATACAAATATCTCGACCGAGTTCGTTGGCCAGCTTCATCCGCCATCTTGTTTCCAAATGGCGGCCATTTAAAAAAATTAAAAAATAAAAAAATTTAAATGAGATACCAAAAAATTGGAAAATGAAAAAGATTTTTTTTTGTATGTGTTTGACCTAAATACAAAGATTCCGGAACAGTTTTTCTTTCGTCTATATCTAAAAAAAAAATGGCTGAGTAATAGCATTTTGAATTTCTCTTGTGGCTGACATTTTAAAACGACCTGATTTTTGTCACGCGATAACAGGCGTATTTATGAACCTATTTGGATGTAACTTGGTCTGTACATAGTACATACCAATGTCTCCACTGAGTTCGTTGGCCAGCTTCATTCGCCATCTTGTTTCAAAAGGGTTGCCATTTAAAAAAATTAAATTTAAAATTCAAAATGAGGTATTAAAAAATTGGAAAATGAAAAAGATTTTTTTTATGTGTTTGGCCTTGATACAAAGATTCCGGAGCAGTTTTTGTTTCTGAAAATTTGTTCTTTTTTGATATCTTAAAAAATGGTTGATTTATAGCACTTTGAATTTCTAGCATGGCTAACATTTTGAAACGATCTTGTATTTGTCACGCGATAACACACGTATTCGCCTATTTCGATGTAAGAAGGCATGTGGATAGTATACATCAACACCTCGATCAAGTTCGCTGGCCAGATTCATCAGCCATCTTGTTTCAAAATGGCGGCCATTAAATTAAAATATATATATATATTTAAAGTGAGGTGCAAAAAAATTAGAAATTGAAAAAGGTTTCTTTCTTAAGTATTTGATCTTGATATAAGTATTCAGGAGCATTTTTTGTTTGTCTTTACCTTAAAAAATGGCTCAGATATAGCAGTTTCAATTTCTATTGTGGGTGACATTTTGAAAAATCTGATTTTTTGCATGCGACAGCACTCCTATATATTAAGCGATTCCGATGTGAGTGAGCATGTGCACAGCAATTACTAAGGTTTCGACCAAGTTCACTGCTTAGCCTCATCCACCATGTTGTCTTAAAATGACAGACACTTTAAGAAATTGCCGAATTTGGCAGCCAAATATAAGTTACTTTAAAGAAAAGCAGCTTGGATAAAGCTGTCTAATTTCGCGAAATTCTCATTCATTATATTGATAAAAAGTAGTATTGAATCTCCTATATTCGGTTTCCACTAATTTGAGCTTCGTGTGTTTGCATGATTTAAGTTGGCTTTTTATAAATAAGGATTATGAAAGCTACCTCTTCCTCCCGGCACTGGCCGGAAGGACTTTTTCTTCTTCAACCCCCCTTTTATGTTTTCGTTTTTAATTTTTTTTTCGGTACGAATTGGTCCTATTAAAAACTTGTGAATATAAAAGTTGTAGGTAATATTAAGGAGATGTATAATAAAATTATTGGATTTGATATCTTGAGAATTGACGAAGTAAGGAATTTTTTTTCTCCCAAAAACCCTATTTTTTGCGCTCCTTGAGCCTATTTTAAATTTTATCAAAAATCTGTGATGCATGAATTTTTGGCGCTATTTTTAGAAGTAATAAAAACTTTAAACTGATTTGATATGTACAAAAATTAAGAAGTTATGGGGTTTTTTCGGTTTTCACAAAACCCCTCCCTATTTCCATCCCCTTTGTCCGCTTTTGCCCATTAACGAACTTGAGCGAGATTTTATGTCCCTTGATTTTATGTATCAGTTTGAAAGAGATTTGTGCAGAATTGGGGAAGTTATCGTGTCCAGAAGAAAGTGATAACACAATTGCTTCGGGAAATTCCGTTCAAAATGCCAATTTTGACATCATTTTTTGAAATATATTCTGCCTCTATAAAAAAATCGATCATTACTTTACATTATATAGTTTCTGAATAAGAGAATCTAGCAATTGGATGCGTTTGAGAGCAAAAATGAATTTAAAAATGAGTAACAAAATAAGCAGTTTGGATTTGAGTGCATCCTTAATGCAATGATTTTTCCAACACAATCCGCTTCGGGAAATTCGGTTCAAAATGTCCACTTTAGCAGCACTTTTTTAAATATATTCTGCCACTATCAAAAAATCGACCATTTCGGTACATTATATTGTTTCTGAGTAAGAAAACGTAACAATTGGAAGCCTTTTTTTTTTGTTGTAAGAATTGATCCTATCCAAAACTTGTCTATACAGATGTTGTAGACAATATTAAGAAGATATATGATAAATTCATGGAGATTTTATATCTTTTGAATTGACGGAGTTATGGATTTTTTACTTCTTCAAACCCCCTTTTTGTTTTCGTTTTTAATTTTTTTTTTGCGGTACGAATTGTTCCTATCAAAAACTTGTGAATATAAAAGTTGTAGATAATATTAAGGAAATTTATAATAAAATTAATTGGAATTGATATCTTAAGAATTGACGAAGTTATGAATTTTTTTATCCCAAAAACCCTATTTTTTGCGCCCCTTGAGCCCATTTTTAACTTTATCAAAAATCTGTGATACATAAAATTTTGGCCCTATTTTTAGAAGTAAAAAAAACTTTAAACTGATTTGATATGTATAAAAATTAAGAAGTTATGGGGGGTTTTCGGTTTTCGCAAAACCCCTCCCTATTTCCATCCCCTTGGTCCGATTTTGCCCATTAACGAACTTGACCGAGATTTTATGCCCATTGATTTTATGTATTAGTTTGGAAGAGATTGGTGCAGAATTACGAAAGTTACCGTGTCCAGAAGAAAGTGATATATATATATATATATAGATAGATAGATATATAAAGTTTTTTACTGAGGGTGGTTTTGGGTTCTAGAGGTCATGATCGGTGTAGATCTGCAAAAAGTTTTCAGAAATTCCAACATGGGAACGATCCCAATAGGTAGTATTTCATACGAAATCTACCTAAAACAGAAGGACTATATCTTCATCTCTTCTTTTTTTCTTTCATGTGAAATATGCAATATATTTTAGCCATATGGTGGACGCACATGGTTTTTCTGTCTTGTAAAAGAACTTAAAAACCATATAATTGACTGTTTGAGACTGAAAACTTTTTTATAGAGCATAAATCATTTTGACTTTAATATAAATACCCAATCATGCTTAATTGGACGATTGCATCAAAATGCCGAAAATACATCCATATACTAGTTAAAATTAATGATGTAACACGCGTGATGATAATATGTTTTTTAACTCACTTCCCAATGCGATCTCGATGAAGCGGGATGCAAAATGTTTCGCTGTTCTTTCTTTAATATGTTTAATTACATTTCTCTCTTTCTTTTCCTACCAAAAGAAGTAGTTTCATAATGTTCAACACCCGTGCACTGCACACTCACTATTATACAAGATGACCAAACACAATGCCGAACGATGACAATGGATAAATAACGAGTAATCTTATATACGCTCCACGATTCCTGACATACCAGAATACGGATATCTAAAAATAGGTAAGAGATTTACTTATTCCTTTTTTGCTATGATGAGGCAGAGCACTGTATGTATTTATAGAATATGATTGAGAAGCATGTGAACTCACGCCAAGAACTGTTACGGACACGTCAGGCTTATCTTTTTCTCTAACATTATATTCCCTGAAACTGCATAGAAATCGTAATTTAGGACTTTTTTAGAAGCACCTCCACTTCGCTTCATCCCTTTTTAATTCGAATTTACTTTCGATAGTCCTTCATAGGCATTTATATTTTATAAGTAACTACCGTGCTATATTTTAAGTTTCTTCAGTATCACAGAAATCGCAATTTAGAAAGTTTTTTCTCCTGCAACCCCCTGGTGGTAGTGGCACAGACATAAAATATAGCTTATGTTTGAGCAGGTTCTATCACTAACAGTTTGTCACGATTATTTTTTAAATCGGTTTAGTATTTGATAAGATTGCATAAAAATTGTAATTTAGAACGCTGATAGAACGCTTTTCGCTCACTTCATCTTTTTAAATTTGGAATTTTTTCTTTCGACTGTTCTTAGAAAGCAGTTGCATCTTGTAAGTAAATACCATAATATTAGACCCCTCAGTTATGCAAAAAACGCAAATTAGAGCATGTTTTGCTTTTACAATCCCCAGATGGTAGTGACAGCAACGCAAAATATAGCCTATGTTAAAGCAGGGACTGTCACCATCAATTGGCAACCATTATTTTTGAAACAGGTTTGTTAGTTCCTGAGATTGAGTAGAAATCGAAATTTAGAACGTTTTCAGAAGACTTTTCACGCATTTTCATCGCTTTTAAATTTCCAATTTTTTCGAAACTGTTCTTAAAGATAATTTATATCTAATAAATATGTATCTTGCCTAATTTGTAGTTGCTAGCCCCTACTGATCACAAAAACCGAAATTTAGAATGTTTTTTGTTCCTGCAACCTCTAGGTGATAGTGACACCGACATGAAATAGCATCTATGTTAGAGCAGAGGCTGTCAGCATCAATTTCCTACCATTACTTTTGAAATAAGTTTGATTCTTCGTGAGATTGCTCACAAATCGGCATTTAGAACTTTTTTAGAGCGCTTTTCGCGCATTTTCAGCTCTTTTAAATTTCAAATTAAAAAAAAAAATGTTCTTAGAGATCATTTATATCTAATAAATATATACCATGCAAAATTTCATGAGTCTAGGTCCTTCCATAATTCAAAAATCGCATTTTTAGAACGTTTTTTGCTCCTTCATCTCCTTCGGGGTATTAGAAACAGACATAACATATAGCCTATCTTGGAGCAAGAGCTGTCACCCTATTTTTACACCATTATATTTGAAATCGGTTCAGTACTTCCTGAGATTACCTAGAAATCGCAATTTAGAACGTTTTTCACAGAGCTTTTTACGTATTTTTAGCCTTTTTCAATTTCGATTTTTTTAGAAAATGTCCTTGATATCATTGATATCTTATAAGTGACTACTATTCGAAATGTCATGCTTCTAGGTCCTTCCATAACACAAAAACCGCATTTTAGAACGTATTTTCTCTTGCAACCACCAGGTGGTAGTGATACAAACATAAAACAGAGCCTATGTTAGAGCAAGGTCTGTCACCATCAATTTACAACCATTACTTTTGAAATCGATTTGATACTTCCCAAAATTGAGTAAAATCACCATTTAGAATGTTTTATAGAACCCTGTTCGCGCATTATCACCCCTTTTAAATTTCGAATTTTTGAAGAACTGTTTTTAGAAATCCTTTATGCCTAATAATTAACTAATATTTCATATTTCTAGGCCCTTCATTAACGCATAAATCGCATTTTTAGAACGTTTTTTTGCTCCTGCGCTCCCTTTGGGGTAGTGGCACCGACTTAAAACATAACCTATGTTAGTGCAAGGGTTGTCACCATCATTTTGACACCATTATTTTTTTTAAATCGGTTTAGTATTTCCTGAGATTGTGTAGAAACCATCATTTAGAACGCTTTTCGCGCATTTTTACTCCATTTAAATTTCGAATTGCTTAAGAACTGTTTTTAGAAATTTTTCATATCTAATAAGTAGCTAATATTTTAAATTTCGTATTTCTAGGCCCTTCAGTAACGCAAAAATCGTATTTTTAGAACGTTTTTTGCTCCTGCACCCCCTTTGGGTTAGTGGCACCGACAGAAAATATAGCCTATCTTGGAGCAAGCGTTGTCACCATTATTTTTAAAAATCGTTTTGGTATTTCTTGAGATTGTGTAGAAACCACCATTTAGGACATTTTTTGAACGCTCTTTCATTCAAAATATGCATTCATTGTACATTTTCACCCCTTTTAAATTTCAAATTGTTTAGAAAATGTTCTTAGGCATTATTTATTTCTTATAAGTAAATAATATTCCAAATTTCATATTTCTTGGCACTTCAGTAAAACGAAAATAACATTTTTAGAACTTTTTTTTCCTCCTGCTCCTCCTTTGGGGTACTGGCACCGACATAAAATATAGCCTATGTTCTAAGTTGTACTAACACCATCCTTTTGATACCATTACTTTTGAGATCGGTTCGGTAGCTCCAGAGATGACCTCTAACAAACACACAATTTTTACTTCTTTATAATATTAGTATAGATGTTCTAAGTTGTACTAACACCATCATTTTGATACCATTACTTTTGAAATTGGTTCGGTAGCTCCAGAGATGACCTTTAACAAACACACAATTTTTACTTCTTTATAATATTAGTATAGATGTTCTAAGTTGTACTAACACCATCATTTTGATACCATTACTTTTGAAATTGGTTCGGTAGCTCCAGAGATTACCTCTAACAAACACACATTTTTTACTTCTTTATAATATTAGTATAGATGTTCTAAGTTGTACTAACACCATCATTTTGATACCATTACTTTTGAAATTGGTTCGGTAGCTCCAGAGATGACCTCTAATAAACACACAATTTTTACTTCTTTATAATATTAGTATATATGTTCTAAGTTGTACTAACACCATCATTTTGATACCATTACTTTTGAAATTGGTTCGGTAGCTCCAGAGATGACCTCTAACAAACACACAATTTTTACTTCTTTATAATATTAGTATAGACGTTCTAAGTTGTACTAACACCATCATTTTGATACCATTACTTTTGAAATTGGTTCGGTAGCTCTAGAGATTACCTCCAACAAACACACAATTTTTACTTCTTTATAATATTACTAGGGGTTCATACCCGGGCTTCCCGGGTTAAAGAATATAGGTGAAAACATTTTTTTTTTATTGAAAAGTAATATTTTTTTATATGCAATAATTTTTTTAGGTTGACCACTTACATTAAAAAAGCATTTTCCATATGGAAAATACGAATTATACAATCAAATAAATTTTTCAAATTTATCAAAGGCGATATTCTCTTATTAGCCGCACGCTAAGTGTTATTTGCCAAGATTTTGCTACTTATAGCATCCCTTTATATTCTTATAATTTCAGAGCTTATACATGTCTGGTAAATTTGTGTTTTATTTATATTATTTTATTTATTCATAGGGCAATTTTTTTTATGGATATTAACCGTAAGAAAATGATGAAGTCTTTATTTTGTTTTAAGGGCAAACGGATTAATCTTTCGTAATCGAGCTCCGCGCGATATAGATAAATTAAAAAATATTTCATGCTATAAAATTGTTTTTAAAAGCATATACAATCAGTAAACTGAGATGAACTTTGCAAATAAATTCCATTTGAAAAAGAATCCTATTTGGTGATCAAAATATTTAAACTGTAGGATTAAAAATATGTTAGATTTATGTTTTTTCAATATTATTCTTTTATTTGTGTTTAAAAGAAGCATTAATTTCGTTAATTTGTCTATCACAAATATGTTAGATTGGTGGTTTTTTTAATATTATTCTTTTATTTGTTTATAAAATAAGTACTAATTTCGTTATGCAAAAATAGTCAAAAACAAATGCTGAAAATGTTTGTTGTTTTATGTGCAAAATGTCTATTATTATTACGTATTGAAACCGGCACGTGATAAGATAAACTTAAAAAAATCATACTTAAAAATTATTTTAGAAAATATAATACATCAGTCAATGAATACAGTTTTTAAACAAATTGCATTTGAAAGTAATTTTTTTTCCCTATGCGACGAAAATTGAAAATGTACGATGGTCAGAAGATTAAAAAATTGCAGTAGCGAAAATTTCAAGACTGAAATTTGATCGTAAAGTGTTGCCATTCGTAAAATGACGTCAGCGTTACGCACAGCTCGTTTGTTCTTTATAATATAGATACTTAATCAGTAAAATAGAATAAAGATCAGTTATTAGGGCGTGGCTATCAATTGAGGCTCTTATGCTAGGATTTCCGGATTGAAAGCAGCAATTTTCACCATCTCAAAATTTGCATGCGTACTTCTCATATCCATATTCATCATTTTTAAAAAAATTGTATTTTGTTTGATCATTTAAAAATCATTTTAACTCAAAACTTGAAGTCACGATTGTCAGCAGCATCTTTTATGTGAACAGACGCACTCTTTACTCGAGATTCTAATCTCAATTCCGGAGAGTAAAAATTTCCGTAATTTATATTAGGTAGCTTTCTTTACAAAAAGCTACCTATTGCAGCCGTTCGGAGGAAAGTGATTTCAAAAAATTTTGGTATATTTTCATCGATCATGACCCCCAGACCCCGAAACCACCCTTCGTTCAAAATTGATATATATATATATATATATATATATCAATATATATATATATATATATATATATCTGACCTATGTCATACTGTAACTCTCATATTTATGAACCGATTTGGATGTAATTCGGTGTGTACATAGTACATACCAATGTCTCGACCGAGTTCGTTGGCCAGCTTCATCCGCCATTTTGTTTCAAAATGGCGGCCATTTAAAATTTTTAAAAAAATTTAAAATTTGAAATGTGGTACCAAAAAATTGAAAATGGAAAAATATTTTTTTCTTATGCATTTGACCTTTATACAAAGACTCCGTAGCAGTTTTTGTTTCGTCTATATCTTAAAAAATGGCTGAGTTATAGCATTTTGAATTTCTATCGAAGCTGATATTTTGAAACGTCCTGAATTTTGTCACGCGATAAAAGGCGTATTTATAAACCGATTTGGATGTAACTTCGTTTATACATAGTGAAGACCAATGTCTCGACCGAGTTCGTTGGCCAGCTTTATCCGCCATTTTGTTTAAAAATGGCGGCCATTTAAAATTTTAAGAAAAATTTAAATTGGAAATGTGGTGCAAAAAAATTGAAAATTGAAAAAATATTTTTTTCTTATGTGTTTGACCTTGATAAAAAGATTCGGGAGCCGTTTTTGTTTCGTTTATATCTTAAAAAATGACTGAGTTATAGCATTTTGAATTTCTAGCGTGGCTGACATTTTGAAACGCCCTGATTTTTGCCACGTGATAACAGACCTATTTATGAACCGATTTGGATGTACCTTGGTGTGTACATAGTACATACAAATAACTCAACCGAGTTCGTTGGCCAGCTTCATCCGCCATCTTGTTTCAAAATGGCGGCCATTTAAAAAAATTTAAATTTAAAATGAGATGCCAAAAAATTGGAAAATGAAAAAGATTTTCTCGTATGTGTTTGACCTTAATACAAAGATTCCGGAACAGGTTTTGTTTTGTCTATATCTAAAAAAATGGCTGAGTTACAACATTTTGAATTTCTATTGTGGCTGACATTTTAAAACGACCTGATTTTTGTCTTTCGATAACAGGCGTATTTATGAACCGATTTGGATATTACTTGGTCTGTACATAGTGCATACCAATGTCTCGACCGAGTTCGTTGGCCAGCTTCATTCACCGTCTTGTTTCAAAAGGGTTGCGATTTTTTTTAATGTATTTTAAAATTTAAAATGAGGTATTAAAAAATTGGAAAATGAAAAAGATTTTTTTTATGTGTTTGGCCTTGATACAAAGATTCGGAGCAGTTTTTGTTTCTGAAAATTTGTTCTTTTGTTTATATCTTAAAAAGTGGTTGAATTATAGCACTTTGAATTTCTATCATGGCTAACACTTTGAAACGATCTTGTATTTGTCACGCGATACCACACGTATTCGCCTATTTCGATGGAAGAAGGCATGTGGATAGTATACATCAATATCTCGACCAAGTTCGCTGGCCAGCTTCATCAGCCATCTTGTTTCAAAATGGCGGCCATTAAATTAAAAAAAAATTATATTTAAAGTGAGGTGCAAAAAAATTAGAAATTGAAAAAGGTTTCTTTCTTAAGTATTTGACCTTGATATAAGGATTCAGGAGCATTTTTTGTTTGTCTTTACCTTAAAAAATGGCTCAGATATAGCAATTTCAATATCTAATGTGGGTGACATTTTGAAAAATCTGATTTTTTGCCTGCGAAAGCACTCGTATATATCAATCGATTCCGATGTGAGTGAGCATGTGCACAGCAATTACTAAGGTCTCGACCAAGTTCACTGGTTAGCCTCATCCACCATGTTGTCTTAAAAAGGCAGGCACTTTAAGAAATCGCCGAATTTGGCAGCCAAATATAAGTTACTTTAATTAAAAGCAGCTTGGATAAAGCTGACTAATTTCGCGAAATTCTCATTCATAACGATTTAGTATTGATAAAAATTAGTATTGAATCTCCTACATTCGGTTTCCACTTAATTGAGCTTCGTGTGTTTGAATAATATAAGTTGGCTTTTTTAAAATAAAGAATATGAAAGCTACCTCTTCCTCCCGGCACTGGCCGGAAGGACTTTTTTTAGATGCATTTGAGTTAAAATGTTTAGTTTTATCTAAGAAAATGATCGTTTTATTTTAAATATGACTTCATTTTCACTTAAATAAGCATTTTGACTAGTGTCTGAAACTTAATATCAGTACACGTGCAGAAGGAAAAACAATATAGAAAATTTATGAGGAAAAATGCGTGTTTTCAAAAGCAGTATGTCATTTTCCGTTATTATGCCCCTAATATAATATTCTGCTCCTAATGGGATTTTGCGCCACCAAACAACAATTTTATCAACAATTTTGAATTTTTATCAGAAAATAGCATGAATAAAGTTAAAAATACCTCATTATTTCTCTCTTGTCTGCAATAATGTAAGCTATCTAATTTTCATCATTTTGAAGAAATTTCATAAAATGATACACATACATTTTAACGTCTGAATTAAAATCTTTAAATTAATTTATATATATTAGACAGACTTGACTACAATTAAATTAAAAATTTAATTTTAATTTTTTGTTTTTAAATGATTAACTTTAACTTTGATTTTGACCGACTCCAGGACATGTTTCGATATTCTGCTGTAGTTGATATGTGTACTGATGAGATGTGCGTTTGCACAGCGAAACGTCTTTTGTATATATTTTTAGTTTTTAATAAAATGTTTTTATATATTTTTATATTTTTTAATTCAATTGTAGTCAAGTGTGTCTAATGTATGTAAATTAATTTCATAAAATGCTTTTAAAATTAAAATATAAAAGTGGGGATAAAAAAAAAAAAAAACGGGTAGTGCGATCACATCTACAAAGGAAGAGCTTTCAGTTAAAAAAAATATTAGTAAAATTGGTTCAGAAGAAAGATCACGGTAGATGACTAAAAAACACATTTGTGTTTTAAATATATAGATTGTATAAAATTAGGAAAAATTAAATTAAGCAAATTATGTTATTTTGATAAAATTATAGTAGAATGTCCTAAAGAATAGCATTTAAATTTCATTATTCGAGAGAATTTTCGACAAAAACTTCAGAAACACGATATTATTTTAAACCACGAATTATTTATTTGCTAGTCTAACTCGGCGAAGCAAATCCATCCAGGTGAAAATAATCAATTTCTGTAATATAAATCGCTATTATTTGCATGTCGCCTCTCTTTTATAAAGACACTCTAAATTTTGTAAAACATTGCGTTTTATCAGTATTTGATTTTGATTACATTATTTTTAAAAGTGAAGCATTTTCACCTGTGAAGAATTTAAAAGCAGCTGGGTTGTGAAAATGACGCACTTCTACAAAACATAATTCACATTTAAGAATTAAAATACACGCTTTTTTATAAAATGACGTCATTTGCATTCGCTAAAGCAATCCACTTTTATAATCCAATCTTAAACTTCGTCTATAGAAAAGTGTGCATATGATGTCATTATCACGGAATAACAGACAATATTCTTGACATAGCCCATATTTTAATTGCAACTTTTTTTAGGTTTTATGAGAAAATGGCAACGAAATGATACAGTATCTCCTATTTTTGACTATTTTCAGTTTACTTTCAATGAGTTTTAATAGAAATGAGGTACTTTTGTTGCCACGATAAGAAAAATGGTACTAAAAACTACAAAAAAATTACTATCTCAACAATAAATTGAGATACAGCTTTCAAACAAATTGCATTTAAAAGAGCATTTTTTTCCTTATACGACGGAGTAAAAATTTTAAATGTGCGATGTTTAGAAGTTTAAAAATTTGCAGTAGAGAAAATTGCAAAACCAAAATTTTATTTCAAATTTCAAAGTGTTGCCATTCGCAAAATGACGTATGCGTTACGCACAGATATGTTTGTCCTTCATAATATAGATATTATAGATATAGATATAGATAGAGATAGAGATAGGTGAAAATAAAATATATGTAAACTATTTATAAAATACATTGCATTTCCATCCCGCCAAAAATTAAACGTATATTTAAATCTTTTTAATACATAGTAATGCACTATTACTAAATTGCGGGTGCTGCTTGATTATCCCGTCGGCCAATTTGGACGAATCGCCAAACTACTCGCAAAATTATACAATTTGGCATAATTTTTATTTTAAATAACAAAAGAACAAATAAATTAATAAAAGATTAATAAAAATACAGATAAAACGTCGAATTAAAAATCACTTGGTGACGCAATAAACACGCGTGAAGTGTTTAATGTTATTGAATGTGACATTTACGATACGCCATTATTGGCTGTATAATCGAGTAGTACCGAATTGCATAAAGGAAACATCCTTATAACTCAAAAAATAATAATTATATTAACTAACAGTTTACTGTGTCGGATTAAGCGTCTCATTTACAATTAAAATATATCTTTGAATTGAAATTTGAATGAAATACAGGGTGATGAAAAATCGAAGCGTGTGAAAAATATGATGACAAATATCTCGATAACCAATTATCCGATCGACTTCATTCTTTACGAAAAATGTATGTTTTTTTATTATATTTTATATTCTCTCCTTAAAATAAACAATTTCGAAAATTTTTATATACTTTTTATCAGAATGAATATTTCGAGAGTCCGAAAGAAAATAGTTTCGGATAATTGAGGTTACTGATATTCAATAAGCTTCTTCCCATTATTACATGCAATTTTTTTTTCTAAAAATATGTTTTTCGGAAACTCCAGTGTTTGAAACGTGTAAATCCGGCATTTTTTTTTCGATTTTTAAAACGATTACAAGACTTATCCTATATTACGCATGATGGATGGGTAAGTAAAAAAAAATTGCCGCCCGTCTGTCTGTAAACACTCTATCTTCCGAACAAATTGAGACAGAGACTTGAAATTTGATATGTACTTAATATGTAATAATGGGAAGAAGCTTTTTGAATATCAGTAACCTCGTTTATCCCGAACTATTCTTTTCGGGCTTTCGAAATATCCATTCTGATAAAAGGTATATAAAAATTTTCGAAATTGTTTATTTTAAGGAGTGAATATAAAAGACAATGAAAAAACATAAATTTGCATAAAGAATGAAGTCCATCGGATATATAGTTGCCGAGATTTTTGTAATCATATTTTCCACACTCTTGGATTTTTCATGACCCTATATTTCATTCAAAATTTAATTCAAAGACGTGTTTTAATTGGAAATGAGACGCTTAATCTGACGCAATAAACTGTTAATTAATATGATTATCATTTTTGGAGGTATAAGGATCTTTCTTTTACGCAATTCGGTATTACTTGATTATCCCGTCGACCAAAAAACTATCGCCAAACTATAAGATTAAATGCAAATAATGTTTATCGTAAATGTCACATTCACTTGACATTAAACACGTTACACGTGTTTGTTACGTTATCAAGTGATTTTTAATTCGACATTTTATTTGTATTTTTATTAATCTTTTATTTATTTGTTCCTTCGTTATTTAAAATAAAAATTATGCCAATTTGCATAATTTTGCGAGTAGTTTGGCGATTTATATAATTTGTCAAAATGGGTCGACAGGATAATTAAGTAGTACTCGCAATTCAGTAATAGAGCATTACTATGTATTAAAAATATTTAAATATACATTTAAATTTTATTTTGGAATTGCAATGCATTTTATAAATACTTTACACATGTTTTATTTTCATATTTTATATTATGCATATTCATGACGGGTAAGTATTATTGTGCCCCCCCCCCCCCCCCCACGTCAAGAAAATACTTTTTTTACCGACCTCCCACACTTTTCTTACTGATAGATTAGAAATTACGTTTCACTGTTGAAAAATGCTGTCATTAAAAAAACTACAGTTCGTTCTGATTATGGAATATTGCTCATTTCAAATGCACATTTATGAAGTTTTAATTGCAATAGGCTTTTTTTTTTATACGAGCGGAACACGAGAATTGAAAAAAGAATGCCGTATCATTATGATCTATACGGAGAAAAATCGTTAGAATTGTATATCAATGATACTACACTATTTCAAATGCATTAAAATTGAGCTACAACACTGAGGTGCACTACAATATGTTTACCATAAAATATGGTGTGCATAGAAAATTTATCGTTTATTTACAGGGGCACACAAAAAATTCGGTTACAGTACTACCTATGAGTATTAATTGCTGGAAGTGGGTTTTCAATTGTAGTTTGTATTTTTTAATTTAACTGATTTTTTGCATATTACTTGGTGTGTATAAATTCTTTAAATCATATAAAAGGCTTCACAAAAGAATTCAAGTATATTTCCGCTCATTGAAGGAAATTGCTGAAGTGAATTTTTAACTAACTTATGTGTTTCCTAGCAGAACTAAATTTTTGAATACTATGTAGTACTCGTATATGTACAAATCTGTAGAACACATACAGGATTCCACAAACAAATTCGGATATTTTTCCGCTTATAGATAGGTAATACCTGAAATCGGCTTTTCAAATGTGTTCTTGTTTTCAAAATTGTTTACTTAGACATAATCTTTCACCTTATTAACCGGTGAAGTTCTGTTGAAGCATTCTGGAAGTTTTGGAAAAGTGTTTCATAATCTATGCTTGAAGCATGATTTTTCTTGTTTTAATTGCTACGCTACTGCTTATAGCTTATAAAAGTAAAACATTTATCTGTTTTTAGAATTTTTTGTGTAACTTCTGATCAATTATTGGCGTAATTCAATTGTTTTATTATATTTTACTTCATCAATTTAAATAATTTTTTCCCAGGTTGGAGCGGATGTCTGTGGATTCATTGGAAACGCAAATAAAGATTTATGTAAAAGATGGATGCAACTTGGGGCTTTTTATCCTTTTTATCGAAATCACAATGCCATTAATGAAGAGGTTCGTAAAATTTGGCTTCTAAGAAGTTTTAATATATTACCATCAGGCGATAATTATGTATAAAAAAATAGTTTTGTCATTTTTTGTTTTGCAAAGCAAGTGAGGAAAATATTCTTTACTAGACTGCATAGATAAACATCTGTTACAAGTAGATACAGAGCGTTTACAAACACTCATAGATCTTTCTGACTACTGCCAAAGTTAAAAAGCAGAAAACCAACGTTTAAAAATGCACAAATAATACATTAAAAGCAGCAAACAGTTGTTTCGAATCTACTAGCGAGATTCTTCTTCAGTGCAAGATAGGGAAAAAAGAACAGCGTGCTAGAAAAAGAAAGGCTAAGCAAAATGATAGACAGAGACGCGCTAGCTTATATACCCAATGCGGGTAGCGAAGGCGCCAAAAACAACCAATGAGAGAAAAGCAGGGGATTCGACTGGGTGGACAAGTAGCGACATCTACTGGAGAAGGAGAGAAATAGAAACCAAAAAAGGTGAAATTAAATTAATGCTTACCAAATACTTAGAAAATCCGGAATACTAGATAAGTCATTGAGTAAAGAGTGAGAATTTTTAATAATGTGGTAAGCTTCCCAAAAATCATGATCAAGGTTAGAAGAACATATTTGGATAATGATGGCTGAGGAAAAATCGAACCTATGTGGAGAAGACCAAATGCTCTTTTAAACGAAATCTAAGAGCACGTTTAGTCTGGCCAATTTAAGAAAGGCCACACTGGCAAGAGATTTGGTAAATACCCCAGTTATCTAGGCGATCAACGGGGTGTTTGAGATTTGAAAAAGTGATTTTATTAATAGGAGAAAAAATAACATTAAAATCAAACCTTCTTAAGATTTTAGCAACTTGCTGACTGATTTTAGGAAAAAATGGTAACACAGCTGAGGTATTACAGTTGGAATTAGAATGCTTTTCAGAATGAACGGATTTCGTCAATTTCTTATAAATAGAATCAATTATATTAGAGGAATAACCACGATCAACAGCAATAGCTTTGAGGTAATTAAGTTCAGGACTAAGTAACTGAGGAGTGCAAGTTATGTTAAAAATCAGGAGCTTAAACTTTCTTCTATTGCTCAACATTCTTGGTCTTCTCAACATAGGTTCGATTTTTCTTCAGCCATCATTATCCAAAAATGTTTTTCTAACCTTGATCTTGATTTTTGGGAAGCTTGCCACATCATTAAAAATTCTCACTCTTTACTCAATGACTTATCTAGTACTCCGGATTTTCCAAGTATTTGGAAAGCATTAATTTAATTTCCCCTTTTTTGGTTTCTTTTTCTCTCCTTCTCCAGTAGATGTCGCTACTTGTCCACCCAGTCGTTTCCACTGCTTCTCTCTCATTGGTTGTTTTTGGCGCCTTCGCTACCCGCAACGGGTATATAAGCCAGCGCGTCTCTGTCTATCATTTTACTCAGCCTTGCTTTTTCTACCACGCTGTTTCTTTTTCTCTATCTTGCACTGAAGATGAATCTCGCTAGTAGATTCGAAACAGCTGTTTGCTGCTTTTGATGTATTATTTGTGCATTTTTAAACGTTGGTTTTCCTGGTTTTTAATGTTGTGGCACAAAGGCTTTATTTGCTATTTTTACTGCCAAAGTGTTTGATAGCGTTTTCTCCAATTCCTTTAACATTATATGACATTGGAAGTAAGGCTTCATTTTGTAAATGTGAAACGGTCTTCAGAAGCCAAATCTAGAGAACGTCGGAGAGTGATAACATTTTCCTTTGCTAAACTGCTTAATAAGAGAAAAATTTGGTAAAGGTTTATTGCCAAATCTTCAGTTTAATTAGCTACTTTCAGTTTAATCATTCAACAATTTTTTTACATTTTACAGGGTTTGTACGCATCAAGGAATTCAGTTGATTTTATGTGTTTTAGTACCAGAAATTTCGTAAAATACTGTTCGCTATATCTCAAGATAAAATATTTTTTCTTTAAATAAGGCAAATATTACTTTACAAAAATTCTGGTAAAAGGTCCTTGAAGCATGCGAACCTTGTTTTATATCGAATTTTATAAGCTGGGTACATTTACAGGGTGTCCTAGAGTCGGTCAACATTTTCAACTGGGAGTGTGGTTTTCGCTACAAGACTTATCCTAGTATCGGATTTTTCGTGGTAAAAGAAAAAATATTAGTTCAACATTTCTTTGAACAATTGTTTGTTACAATTATTCGGATCATTTGCCACATCTTATAGTATAAAGCATAGTCCTATACGGCAATTTTCTTGAAATGAATTTTTGAAGTGCTTACGTGACAGCTCGTATATGATTTTATGTAGTTTTCTTTTATGTGATTTTCTTTCCAAAAGGAAGGGAAAGGAAATGCAGATGTTTTCTTTGATTTTTGTCTGCATTCTTTTGCGTAAGAACGTATTTTCTTTTAAGAGATATCATTTCGTCGTGTATATTTTATCACTTGAAAATATCTAATTTTCGTTATGTATTCAACAAATAAAATTTTAAATGTTTTAAGACTTTCCAATAAAGTCGAAAAGTGTTTATGCATTCGGTTTGTCTGTCCGTCTGTCCGCGCTCTAACTCCAGTAAATATACTCGGGTTTTCATGCAATTGATAAAGGTTATTTAGGGTCTCCAAAGCTTGTTTGGTATTGTATATGAAGTATGTAGAATTGATAGTTTATTTACAGGGGCACTCAAAGAATTTCATTACATTATGGTATAGGGGGGGGGGATCGTTTGCCGAGTATTTAATGAGATTATGCTATTTCAAATGTATTGAAACATATATAAATCACTGAATTTCACTACGATTGCGTTAGAACAGGGCATTCATAGATTTTTTTATTCATTTATAGGGACACACAAAAGAAATCGGTTACGATACTGTCTTTGAGTAATAATTGCTGGAGTGTGCGTTTTAAAATTCGGTATGCACTAAACTAATACTTTAACTAATTTTTTGCATGTTACTTGTTATATATAAATTCTATAAACTCATATACAGGGCTGCACAAAAGTATTCACACGTACAATTCTCCTCATTAGAGGAAGTTGGTGAAGGGGAATTTTCAACTGAGGTATATGTATTTCCTAAGTGAACTAAATTTTGGCATGCATGCAGTTATTAGGTACAAATGTATATATCATGTACAGGTCTGCTGAAAAAATTCGTATAATTTTCCGATGGTTGATGGGAACAGCTGAAATTGGGTTTTCAAATGTGTTATGCGTTTCCATAGGGTTGAAATAGACATAACGTTCTAACTTATTAAATGGTGCAGTTTTGTTACATTATTTTGAATGTGTGGAAAGTGTTTCATAATCTATGCTTGACGCATGATTTTTTCTTTCTTTTTTAAGAGAGAATAAAATAAAATAATCTATTTAACAAAAATTATTTTCATGTGTATAAATTAAACTTCGATCGTTTATATTTTTATGTTATATCATTTTTTACGTTTTGGTTTACTTATTTTGAACAGCCCCAAGATCCGGCCTACTTTGGTAAAGACGTTGCCGAAGCATCTCGTAAAGCTGTGGAGCGCCGAATTACCCTTAACCCTTATCTGTACACATTGTTTTACAGGGCACACGTTGATGGAAATACAGTTGTAAGACCAATCTTTCACGAGTAAGTAAATCGCATTAATTTAATATGACGCAGGTTTCACCCCTTCTTCACTATGACCTCAATAATACTTATTTTTAAAATTACCACAATAAAAATATTAAACTACAATATCAACACTGAAAAAAAGGACTTTTTTTATTGGTTTAAAAATCTCGAATGCAATACGATATTTATTTCGGATAGAAATAATTGTCTGCGAATTTGAATGTTTCTTCATACAATATTTTTCAAGAAATGGAGTTACAGAAAAAGTCGCATTTGATTGAAAATTCCATTGTTTATAACAAAAATATCAACACATTATGAAATTACATAGTCTAGTTTAGGAATATCTTATGATTCTATCGCTCCTAACATTTAAACGCCGAAAGGTATAATAATAAAAATGGTGTCTAGGTATAGTAATGAGTCTTCGGTAAGACTGCTTATAGTCCAGGCAATAGGGGATTTTACCTGGCAAAATTAATGGTAGTTCTGGAAATTGGCTTACTTTATGTTTTTTGGGTCGCTGAATCCGAATTTGTAACTTCCCACCAAAATTTTTCACGCCCCCCCCCCCCCCCAAATTTTGGTAAAATGTCCCACCCAAAAAGGTTTTTATTAAAAAAATAATTTTTTTATTGTTTTAGGGAAAAAGTATCTAGAAATTCAGAAAGTAGACAAAATTTGCAACAAATCAGATACATGATATTATAACGTAGGATGAAGGGGAGGGGGATCTGCCTCGGAACATGAGCCGCGGTGCTGCGGTGGACTATGTTGCGCAATTTCACTTAACCACTCACATCGTTTACATTCGCTCTCCCATCTTCCCTCCGAACTTTCCCTATAGGGTTTACTTTAAGTTTTTTGGGTCGTTGAATCCGAATTTTGAACTTCCTCCCACAACCCCCCCCCCCCCCCAAATAGTTGTTTTTTAATTAGATTTTTTATTGTTTTAGAGGAAAAGTATGTAGAAATTCAGAAAGTAGACAAAATTTCCAACAAATAGGGTACATGACATTACGACGTAGGATGAACGGGGAGGGAGAGGGCTGCCTTGGAACATACACTGCGGTGCTACGTGCACTAAGTTATGCAAGTCCAGGCAATAGGAGATTTTACCTGGAAAAATTAATGCTGGTTCTGGATTTCGACTCACTTTATGTTTTTTGGGTCGCTGAATCCGAATTTGTAACTTTCCACCAAAATTTCCCCCGGCAAACCTCCAAAAAATTGATTTTTTGAAAAAATTTGGTTTTTGAGAACAGCGCGCGGGGAATGTTCCGAGGCAGCCCCTCCCCCCTCTCCCCGTTTATCCTATGTCATAATGTCATATATCCTATTTGTTGCAAATTTTATCTACTTTCTGAATTTCTAAATACTTTTCCCCTAAACAATAAAAAATTTAATTTAAAAACAACTATTTTGGGGGTTTGCGGGGTGGGGGAAGTTAAAAATTCGGATTCAGCGACCCAAAAGACTTGAAGTAAACCTTATAGGGAAAGTTCGGAGGGGAGATGGGAGAGCAAATGTAAACGATGTAAATGGTTAAGTGGAATTGCGCAACTTAGCCCACGCAGCACCGCGGCGCATGTTCCGAGGCAGATTCCTCCCTTCCCCTTCATCCTACGTCATAATGTCATGTATCTAATTTGTTGAAAATTTTGTCTACTTTCTGAATTTCTATATACTTTTCTCTAAAACAATAAAAATATTGATTTTTTTAATAAAAACCTTTTTGGGGGGGGCATTTTGCCAAAATTTGGGGGGGGGGGAGAATTTTGGTGGGAAGTTAAAAATTCGGATTCAGCGACCCAAAAAACATATAGTAAGCCTTTTTCCAGAACTACCATGAATTTTGCTAGGTAGAGCCCCTATACGGTCTCTATTGTCTGAACAATTAGGTGAAATTAGGAGTTAGCTTACCAATCTAACCTTGCTAATCTTTTAGACTGCACCAGAATGGTAAATAGGTAACTAAAAAATTTTCGAGCATTATCGATATAGTGTAAAACTAGTTGTTGTAGCCCTCATAAAACGTTTTTGTATGGCTTTCTAATATATTAATTTTTAATAGCAACAACGATTATGAGTATAAAGCATAGTACACTTTTTTATAATTTAACAGACAGTTACAGTGATCAATGAATTAAAAGATGAACAAAACAACAGCGCCCGCTGTTGGGTGTTAAAATTTAAAATTAAATCAACATACACTTGAAGATAAACTTTAAGAAACATTTTTATTGTTTAAAAGTAAAAAATATATATATATATATATATACAGAAGGTTTAGTATTTTGATTTTGAATTAAATATGCTAAAAAACAGGAATTTAAAATAAAATATTAAAACTTATTTTTAAAAAGTAAATAAAATAAAATAAATATTAAGTAAAAAAAATTATTAATTATTTTATTAATTTTATTAAATAAATAAAATAACATTTTTTTAAAATTATTTTATTAAATAAATAAAATAACATTTTTATTATATAAAATTAAAGTAATTTTTTTTATTTGGAGGAAAATTCCTTATAAAATTCTTATAAATGAATAAAAAATCTATATATATATTACGCTATCGTATATGGCACATAAATCGCGATTATTTGTTAGTTGTTTAATGGCATCGCCGGAATGAAACGCATTTCATTGGTTATTGAACAGCATTTAATGCATCTCTGTACCTATAAGGTGGGTTAACATAGGGGGGACCCTGTTCTGTCGCCAAATGCCGCCACATTTGTCGTCAACTTGGCGATACATCACCAAATTTGGTGACCAAAATGAGTCGCCAAAAGTGACGCCGAATTGGCAATATCTCTAATATTTCGCCAAATTCCCATAGCCAAACTCCATTATAAACCAATAGGGTTTACTTGTTTACAGAAAATCAATAAATTGAGATATTTTAATGCAACAAAAACTAATATTACATTAATTATATTTAAAGGAGTCCAAGTAAATTAAATTAGGAATAAAAGTAACACGATAATGTTTTCCCAAACATAAATTTTAAGGGAGGCCAAACTGGTTGCTAGGGGCAGGCTAGTAAATAAAATTTTGCTAACTAGGCTACTTTATGCTAAAATATGCATGATTTGAATACAGGGAATTTTTTCTGAAAAAAAAATGTTTAGCGTACTCTCATTTTACTTAGGAAAATTATCATTTTGGCGGTCTGTCTTTGTGTGATTTCTGCTCAACGTGTTTTAAAAATATCAAAACTTATCAAAAAATGTATTGCAATTTATCAAAAATGATTTTTTTTTTTCTCGTTAGCTTCACAAAAGGTTTAAGGGTACGCGTACTCCTGCATACCACAAGAAAAAGAAGAAAAAGTCTCGGAAAAATTAATAGCAACAGGTGATAATCGAAAGTAATAATTAACAAGACAGTCGTTGGGTTCTGGCCAGGAGATAACAGGAGAGGCAGTAACCTTTCCTATAGATTTTAAACTTTAATTTGCTAAATTTTCTTCATTTCTGAATTTTTTGTGAAAAATAGTTAAATTTATTCTTTCTGCATGACTTAAAATAATTAAACACACAGAAAAAAAGAAATTCTCGTCTGAAGAGTTCTGCCACTTTAAACCTCCCCCCTGCAAAACAACTTTTAGTTTCATATATGTGTTTAAAAATGATCTTAAACGAGGTGTGTGGGAAAAGAAGTCAGGGAAGGCAGAAACCGCCTGACAAAAAAGCTGAAAACAAGTTTCATGTCTACAGATTTGAAAAAAAAGGAAGAAGAGTAGGGTAAAGTGGTGTAATAGAGCTCACTTTAGCTATATCATTGAATAACAATAAATAAAGAGATTTGAGGGGTGATGTTACACTTTATATATAATCTTAGATTATTAAGCTAACAAAAAAATTGCATTCATCAACTTATAAGATACTCGGTATTATTTGAAAAAAGGTTATTCTCCTGAATGCGCACTCTTGTGGAGCCATTGAGGGCAAGCGTATGCAGTCAAGTGTGCAAGAGTGCGCAATGCAAAAAATCCCTGCCGGCCCGGCCTACAGGCAGAGGTAGATTTCGAAGATAAGTATACTAATTTCACCAACAAAAACTAAATCATTATTAGATATAAATCCACTTTAACAGTTTTATCCGTCTGCTTTTGACGAGTTTTTATTTCCTTTTTATAAAATAGATGGTTTTATCAGAATCATGTTAAGGCGATATTAAAAAAAATATTTTTCCATACTCAACAACTCGAAATTTTCTGGCACATTTTCAGATTAATTTTTAATAAAAAAAAAAATATATATATATATATATATGAAACATGCTGACGTGATTTTTGAAAAGATTTATAAGCGACCTGTGTTTTTATTTTTCTTTCAATTAATTAAAACTTGATTAATAAACAATTATTTTCTCAGTAGGGCAATATTTTTCGTTTCTAACACAATCGGTTCGGGAAATTCTGTTCAAAATGCCCACTTTGACATCATTTTTTGAAATATATTCTACCTCTATCAAAAAATCGATCATTACTGTACATTATATAGTTTCTGAATAAGAGAATCTAGCAATTGGATGCGTTTGAGAGCAAAAATGGATTTAAAAATGAGTAAGAAAATAGACAGTTTGGATTTGAATACACCCTTACTTAGATGATTTCTTTTTTCAACCGCTATGTATTTTTAATTTGTTTTTTCTGTAAGAATTGGTCCTATCCAAAACTTGTCTATCTAGATGTTGTAGACAATATTAAGAAAATATATGATAAATTTATGTTGATTTTATATCTTTTGAATTGACGGAGTTATGAATTTTTTACTTCTTCAATCCCTCTTTTGTTTTCGTTTTAAATTTTTTTTGCGGTACGAATTGGTCCTTTCAAAAACTTGTGAATATAAAAGTTGTAGATAATATTAAGAAGATTTATAATAAAATTAATTGGAATTGATATCTTGAGAATTGATGAAGTAAGGCATTTTTTTCTCCCAAAAACCCTATTTTTTGCGCCCCTTGAGCCTATTTTAAATTTTATCAAAAATCTGTGATGCATGAATTTTTAGCGCTATTTTTAGAAGTAATAAAAACTTTAAACTGGTTTGATATGTGCAAAAATTAATAAGTTATGGGGTTTTTTCGGTTTTCACAAAACCCCTCCCTATTTCCATCCCCTGTGTCCGATTTCGACCATTAACGAACTTGACCGAGATTTTATGTCCCTTGATTTTATGTATCAGTTTGAAAGATATTTGTGCAGAATTGCGGAAGTTATCGTGTCCAGAAGAAAGTGATAACACAATTGCTTCGGGAAATTCCGTTCAAAATGCCCACTTTGACATAATTTTTTGAAATATATTCTGCCTCTATCAAAAAATCTATCATTGCGGTACATTATATAGTTTCTGAATAAACGAATCTACCAATTAAATGCGTTTGAGAGCAAAAATGAATTTAAAAATGAGTCAGAAAATAAGCAGTTTGGATTTGAGTGCATCCTTAATGCAATGATTTTTCCAACACAATCCGCTTCGGGAAATTCGGTTCAAAACGCCCACTTTAACAGCATTTTTAAAAATATATTCTGCCTCTATCAAAACATCGACCCTTACGGTACATTATATAGTTTCTGAGTAAGAAAACGTACCAATTGGAAGCCTTTGAGAGCAAAAATGAATTGTAAAATGAGTTAGAAAATACGCACTTTGGATTTGACTACACCCTTACTTAGATGATTTTTTTCTTCA
This sequence comes from Maratus speciosus, assembly GCA_963932465.1. Taxonomy (NCBI): domain Eukaryota; kingdom Metazoa; phylum Arthropoda; class Arachnida; order Araneae; family Salticidae; genus Maratus; species Maratus speciosus. The sequence continues at coordinate 388,119,885 of OZ010795.1, read as the reverse complement.
ACCGCTATGTATTTTTAATTTGTTTTTGCTGTAAGAATTGGTCCTATCCATAACTTGTCTATATAGATGTTGTAGACAATATTAAGAAGATATATGATAAATTCATGGGGATTTTATATCTTTTGAATTGACGGAGTTATGGATTTTTTACTTCTTCAAACCCCCTTTTTGTTTTCGTTTTTAATTTTTTTTTGCGGTACGAATTGGTCCTATCAAAAACTTGTGAGTATAAAAGTTGTAGATAATATTATGGAGATTTATAATAAAATTAATTGGAATTGATATCTTGAGAATTGACGAAGGTATGAATTTTTTTTCTCCCCAAAACCCTATTTTTTGCGCCCCTTGAGCCCATTTTTATGTTTATCAAAAATCTGTTATACATAAAATTTTGGCCCTATTTTTAGAAGTAATAAAAACTTTAAACTGATTCGATATGTACAAAAATTAAGAAGTTATGGGGGGTTTTCTGTTTTCACAAAACCCCTTCCTATTTCCATCCCCTTGGTCCGATTTTGCCCATTAACGAACTTGACCGAGATTTTATGCCCTTTGATTTTATGTATCAGTTTGAAAGAGATTGGTGCAGAATTACGAAAGTTATCGTGTCCAGAAGAAAGTGATATATATATATATATATATATATACGTTGTATAAGCTTTTCAAATTTTGTCGGTGTCCACTTTTTTCTTTTTTCTTCCATAATAATTCTTATAATATTTTTTTAATACTTACAGCTTTAATTCATAATAATTGACGGTGGCAGGTTATGTTTAATTTATGGTAATATATATATATATATATATATATATATATATATATATATATATATATATATATATATATATATAGATAGATAGATAGATAGATAAAGTTTTTTACTGAGGCTGGTTTTGGGTTCTAGGAGTCATGATCGGTGTAGATCTGCAAAAATTTTCAGAAATTCCAACATAGGAACGATCCCAATAGGTAGTATTTCATACGAAATCTACCTAAAAAGGAAGCGTTTCATTTATCAACGTCCCATTTGTAGTGATCACGACATCCGTAGTCCGTACACTATTCGTTCCACCAGTCGCTGCAAAAAATGCACTCAATCCAATCCTCTACAATTAATTCTCTATAGATTTTCAATCAACCTGGACATATCCAAAGCTTTTTTATAAGGTGCCCTTTTAGGTAGCTTTCTTTACAAAAAAGCTACCTATTGCAGCCGTTCGGAGGAAAGCGATTTCAAAAAATTTTGGTATATTTTCATCGATCATGACCCCCAGACCCCGAAACCACCCTCCGTTCAAAATTGATATATATATATATATATATATATACTAGCATATGGCCCCGTCAAAAATGACGGGAAAGTGTTATTGTAAGTTTACAACATTAAGTCAGACTCAATTAAACAGGTGATTGATATGCATGATTATTCAGATAGTGGTAAGTCCTCAAAAGCATTAAAAAAAATAGTGTTTGTAAAAGTCAACCTTCAAATGAAGAAAATATGAACCACCTCATGCGGGGGGGGCGGGGGGAAGAGCTTTTTCCAACAACCCTATGGCAAAATTCTCATTTTTTTCTGCACATCTTTGATGAAATTCGTGTTTTTTTCGCAGCCTTTTGACGAAATGAGTGTTTTTATTGGGATTTGTTGAAAATTTTGCTTTTTTTCTGCGCCCTTTTGACGAATTACACCTCTCGCGTTTCTTTGACAAAATTCAGGGAAGAGTGCCACTTGGCAAAAAAAAATTGTTCAAAATCTTGCCAAAAATCTTTTCAAGATGGCAGAAAAACATCATTTTTAAATCTTTGTTATTTATAAATCAATGATTTTACCCAAAAAATAGAAAATGATGTAAAAACATGGATTTATAAATAACAAAGATTTAAAACTGAAGTTTTTCCGCCATCTTGAAAAATTTGTTACGAATGCCGGTAAAATCTTGCTCACAACTACCAAAAAACTTACTAATATAAAATAAAAAGATAAATATAAATAAATACCAATAAATGAGACGGCGATTCAGGAAAAAGGGAGTTTCATGCAGAAAAAAAATATATAAAAAAAAACTAAAAATACTTACACAAAAAACAAACAATCAGTTAAAATTTACAAACAAAAAAAAATCAATAATTTAATGTTTATGGTGAAATTCTCGTTTTTTCTGCACATCTCTGATGAAATTCATGTTTTTTTTGCAGTCTTTAAAAAAAATGACTGTTTTTACCACAATCCTTTCACGAAATGAGTGTTTTTATCGGGATTTGTTGCAAAATTCACGTTTTTCCTGCGCCTTTATGATGAATTACACCTCTCACGTTTCTTTGACAAAATTCAGGGAAGAGTTTTGCATCCTGTGCCGCTTGACGAAAAAAATTGTGCCAAAAATCTTTTCAAGGTGACGGAAAAACTCAATTTTTAAATCGTTATGTTATTTATAAATCAATGATTTGCACAAAAAAATAGAAAATGATGTAAAAACATGGATTTATAAGTAACATAAAGATTTAAAAACGAAGTTTTACTGCCATCTTGAAAAATTTGTTACGAATGCAGTTAAAATCTCGCTCACAACTGCCAAAAAATTTATGAAACATAAAATAAAAGTAAAAGGATAAATATAAAGAAATACCAATAAATGAGACGGCGATTCATAAAAAAAAGGGGAGTTTCATACAAAAAAAATTTCAAATATTTACACAAAAAACAAACAATCAATTAAAATTTAAAAAAAAAAATCAATAATTTAATGTTTAGAAAAAGGGATCCTAGTCAGGGTCTGAAACATCATCAAGGTATGGTACTTCTCTTCTAACTGAATTAAATTTAAATTTTGATGGATGTTTGGTAATACACCCTCGATGTTTTCAGACTCTGAATTTTTTCGGCAGCCGTTGGCTGAATCGTCTGTCTCTAAAACAGTAAACAATGTAAAAATCGATATATTCACCAATAAAGGGTGCATTTTAAACAGCTAATGCAAAAATCCTAATAAAAAAAAAAAAAGAAATAAACAGCAGAGCAAGCGAGACTTACCTTACAATCAAAATACGTTGACAGAAGCACAGGTGCATCCGAATGTATGCAGCAAATTAGTTACGTAACAGAAAATTTAGCTGACTAACGGTTCACCTGATACTGATGAACCAATAAGCTTCAAGATCCCCCGATTTCAAAATTTACATTTTTTAGGTAGATTTCGTAAGAAATACTACCTATTGCAGTCGTTACCATGGTGCGACTTTTGAAAAATTCCTTCATAACTTTTCATTATAGGACCCCAGGAACCCAAAACCACCCCCACCTAAAAAGTTTATATATATATATATATATATATATATATATGTATGTATGTATGTATGTACTAAATTTTGTCCGCACGATAAAAGTCGCAATTATGCACGAATCATCTTCAAACTCGCCAAAAACTTTGAGATGGCTAATATCTCGGCGGGGATTGAAAATGGGCGAAATCGGCCCAAGAGGGTGGAAATGGGGAGGGTTCAAAATTTTGAATACTGTCTTAACATGATTCTGATAAAACCAGCTCTTACACAACAATGGCAGGAAAAAATAAAAGTTTTTCGTTATAGCAGTTGCCAACAATTAAAAAAAAAAACAAATAATAAAATTCTCACCACAACAATTACTTTTCTTTTGCAAAATTTTCACGTGTAAAATTAAATAGTTTGACAAATTGAAAACAAATTGAATATTACGTCATAAGTTTCCTAGAGCAAGATTTCAGCATGAAAACTCAAAATAAATAGTTTGACGAATTAAAAAAATATGTATATTGCGTCATATTGGAAATATAATGGACCTCAGCAGGGGAATATGTAACGTCATGTAAGTTTGAAGAAACGTATTAAAACATGATAAAAACCCGACTATGGAAATATTAACATATTTTAACACTTTAAGGTTCTCTGAATTTTTTGTAGCCATTTTTTAAACATATTCCATATATATGTGTGTGTGTATTCGTGTATATTACAATTTTCACAAAAAGTTTAGCTCCCTACAGCTCGCTCTTTGTGAAGAAGCTGGGTTTTATCTCTAATCTTGATTGAAGTTTTGTTGGAGAATTTAGTACTTAACATCGAAATCTACCTCCGCCTGTAGGCCCGAGCCGGCAGGGATTTTTTTTAGGTTCTTATGTTGAAACTTACACTTTTGCAACCTTTCGATGAAAATCTCGTTTTCTCTGTGATCCTCTAATCAAAACATATTTTTTCTGTGATTATTTGACGAAATTCACGTTTTTCGCGATACTTTGATCAAATAATGCATTTTTTTCTGCAGTCATCTGATGAAATTCATGTTTTTTCCACGATTATTTGGCGACATTCACATATTCCATGATCCTTAGACGAAACATGCATACTAAAGGACCCTTTGGGAAAAATTGTGCTTTTTTCTGCGATCCTTTGATGGAATTCATATTCGTTTGATGACACCACCATTTTTCTACGATATTTTAATGATTTTTGCAAGCTCCTGGCTATATGTTTTTTTTCATCCTGTTTGTTTCTATACATGGACTAAATGCACAGGTCATGGGAAAGGATTAGAAATAAACTCAAATTGCAGTTGCTTGTACTCGCATTTTTATTTTGTCAAATTCTGCTACCCCCCCCCCCCCCTTCTCGTCCTAAAAATGTCAACAAATTTTAATACTGATTTGCATCAATCCCAGGGATGATAAATTGTGCCGAAAAAATGGAATTCCCTGTTTTCGCTGGAAAGTGGCATGTCTGTAAATGCTTTTAAAAATATATGCATAGTTGAAAAAAAAAAGCTGTTGCATTTTTCAAACAGCAAAAAATAATTCACAGAAATATATTAAATTCAGCTTAAAACATGCAGCATAGGTGAAATAAGAAACTTAAAAATAAAACAAAAAACATATGGCATTTCTTTAAAAAATCAGATGTTTATTTTTTAATTTTAGATGATACTTTAAAATTTGATTCATATATTTGGCCAAAACTAAAACACCATTATGTGCATCATTGAAAGTAATACACATACAAAAAGCTATGTTTTTTAACGGTACAAAAATTTAGTAAAATTTAAAAAAAAATGTAATTTTGATTTTTAAATCTTTATTATAATGAAACGTTCCTGTGAGTGATAAACACTTTATGAACATGAACTTAAAATATGCATAGTTTAGATAAAAAATAAACAAAAAATTGTGTATATGGGTGTTTAATTCTGTTCGGTGCAAACTCATCTGAGTTTATCAGGCAAACTGAGAAATCCGTTGATTGCCGCGATCGCGCAATTCTTTTCCTGGTCAATTGGCGCCTTCTTTCCGAAAGCCCATAATAAAAATTAAAAAAACTTTTAAAACATTCAAAAATAACTATTGACAGATGAAAGCGAGTAGTGGCGAAAAATCAGCACGTTTATCCCTCTGTTGTTTTCCCTAAAGAAACAGCGTTTCACTGTTGCCACTACAGAAGAGTGAAATACATGAATCATTGATATGAATGATTCATATGAATAATGATGAATAATCATTAAATAATGTTTTTTAAAATATTTATTCAATAAATTACGTAATATTTCATATGTATGTCGTAAACTGACTGCTTGTAAATGTAAACAGTCGTAAATAAAATTGCTGCTTATAAATGTAAACGCATTGAAAAACGCATTTCAAAAAATGAAAAACGCATTTCAAAAAACTTAAAGGCTTTAATATGCTTTAAAAAATATATTTAAAGCAGAATCAGATGTTAGCCGTATTTTTTTTTTTTGATGAATCGTCAAAGAGTCATTCATTTGTTTCTTAATTTGCTGGAATTTGAATCTGAATGGCAACAGTATCGTTTGTTTAGATTTGATTTCTAATAGCTTAATTTTAATTTAGAATTTAATACATTATAAATGGATATGATACACATGTTTTATATGAAAATATGCTGAACAGACATGATTTTAAGTGGAAAAAATTATCATTTAGCTGTCATATGTTAAGATATGTTTTTCATTAAGCCTAACATGGCGTTTAGCTACGGTCGTTTCGCAGACCAGAGTGGTTCGCACCGGCATCGTTCCGTCGGTCACGTGCACTCAGCTTTTATAATAAGTAGATATATCTGACCTATGTCACACTGTAACTCCCGTAATTATGAACCGATTTCGATGTAATTCGGTGTGTACATAGTACATACCAATGTTTCGACCGAGTTCGTTGGCCAGCTTCATCCGCCGTTTTGTTTCAAAATGGCGGCCATTTAAAATTTAAAAAAAAATTTAAAACTTGAAATGTGGTACCAAAAAAATACAAATGGAAAAATATTTTTTTCTTATGTATTTGACCTTTATACAAAGATTCCGGAGCAGTTTTTGTTTCGTCTATATCTTAAAAAATGGCTGAGTTATAGCATTTTGAATTTCTAGCGTGGGTGACATTTTGAAACGTCCTGAATTTTGTCACGCGATAAAAGGCGTATTTATGAACCGATTTGGATGTAATTCGGTGTGTACATAGTATATACCAATCTCTCGACCGAGTTCGTTGGCCAGATTCATCCGCCATTTAAAAAATTTTTAAAAATTTAAAATTTGAAATTTGGTACCAAAAAATTGAAAATGGAAAAATGTTTTTTTCTTATGTATTTGACCTTTATACAAAGATTTCGGAGCAGTTTTTGTTTCGTCTATATCTTAAAAAATGGCTGAGTTATAGCATTTTGAATTTCTAGCGTGGCTGACATTTTGAAACGTCCTGAATTTTGTCATGCGATAAAAGGCGTATTTATGAACCGATTTGGATGTAACTTCGTTTATACATAGTATATACCAATGTCTCGACCGGGTTCGTTGGCCAGCTTCACCCGCCATCTTGTTTAAAAATGGCGGCCATTTAAATTTTTAAGAAATATTTAAATTTGAAATGTGGTACCAAAAATTGAAAATTGAAAAAATATTTTCTTCTTATGTGTTTGACCTTGATAAAAAGATTCGGGAGCAGTTTTTGTTTCGTCTATATCTTAAGAAATGGCTGAGTTATAGCATTTTGAATTTCTAGCGTGGCTGACATTTTGAAACGTCCTGATTTTTCTCACGTAATAACAGGCGTATTTATGAACCGACTTGAATGTACCTTGGTGTGTACATAGTACATACAAATATCTCGACCGAGTTCATTGGCCAGCTTCATCCGCCATCTTGTTTCAAAATGGCGGCCATTTAAAAAAATAAAAAAATAAAAAAATTTAAATGAGATACCAAAAAATTGGAAAATGAAAAAGATTTTTTTTGTATGTGTTTGACCTTAATACAAAGATTCCGGAACAGTTTTTCTTTCGTCTATATCTAAAAAAAAAGGCTGAGTAATAGCATTTTGAATTTCTCTTGTGGCTGACATTTTAAAACGACCTGATTTTTGTCACGCGATAACAGGCGTATTTATGAACCGATTTGGCTGTAACTTGGTCTGTACATAGTACATACCAATGTCTCGACCGAGTTCGTTGGCCAGCTTCATTCACCATCTTGTTTCAAAAGGGTTGCCATTTAAAAAAAATTAAATTTAAAATTTAAAATGAGGTACTAAAAAATTGGAAAATAAAAAAGATTTTTTTTAGGTATTTGGCCTTGATACAAAGATTCCGGAGCAGTTTTTGTTTCTAAAAATTTGTTCTTTTGTTTATATCTTAAAAAATGGTTGAATTATAGCACTTTGAATTTCTAGCATGGCTAACATTTTGAAAAGATCTTGTATTTGTCACGCGATAACACACGTATTCGCCTATTTCGATGTAAGAAGGCATGTGGATAGTATACATTAATACCTCGACCAAATTCGCTGGCCAGATTCATCAGCCATCTTGTTTCAAAATGGCGGCCATTAAATTAAAAAATATATATATATTTAAAGTGAGGTGCAAAAAAATTAGAAATTGAAAAAGGTTTCTTTCTTAAGTATTTGATCTTGATATAAGGATTCAGGAGCATTTTTTGTTTGTCTTTACCTTAAAAAATGGCTCAGATATAGCAGTTTCAATTTCTATTGTGGGTGACATTTTGAAAAATCAGATTTTTTGCATGCGACAGCACTCCTATATATTAACCGATTCCGATGTGAGTGAGCATGTGACAGCAATTACTAAGGTCTCGACCAAGTTCACTGCTTAGCCTCATCCACCATGTTGTCTTAAAATGACAGCACTTTAAGAAATTGCCGAATTTGGCAGCCAAATATAAGTTACTTTAAAGAAAAGCAGCTTGGATAAAGCTGACTAATTTCGCGAAATTCTCATTCATTATATTGATAAAAATTAGTATTGAATCTCCTATATTCGGTTTCCACTAAATTGAGCTTCGTGTGTTTGCATGATATAAGTTGGCTTTTTTTAAATAAAGATTATGAAAGCTACCTCTTCCTCCCGGCAGTGGCCGGAAGGACTTTTTGGCTTCTTGGATTTACTTTTACTCTTTTTTTTTTTTTTTTTTTTTTTTTTTTTTTTTGGTAAAGGTTTTTGGCTTTTCCGCAGCGCCATCTTCAAGCTGCCTTTTGTGCGCTGAACCGCTTAAAATTTCAGACTTTCTGCTCCTGTTATTATGGTATCGCAGCACATCTGGATACGGTGACAACTCTGTTAATTTGACGTAAGATGAAGTTGTTTAAGCTGAAGCTATACTTTGCGCAATCGAAGTTGGGTTTATTTCGCATTGATCGTGCGTCCTTTCTTTACATAGCTTTTTTGCCTTGTCTGAAATATCACTTTCTATTGAGAGCAATTCACTTTCCTCCTCATTTTCAGTGTTCTATTGACATATGTGGATTTAAAAACGTCACATTTGTAGTGATCACGACCTGCGTAGTCCGTACCCTCTTCGTGCCACCAGTCTCTGCAAAAAATGCACTCGATCCAATCCTCTACTATTAGTTCTCTATAGATTTTCAATCAACCTGCACACACAGCTGTTTCCTAAGGTGCACTTTTTGTCTTTTTGGGTTTACTTTTTTTCCGCAGCGTCATCTTCAAGTTGCCTTTTGTGTGCTGAACTGCAAAATTTCAGACTTTCTGCTCCTGTTATTATATAGTATCGCAGCACAATCTGGATACTGTGACAACTCGGTTAATTTGACATAAGATGAAAAGCTATACTTTGCCAAACCGAAGTTGGTTTTATTTCACATTCAGCGTGCGTCATTTCCTTACATAGCTTTTCTGCCTTTTCTGAAATATCACTTTATATTGAAAGCAATTCTCTTTCTCCCTCATTTTCAGTGTTATGTGGTTCAACAAGCTTAGATTCTAATGATCTTCTAATGGCGCTGCTTGCTGACAGGTCAGCATGTACCAAAGATGATTTTTGAAAGGCTATAGAACCCTTAAAGTAAATCCAGCTTTAGCAACGATAGTAGTTTTACCAAAAACAGGTGCGTATTCTTGCACACTTTGGCGCTGCTCACTCTTGCACTATCATCACTAAATATCTTTTAAAAATAAGTAATGCCATTTATTGATAAACAAAACCAAATCACTTATGTGACAGGTAGTCCAATAAGAACCTAATCCATAAAAACAAAACAAAACATAAATTAGCTTTGTAAACTTTATTAAGATCATGTTTTCTAAAAACCACAAGTATTATAACGAGAAGGCCAAAATCACATTTCCTCTTCTAAATCCTTAAAAATTTCACCAAAATAGGCAGTTATTTTCACCATAAACGTATCATGCCAGTACATCTTTTACAACTGTCGCTAAATGCAAAACTCCGTTTTGGGATTAGCTAATAGCTCTGCGTGCTCTTGTACACCGCGCATTCTTGCACCACCTTACCCTATTTTAAGATTTCATATTTATTACACTTAACTCCATTGCATATTTAACTCCGTTCTCCATTGTTGTTCTAATTCGTATACAGTGGTACCATAAAGAATATTTGGTGATTCATAACCTGTACCAGGCGAACAGAAAAATGTCTTAAAATTTACAAATTTATAATTAATTTATAAAAATATTAAAACGTTGTATTATCATCAAAAATACAATTGTGGATGTAATTTTTACTATTATGGTATATCAAAAAGTGGGAGAAAAATAGATTACAAAATTAAAGTTAGAATTTTGTAATCTATTTTTACATAATATGTAATAAGTCAAAATATAGTCTAAAATTTGCATCTAGAATAACAACTTCTGAAACACAAAGTTATGTTTAATACGCAGATGTGTTTTATAAAAATTCCTTACTGTTTAGATTACATACATCCCAGATAGCAATTTTAGTTTGCAGAAAATTTTCAGCAATCTTATTTTGCAGACTTGCAATGTTGCAGCAAGCTCAGCATGACAAGTCTGAAAGTTCATAACATGACTGCAACAAGATTATGCAAACTCCGAAGTCACCATACTTTGAACTTGCAGCTAAGTTGTCGTGCAAGTTGCAATCTTGTTGCATCAATCTTACTGCAAACTCATAGCAAACTACTAATATTGCGATGTCAGACTATTTGCAAACGCATTGTAAATTTGCAATATTGTCATGTCAGAACATCTGCAAATGAATTGCAAACTCGGAATTTTGTCATGACAAGTATAGCTGCAAATATGTAGTAATTTCATTGAAATGTTGTCAATTCTCTGAATTTTGCGTGTAGTACACAGATAAAATAGGATTTTTTGAGACAACAGATGGCCATTCACCCAAATTTGGGAAGAACTTCGTTTTGATACTAAAAATGAAGATCCAATGAGTACTAAAAAAATAAAGTTGTTTTATCATGTTTTGTGCGCAAAAGGGGGCATTGTTAGCTCAGGGAGGGGGGTAACTAAAAATAAATAAATAAGTAGGTGAAATGGGATATTGTTCATTATGTTTTTTATAATTCCGAATCAGGTGAAATCATGAGCAAGTCAATATGATCCTTTCTTACAAAGTTACGGCAGGTTTTATTAATACAAAGTCTTTTGCAGGTGAAATAGGTTTTTACAGTAACAAATGATTGCTATTCACGAAAGCTTGAGACAAACCTCGTTTTGGCACTACAAATTAAGATCCGACGAGTCTCCAAAATGTAAAGTTGTTTTGCCGTGTTTATTTATTTATTTTTTAATTTTTTAGGGGAGGGGGCGGGGGATGGGCATTTTAGCTCGAGGGGGCAAAAATCAACTTTTTTTAAATAGGTCAAGTGGGATATCGTTTCGTATGTATTTGAATAACATTATCGGCAAGTCGATACGAACATTTATAAGAAAGTTACAGAAAAGATTTTATCAATGCAAAGTGGAAAATTATATTTTATTTTTTAGCATAGTTTTGTCACATTTATTTTACGTTTAAAAAGAGTTTTTATATCATATTAAGTCATCTCAAAACTATTAAATGTCTTCAAAATAGCAATAATCAAAATCAGGATAATTTTGAGTTTATTTCAAAGTCATAAAATTTACCAAAATCCACTACTTATTACCTGGACTAACTTTGTAAATAATGATCGCATCGGCTTGCGTGCGATATCATTTGATTCAGAATAAAAAAAATTCAAAACAAACGATACTCCATTTGACATTTAAAAAATAAGTTCTGTTCGCCCACGCCGTGTTAAAGTCCCCCCCCCCTCCTCAAAAAGAACCCCACGATGAAACAACTTTATTTTTTTTTTTGGGGGGGGGACTCATCGTATCTTCATTTCTAGTGCCAAAATGAAGTTCTTACTAGATAAATTTTCTTGAATGGCTATAAGTTGCTACTGTAAAAATCTACGATATCTGCACCAAATTATAATTTTCGACTTCGTATTCATAAAACTTGTCGTAACTATGTAACAAATGACTGTATCAATTTGCAAATGGTAATCATTCAATAATAATAATAATAATAATAAAAACATAATAAACGATACCTGTCTCTTAACATACACTCATTGCCATAAAAATTTGCGCACCAAGAAAAAGATGTCCAAATGAAACGAAATTTTACACGTGTAAGTACGACTGTGATATAAGTAGGTGATTAGAAAACCAAAGAAAAAGGATCATTTATTGCAGAAAAAAGTGCAAATGAACGGAAATTTTAGTACTCTGTTGGGCCTCCTCTAGCGCGAATGCACGATGCGATACGAGCGGGCATTGAGGCATACAAGTTCCGTATGTTGTCCTGAGACATCTAGTTCCACAGTTGCTGTAAACGCGCCTCGAGTTCAACCAAAGTCGTAGGGTGTCCAACTTGCCATCCCAAATGATCCCAGATATGCTCGATTGGTGACAAATCTGGTGATCGAGCAGGCCAGGGAAGGGTTGTAATGTGGCGGAGGCAGGGTTGTGACATCCTTGCTGTGTGTGGCCGAGCATTGTCTTGCTGAAAAATGGTTCCTGGGAGCCCTGCCACGAATGGCAACACATGTGACTGAAGGATGTCCTGGACGTACCGCTGGGCTGACATTGTGGCACGGATCAATATTAGGAGTGACCGTGTATCGTAAGCAATGGCACCACATACTATCACACCAGCTGTAAGAGCGGTGTGTCGCTGTAAAGCGAAGGCAGGATTGATGCGTTCACCACGGGTCCTCCAGGCACAAACAAGTTTGTCATCGCTGCTCAAATTGAATCTAGACTCGTCGCTGAAGACGACCTGGTTCCATTCCGTTGCAGTCCAATCCCGTCATGCGCGACACCACTCCAAACGGAGGCGTCGGTGGGTGGGTGACATTGGCAGCACACGTAATGGGCGCCGCGATACCAGATGTCCTTCAGCCAAGTGCCTTGTGATGGTTCAGGAAGACACAGGGGTCCATAGTGAAGATGCTGCCTGTGTCTGGATAGCGGCCAATGAGGCTGTTGGCTCTATGCGTGAGTTTCGTATGATGTGACGGCCTTCTCGACGACTGGCCTGTCGAGGGCGTCCCGAGCCTGGTCGCCGTGTAAATGACATCTCTTCAGTCCACTGGTCCAAACATCTCCTCACAGTAAAATCAGAACCACCTACTTGATGAGCTACTCGCCGAGCTGATCACCCAGCTTCCATCATCCCGATGATTCTTCCCCTCTCGAACTCCTACAGCTGCTCATATTGTCTTCGATGGCTATGTAACGGCATGTCTACCTCAGCGTTTCCTTTGCAAAAGAAAAGGTACACTCAGACAAGGTCTCCTTACCTGTTTTATACTCCAAGGAGGACGAAGTTCAATGCCCTCTAGTGGTATTACGCAATGCGCAATCACGCTGCATTTCTAATCATTTGCATATCTGCCTGATATGTACCTTCTTGCCAAGTTTCGTTACGATCCTACAATTATTTCTTGGTGCGCAAATTTTTATGGCAATGAGTGTACTTAAAAAAATTTTAGGTTGCCCCACCCGCTCCCTGAGTTAAAAATGCCCCCAAAAGATGATAAAAGAACTTTATTTTTTAAGGACTCATCGAATATTCATTTTTAGTATCAAAATGAAATTCTTCCCAAACTTTGGTGAATGGTCACTAGTTGCCACATTTCTACTCAATTTTTGATTGTATATTTTTAGATTGTGCGAGTTTTGTGCAGGATTCTATATAATCGGAGGTTTGTCAAATGCTTGACATTTTTATGCTATATAGACCGAGTAAACAAGGACTTATAGTTTAAAGTAGATGCCAAATCACCACAAATATGCTACCACACCCGCAGGAATTAAACCCGACATAGTTGAATCGGAGGCCACAGGGCTAACCATTCAACTACCTGGTAAGCCCCAATAATTTCCAATAATATACCTTAATTTGTTTAGAAGTTTTATTAGACTCGCCGATTCTCAATTAGTTGCTTATTGCCTTCTAATTCTTAGAAGGTAATTAAAAACATTATCTAAAAATAAGTGGTCCATGTACATAACCAATGCAATGCAAACCTAGATGAGTATAAGCACACACCCTCAATTTTAATTTCATATATAATTTTATTAAAGAAAATATAATTTATTTTCATTTCTTTTTGGCCAGAGTGGGATATATTGCTAAAACTTATTAACTTCCAGAAGGAAAAAGAAAACTCATTTTAAAATTGAAATTTCCCTATTCTTAAATCTGAATAAATATAATTCCACAAAAACAAAATATTTGAAAAGTTTCAATAATTTAAAAAGAACAAAGTTATAATAAAACAATACAGTCTATAAAATTACAAAGTTTATTTTCACACAGTTACAAATAATAGTTTCTAACACAAAGTATTAACATAATATTTACCAAATTAACATACAATTATTTAACATTCTTGTCTATATTATTTCCGTGTCTTTGCATCCTAAAAGAGAAAAACAATAGAGTGCATTTTAAAAGTTACAAGTTAAATTTTCACTGTTTTCAAGAATCCTGCTTAGAATTAGTTCTAAAGGTGATCACAAATTATAACTCTTCAGGCAAAATGACCGAATTGCTAATGTTAATCTAACGAGATATATATTTTTAAATATCTCGTTTGTATTTTTATATTTTAAAAAGACTTTTTTTTTGCATTGGATAGCTGAGGTAAATTTCTGCGATTGTGGTTTTTTACTTTATTTTAAGTTCGTTGAAGTTTTTATTTTATTTTCTTTCTTTCTTTTTTTTTTCTTTTTTTTTTGTGCGGACACTTTCACTCTTTTCACTGTTTATACTGGCTCCAAAAGTGAAAGTATATATAAAAAAAATCATTTAAAAATATTGAAATGCAACCGAGTTACCTTAAAAAAATTCTCTTATTGGATTAACATTGGCGAATGGGTGTTTCCGCTTGCCTGAAGTAGCCTCTTAACCCTTTAAGCCCTGACTCACACAATTGTGTGGGTGATACTAAAGTAAAAGAGAATGACTATTTCCTGTTTTTGTGCGATTTAAAATCAAATCTGCACATTTATATGCTTTAGATATTTTGATAAAACACAACTAGGGGTACCAACTACAATACAGGGTTAGATTTTCTGCTTTTAAAAAGACTATATCATCTGGCAGCACTAGAAAAAAAGTATGTACTGTCGTAATTTCTTTTAAATATGATTTATAGTGCTTGCTTAGATTTAATATTTCTTTTCATATAGTTTATTCCTGATTTTAATTGATTTTATCTTTGATAAATTTAATTAGGCTTCACAAATGTTGAAAAACAAATGAACCACACAATTGTGCGGGTCCGGCATTTACCATTTCCAAGATACAATTCCTAATATATAAAATTTTTATTTTTAAGTGATTTTTTTAAACTTATGTTTTTAGCAATTTATTTTTTATTAATTACATTTTTAAAGCTGACCAATTTAAATTAATAGGTTTGTACTATTCATGATTTCTATTTAAAATGGATAGTATTAGATATATAATATGCACATGTAACGGACTGTGTGTTTCTGCTCTGAGTTATAGATGCCATATATGATTTATAAGTTTTATATGAGTTATATGCATACCACGAGATTGATTTTTAAGTTTGATAAATTCATTCCATTTTGTCGACACAGCAAGTAAACCACCAGGAATAAATAATAAATTATGGAAAGTTCAGCAAATGCTCTACAGATTCCGTAGTGTCTGCTTGAATTTACCTGGAGATCAGGGAAATTTTCCCATAGACGAGCAGACGATTCCTTTTTTTAGGATGTGCCTCAGAAAAGCAGTATATAAAAAACAAACCACACTCTGTTGTAACAGCATCATCTGGGATAGTTTTAAATTTTGTATTATACCAGTGGGAAAGTACAGACCTGGTCCACAAGGATCTGGGCTTAGGACCTGCTGAAGTCTTTACTCTGGTTCAGACCTAGTTTTATGTACTTCGATCGGTATTTCAACAAAATACCGCTGCTGGAAAAAACTAAAAAACTAAAAAACTAAAAAAAAAAAAAAAAAAAAAAAAAGAAATTTGAAGGATCAGGCACAATCCAAAGGAAGTGAAGGGCATACCATTTGTCAAAGGCTCTTAAGAGGGGTGCGAGCATTGAGCACGTCTCAGTAAATGAAATTGTAGTGGTCTGTCCAATAACAAAAATAGTTTCAAATATTTTCATTGTGGCTGATGAAAGTTATCTCACTAAACAACAAATTTTTTTTTCTTAAACTTTTATTTTTAGATATTTGCACACATAATCCCAAACTACACAATTGTGTATATTTAGCCCAAAAACGGCTGCATTAAGGCCGAACCCACACAATTGTGCGGGTCCTCTCTTGTCATAACCTGACATCGGGAATTTTTTTGTATTTTTTTTTTCAATCAAATACGATCCTATCGATATGGGGAAACCACCCAAACTTTCAATTTCTACCAAAAAAACTCCCGGTCATATAGGGTTAAGAGCCCATATTAGTCACTTGGAAAAAGTCGAACGCTAAGGGTAAGTCTATGGAAGCGTTATTTTCAAATTTCTCGCTAAAATTTTAATATTTTTGAATGTTTTTTTTTTGCATAGAATAGCTGAGGATGATCTACAACTGGACTAGTTTTTACTTTTTCGATTTTGATTATTTTTTTTCTATAATAGGATAGTTTCCATTTCGGAACCGGTTCCGAAAGTAATTGTATTTTTTAAAAAAGAATCTGAAACCGAAATTGAAAAAGTAAAAACTAGCCAGGCTGTAGATCGTCCTCAGCTATCCTATGCAAAAAAAAAAAAAAAAAAAAAAAAAAAATCATTCAAAAATATTAAAATTTGAGCGAGATATTTGAAAATAACGCTTCCGTAGACTTAGCATCAGCGTTTTTCCTTTCCCCGTGACTGAAGAGAGTTCTTAAGAATGTACATTAGTCATGCGAAGAAACTCGAACCCTAATGTTAAGTATGTTATGTGGGAGAAATCTTCACAGCGATAAAGCTATACAGCTTAAATGAGAAAGAAATATATGCATAGGATACCTGAGGTCGATGTATATAGTTGTGCGTTTGTAACTTTCCGATTTTATCAGTTTTTTTTTATGCGGATATTTTCACTATTGGAACTGGTTGGAACGCGTTGTGAAAGTGAAACTATCCTCATATAAAAAAACAAATGCAAACAAAATAGAAAAGTACAAACTCACAACAATAGATATCGACCTCAGGTATCCTGTTTAACGAAAATTATTTAAAAATATTAAAATGCGAGTGAGAAATCTGTAAAGATTTTTTTCATAGATTTAACTTGAGTTTTTCCGCGTAAAGGGTCTACACTAGTCACGCGAAGAAATTTGATCACTAATGTTCAACCTATGGTTAAATTTTTTTCAAATTTATCGCTTGTGTTTTAATATTTTTACACGATTTTTTTTCCATGATACCTGAGGTCGATATCTAATGTTAGCGTTTGTGTACTTTTTCGATTTTGGTTACAGTTTTTTTATACGAAAATAGTTTCACTTTCAGAACAGGTTCCAACCTCTTCCGAAGGTGAAAGTGTCCGCATATTGAAAAACTGTTACCAAAACAAAAAAAAAAGAACAAACGCACAACAATTTATTTCGACCTCGGGTATCCTATCCGAAAGAAAAATCACTTAAAATATATATTAAAATGTGAGCAAGATGGGACAAATCTTTCATAGGTTTAACATTAGAGTTCGAGTTTTTCCGCGTAAAGGGTTAAAACTAGTAACGCGAAGAAATTTTAACGCTAATGTTAGACCTGTGGGGAAAATCTTTTCAGATTTCTCGCTTGCATTTTAATATTTTAAAAATATTTTTGGCATAGGGTACGTGAGGTCAATAATTTTTATCGTGCGTTTGTACTTTTTCGATTTTGGTTACAGTTTTTCATATCAAGATAGTTTCACTTTTGAAACCGGTTAGAATCGGTGCTGAAAATGAAACTGTACTTATATAAAAAACTGCAACCAAAATCGAAAAATTACAAATGTACGATAAAAGTTATCGACATGGGGTACCCTATGCAAAAACTCTTTTAAAAATATTAAAATTAAAGCGAGAAATCTGTAAAGAATCCTCCCATAGGATTAACATTAGCGTTAGAATTTTTCCACATGACTAGTGTAAGAGGCTATTTCAGTCACGTGAAAACACTTGTTCGGTAATGTTAATTATGTGGGAGAAATTTTTAAAAATATCTCGTTTTCATTTGATTATTTTTAAATGATTTTTAGGTGCGTTTGTAATTATATAAATACGTAACACCTATAGTCGTCGTTCGGTCCGTCTGTCTGTCCGTCCGCATATAGCAGAGAAAAAACTACCCAACCGAATGGTCTGAAATTTTAAATATATAATTGTTGCAAAATTTTGTCGAGTTATTTCAAATTTTGTGAAAATCGGATGTATAGTTTAATTACAGGGACATTCAAAAGTTTTCCGTTACATTACGGCCAATGGGGAAAATTATTGCAAGTGCATTTTAATGATGTTACAGCCTTCCGAACGGTCTGAAATTTTAAATATATAATTGCTGTAAAATTTTGTCGAGACATTTACAATTTTATGAAAATCGGATGTATAGCTTAATTACAGGGACAGTCAAAGTTTTCCGTTACATTACGGCCAATGGGAAAAAATTATTGTAAGTGCATTTTAATGATGTTACAGCCTTTCGAAGAGAATGAAATTGTTGTGCACTTATGAAGTGCACTAAAATATACATTCAGTAGAATATGTGGTGCAAAAAATATTTATAAAACTAGTTATAGTAAGAACGCACCTCATTTGCCACGTTTGACGAGCAATTTCTAACTTGTTTTTTTTTTTCGCATATGACAGCTGAGATCGATCTAAAAAAAGAACGCTTTTTACTTTTTCGATTTTGTTTGCCGGATTTTTTTATGAGGATGCTTTCACTTTCGTAACCGATTCCGAAAGTGAAAGTGTTCTAATTAAAAATACTTGTAAACAAAATAAAAAAGTGCAAAAGGATCTTTGTACAGATCCACCTTAGCTTTCAAATACAAAAAAAAAAAAAATTAAAATATCAAAATTCAAACGAAAATACCTTAAAAAAATTCTCCCATTGTATTAATATTAGCGAACGGCGTATTTTCGCGTAACTGAATTAGTCTCATAACACTACATATATATACTTAACCCACTACATAATTATACATAACCTACACTAGTCACGCGAAGAAACTCGAACGCTAACGTTAGTATATGGGAGAAATCTTTACAGCTAAAATGCTATACAGCTTAAATAATATATATATTTGCATAGCATACCTGAGTACTACGAGTATATACGCGGCATTCTCACAATCTTTTGACTTTCGGGAATAAAAATCTGGTGAAATTAAACATGCTAAAATCACATTTTAATCTGAAGAGCCAAATGCCTTAATGATTCAAAATAAAGAAAAAATGGTCAGCAGCGAAAATTTTTTCATTTAACTGCGGTTTAAGTTAAAATTGCGAGTTTAATTTTCCTTACCATTTTACCCCTATAACTTTTTATTTTCTTCTAAATTTTTACTTATAATGAATTTGCATAAGTACCCACAGGACATTCAAATAAGAAATAATACAAATGTAGTACTTTTAATACAGAATTTGTGTATAACATTGTCTTAAAGGGGTGTTAAAAAAGGGACGGTAAGATAAAAAAAGGGGGGGTGGTATAGGAAAAAAGGGACGAAATGGGAAAAAAAAAGGGACTGTAAGGATGGAACGGTAAGGAAAATTATCACTTATTTTTAGGAAAATCATGTTAAGACTAAGTGATAGCCACAATGTTCATTGATTTCTAGAAACAGTTGTTAACATTGGATTAAATATTTTTTTTTCTTAATTTAGCTCAAAAAGTGCAGAAATAAATCTTGGGGACGGTGAAACTACCAATAAAGCCACGATCTTGAAATTGATATTTAAATGCTGATTTAAATTCTGCAGTAAATTTCCTGTCAAAGAATTTTAGTCATTCTTTCTCTAGCATACTTCTGCATGAGACAAAACTTGAAAAAAATTCTGTGGTTGCATCTGAAGTGATTTTCTGTATAAGTTTAGCAAGAGGGACGGTGGGGATGAAAAACCCAGGTACAGAGTTCAAAAAATAATATCAACCGTAAAAATGTGTGCAGGTTAATTTTTTGCACAATATTTATATTAAACAATTGTCCCAGTTTCGGAAAAAAATGACATCGAATTACTTTTATTGAAACAATTTTATACAGACAGCTCCAAATTTAAAAATCAGCATCAGGGACACGGGACGGTATAGGAGTTTTCTGGTATTTGGACCCCCAACATCGTCCAAAACTTATTTATCTCGTTAATATTGTTATGCAATCATGCAATGGAATGTTCCCCAGTATATGAAATTAAAAAAAAACACAAAAAAATGTATTAAAATAAAAATTATTATTCAGGGACATAAAAGTCAAAAGATTGTGAGAATGCCCAATATATTGTTGTGCTTTTGTACTTTTTCGATTTTGGTTGCAGTTTTCTTTTATATGAGTAGTTTCACTTTCAGAACAGGTTTCAAAATTGAAAGTATCTGCATATAAAAAATAGCATAAAAGCTCGAAAAGGTACAATTGTACAACTATATATATCAACCAGATGTATCCTATGCAGAAAATAATATTAAAAAATATTAAAATGTGAGCTCGAAATATGCAAAGAACTGTCCATAGAATTAACATGAGCTTGAATGTTAAATTTTACTTCGGGTGACTAGTGTCGGTTCTTAAGAATTACATTTTATTAAAGATTGTTATCATAGAAGAAAATAATAAAGATGCAGTTGAACACTATTTTACATGTGAAAAAGGATTCAAAACGAAACATCTTTAATAATAACACAAATAAATAGTCTTCGAATCTGTCATTAACAATATGACAATGAATTAAGGTTTTAAAGTCCGAAGTTTTAATTATCACAAAAAACTCTTTTGTAACCATTAAAATAATATTTTGGTGCTATGGTATTCGAGGTTTTAAGTATCACACAAAACTATTTCATAACTTTTTTTTTTGGGGGGGGGGGGAGAGGAGGGAGGTTTTAAGTAATTATTCAATGTATTTTAGTTATTTAGCTCTAATTCATTGCAAAAAAAAACTTACCAATCAAGTTTCAGTACAATTGTTTGCGGCAGGACTCGAAATGGAAAAATTCACGAGCCGGAAATCTATTTTTCAAAGTTTGACAATTTTTTTTTTAAGTTTTAGGCAAATTTATGTCTAACAGTAAAAATCAATTTTAAAAAATGCACTCAAAATTCAAAATAATCAAAAAAGTTATAGTCAGCACAATAAAAGTTATATGTATAAAACTATATTAATAATATGTTTTAACGAATCGGAACGATATTTACCATAATTTGACAAACCAGCCGAAGTGTATTGGAGGATATACGGAGGTATACGCCGTATACCTTCTGGATTTTTAAAAAAAGCTCCGTATACCCCCGGTCTCTCGAATAAAGCTACATCATATATACTCTAGACATGATGTTCATGATTTTAGCGTACACTCTCTGATTTTTTTTTACGATTACAACACTGCAAACCAGATCAATATTTGGCATAATTTTACGAACTGGAATATTGTTCCGATTTGCTCAGGCACATTTCAAGCTCAGGTTTGCTGACGCGAAAAATTAACAATTTCAAAATATTCGCATTTAAAATTTAAGAAAAATAGGAAATAAAAAGACTTATACACATCTGATTAACAAGCAGTTATGTCAAAAGAAAAGAGAAATTTTTAAAGAATTAAATAAAACTGACGCCGGAAGGAAATACTGTTAATAACTTTAATAAAAATTAGAAAATAGCGATACAATAGAAGTCCATGATAAGAAGCATGGAGAATAGCACACTAAGAAACTGTTTAAAATACTTAATATTTATATAGAGAAAAGGGTTTAATGGACATGAAAAGATAATTTAAATTTAAAGATACATTCGAACGCACTGCTGAATTCAAGAGGAGGGGCATTCCCTCCGGAAGGTTTGAGATTTTATGCTTTTTAATAAGCAATTTCCACACCGAATCTCTAAAATGCCCCCCTCCCCCTCCAGAGCCGCAGAAATTGCTCCCGGAGAAAAATATCTGAATTCAACACTGCTCGATCGGCATGAATAGCAAGAAAAAAAGAAAATATTAATTAAAACGATATCTTAGCAATTCCCCTTAAAGTTGAGAGTAATTCATTTAAAAATTAAAATTTTCAATAATGCCTTAACATGGACCAAAACCAAACTATTTTTAAAATGTAAGCATTCCTCAGTAAATAAACATAACTTTTTAATTTATTAGAATTTCTGTACAAAATAAGTTGTAGTTTGTACAGAGAAAATACAAAAATATCCGAATCACATTTGAATAATTAAAATAATAAATACCTTTATATCTGGGTTCTTTAATTGAACGCTAATCAAATGGCGCCGCTAATCATGGTATTCAATAAAGAAGTGTTGTAATTTTGTCTTTGTCAAATTTCCGCGCATGCGCGTTTATATCTGTTCTCCTTCCAACAAAAGGAATTTTTCGCTTACGTCGTTATTTTATGACAGTGTTGTATCAGTTTTAGAGCAAAGTTGCGTTGCAAGGGAGCGATTGATTATATTCCGTCTACCTAGTAGTGTCCTTGCGGCAATATTATTACTTCAAATTTGTCGTGACAAGAAAATATCAAGAAAAAATTAATCTTGCTGCAATTGTTCATGCTATCTGGGATACACAATGGTGCTACAATCCATGTAGGATTTTGACCTCCGTCTAGATACCTCTCCGGACCTTCCGATCTCTGGCCTTTACTTTATAATTTATAATTTGATTTTGTGCTAGATCTTTCTCTACCTCTTCTTGCCATCTCTTCCGTGGTCTATCAATCTTTCTTTTCCCAATTATATTACCACTATAAATCTTCTTTGTGCTTCGCTCATCTCTTATTCTGATTAGATGGCCTAACCATTGCATTCTTCTTATTTTTATAGTATTTATTATATCTTTTTCATTGTATAACTGTTCAATCTCCATATTTGTAATTATACGCCATGTATTGTCTTTTTTAATAGGTCCAAAAATTTGTCTTAGGATCTTCCTTTCCCAAGTGATAAGTAGCTTTTCATCTTTTTGTGTAGTGGTCCAGGTCTCACTACCATAAATTACTATTGGTTTTATAACAGTTTTATAAATTTTAAGTTTGGATGTTCGGGATATTAGAGATGATTTTAGGATGTTTCGAAGAAAAAAATAGCATGTATTTCCTGCTGCAAGTCGAGTATTAATCTCTGCTTCTGCTATATTATCACAGGTGATCGTAGATCCTAAATATTTAAATTCTGTTACTTCATTAAATTGTAATTCATTATTTATTCTTAACGTTGCTGTTGTCTGTGATTTCATTCAGTCCAATTTCATGTATTTTGTTTTTTTCTTTATTAACCACGAGACCTAGTTTTTTCCCTTCAGTGTCTAGTTTATTGTATATTTCAATCAAGACTTTCTTATTTCTAGCAATTATATCAACATCATTTGCAAATGCAAGGATTTGTAGGGAGCGATTCATAATAGTAGCTCCTCTGTTGTTGTAGATGCTTCTAATTATTTTCTCCAGGCATAAATTAAAAAGAATTGTCGAGAGAACATCACTTTGCTTTAGACCTGAACTCACTGCAAATTCTCTGGGAAGTCTTCCCTGTACTTTAACTTTAGCTTTTGTGTTTTTCAGTGTTAATTTTATTAGTTTAACTATTTTATCAGGTATTTTAAATTCCTTTAATATTTCACATAACTTATTTCTGCTTATACTGTTACTGTTTAGATTAAGACGCAGTTTTTCATAGCAGTAAGTCAGACATCTCATTTTCGATTATTATCAGATGTCCTACTGATGCTCTGAGGCGACGGTATATGAACCAAGTAATTTGAGTCTAAAAATAATATTAACTCTTTATATCCCAAATTAGGAATTAAATATATCTTCTCGAAACTTTTCCCCCTTGTATCACTATTCTATATTAGGATATATGCACTAAAAATAAAAGATAAAATTTTTTTTGTTAATTACGGCTAATTACTTGATATGGTACTTCAAAGTACCGTTGGGTCGTAACGCTTGGACAAAAATCGAGACATAGAAAAAAATCAAATTTTCCTTATTATTTTAATGTGACTTATTATGCATATATCTAGTTTATATATGTATATGATGCATATAATGACTAGATGCTGATGCTGTTGGTGCATCATCAGCCAGCATTTTGCCATCAGAAGAATATTCTACAGTTGTAACAGCATTGTCCGATGGAAAGCATATTTGAAAGAAATTTCCAAACTTTTAGTTGTAGAAAACTCAAAAGGGTTCATAAAAATGCTAAAAGATATTTTTAGTTTTTTTTTCTGATTTGTAATTTTTTCCACTTTGTTTTATAAAAATATAATATTTTTTGTAAAGATAAAAATAACGTATTTTTTGCTTCATTATTCGCCAATTGACATACTTAAATCATGAAATATCTCCCGATACATCGTATCAAAATCCACCTGTCTAACACCCACGCATCCCTAGTAATTATGCACGTTTTTATGCACCATATGTATTCAAAAGTTAAAAATCTAAGTCAAAATTCTGTTCAACGTAATCCCGACGGTACTCAAAAGTACCGCTTTGAAAAGTGCTTTGTAAAGGAAACAAATTAATTTTCTTTTAGCATGACGAATAGTCAAGTGATCTATTCAAAACAAGAAAAAAATACGATAGCCTTTACATTTAAAATTTCAGATGTTTCCAAGCAAAAGTTGGGGATATCATGCCAAACAATAAAACGGAAACAAAATTGAGACACACACGCGCCAAATTAGCTTCCCAAACAATTTTCATCTTACTGGAACTACTATTGCTGTCAATTGATGGTCAAGGAAAACATTTACTATTGTTTCTTAAAATTCCCATTGCGAATGCATTCAATGAGTGTGTTTTAATTGGGATAGAAAACTGTGGTACTTTAAAGTACCGTCGGGGGATAAAGGGTTAAACCGGTGCGTGTGTGTATGCGTATGTTTATGGAGTTATACTTTAAGAAAAAGAGAGTAATTTCAACTACTTATAACTCATAATAGTAGTTTTCAAAACGACTTTAGAAATCTTTTTTTTAATATTTCAAATTTATTAATTGTTAAATTTTTGTATTGCTTTTTAATGTTGATATGTTTAATAAATATCTTGCGTAGGGGGTTCTGAGAAATAGTCCTAATTTGGTCATTTCATGTTTATATTATCGGCTTATTATTATTATTATTTTTAATGCTGCTATGTGGCATAGTATGCGGGCCACAGGCATACCTGTTCCAAAATTTTGCAACTTACTGAATTTCGTTCAGCCCTTGAGAAAACTAATTTTTAAATAGTCACTTGAGTAATTCTGATAAACAAATACATGTACTATACTAAAAAGTACTTTAAAGAAAATTGTGAGCTTTATATTTTGTAATGCGTTATGTTTTCAGATTTCCGGATGATAAAATTGCGAGGAACATAGATGAAGCATTTATGTGGGGGAAATCTTTGCTGATCGCTCCAATTTTAGAACAAGTAATTTATTTTATTTTTATATGTTAATATTTCATTTTATATCAGAATGTTTTGGATTTGCGAGTTTTGATACGGGTATTATAGAAAAGAAAGTAGTAATACTGATTTTATTAGCCCCTGGTACGGTATGCTATTTATATATTTCAACTTATTTTGTGTTGTTTCCCAAAAATAACATTACCTTACAGAAGCCAGCCGTAAAACAAAGCAGTACAATTAAATACTCTATTGCAATTTTTTAAACTTCTAAAGCATCTCACATTTTCAATTTTTATACCGTCGTATTGGAAAAAAAAGTACTTTTAAATGCAATTTGTTTGAAAACTGCATCTCCATTTGTTTTTGAAATATTAATTTTTTTCTAGTTTTTAGCGATATTTGCTTAATTTTGGCAACTTAAGTACTCCATTTCTGTAGAAAGTAAGGGAAAATAGTTGAAAAACAGCAATTACATCTTTTTGTTGCCACTTTCTCATAAAAACTGAAAAAAAAGTAATTAAAATACGTGCTATTTTGAAAAAATATAAATGAATTGATTTCTTTTTGCTGCATTTGTGTATTATTCTGAGATAGTGACGTCCTACCCATGCTTTATTGTAGATGTTTATGATTGGATCGTAAATGAGGAATTTTTCAGCGGATTCGAATGACGTCGTTTTATATAAATAAAATCACGTGTTTTAAGTCTTAAAACTGTGCTGCATTAAAGTCCCGATTATCTGAGTCCTGCTCAATCGAGTTATTTTTTTCTGATGGACTGATGGCTTCTATTATTAGGAAAGAGCCATTATAAATGAAGTGTTAGGTGAAGATGAAAGAGCAGCCGTAAAAGTTAGACCTCTGATCTTTTGGTCAAAATGGGGGGAAAAAATGGACATTTTTTTTTTTCAAAAAGTCCAAATATTCAATTACGCTTTTCTTTTTCATGTCTACAGAGAAGTTTCGGTATTAGTTACAGCGTCTTCGAGCAAATAGGATTTCTCACGTGCCTTTGCATATTCAGGAAAAGGCTTACAATCCTTCTGAGCATTAACTGCAAATGCTGAAGTTGAAGGATGAACAAATGGATTTTTTGTTTTTTTCTTAAGTCGCAGAAAAATGTTTCGAATCAATTCCACGTAGAAATATTTCCCTTCTAGACTACAGTTTCTCCACTATTGATTTTTCGTGGTTTTCCTACGGAATGTTTCAAATAATTTCTGAATATCCAGAAACAGAATTAGAACAACAGTTCACAGTATTATGTCTAACGAAGTGGTATAAAATTCCAAGTTTTTATAGTGAAATAAACAAACATGACAGCAGCAGCATAACTTTCCTCCTGTTCTTAAAACCCAGCTAATAGAATTCATGGTGGTAATATTCTTCGTTATGCACACGACAAGCACGACATCAGTGTGCATCATTCTAAGCGCCAATTTTCGATGATCCTCTATATGATAATGTAGTCGTATTTTTTTATATCACGTTATACTGAAAAAAATCTATGAAACGATTTGATAATTGCCTTGAGAATGGTAAAAAATGCTGTCGATCTTAACAAAATTTAAATTTTGTGTCAATTGCAGAATTTCAATGTAAATTAAATAATGATGGAGAGAGGCATAAAAAAATTCCATCTTAGAATTTAATAAAAGTTAAATAGGATCTTTGGTAAAAGGAAACTTTGATAAGAAAAAGTAAGAAATAAGGGAAGTAAATAGGTGCATATATTCCTTTATAAGTTATTAAATGTTACCATATTTAAATGATTAAATAAATATTAAACAAAAACATAATTTGCCGAACAAATTTATTTCCTACATAAATTAAGCCCGAGAAGGGACGGATATTAAGATATTTCATTCAGTTAGTTCAACATTTAATGTTAAATTTTTGTAACAAATTAGTTAAACCATGTGGACATTAAAAAGTAAAAATGAAATTCAAACAATGTGATACTTAAACACCCTAAAAACTCAGGTTCCGTTCAAACGCCATCGAAATAAATCTTAGACTCTTTTCCAAATTTAAGTTGCAAATATTTGTATTGCTGATTTTGTATTATGTTTACGGTAGGCGAAAACAAATGATTATGTATACCTAAAATACAAACCTTACAAAAAAATCTAAGTAATCCTAAAGAAAGCAGAGGGCATACGCTCTAAGCAGAGGGTATACGCTCAAGCACCCTACAGTGTATATACTATACAGCTTTTTTGAGAAGCAGAGAGTATACGGGTTCCTTAAAAAATTCCAGAAGATATACGGTGTATAACACCGTATACCCTCCACTGCATCTCTGATTTCGATTTCGTTTGAATGGAATCTAAGTTTTTAGGCTGTTTAGGTATCATATTGTTTGAATTTCATTTTTATTTTTTAATGTTTACTTAGTTTAACTAATTTGTTATAAAAATTTAACATTAAATGTAGAACGAACTGAATAAAATATCTTAATATCTGCCCCTTATCGGGCTTAAATTATGTAGGAAATAAATTGTTTTGTTTTTAATTTGTTCGGAAAATTATGTTTTTGTTTAATATGTCAGGTTTTTTTAATAACTACTGCATTCAGACGAACTCATTTAAAAATTAATTCGATGTGTCATCATCAGGTTTGATCTACAAGGTATCGCATCACAATTTGTAACGTATTTACCAATATTTAATACAAAATGTTTCATTTGTTCGGTAGTGCAAAGTTTGGACAACACTTCCAGTCTGAACATAAAAAATCTTTATTAAAAAAAAGCATTAAAAAAAAACCAATTTTGCTTAATTTTAGTTACCCCATTTTACACACTGGTATGCTATGAATGCAAAAATATCCTTAAATATTGACTACTAATATTATAACAACGGTATAGCTCTTACACAGTAAAACATGAAAAAAAAAACAGTTTTACTTAAATTTTGATACCCTATTTTCTGCCAGGGGCGATGTAAATGCAAGATTAAATTGTTACCTAAATTTAACTTCGGGTATTTATTTAGCATCAACATCAGTCGTTTTCAAGCAACAACAACAACAAAAAAAAAAAAAAAAAAGGACCTTGTGGAATAATTTTAGATAAAAAATGCGGTAATAACGTTAAGTTTACTTAACGTTAAAAGCCTTTGTCTTTTAACAATTCACAAATAATTATTTTTTATTTCTTAATACCACAAAAAGAAATTGCATATGAACAATATATGTATTACATGCCCGTGTGTAATGCTGAAGTCATATTGATAATGAAACCTGTAAAATAAATTTCGGTTATTTACAAATTTATTAACTTCTAAGCATCCGATGATTTCAATTTTTACACAGTCTTAAAACAGTATAAATAGTTCAGTATTTCTTTCCGGCTAGTATTCCTTAACGAAATTAAAACTTTATCAACAAATAAATAAAAGGAAATATAAATAAATCACAAAGTTAACACCTTTTTAATCGAATGGGCACATCTGTATGTAATTGATATTCATGCTTAAAAATCAGTATCGGTGAAATATGTTGCAATTTTTTGACGTCATAGTCACCTGCTTTCTGTATTTACTCTTATTAATCTTCTTGTATTACTAACAAATGTTTCAAAATATCAGTTTTATTTCCCGTATGACGCCATATTTTACTTCTTTTTAATTCGTAACAATATTATTTCAAATTCCATTTCGCATGTGGAAATATTTTAACTGAAAATTAATTGCTGTAGATAAATGATTATTACGGTTTTGAATTATTTTCCACAATAGAAAAAACTGTTAAATTTTTAAATGTCCATTAATTTTCAATGAAAAAAAAGCGAAATTTGGAATTATTAAGACAATTGGATTTGGCCAAGTACTTGAATAATATAAAAAGCTTAGGCTATACTACTCTCTGCATTATAATTCACCCATATGCAAAGGCATTTTATCATCCGTTTTGACCCTGACGTCAGGCAAACATTTTCGTACTTTGAATTTACAATATCATTAAAATTACAAAGAATAAAAAAATTGTGGCATCAGGGACAAAAAGGTGGGAAGAAAAAGTCAAAAGTTATGATCTGCATAGGCTTTTCTATGTTAAATTAACATTGAGAAGTGACACTGGAAATAAATAAGTATTGCACTGCCGCGCAATACTTAAATTATCATAAGTTTTTAATATTGTTAAATATTAAAAGAGGGATACAATATGGCGAGTTCAATAATATTGTTGCTTTTCTTTCTTTTTTTTGAAGTGGGTTTGTAATTTTATAAAATGGTGTTGAGTAACTTTTTTTTTTTTTTTTTTTGTGAAAAATTTTAAAATACTTTTATTTTCTTTCAGGATCGGAAGAGTCTGAATATTTATCTACCAAAGGGTGAATGGTGGCATTTTCATTATGAAAATGTAATTTATTATGCTATTTACTTTCATAAAACAGTATTAGTTAGCAAAATATATCTAGCATTTTATTTAAGAATTTTTATTTAGATATATAAAATATATCATACTTTAAGGATGCATGCGAGTTTTTCGCCTTAAAAAAAATGACTTTTTATTTTTTATTTTTTTCTTTTTGCATTATCTGTATGGCTAAGCTTTCATAAAAAGTTTTCTCGTTTGAAAAATTTTAACACATATAGAAGATGTAGAAATTTTTTTCAAACAGAACACTAGCAAGTGGTAATTGTTGCAAAACTTTAAAAGCGATTTTCATGAAACAATATTTTATATTTGGTACCAGAAGTATATCGGAAATAAATGAGCCGATTATTATTATTATTATTATTATTATTATTATTATTGTATGTGTATGCAGTCGGTCAAAAAAAAAAAAAAAAAAAAAAAAAAAAAATGTCCCATTGCATTTCTCCCCGTCAAATAGACGCAGGAAAATTATGAAACTAGCCATTCTATTGAGAATTATGTTTTCTTTGCATGAACGCTAAACTGATAAGTTTTGGGGACAGTTGTTTAAAATTTTTTAGTATATATGCCTAATTCTGACACCATATTTAAAAATTTTGACAAATTTTACCTTCGAATATCAAACAAGAGGGTATTCGGTCAAGTAATTAAGGAATTATGCGGTTTTAAAGTTTTGGAAATCTTACTTTTGGATATTAAATTCATTTTTATTCATTGAAAAATATATCGCAATCCTAATAGATTTTTAAGCATAACTCAAAACTTTCTTGGTGAAATGAGCGGTAATGTTGCATTCACATATGTGAAGATTCTAGAAATAGATTTCTGTTAAAAAATTCAAAGGTTACAACTCTTATTTGTTTTTCCAAAAATTAATTTAATATATATATATATATATATATTTCAAATTAATTTGCAGGAATAATATAAATTGTAAACTATGATTTTTTAAAAACAGAAATCGATTTCTAGAAAGTTAAAGTAACCAAATTCGAAACTGCATCTCATTCTACCATATAGTTTTTGAGTTACGCTTAAAAAAATAGCCGCATTGCAATCTATATTGCAACAATTAAAAATGAATTGAACATTAGTCATTCCAAACATTAAACTTTCATTATTTTTAAACTACTTCACCGAATAGTTTGCTTGCAGTTTGGATTCCTTCCGTACTATTTATCAAAGACTCGAAATTTATTAAAATTATGCTATAAAATCTGCGAAAAAACTGTCTATAATGGAATACCGCCTTAATCGGAAAAATACATGTTTGATAAAAAAAATGCATTGTATTTATAACACAAACGCACACACACACATATATATATATATATATACGACAAAACTAAGGTGGTACGCATTTTGTGTTTCACCCATTTTCTAATCCGACAGACAGTTGCTCGAATTCACCAATGCATGTGTACGAAAAGAGCAACATGTCACTCTAACGGTCTGTAAAAAAAGACACTTGGGATGCACCGCAGTAGCCTGTCTTTTTCGTTAGCTTCGAAATCAATGTTTATGACGTCAAAAACTAGAAAAAGCAGAAATCGGGATTTCGCAGTTACATCTGTTTCACTGTCTCAGTTGTAAAATTCAATTGCTCAGCTTTTGAGAAAAGGTGACATGGAAATATCAGAACAACGTGATATACCGAAATCCATGGCTTGGCGTATTATCAAGACAGTTAAATACTGGCAAACAGAACGAAGTGTAGCGGACGCTGTTGGAGTCGCAAGAAGTGTCAATACGAGGCTGTGTAATCGACTCCAAGAAACAGAGAATGTTAAACGTCGACCAGGGTAATGTCGGCCATGTGCTACCACAGAAACTGATGACTAATATATCATGTTAACAGCTCCTCGAGACGGAACAGGCAATGCTATTCAGCTGTTCTTAGCAACTGGACGAAGGGTGTCCAGCCAAACAGTCCGAAATAGGCTTCATCAGGGTGGTCTCTATGCACGTAAGCCAATGGTCTGTATTCCGTTAACTTCAAGCCACTGTGCGGCCCAAAGAAGGTGGGCAAATGCACATCGAGATTGGAGACAACATGATCGGAGTCAAGTACTGTGTACAGACGAGTCCCGATATAGTGTGGATGTGACATCCGACGTGTTTTGGTATGGAGGGAAAGGGGCACTCGAAATAATAACACATTCGTTCGTAAAATGTCACATTACGGACGAGGTGGGTTGATGCTGTAGGTTGGAATAACCATAAGTGGCCGTACGGATCTGCATATAATTTGGAATGGCACCTTGACAGCCCAAAGTTATAGAGACAAGATAAAGAAATCCCACGTCGTACTTAGCTGTGTATATAGCGTATACTTTTTGGACGGATGCTTTGATTTTGGTAGCTATTACAAAATTTCCTTTTCATAATTTAGTAGTCAACTGCATTAGGCAACTCATGTAAAAAGGCCAGTTGAATATCGTGAAAATTCAGAAAATTATCTTTCACATAGTCAGATGAATTTGGATGATCAGAGATGTTCCATAAATTGACATTATTTATTAATCGACTTTAACAAACGAGTAAGTATTAAAACGTAGCTTTTGACGGATACCAATTTTAGCAGTTCTTTTTCTTAATGGATTCATCCTGACGGTTTGTTCAAGGAGAACTGAAACACCAATAAACAAGTTAGAAATTGCACGTCAAATGGGGCAAATGAGGTGCGTTCGTACTATAACTAATTAATATTTTTTGCACCGCATATTGTACTAAATGTATATTTTAGTGCAGTTAATAAGTGCATATTAATTTCATTCTATTCGAAAGGTTGTAACATCATTAAAATGTACATGAAATAATTTTTTCCCATTGGTCGTAATGAAATGGAAAAGTTGTTTTGACTGTCCCTGTAATTAAACTATAAATCCAATTTTCATAAAATTTGAAATAACTCGACAAATTTTTGTAACAATTATATATTTAAAGTGTCAGACCATTCGGTTGGGTAGTTTTTGCGCTGTTATATGCTGACGGACAGACCGAACGATGACTATAGATGCTACGTATTTATACTACGAACGTACCTAAAAATGACAATAAAAAATAATGAAAACTAGCAATTTGTTAAAAATATCGTACCACCCAGCTCCATTTAGATAGCAACTGAAATTCAGCTTACTATATTGTCGATATCTTTCTGTATTTTCACGGTAATTGATTGGCCTTTTTATATGAATTTCCCATTACAGTTGTCGACAAAATTATCAAAAAAAAACGTTCTGTTATCATTTCTTACTTATTGCGGTTCTCAAGTTCCCTGCTCAACAAACGCGAAATTTTCTCACTCACTTTTAAACGTAAAGGTACAAAATTGGCAGGACTGACTATCGAAGCGATTTGGAATCGAAATGAGTTTTCCATTTTTTGATAAACAAATTACTTATGGAGTTGCAACTGTCACGCGATGTTTCTGTCACGCGATAACCTGTTCTTCTCCCGTCACGTCCAGAAATTTGGTTCAAAACGTTGACTTTGACAGCATTTTCTAAAAGATCTTTTGCGTTTATGAAAAAAATCAAAAACATCTTTCTATGACATTGTCTATGAATAAGAACACCTACCAGTTTTTTGTCGGAACAAAACGTAACTTAAAAATATGCCAGAAAGTTGTCCTTTTGGATTTGAGTACAGCCTTTAAATTTATTTAATAAAAATACTTATATTTCATCAAACATTTGATATAATTATATTCTAATTGCAGTATGGTGCTCCTACTATACTTTGTCCTATTTTCCGAAAGTGGCAAAAAATTTGGTTGAAAACCCCTGCATGCTAAAAGCAAAAACATGCAAAAATGTCTGGCGATTTTAAAAGAAATCTTTTCATCTCCATGAATATGCCTGCTATTTTTACACGTATGTTTTACATAATCCACATAGTCCTGTGCTTCAACTACAGGTCATTTCGAGCATTTACATGGTGACCGCAAATGCTACTCTTTTTATTCGGTTTGTTGTTAGCCCACTCTTTGTTCTCGTGGTCAAACCTTCGCTGAAAAATATGGTATCAAACATGTTCTTTTTATTTCTGAAGTTCCAGAAGACTTTGTCAAGCATTTCTCTAAATATTTGACAAACCATCTAAAATCAAAATTGTTTGGTGACTTTTGGCCATGTAGTGTAGGTATAAATTGAATTAATAAAATCTTAAACTTGCAATAGCTTGTCCTGTTTTTTCTGTTTCCTTCAATAGAGTTCACTCCAGAAATACTCGGAAACTTGGATAATTGAAACAGATGCAGATGAATACACTCCCATGTTCATACGTGGAGGAACCATTCTACCATTAGCTGTATATGATTGGGATAGTTATCCTGAAGAGGAGTAAGTATTTATTTTTTACTTTTACTGAATTATTTTTAAAGCAAAATAAATTTAGTTTTCAAAAGCTGGTTTTTTGAATAATTCATGAAGTATTTTATAAGAGGAAACATATCTGAACCATGGGTGTAGCACATACTGTCATTTTGCGGGGATATTTTGTACCAGCACTCCGTCACTTAACGAAAATGCTTTCTTATCAGTGACTGCTTAAGGTTTTAATGCTAGAAAAAAATGTTATTTATCCTCTTCAGACCTGAAGGTAAAATAACACTGCGAATACCCAGTCATTGATTTTGCACAAACAAAAAGACACCATAAATGACAGAAAGAGCCATTTTCTTAATTTGATACTTTATAATCCAAGAGCCGACAGCAAAAGAACCTATGTTATCAAGCACAAGAAAAAAAACCTTTATGTTATGGGAGAGTAGAAGTAGGGGAATTTAATGATCCATGTCTGCTGGAAGTGAAGTGGCGCATAAGCCAAATATTAATACCACCAGTGGTTGACTCGTAGATTTATCATTGTGTTTGTCCTACAAACAAAGGTATGAAAAAAAGGGAGGATAGTTATGGGGCAAACACAATGATAAACCTACGAGTCAACCACTGGTGATATTAATTTTTGACTTATGCACCACTTCACTTCCGGCAGACATGGATAATTATATTCCCCTACTTCTACTCTCCCATAAAATAAGGGTTTTTTTCTTGTGCTTGATAACATAGGTTTTTCTGCTGTCGGCTCTGGGACTATTAGGGGGCTGGTAATTTAGGTTCACAAATACGGATCTAAAATGACTAACACCCTTAAAATATCGATTTAATTATTGATAACCTAAATTACGCAGTAACAAATTGAAGGCCTTTATATAACTGAATGATCTACAATTACTCAAAATTTTTTTATTGTAAAGCGTTTAAGTTAATTAATTATAAAAATTTCTTACTTTTTTGGACACACTGTCTGGAATGCATTTTTCAAACTGATGAAAATAACACTTACTTTATATAGAAATAAGCATCAGTGCTGCCCTTTATTGGTTTTGATCCTAAGCCAAAAACATTCAGCTACACTGTAAAAAAAATACTGCCAGTTTTCCGGTAAAAATCGGAAAAATAGTTGTCCTTATCGTACAGGAATAATTTCCGACCCAGCTCGGAATAAAATTCGTAAAAATAAAGAAATAGTCATTAAAACGGTATTTTACGGATTTTATTCCGATTTTGCGGATTTTATTCCGAGCTGGGTTGGAAATTATTCCGGTACGATAAGGGCAACTATTTTTCCGATTCCTACCGGAAAACTGGCATTATTTTTTTTACAGTGTATATTGAAGTAAAAATTAAAAACAAAACAAAACAAAAAGTTTAGTTTTTTTTTCTCTCACCGAGGAGGATAATGGTACTGCGAAATTTTCTAAATTGTTTTCTCAAAGTATAACCAGAATTGAATTAATATTAATCTGTTAATTGATCATTCATAAAATATTAAAATATCGTATTGGCATCAGAAATCCACAACTCTATACTATTTCTAAAAATCTACCACAGAAGGAAGAGTATAAAAATTAATTAAAAATCATATTTTAACATCCATAAACCAAGTTAGTTAAATAAAACTGTGCAAAAACTGGATTGAAACTTAATTCTCATTTAAAATACATGTGTTAATATACTTTATTATTAATTTAAGAATCTTAATCAATCAACGTTCCAAAAAGAATGAAGAGATTTTTTGTAATGTACAGCAAAATTGCTTCTTTGATATATTGAGAATTCTGAATAAAAATTAAAACTCATAAAGTATTTTAAGTATGTATATACTTGAAAAAGTTGTTCTTTGATAAATGCATTGAAAATACATTATGATATGCTATTCACATTACTTATATTTATGAAGTATAAAAACACACATTTCCCCTTGTATATGGTAAATTATTGTTATTTCTTTTGAATTTCAACATGTTATTAACAAAACCGAAAAGTTAAATTTTTGGTCGATTTTTACTCCTTTTAATGTCGATAGTCCCCTTAAATTTGTACTGTCAAAAAAAGTAAACACCCCTTACTAACTGTGCAAAAAATTATCGTAGAAGAAATTTACATGTACCATACGATTGGTAATAAAGTCTACTTTTAAATGATGTATATAAAATTTGGTTAGGGGGTCATCTACATATTAAAACGAACCATAACTTTTTTTTAAATAGCAGTACACAATTTTGACATGATAAATGAACTCTACACACTTCAATTGGCTTAAAAACAAATTTTTATGCAATTCGTACGATAAGTTTCCAAGAAATTAATTATTTTAAAACGATCGTATTTTAGGAGCTATATCCAAATTGAAGTTCGGTATTCGATTGTTGAGCGAGAGAGCCTCCTTCTTGATCAAGACATCATAAGCACCATTCAAGCAATCATTGAAGACTGCTAGATTACAGGATAGTATAGTAAATTTCAAATACCTAGTCACTTATATCATAGACAGTCCCTTAAACCCTCATTTTGCCGTTTTTTAAGCATAATTTGAAAACTACTTGGAAGAAAAATGTGAAATTTTGGATTTCCATAAAGCAGGACTTAATAAATCTAAATCCATAAAAAAAAAATTGTAGATTGCAATTCATAATTTTTTCGAATATTAATTTCATAATTCACAATTCATATCATAAAATTATAAAAATTGCAAATTCAACGTATTTAAGTTTGAGTATTTTAGTATTATTGCTTCACGAAAAAATAGCGCATTAGGAGCATAATTTCAGGAGATATTAATAAAAATATGAAAATGTAATTTAACATTAGAAGCACTAAATTTTGAATGTTTATAATTCAAAAACTTATCATTTAAATGACTTGAAATTTGGTGTCTAGGCAGGCATTGTTTGAACCAACGTTTTGAAATATCTTGTTAAAATTGGGTATTGCCATTGAAAAAAATATGAAGTTTGGGTTAGTTTTAATATGTAGAAGCCCCTCATAGCAAATTTTATATACATCATTTAAAAGTAACTTTCTTCTACGATAACTTGTTGAGGAGTTAGTAGGGGGTGTTTACTTTTTTTTCCACGACTGTACAACATATTATTTCATAAATATATTCCAATTTTTCAACGTATATTTAATTTTCAATTGTTCAATCATATAATTTTGTTTTTTTCTAGATAGGAAAAAAAAAAATAAGTCCATTTACATTTAAAATCTTCCCAGAGGTGTAATATTTGTAAACTTATGATATGTGTTTAAATGTCATAGTTTAACAACCAAAGTAATTGAACAGTTATCCTTATTTAAAATAGTTAAATATTTATTGGAATAATGATTCATTTAAATGAATTATTAATATTTTTAATGTAAAAATCAATATTTTAATCATGTCAAAACAATAAATAAATTATTATATAAAATCAGGAAATAATAGTTTTCGATTCAGCTTTTGTAAATTTTTGATTTAAAAAACGTCTTGATTATGAATAAGGGGGGGAGTACATGAGCCAACGAGCTTCTTCCTTTCCTATCTGCCTATGTATTTGAAACGACCATTTCAAAAACCACATAACTCACATAATCAGGACTTTTGAGAAAAAAAAAATCTGTATTATTCACAAGTAAACGAATTTGTATGGATGTTTTAGGGCTGATTATAAAGTTTGGGCTTTAAAGTTTGTAAGTATTGAATAATTTTTATAATTTATGAATAATAGAAAGAAAACTAACAGAAAAATTGCTCCTGACTTATGTTCAGAAAAAACTTGACTTGTGCGGTTTTTGAAATGATCTATTCTTATTCATTTATTAGATAACGCTAGAGGAAACCTCGTTTAAAATTGAACGTATTAGCTAGACAAAAGTAGTGTGATCACGGTATTTTTACTTGCAGTAATGTGACAACAAGAACAATAGATCTCTATGTATTTCCAGAAAATGGAACGGCAGAAGGAGAACTTTTCATGGATGATGGTATTTCAAAAGGTGAATAGTTTTCTTTTTTTTTCCGTTAACTTTTTTCTGCGTTGAGAACATTATAGAAAAAGTTAGGAAACCGTTTAAAACAAAACAATTACCTTTCATTTACAACAATTTTGTGAACAACGAATTCATGAGAGAGAAAAATACCGTATTTTCTGATGTATGTTGAGCTTTTGTGCGACACACATTCTGATTTTTAATACCGCGTTTGAGAACAAAAAAAAATTAGCAAAAATTTCTAAAAAAACATTTCTAACATAATTTATTTTATTAAAATTTAAGAGTTAACTACTAAAATTGCATAATATTAACAATGTATTGGTACACGGTTTTGTAAATTTAGGTACACATTTGCATAAGAGCGATTTTATAAAGTTACCAACTTTCACAAAGAGGTCGGTTAAAAAATAAATACTCATGTATCACGCATACCTTGACTTTTAAAGTAAATTTTGGGGTGTAGAAACCGCTTGAGGTATATGAAAAAATTTGTTATTTTCTGCACTTAGTACAATGTAGGAAAAGGAATCGTTCAGTATTTTCAATACCACAAAACACTATGAGTTTAAAACGCAGCAGAAAAAAAAGCCGCATTTTAAATCAATAAATTTAATAAAGTCATTTCCAGATAATTCGTAAACTTTTGAAACTCTCTTACAAAGTTTTAGGTATCGCATGGAACAGCTTAGATGTTTTATCTTGTTTTGACATTCGTGAATTAGCAGCTTTTACTTCTAAAGCAACACGAAAAAGTTTGAGTCAATTATTGAATCCTATTGGATTCTTAGGACACTTCATATTAAGAATAAAAAGTTTGATACGAAAGATGTGACCTTTAGGCACATACTGGGACGCTGTTATACCAGAAGTTCCAAGTTTGCTTTGGAAAGACATGTTACGAAATTCCTCAAATATCAATTCGACTTATCTGTTTCTCGACTTATTTTTTGAGATTCCAGAAGATAAGGTTGAGAATTCGCAATTACACTTATTTTCTGACCCAAATGCAAAAGCCTTTGCCACAATTACTTATTTGGGTGTAACGACCCCAAAAAAAGACATTCGGGACGTTTTCGTGGATTCTAAAAACAGAGTAGCATATTTTTAAAACCTTCATTCTTCACAGACAGGAATTGGTTGCTGCATTGTGTTCTGATAGATTGCAGCATAGCCGCAGCATTTTGACGACATTAAACTCGAAGTTTCATATATCTACTGGACTGATTCTAAAATTACATATATTTGGATTAAAGAATCACTTCAAAAATGTAAACCCTTTGGTGAGAAGTCGTGTTGAAGGAATTTGTAAACGAACTTCCCATTCAGATTGGCATTATTGCCCTAGGATAGACAATTCTGCATATCTTGTCTCAAAAGAAGCAAACGTTTCAAAGCTCACCAATCACCCAACTTGGTTGTTAGGGCAAAAGTGACTCAAATTACCACTGGAATTTTGGCCAAGATCTGAAGATGAAAAAAGCAAAGAAAGCAATAGAAAGAAGCAATTAATGAGAATGAGTTAGAATACAGAAAGCAAGCGAATGATATATTGCAGTGCGAGTGTATCTACAGTCGAAAAATTTAAAAATCCCATAGATAGAACTAAATTTAGTAATTTGTAAAAATTACTAAATTTAGAATAATTGCTTGAATAAAAGGATTTTTAATGAAACCGAAAGATCTGAAGCATATGACACAGTAAAAGCTGAAGAATTGGTAAAAACCGAGAATTATTTTCTAAAAAATTAACATAAGCAAGATAAAATAATATTTAATAAGATAAAATTGAGTATCGTAGAAAAGTGTTTATCGTAGTATATATGTAGTATATATGTTTATCGTAGAAATGTGTTTCACTCATGTTTAATTTTGTACCATCTATAGAAGAAACTGAAATTATACCAAAAGTATATGAAGTTATACATAGAATTGAACGAAATTTTTTGTATATGTTTTTGGCTATGCCAAACAAGTCCTCCTTGAATTTCAAAATATTCCGCCGAAAGGGGTCGCTGTAATAGCATTTTTTTGTATAATTTTCTCGACTTTTCGTAGTCCAATAGTACATTAGAGGCTTGTGCAGCGACAGGAACTTCACTTCCTGTTTAAGCCGGTTATTCGCAAACAGCTGATGTACACAGAATAACAAATAAAAAAGAAAAATGCCCAGCTAAACTGATGGCATTGAGCTCACAGGCTATTCACACTAATTGTATATCATACTCTTATTTTAAAGAATAATGCCCCTCAAAAAAATAAGTGAAGGGGGATTAGCCCCCGTTTCCCCCTTTATACTTAACCAATGAACCTCCAAATCTAATCAGGGAAGATCATAACTAAAAATAAAAAAAAATAAACTGTTTACTAAAAAGGTGCATAAAAATTTATTAAAATATACCGTTACAAAATGAACTGGTCTTTAAAAACTTAAAAACCATTGATGCTAAAATCATAATGAAACAGAAAAAGATGATTCCTGAGATCTTTCGATCGCTAACGCGATCATTTTCAAAGGATACTTTCACTGGAATGTCGCATTCACTGAGCTATTTATACACCAGTCTGGGAAAAAAGGGGTCAGTCTATTATTTGTTGGGGGCGTCTATGAAGTTGTTTCGTTCCAATGCAAGAGTTATTTTACCTACATCTGATCATTATACTTTGAGAATTAGGGAATCATTGGAAATTTTAAGTAAAGAAAATAATGTATGTAACGATGTTTTATCGTATGATATACCTCAAATTTGGTTTAACATTTTGAAAATATCTAACACTTCAGCATTGGAACGAAACAACTTCATAGACACCCTCAACAAATAATAGACTGACCCCTTTTTTCCCAGACTGGTGTATAAATAGCTCAGTGAATGCGACATTCCAGTGAAAGTATCCTTTGAAAATGATCACGTTAGCGATCGAAAGATCTCAGGAATCATCTTTTTCTGTTTCATTATGATTTTAACATCAATGGTTTTTAAGATTTTAAAGACCAGTTCATTTTGTAACGATATATTTTAATAAATTTTTATGCACCTTTTTAGTAAACAGTTTATTTTTAGTTATTTTAACGCAAGGTGAATTTGTCATTCCACTCTGAGCTCATTTGAGTTCTATGTTTTTCAATCACGGAAGATCCTTAACATAATAAACCGGTATACCAAATTTGGAGCAAATTGAATAATCCTGCAAAAAAACCCATTTATCTAAATTAAGGAGGGTGGAATAGATCCCCTTTTCCCCCTTTATTCTTAACCAATGAATCCCCAAAACGAATCATGACAGCTCCTTAACATAATAAACCGGTATACCAAATTTGGAGCAAATCGAATAATTCTGCATGAATTCCCGTTTATCTAAATTAAGGGGGGTGGACTAGCCCCCTTTCCCCTTTTATCCTTAACCAATGAATCCCCAAAATTAATCAGGGAAGCTCCTTAACCCTTTGTAACTCAACAACTCCGATTTGAAAAATTCTTACACACATTATTAAAATACATCATTTTAAGCATGGAAAAAATAATTTAAAAAATTCAGAACAGAAAAATAAAATTTTATTTGGAAAAATGGGTTTGTTGCATACCTGCAACATCTTGCCAAGTGGCACAAAAATTGAACATATTTAAAATTTGAATTTACATGAACATTTTTGAAACAATTGTTAGTTTTGTTGTAGCAAAGTCCCACACCACATTTCTCACAAACGGTTTGAGTAAAGCCTTTACAATCGGGGTATTTGCAACGTATTCTTTTTTCTGCGCAATATGACCAGTGCCCAATTTCAGTCTAGGCACACTTGTTTTGATGGAATATGCTGAGTAGGCACTCTATGCTTTTTCTGTTGAATTCTTTTTTTCACGCGACCTTTCCCCTTTTTTGCTAGCTCTGGACTAGGTATTAATTTTACAGAGGGGGAGATCCCTAAATTACCCTATAGCAATTAAATAATATAAAAACATGTTTCCCCTTTTCGATAATTTTGCTCTTCTGAAAGGAATGCAACTAAATAACCATTAGAAGAAATTTTATATCTTGTTCTTTTGATATTTAAAAAAATCCATTACAAGGAAAGACATGGCGCGTTGTTGCAGATATGCAGCAAACAGAAGTTTACATTTATTTTATACATATTATAAATTTCCTAGCTCGAAATTGGTCTTTAAGTAAAGAATTTAAATTTACCTTTGTAAAAAATATACTTGTAGACGTCTGCAGACTTTTTTAACTCCACTACTTCAAAGCTTATTTCAGCAAAAATCACGTGCAGCTAATCAAGCGATAAATCAAACTTTGGCGCGAAAAAAAAAAAAAAAAAAAATCAATATCGCCATCTGTTGCGGATTTAATGAAATAATTATGCTACTAGCAGTGTAATAGAATAACAACAATTGACAAAATCGTCTTTTGAAGTTTACTATCGAAAAAACATTGATTTTTTGGGTATGTTGCAGATCTGCAACACGGTGATACAAAGAGTTAACATAATAAACCGGTATACCAAATTCGGAGCAAATCGAATAATTCTGCATGAAAAACCCATTTATCTGAATTAAGAGGGGTAGACTAACCCCCCTTTTCCCCCTTTATCCTTAACCAATGAACCCCCAAAACTAATCAGGGAAGTTCCTTAACATAATAAACCGGTACACCAAATTCGGAGCAAATCGAATAATTCTGCATGAAAACCCATTTATCTAAATTAAGGGGGGTGGACTAGCCCCCCTTTCCCCCTTTATCCTTAACCAATGAACCCCCAAAACTAATCAGGGAAGCGCCTTAGAATGAAACTAGAAAAAAAATTTGAAGCAAATGGGAAGTTTCTATCAAGCGTTATCGCGTTACGTACATACAGAACTGGCGGACACATAAGCTCTCAGGCTTTGATAGCCTGTGAGCTAAGAACTATTGATTTTAATAGATACAATGATCGAGATTAACTCGTTTTTACTCCGATTAATTGACAGAGGAAGAAATTTAAGACGAAAATCAAAGTTGGCATAGTGTTTAACTAATAATATTAAAGTATTAACTTTAGTAACTACTTTTTGAAATAAGATGTATTAGATAGGAAACAGTTTTGGGATTGGTACATCTAACTACTTACATATTCAGTTGTATACAGGTAAAAGAACACTGAATACTTATATGCTCATATGCTTATATTACACTTACATGTTCATAATTTATATACTTATATTCTTATGCATGAATATTTCTTCCTTTTCAGATACTGTTGAAAATAAAGCATATACATTATACGACTTCAAATTGAAAAATAATAATGTAAGTATGCTATAAAGAAAGAGATTCGTATAAAAAGATTCGTACTCCATCTAACTTGTTTTATCCATCCTTTCTCACTATGAGGATATGTGACGCCCTAATTATTTCCTTTCATTTTCACACCTTTCATGCTAAAGACTAAACAAATGGGTAAGTGTGATCGCAGATCGCACACAGGGTTTCGTTTAATATCTCTTTTAAAACACTTTATCCTTGAATTATGAAATCAAAATTGTTAATTTATAATTATTAAATCCTTACAAAAAACGGCAGCACCATTACATTTAATTTTAAAATAACTAGAAAAATATTTTTAAATCAAATTAAAAATATTCAAGAAAAATTATTTAAATGAAATTTAAAAAATCCGCATATTTTTAAATTCAGCAATTTCAAAAATTTAGCGCAGGTATAAATAAAGTATGAAATTGTTAAAAGCAAGAAAATGTTTAAAACATATTTAAAATGCTCAAATAATTCAGAAAAATCCATATTAAAACTTTCTTTTTCAAACACTCAGTAGATGGCGCCAAAAAAGATGCTAACACTTATTAAAATTCGAAATAAAAAAAGAAAAACTTTTCAATTACTGAATAATGCTTAATTCTATGGCTGATAACGACAATTTAAAAATAAATTGTCCATATAATTCTATTATTTCAAAAAACTTGCCTGTAGATGGCAGCAGCAAACAATTTTTTTATTTCAGATGACAAAATCTTACTAATAATTAAAAATGAGGAATTTTTTATATTAAATATGGATTTGATTATAGCATCTGAAGTTTTAAACATTAATTGTTAATAAATGTGCATTTTTTCTTAATATAAGCGAATAATTCTCCAAACTTTTTAAAAATTGAAATTCCAGATATTCCACGTTTTCTCTGTCTGAAAAAAAGATATTTTAAAAATTTCCGCTGCTCAAAAAAATAAAATAAGACTTTAAAATGGCCAAAAAAGATGGAATTTTCCTTTAATTAAATCCATTTGAAAATGAAGTGTAATAACAATAAAAATAAAAATTTTAAAGTTCCGCCCGACAGATCCTAACCCACAACATTTTGCGTAGAAAACAAACGCTTTACCACTGTGCTACAGACATTCTCCGAAAATTGCTGACATTAAGATTATGATTTGAAATCGAAAAAGAACGGATTCATGTAATTAAAATAATATAAGACTTTTTCAAAATTTTATGAAATAATATAAAAGTTTTTCAAAATCTTAGGATTTTGGGTATTCAGCTCTATGTAAAAAAAAAAAAAAAAAAAAAAAAAAAATATTCAAGTCTGTA
The DNA here is from genome assembly GCA_963932465.1 of Maratus speciosus. Taxonomy (NCBI): domain Eukaryota; kingdom Metazoa; phylum Arthropoda; class Arachnida; order Araneae; family Salticidae; genus Maratus; species Maratus speciosus. The sequence goes on along the minus strand of OZ010795.1, from coordinate 388,075,187 downwards.
ACTTAAATAGTTTCCGAGTACGATTCCTGTTACGGACAGACAACGAAGCGAGACTATAAGGGTTTCGTGAGATGAACGAAAGCCTGAAAAGAAAGAAAAAGGGCTAAATTAATTATAACAAAAATTTATTGCCATGATATCGAATTTAGGATTTAAGTAATAACTTAGGCTCAAACATTTTATTTTAAAGTATATATGTCAGCTTTGTATTTTACTTTAATTCTAATTCTTTAAGCAGTAAAGATTTTCCTTTTATCTTAGAAGAAGCATATTTTGGGAAAAAAGGGTACTTAATTCAATTACTGATATCTTGCTTACACGCTAAATTATTTGTATGAAATATCAATCTGACTATGTTACCATATTTTTTAAAAAATTAAAAGAAAGAAAAAAATTCCCATTAAAGAGATTTTCCAGATATGGTATTGTGCAATATTTTGAACGAAAATAAATTAAATTGTTCTTTAGTTACATTATATATTAGATTAAAAATCATCGAGTATGATGCATAAAAAATACGTAAAACTAGATCAACCATCCGATGTTGCCCGGACCCGTCAAAAAATAGCATGAAACGTGAAAGACCTAAAAAAATTGAAATAAAATATCTCGAAAAATTCAAAAATCGCTCTAAGAATTTCGAATAAACTTTGTTGAAAAATATGTCAAATTGTAACAGGAATTCTTTCACGAATTTAAAAAAAATCGGCGCGAAACGCGAAAAACCGCTGAGAATCGCATTGAAAATCGCGAAAGACAAAATGTTCTATGTTAGGCTAAATGGTTGAAATTGAATTCCTTTTACGAATCTCAAAAATCGACACGGAATGCAAAGCAATGTATCGAAAATCAAATTAAAAATTCCAGAAACTTAAAAAACTGCGGAGGACAAAATTTACTATATTAAACGAAAAGTTTTAAAACGAAAGCTTTTTACTTCGTCAAGAAAATGCAAGAGCATGCTAAAAATTATATCAAAAGTCCTTAAAGTGAAAAATCTCAGTGGGCAAAATGTATTATATTAGGCTAAAAGTTTTCAACCGAATTCTTCTTACGAATGTCAAAATATCAAACGGAATCAGAAAAAACGTTAAGAACCGCATTAAAAACTTCTAAAAATTAAAAAATCGCGGAGGACAAAATTTACTATATTAGGCTAAAAGTTTAAAACCTTAATTCCTTTTACGAATGTGAAAAAATGGTTGTAAATTGCAAAGAATCGCATTGGAAATCAAATTAAAAATCGCGGAGGAAAGTTAAAAGCTTAAAGCCGAATCCCTTTTACAAATGTCAAAACACCACGAAAAACGCAAAAAATTCAAAAATAGTGGCGGACAAAATTTATTATAGAAGGCTAAAAGTTTGAAACAGAATTCTTTTTACGAATCTCAAGAAATCGCTACGGAGCGCGAAAAAAACTCTTAAAATTGCGTTGAAATCACATTAAAAATTCAAAAATAGCAGAGAACAAAATTTGCCATTATTAACTTAAAAGTTTGAAACAGAATTCCTTACGAATCTCAAAAAAACTCCAAGGAACGCAAAAAAGTACTAAAAATTACGTTAAAAATTGAAAAATCGCATAGGATACAGTTTAGTATACTGGACTAAAACATTGTAAACGTAATTGTTTCACGAATGTAAAAAAAATTGCAACGGAACGTGAAAAGTAGATAAACACACCAAAAATTGCATTAAAAATCGCTAAAAATTAAAAAATTAATGAAAACAAAATTTGCTATATTAGACTAAAAGTTTGTAACCGAATTCTTTTTACCAAGCTCAAAAAATCGCCAGTATACGCGAAAAAACTCTAAAAATCGTGCTAAAAACATTTGTGAAAAATTCAAAAATCGCTGTACGAAATCCTAATAAACTTTATTGAAAACAGAAAAAAATTACTATAATGGGCTAAAATATTGAAACCAGATTCCTTTTATTAATGGCCCCACCAGTGGCTGAGGGGTTCTGCTCTCGAAGCTGGTAGACGGGAGGTGCTGGGTTCGAACCCAATCGCGCCCGTCGGCCTAATCGTTCGGAGTTTTCGTGGTTTTCTTCGAACCTTGAATTTCCAAGCGTTAATACGGGTTAGGTTCCCTTAGAAAGACTCCCACGAAGGGCACTCCCCCCTGGGGCTATACCCCTCGTGCAGATAATTGGCCGTCATAAATACAACCAACCTTTTATTAATGTGGAAAAATATTCTCAAAACGTGAAGAAAACGATAAAAATCGTACACAAAAATCCAAAATTAAGTTTTGAGGTGCATAGCCACATACATAGACTACACACACACACACACACACACATATATATATATATACAGGTTCCTGCCAAATTCATAGCTATGTATCCACCCGTCTCTTCAAAACACAGCGGGTAGACACACACACACACGAACTTCTATCTTTGTGATTATAAAAGGATAAGTAAGGATTGGCATTTCTCCATTTAAATGTATGTGTATAGTATAATAATAACAAGTATAACAAATGGTATTAAAATTCTATACATTAGACAATTATTGCTCGCATTTTTAATATATTGAAGAATAATATATTGAATATATTGATATGCATTTAAATTCTCCGATAGAAAACCACGTTTTAAGCATTTTCTATAACTCGAGAGTTTTTTTCTCTTAGTTTTCTTAACTTTTAAATATTTAACTACAGATCTATATTTCCTGTGCCAAAAATATTGCTAATAACTGAAACATATTGCATTAGAATAATTTTAGTAAATTGATAAAATTAAAAATATATTAATGATAGTATTTTAATATAGTTGTTACGTGATTATAAAAGAGATGAAATAAAAACTCATTTAAATTGCAAAAAAATGTTTATTGTGATGCATTAAAACAATGATTCGGTAAAGGATATACTGATACAGTAACATGTGAAAGTAGTACCAAAAAGAAAATGTGTAAAATTGCATGAATTATGCTAATTTATCGAAATTAATTAAAAACAACAACCACATTATTTTAAAATCAATATCAATCAGAAATTAACAAACAGTTATCTTTCTAGATGTTATACTGAACGATTCAAATTTTAAGGTTTGACAGCGCACACTATGTAAACGATCCTTGTACAGATATATACGTCCACAATCCATATATTTAGGTAAAAATACAGGGTTCCAAACTTCAATCCGAACTTTGATCGAGCAATAACGAATATATTTTAACAAATTTTGCAAAAGACTTACCTTTCTTTATGTGAAGTGTAACACTACAACCAGAAGAAGCAAAGGTGGCCACCATCCATATCCAAAAAGCGCTGAGAAAAACTCTCCATATTTCCAAATATAAGTGACAGTGCAGGAAGTTTCACTTACCTTAATATTTTTCACTTTATCACTTTTCATGATGTCACTGCATTTCACACAAAACGATGTAAATCTTTAGAAAATTCCTTTAAATTGTCTTTTTTTTAAGGTTATTATATAAATTACGTAAAAAAACGTAATTATATAAATACGTAGCACTATAGTCATCGTCTGGCCGTCCGTCTGTCTGTCTGTCCGCATATAACAGTGCAAAAACTACCCAACCGAATGGTTTGAAATCTAACATATATAGTCGTTGCAGTATTCTGTCGTGCCATTTCAAATTTTATGAAAATCGGATGTATAGTTCAATTACAGGGTATTCCGTTACATTACGGTCAATGGGAAAAATAGTTTCAATTGCATTTTAATGATGTTACACCCTTTCGAACATAATGAAATTGATATGCATTTATGAAGTGCACTAAAATATACATTCTATAGGGTATGCGGTGCAAAGAATATTTATTATTCATTTACAGGGCCACACAAGTGAATTCTTTTACATAATGGTATAGAGGAAAACATTGTTTGCGGCATATTTTAATTATTTTAAACTATTTCACATATAATGAAATTGTTAAGCGTTGCTGAGGTTTACTACAAGTTACTTCTTGTATAATAGAAAGTGCATAGTATTAACAGGACACACAAAAGATTTCTGATACTATACTGTATCCGAAGTACTGTATATTAGCGATGATTGGCGGAAGGAAATTTTTAGTAGTGACATGAGTTTTTAAGTTTAACAAAATTTTTGCATATTACGTTGTGTGTATAAATGTTGTAGATCATATACAGTGCTACAAAAGAATTCGTAAGCTTTACTGAGTATGAACGAAAATAGCTTAAAGATTTTTAAAAAATGAGTTATGCACTTTTACGCTGAACTACATTTATAGTATACTAAGATATGTTTGTAGAATATAGATAAACTGATGTACAGGGCCACGCAAAGAATTGTATACATGGCCGTTTATGGATGATAATTTCTGGAAGTGTGATTTTAGTAGTTTTAAGCGTGTTTTATTCTTAATTAAAGTTTAGGTAAATAGTGGCGTATATATAAAGATAGTAGGTAAAATACAGGGCTGTACAGTAAAGTACAGCTGCATAGTAAAGCTGTGCTGTAAACTATTCAAGTATGCTTCCGTTTATTGGTTTAAATTACTGAAAGTAAAATTTCAATCTATTATGCGTTTTTAACACTTTCCCACTTTCCAGCGTAAGTTGAAAAGTATTTGTCAATTCGGTTTGTCTGTCCGTCAGTCTGTCCGAACTCTAACTTGCGTTAATATAGTCGGATTTCTCTGTAATTGATATATGTTATTGAGATTTATTATGCCATGTTTGGTATTGAAAAAGTATGTTGCCTTCATAGTTTATTTATAGACACTCAACAGTATCCCATTACATTATGGTCTATGGGGAAATGTCGTAATTATATGAATACGTAGCACCTATATACGTCTAGTCCAGGGTTGGCGAATCTTTTTATAGTTGCGTGCCAATTTTCTTTCAAAAAATATTTTACTTGACCTTGACGTGCCAACTGAAAAAGAAATTTAGTGGGTTGAAATATAATGAATCAAATTACTTGAAAATTACTTATTAGGATATTTTCTAAAATGAGTAACATATATGTAAGTATAACACTGCAATAATTATAGAAACAATTATATTTTAGAAATTAATTAAAAACTAAATGTGATTAATTGTTGTATCTTGGATGAAAAATAATCAATATCATGCTCATGTTCAGTTAATTTCAACAGAATGCAAGGTAAATGAATTTACATGGCAACCACTCTCTATTTGATTTTTTATATTCTAAATTTGCGAAAATGACAGATATAAATAGTAGAAAAAAATTATTAAAATTGAAAAAAAAAGGCAGTTTATTTAAATAAGTTTTAAATTAATTCAAGTTGCCATAATTTACCATCGGTAATATTCTTTCCTTTTTGATAGTTTTCAAATATTTTCTTTGTTTGATAAATTTTCGAAACCATATTGAATAAGATTAATATTCTTCAGTTTGCAATTAATCGAATTTAGAATCTAATCAGATTATCCAAGTTCGTGTATTTTGTGTAAAATTGCTGTATCCTCATTTAGAGACATAATCAACGCCGCGCCGTGCCAAAATTATTCTTTGGCGTGCCGAAAGTGGCACGCGTGCCATAGGTTCGCTGACCCTGGTCTAGTCCGTCCGTCCGTCTGTCTGTACGTCTGTCTGCATATAACAGAGCAAAAACTACGCAGCCGAATGGTTTGAGATTTGATATATATATATATATAACCATTTCAGCATTTTGCCGAGTCTTTACTAATTTTATGAAAATCGAATCAAAACTGAAAAAGATATTAATAGAAGTTTTATTTTCTATTAAATCCTATCATATGTAATTAATTTAATGATATCCCATGATAGGTACTGATTCTAGGTTGCCATGGTGATTACTTTATTAAATACTATAATACGTAATTAATTCAATGCTATCCCATGATAGGTAGTTGTTCTAGGTTACCACGGTGATTATTACGTCCTATTTAAGATGAAGTCATATTATTTCCCTATTACTGAATTTAATATATATATAATCGTAATAAATTTTGTATTCATGCATTTTTGCTATTAAGAGTGCAACAGCTATTGCACCAAAGTCTAAATATTGATAAAACTAGTTATAACACGAACGCTCTTCATTTGCCACGTTTGATGTACAATTTATGACTTATTTTGTTAAGTTATGAATAGCAATTACATTCAGATTGGAGTAAGACACTTGTATTTTTTGAGAGAATAAACGTATTGCGACCTTAATTTCCTAAAGAAAAAGTGTTTGTTATATTTTTCTCTATCACTCCTTAATCCTTTATACTCCGACGGTACTTGAAATTACCAGTATAATCTTATTGTTATGAAAACAAATTAAAAAAAAATGATTATTTTATTCCAACGGTACGTTACAGAATTAATGTTCAATATCTTACTGTATCATTGATAGACAGTATTAGCAGTTTGCGAATCAGGACATATTTAAAAAGGATATATTTCCTCGCCTACGTATCACAGCTTCAATATTGTTGTGTTATGTGTGTGCGATATTAGGTTTCTGCTAAGAAACATCTCAACATTTATTGTTAAGTTCATTGTACTTTTTTTTCTTAATTCTTAAAATCTGATAAATAGCATTTGTTACATTAAAAATTAGTCTTTTTACTTTATTAACCATTTGGAAAAATGGTTATTGTCCTCGGTCAGGGTAGGAAATTAAAAACATATCTGAAGCGTTTTATTAGTTGAATCCCGCATTTTATTCGTTTTCTGATTGGTCTATACAGTAATCTGTATTTTCCCTTTACTTTCAACAGAGATGGATACTTCTGTTGCCACTATGACAAAAAGTAATAAAAACTACAAAAAAAAATTAATAACTCAGAAACAAATTGAGATACAGCTTTCAAACAAATTACATTTAAAAGTACATTTTTTCTTTGTACGACGGTGTAAAAAGTAATATTGTGGGATATTTAGATGTTTAAAAATGAAATTTCATTTAAAATTGGTCCAGCAATATTAATGTTTAATCCATGCGTACGTAATGTATGACCAGCTCCGTAAAAGTTTAAAAATGTACAGTACCGAAAATTGTAAAACTGAAATTTCTTTTAAAATTTGTTCATGATGGGTCCAGGAATGTTAATGTTTAATTCACATGGCGTACGCAATGTATGATCAACTCCGTGCGATTTTTTTATGTCTTAAATTTTAGTCTTTGAAAAAATCCTTTTCCAAATGGTTCTTGTAATTTGTTAAATTGCTTTTTTTTTTAATGCTTTTGGAACAGGTACTTTTAAGTGCCGTCGGAATTAAAAAACAATATTTCATTTTAGCTTACGAATATAAAGAGTAACGCACTCCTGGAATATAATTTTCCCCTTTTAAATGAAAGGTGTGCTTGTATATGTTTTTGTGCTCATTTCGGAGGAAATACTCAAAAATTTTCATCGCTTACAGTTTTGACACAAATCGTCTGGATGGTAAATTATAAATTTAGTCATAAAAAGATCAGGATTTCCAATGATGTTATAATTTTTTCACAACGGTAGCATACACTAATAAACATTGCCCAGACTAATACCGGTCGTTGAATAGGAAATAGCGCACGTTGTACAAAAGCAAAAATGAAGGGAAGGGATACATCTTTCAAGAGGAAAAAAAGACGTTATACGGATATTTAATTTCCCGGATTGCTGTTCGCTCAAAATTAGGAACATTGTGGGACCAGCGCATATTCTTCATCGCTGGGAATTCTTGTAATATATAAAAGAGAAAGAATAAAGAAAGATTTTATTAAAACGAATTGCATTTAAAACCATATATATATATATTTTAATATAGTATGTATTTTTCCCTTTAAGTATAGTATGTTTTTTTCCCCTTGTAGTGTACATTGGAAATTGCTAGTGACGAAAAAAAGAATTTCAAAGGAGTTGAGCCTCATTTGAACATAATCTTCATTTTCAAGGTCAAGGAAGCCGAAAAAAATTCCGGCAATTATACGTTTACAGTTAACAAGGAACTAAATGTAAGTTATTGGTAATACATTTTAAAATATTGATTGCATTAAAGTATTCTACAATTCTGAAACACCAGAAAAAGTTTTAAGCTAAAAAAAGTCATCATACCATGAGTAGTTTTTCTACAGATACACGGCAAGAATTTTTTAATATATGATTGCTTACTATATATCAAATATGAGCGATGTTGGCATTTAGAGAGTCTTTACAAAAAAGATAATGTTGGCGTTCGGGCAATAAAATTTCATTGATCATGTAATTTTATATAAAAATTTGGCGAGGCTACTGTTATTAACAAGCAAATGTTTGTTTGCTCATCTCAGTCATTTAGTAGAACTTAACTAGGTGAATATTGCAAAGATATGCAATGTGTGCTGTCATATTTTAGACAACTTCCAATGTGAGCATGCTCCATGTTTGATTTTTTTTTAAATCAAGTAATGTAAGAACTAGAAATTTCCCTTGCGTAATATTTCCTTTAAAAATTGCAGAAAAATTTTCCGAATTACAGAAACGTTTTCAAAAAATTGTATAATTGCATAGTTACTCCCGAACGTGTGAATTCCCCCCTATCTGCAAATTGAAGAACGAAACGAATCCTCGGTAATCAGATAGTTTCTGAAATTAAAGTGTCATAAAGATTTTTCGGCTTCAAATAATTCATATTTCTTTCTAGCATTTTCTGACATTTCATAAATGCTTCCTCGAAGTCATTTAAGAAAAAATGTAAGCACATGTTGAAGGTATATTGTGGTCCTTGTAGCACCGTGCACGAACTAGCGGCAATTGCTGCAAAACTTAAACTTGAGTTTTTCGAAAAAATGCTTTTTTAATTTTGGATATATATTGGCAACGGAGGAACTGAGTCCTTGTCTTTTTTTTTTTAAATATGACAGCTTATTTTCCTATCCTTGGCTAGTGATAAAAAAAAAATGACTTCCTTTGTTTTTTATAAACAAAAAAATATTATTTTTTGTTAAAAACTGATACATTAAATTTAATAGTCCGCCGTTTTGTTGAAAATGCAAAATAATAAAAACTAGTTGGATGTGCCAATCCCAAAACTTTCTTCTATCTCATATATTTTAATATTTCGAAATGTTATTACAGATGTAAATATTTCAGTTTTATTAGTTCAATACTATCAACTTTAACTTTCATATTAAATTCCTGCTCCAGCCAACTAATCGGAGTAAAAACGATTTAATCTCGATCATGATATTTCTTAAATCACGAATAGTCGCGAATAGTCGGCTTATCAGGATGGGAAGTTTCCGTCGATTCACGAGCCACTGGTGTGCAATAGAACTACGAAAAATCAAGAAGATTACACAAAAATTGCTATTACAGCGCCTCCATCAGGCAGTATTTTTCCACATTCAGGGAGGACCTTGTTGCCATGGCCAAAAACATGCACAAAAATTTGGTCCAATTTTATGCATAACTTCATACACTTTTCGAAGATACGATATTGAAAATGGCACAAAAATCGCTATTACAGCGTCCCCTACAGGCGGATTTTTTCCAAATTCAGGGAGGACTTTCTTGCCATGACCAAAGGGTACGAGATTTCAAAAACATTTGAATGCACGGAAACCTTTTGATTTTTCATGATCCTGATAGAATATTCTCCGAATGTAATCTGAAGATAATAGTCAATTTCTGGAAATATTTGTATCAAGAAAGTTTTCCGCAATTTCTTTACAGTACACTGTTTTAAATTTTGGAGAATAAGAATAAGAAAAACAGAAAAGAAAAATGTGACAAGTAATTTTTAAGAAAAAAAAAGTAAAATAAAAAAGACTTCATTTAATTGTTCCTTAAATAATTTAGTTGCTTGCATATGCCTATTGCATACCAGTTGGCGTGATTTATTTAGAGTGTTTTGTTAAACCAGATCGTTTTTTGTCGTAACCCTTTATTTTTATCCATATTGCTTTTTAATTCCGTTGTCGCCAATAACACTCATTTTGACGATCCTACATTAAAGTTTTTGGAAGCGCCTCTGTTAAAATAAAACACGATACGACGATTATGCACATTATGACTTAAAATGCACATAATAATACTGCGTAACCTTAACAACGTATTTAAATTTCATGGTGATTGGCCAATTTTTGCTGAAATTTGAGATTTAAAAGTGGAAAAATAAACAAAAATGACAGTCAGACAGACATATCCGTGTTGAATCCTGATGAAATCAATATGGGACCATCACCAGAACGTTCTCTTTTTAACAATATATATATGAAAACCGGTGCTTCCATTCAAAAGTTATGCGTGTACAAAAACATAAAAATATTCGATCAAAGGAATAATATATCCTGATTTGTTGGCAATTGGTTAAAAATATCTTCTTATCAACCGTATACTATGTGCTGTATACTCGAATAGTTCATCTTAAAGTCAATTGGCTCTATTAAACACAAGGAATAGAAAACGTTTTACAAATTGTATGAATAATAAATATACAGTTAAAAGCCCTTTAGAGTAACAAAGGTCGTTTAAGAACAAGGAATTCAAGGAGGTCAGTTGACTTCCCGAATCTATCGGAGAGATGCACTTGACTTAATAAATGGATAAATTGGAATTAACAAGCTATGAGTTCTCAGTAATGCATCAATTTACTCGTATGATTACGGGCATGGACGCCGACAAGGAGATGTAGAGGTGGGTCATTGCCCTTCATCGAATTTTGAAATTTGTTTGAATTTTCTTTATCTCAGATTAATTTTTTAAAAAAAGATAGTAATTTTTAAAAAAGTTATTTGAAATTATTAAACACTAATATAACGATGAACAAAGAATTTTTCATCAGGACTCCCTGCCCTTGATTTTCTATCATCCCCGACCGTGGTGGAGCAACAATTTTTTTTTTAATTCTGTAAATTTTTTGTAAAATATAATAATCGTGGGGAAGGATAAAGACGAACGTCTTTTTGCACACTTTTTTCGATTTTACAGCATCCCTACATCTTCGCTGCTAGCATGTGTAGGGAGGCTGTAAAAGCGTAAAAAGGGTGCAAAAAGACGTTCGTCTAACATTAGCCTTAAGGCCACACAGCCACCTGACGAAAAAAAAATCTATATATTTAAAAGGCAAGGCTGTTTTTTAGTCATCTGCCCTGAGCTTAATACTGAATCAATTTTGATAATTATTTTTTTAAATGCAAGCTGTTAGTTTGTAGATGTGCCAGCCCTAGCTATATTTTAAGATATTCCCATTTTTATATTTAAATTTTTATTTCAAATGTTTTTTACGAAATTTCTACAAAATGGTGGCAATTGGATTATTTCCATTGTTGCAAATAAAAGATAGATAATGGGATTTACTTATGTTTATTAAATATATCTTTATGTTGCCATTTTCACATTACAATTCATAATAAATCTTAGAAATTGAACAGAAAATGACATCACACTTTAAAAACAAGCAGTTCTCCGCATAAAGCTGTTATAATTTAATATTTTTTTCACTCCGCCGACACTGAGTTTGAGACGCTAGGCGAAATGTTTCGGTAAATGAAAATGATGTCATATTTAAAAGAAAACGGTCATTTAATTTGATAAAATTAAATATTTTACTGTGAATTCGTTTAAAAGACAATATTTCTGGAATTCTTACTTAGACCAGTGGTAGGGGGGCAAAAAAAGGCCGAATTCGGAATTAATTAGGGGAAAGCTGGAAATTGTTTTAATTCCTTCTGTTTAGGTCTGGAATGAATATGCTATGTTTTCCCCCTCGTATTAGGCGAGCGTTAGGAAATATGTATAGAATTATAGTCAAAAAACACTTTTTTTTTGCATACAATAACAATATCTCAAAACAGCTAACTCTGTCAAAAACATTGTTAATACAAATGTTGTAGAGCTTACAATTCTGAGTAAAATGAGTACCTACACTCAATACTTATGTTGAATATTAAGGCCACAATTCTACTTCAAAATTTTAGACCCATCATCAGGGGGATGACCTCAGAATTAATTAGGAGAAAACTGGAAATTGTTTTAATCCCTTCAGTTTAGGTTTAAAATGAACGTACTATGTTTTCTTCCTCGTACTTGGGTGAATGTTAGAAAATAAGTACATATTTATTTTCGAAAAACACGTTTTTTTTAGTTTCCTTAACAATAGCTCAAAACAACTAACTCTATAAAAAACATTGTCAATACAAATGTTGTAGAGCTTAAAATTCTGAATAAAATGAGTACCATCATTAATATTTTAGTTCAACATTAAGGTCAAAATTCTCTTTCAAAATTTTGCCTTAATCGCTAATCAATAGCTTGAAGCCAGGAGAGACCAAGTTAACTTATCAATATCTCAAAATAGCTAACTCTACCAAAAACATTGTTAGTACAAAAGTTATAGAGCCTAAAATTATGACTAAAATGAGTACCTACACTTAATATTTTTGTTCAATATTAAGGCCGCAATTTGAGATATTGTTAAGTTAACTTGGTCTCTCCCGGCTTCAAGCTCTTGATTTGAAAAATTTTGAAATAGAATTGCGACCTTAATGTTGAACAAAAATATTAATGATGGTACTCATTTTATTCAGAATTTTAAGCTCTACAACATTTGTATTGACAATTTTTTTTAATAGAGTTAGCTGTTTTGAGATATTGTTAAGGAAACTAAAAAAAACGTGTTTTTCGAAAATAAATATGTACATATTTTCGAACATTCACCCAAGTACGAGGAAGAAAACATAGTACGTTCATTTTAGACCTAAACTGAAGGGATTAAAGCAATTTTCAGTTTTTTCCTAATTAATTCTGAGGTCATCCCCCTGATGATGGGTCAAAAACATTGAAGTAGAATTGTGACCTCAATATTCAACATACGTATTGAGTGTAGGTATTCATTTTACTCAGAATTTTAAGCTCTACAACATTTGTATGGACAATGTTTTTGACAGAGTTAGCTGTTTTAAGATATTGTTATGGTATGCAAAAAAAACGTGTTTTTTGACTATAATTCCATACATATTTCCTAACGCTCACCTAGTACGAGGGGGAAAACATAGCATATTCATTCTAGACCTAAACAGAAGGGATTAAAATAATTTCCAGCTTTCCCCTAATTAATTCCGAATTCAACCCCCTAACCACCAAGCTAACTCGCTTGTACTGAAATTAGAATCTAGAGTCAAGAGTGCGAATGTCCACATGCGAAGTTCTAGCTGGAAAACGTAACGTCAAGCTTGGAAATATATTTATTAATAAACTATTGCGCCTTAAAAATATTTTTTAAATGGTGAAGAAGGATATGGGAGGTGCGTACATAAATTTTGAGGCGATGAAAATGACGTTAGGTTTAGATTTCATAGGAATAAAAGCATATGATTGTGTCAAAGTGGAATCGTTTTTCCTGATTTTTCATTTCATAATTACCAATCATAGGCGTCTCATTTGATAACTTCATTATAATAACCTTAGGCTAAGAATAGCATTTGTTTTAAGAGTTAGACTAACGATGTAAATCTACGATGTAAATTTTATATTGTAATTACTTTTGTAGGTTTATTATAAATTCAATGTAACAGAACATTTTCTTCAGTCGAAATTCGACGAGTTTCACCTCGTATGTAATAAAATTCAGAGTATTTCTATATTGCTTTTTATGTTAATATGTTTAAATATTTTCTTGCAGGGACGGGTTCTTACAAAAATTTCTTAGTTTATCCTATTTCATGTTTGTAGTCTACATTTTTAAAAACTCAAATTTAAGGTGGTCCAGGTATCAAAATTCTATAAAAAAAAAAAAATGCATGCTTTATTTTATTTTATTTTATTTATCATCATCATCATCATTATTATTATTATTATTATTTGCTAATAAAATATTACAAAGTTAAATAAATTAAATATAACGTCAACGTCGTCAACAGATATAACGATTTTTGTGTTGTGCTATCAGTCCTGACCTGCCCGTAACTAAAACTTTAGATCCACTTATCTCAGAAAGGATTTTCTTTTCTTTCTTTTTTCTTTTTTTTTTTTTTACTTGTCTTGCTTCAAGGAATATATCTAAACTTTCTTGCAGATATGTCTATAAAATTTTTTACAGATTTTTATCTCATGTTTTTATAAATTGTCTTTGGGATTTTTAATTTTATGAGGAAATTTGAAAATATATTCCTCGAAGTAAAGATTAATCTCAAAAGTTCTCTTACTTTTAAATTTATTATAAATTTTGCAAGTAATATTTTTCAAAATACAGAAGACAAATTAACTAGAAACCTTTTCTGCACATAATAGTGAAAAGGTAAGGTAATTGGGCAAGTGTTTCATAAGTTACACCAAATATTAAACATGTACGAAATTTTAAGTTAAAAAATTTCAAAGTTTCCAAAAACATTTTATCAGAAAAGTAATCTTTATAGGAAGATAAATTTCAGGAAATAAATTCGTTGAAAGTCCCTCTAACCAAAGAAAATAAAAATTTGACTTCCTGACATTCTTAAGAAATATAGTGATCGTTATTTTGACAGCCGGGTTTCCCGGGACTTTTCAGCTTGGCTATCAATTTCCAAAGCGGTGTTTGACGAAGTTTGTAAAAAAGTCACCAAACCTACGCTGCTGACCACAGGCATATCTGTTTTATGTTTCCAAATTTTGCCTTTCCCTGGATTACGTCCTGCTGGCAGCCATGATTCTGTTTGTCCTTCTTTTATTTTTTTATGATACTTTGAAGAACTTAGCTTTAAGATTACAGAGACACTATCACTCTTTTAGGTAGCTTTCATTACAAAAAGCTACCTATTGCAGCCGTTGGGAGGAAAGCGATTTCAAAAAATTTTGGTATATTTTCATCGATCATGACCCCCAGACCCCGAAACCACCTTCCGTTCAGATGTTGATATATATATATATCTGATCTTTGTCACACTGTAACTCTCGTATTTATGAACCGATTTGGATGAAACTCGGTGTGTACATAGTACATACCAATATCTCGACCGAGTTCGTTGGCCAGCTTCATCCGCATCTTGTTTAAAGATGGTGGCCATTTAAAATTTTTTTTTTAATTAAAATTTAAAATGAGGTATCAAAAAATTAGAAAATGAAAAAGATTTTTTTCTTATGTGTTTGACCTTAATACAGAGATTCCGGAACAGTTTTTGTTTAGTCTATATTTAAAAAAATGGCTGAGTTATAGCATTTTGAATTTCTATTATGGCTGACATTCTGAAACGACCTGATTTTGTCACGCGATAACAGGCGTATTTATGAACCGATTTGGATGAAACTCGGTGTGTACCCGGTGTGTACCGAATTCGTTGGCTAGCTTCATCCGCCATCTTGTTTCAAAATGGCGGCTATTAAATTTTTTTTTTAATTTAAAATTTGAAATGTGGTACCAAAAAATTGAAAATTAAAAAATATTTTTTCCTTATGTGCTTGACCTTGATACAAAGATTCCGGAGCAGTGTTTGTTTGATCTATATCTTAAAAAATGGCTGAGTTATAGCTCTGTGAATTTCTACCGTGGCTGACATTTTGAAACGTCCTGATTTTTGTCACGCGATAACAGGCGTGTTCATGAACCGATATGGATGTACCTTAGTGTGTACAAAGTACATACTAATGTCTCGACCGCGTTCGTTGGACAGCTTCATCCGCCATCTTGTTTCAAAATGGCGGCCATTTAAAAAAGTTTAAAACATTTAAAATTTAAAATGAGGTATCAAAATATTGGAAAATGAAAAAGATTTTTTTCTTATGTGTTTGACCTTAATACAAAGATTCCGGAACAGTGTTTGTTTGATCTATATCTTAAAAAAATGGCTGAGTTATAGTATTTTGAATTTCTATTGTGGCTGACATTTTGAAACGACCTGATTTTTGTCGCGCGATAACAGGCGTATATATGAACCGATTTGGTTGTAACTTGGTGTGTACATAGTACATACCAATTTCTCGACCGAATTCGTAGGCAAGCTTCATTCGCCATCTTGTTTCAAAAGGGAACATTTAAAAAAAAATTAATTTAAAATTTAAAATGAGGTATCAAAAAATTGGAAAATGAAAAAGGTTTTTTATGTGTTTGACCTTGATACAAAGATTCAAAGGCAGTTTTTGTTTCGTCTATATCTTAAAAAATGGTTGAGTTATAGCACTTTGAATTTCTAGCATGGCTGACATTTTGAAACGATCTGATATTTGTCACGCGATAACACACGTATTTATTAACATATTTGGATGTAAGAAGGCATGTGGAGAGTATATAGCAATGTCTCGACCAAGTTCACTGGCCAACTTCATCCGCCATCTTGTTTGAAAATGGCGGCCATTAAAAATTTAAAAAAAAAATTAAAATTTGAAATGCGGTACCAAAAAATTAAAAACTGAAAAATAGTTTTTAATATGTGTTTGACCTTGATACAAAGATTCCGGAACAGTTTTTGTTTGGTCTATATCTTAAAATATAGCTGGGTTATAGCACTTTGAATTTCTAGCGTGGCTGACATTTTGAAACGTCCTGATTTTTGTCACGCGATAACAGACGTATTCATGAACCGATATGGATGTACCTTAGTGTGTACAAAGTACATACTAATGTCTGGACCGAGTTCGTTGGTTAGCTTCATCCGCCATCTTGTTTCAAAATGGCGGCCATTTAAAAAAATTAAAAATTTAAAATGAGGTATCAAAAAATTGAAAAATGAAAAATATTTTTTTCTTATGTGTTTAACCTTAATACAGAGATTCCGGAACAGCTTTTGTTTCGTCTATAGCTAAAAAAATGGCTGAGTTATAGCATTTTGAATTTCTATTGTGGCTGACATTTTGAAACGACCTGATTTTTGTCACGCGATAACAGGCGTATTTATGAACCGATTTGGATGAAACTCGGTGTGTACCTCGGTGTGTACCGAGTTCGTTGGCTAGCTTCATTCGCCATCTTGTTTCAAAATGGCGGCCATTAAAATTTTTTTTTTAATTTTAAATTTGAAATGTTGTACCAAAAAATTTAAAATTAAAAAATATTTTTTTCTTATGTGTTTGACCTTGATACAAAGATTCCGGAACAGTGTTTGTTTGATCTATATCTTAAAAAATGGCTGAGTTATAGCACTTTGATTTTCTACCATGGCTGACATTTTGAAACGTCCTGATTTTTGTCACGCGATAACAGGCGTATTCACGAACCGATATGGATATACATGATATATATGATATACTTCAGTGTGTACAAAGTACATACCGATGTCTCGACCGATTTCGTTGGGCAGCTTCATCCGCCATCTTGTTTCAATATGGCGGACATTTAAAAAAATTTAAAACATTTAAAATTTGAAATGAGGTATCAGAAAATTGGAAAATGAAAAAGATTTTTTTCTTATGTGTTTGACCTTAATACAAAGATTCCGGAACAGTGTTTGTTTGATCTATATCTTAAAAAAATGGCTGAGTTATAGCATTTTGAATTTCTATTGTGGCTGACATTTTGAAACGACCTGATTTTTGTCGCGCGATAACAGGCGTATATATGAACCGATTTGGTTGTAATTTGGTGTGTACATAGTACATACCAATTTCTCGACCGAGTTCGTAGGCAAGCTTCATTCGCTATCTTGTTTCAAAAGGGAACATTTAAAAAAAAATTAATTTAAAATTTAAAATGAGGTATCAAAAAATTAGAAAATGAAAAAGGTTTTTTTATGTGTTTGACCTTGATACAAAGATTCAGGGTCAGTTTTTGTTTCGTCTGTATCTTAAAAAATGGTTGAGTTATAGCACTTTGAATTTCTAGCATGGCTGACATTTTGAAACGATCTGATATTTGTCACGCGATAACACACGTATTTATTAACCTAATTGGATGTAAGAAGGCATGTGGAGAGTATATAGCAATGTCTCGACCAAGTTCACTGGCCAGCTTCATCCGCCATCTTGTTTAAAAATGGCGGCCATTAAATTAAAAAAATTGTATTTAAAGTGAGGTGCAAAAAAAATTAGAGATTGAAAAAGGTTTCTTTCTTGAGTATTTGACTTTGATATAAGGATTTCGGAGCATTTTTTGTTTTGTCTTTATCTTAAAAAATAGCTCAGATATAGCAGTTTGAAATTCTTTATGTGGGTGACATTTTGAAAAATCTGATTTTTTGCCTGCGACAGCACTCGTATATATCAACCTTTTCCGATGTGTGTGAGCATGTGCACAGGAATTACTAAGGTCTCGACAAAGTTCAGTGGTCAACCTCATCCACTATGCTGTCTTAAAAGGGATATTCTTCATTTCAAGATATCGCCGAATTTGGAAACCAAAAAAAAGTTACTTTAAATAAAATCAGCCTGGATAAAGCTGACTAATTTCGCAAAATTCTCATTCATAATGATTTAGTATTGATAAAAATTAGTATTGAATCTTCTATAATGAGTTTCCACTAAATTGAGCTTCGCGTGTTTGAAAAATATAAGCTAGCTTTTAAAAAATAAGGAATATGAAAGCTACCTCTTCCTCCCGACACTGGCCGGAAGGACTTTTTGTAATTATTTCCAAAATTTCTTTATTGTAATTCACTTGAAGACGAGCAAAGAAAGAACATCCACCGAAATTAAAAGAACAAATTATTCTTTTATTTGTGCGTATTTCATTGGCTTAGTTTACGCAAAATAAAATTTTCATGTTCGAATATTTCACGCGAGGAAATCATTGGAATTTATATGTTTGAATATATTTGTCATCTTCAGCAATAAATAAATTTAAGTTTCAGTACGATTTAGAATTTTTTATGAAAAGAAACATAGCATTTAAAAAATACTTTTATATTTTTCTGTGGTTTATAAATTATACATTGTATCTCGTTTCAGATTCTTGCAGTTACAGTTAACACTAAAATGAGTAAACTCAAAGAACTAACGTGGGAAGACGCCGATGGAAAATGCTCTATGCTTGAATGATAACTAAGGGAAAAAAACGTATATTTCAATATATTTTGAGAATGTTAATGAACACAAAAATTTCAAACTATATTGATATATTTAGAATATTATTATAATTTTTATTTCTTTTTGTGCTTATGTTCTAACATGATTTGTTTATAAATATGTTCGAAATTGTTGTACAGCTTTTGATATTGTAATATATATTTTTTCGTTTTAATAAAGAAAGTTTCGTTATTATTATGCTTCTCTACACATCTGTCTCACACTCTTTTCTTACCATACGTTTTCTTCTTACGTAATTTAAAAAACACTTTTAAATAATTTTCTGTAAAATTTTTCTATAATTATTCCAGCAAGTCAGATTGTCTTTGAACTTAAAAATAGGTAATGTAATATTTTGCCTGTAAGTTATGTATACAGAATTAAGAAAACTAAGCTTTTTTTTTTTTTTTTTTTTTTTTTTTTTTTTTTTTTTTGCTATTTACACTAACATATGAGTCGTTTAGAACAAAAGCGGATCAAGTCAACCTGTTCGTTCAATCAAGTTTCATATGAAACCTTGCTCTATAGATCATAATTTGTTAAGAAACCAAGAAATAGGTATAGATTTGATCCATTTTCACTTTGAGCGTCTCGTAAATCAAGTAACCCAAAAGCTTTATTAATCATTTATGCTTCGATGGTACTTTAAAACATCGATAAAAAAAAAAAAAAAAAAAAAAAAAAACTGTTATAAAAATAATTTATTTCTTGTACAAAACAAAAAGAATTTTGAATGGATAATTCTGTTTATAATCAAAAGTGTTCAGCTTTTTGTATGTGAAAAGACATAAAGTGGAAAGTTTTAGCTCTAAATACTATAAGGTAGGTGGTTGAGCCAAAAGTGACCAGTGTTCCTAATACAGCCTACTCCCCAAAATTTGAATTAGTTACATTTTTAATAACAAGATGGCGCTACTGCCTTTTTAATCATGCATCTGCGGTGCACGTGGCTGAATTTGAAGAGATCATCTTGATCGGCCGCCATTGTTTACAATGGTCTCACTTTTGAAGCACAGCCGTTCTAATTTCCAAATTAAAAGATATTTTTATTTACATGTGTTGAAAATCGTAGAACTTTCAGTTACGCTACGTTTTCTGAAAGCTTATTTCTTTCTTTTTAACCACATTAATTCAATTCTAATAAATTTATCAGATTAATATTATTTTTGCGTCGTGCAATTGGCGATCATATCCATGTTATGTTCCCAAAATGGCGGGACATCTTAACAAACAAATATGGAAATCAATGTAGTAATGGTAATTTTCAAAATTTCTAAAATTATCTGAAAAAAAACTTATTACCACTTATTATCAGACTTTTCCAACAATTTCCGCACGATTGAGAAAACCAGGGACCCCCCAAAAGAAGTCAGTAACTCCCAGAAGAAAAGCCCTGGAATACCGTGCACAAAAAGCGGTTCAAAGTATTTTTCATGTCAGCAGATTAAGAAGAAAAGCTCTAAAGATATAAAAAAAAAGGAATCATCAGAGCATAATAGAAACACACAATAAGAAAATAAAAAACCAATCCGGTATACTGCCAAAAGAGACTCTCAAACAAACCGATACTGCCATGCCTGACATAATGGGTTGCCAGCCAAAACAAAGCTGGTTTTGCCATTTATGTAAAAAAGACAAGATAATGAAATGCGATTGTGTAATCAATCCTTGCAGTATGTGCATGAAGAGAGTCAGGGACTTACTAAAGAAGATAAAATCGAACATTTCATCTGCACTTTCTGCATGGAATCTAAACATGGAACAAAGGTATATTTCGAAAAATGTCAATTGTAATTTTTTCCTTGTAATTAAATACTCACTTTTAATTGAACACCTTAATACTTATAAAAGTACTAAAAATAGTTTGCGCGCATTTTTTCACATTGTAAAAGTGATTTCAATATATGGGCCACGTTTGGAACACTATGCGTCAAAGGTGGTCCAAAAGCTGCAATCTTGAAACTGTATTTTAAAAATGGTTAAATTTGATTGTACAAAAAAAAGTATACTTCATATTTTTTAGCAAAAAGTGTAAAATTTAAATTTTACCAAAAAAAAAAAAAAAAAAAAAAATCAGCTACATACATCTAACTAGAAAATAATGAAACATCCTTAAAGCGTAACTGTGGTCACCTTTGGCGCACCTACCTTATAAATATATATGTGTGTGTGTGTGTCATCAACAGAAATTATCATGCACAAATGGGAAAAAAATTGAAATCCGAAGAATGAAAGATGAAACTGAAACCTGTTATGAAAAGTATCCATAAAATATCCAAAATTGAAAAAAATTAAATGGATGAAATAATTATGGAATCATAACAGAATTTCCAAGCCCAAATTATCATAGATTCCACAAAACATGCATGATTCATCCTTCTACAAGCTATAATAAACTGTACTAAATGTACAAGATTTGGGCTATCATACATGTAAAACCACAAATTATGTATTAAAATTAGAAATAAATATAATGTGCAATATAAGTAAATTTTCGAATAGAATATGACGTGTACATAGCAGGAGGCATCCAAGCATGATCTGCAAGACGATCTTGGCACTTTAACACTTTAGCGGGTGGTATCCACAAAAAAGAAACCTAATTTTAAGAGTACTGGCATCAATAATATTTAATTAAATTTTCCTTTTTATAAAGTAAGGGAAAATAAGCGGGTTTTTATTTTCTAATAAAATCGTTTGTAAATTCTGGTGTCAGTCCATCATTTCATCATTTTACCGACAGAATTACCTCGCGCCGGAAAGGACTAATGCCAAACCAATTTTGCAAATTTTAAAGGACTTAGGAATGACTCATGAGGATTTATTGATAGATTAGTAGCCATATAAAATGCTTGAAAATTATTTTAAAAACCATAAAAAATTAGTAAACGTAGATACAGTTTTCAAAAAAAATTATATTTGAACGTTTAGTTTTTTCCTAATCGGCGGTGGAAATTTGTGGAATGCAGTGTAAAAAATTGAAATTGTTTCATTACTTATAATACGTTGAATGTGCGTTAAATTTTATTTTATATTATTTATTTAGCGATGAAACTTTAATTTCGATATGGAAAGTTAGACGGAGACAAATATTAAACTATTTATATTGATTTACATGCAAATGGATTATTCTTTCATAATGGAGCCTGCACGTCAGGATAGATTAAAAAAATTCATGCTTAAAAATGATTTAAAAAACCACAATAAATGGGTAAATTGAGGTACTGTTTCCAAACAAATTGCATTTGAAAGTACATCCTTTTCTAATACGACGGTGCAAAAATTAAAAAGTCCTTCCGGCCAGTGCCGGGAGGAAGAGGTAGCTTTCATAATCCTTATTTTAAAAAAGCCAACTTATATCATGCAAACACACGAAGCTCAATTTAGTGGAAACCCGATATAGGAGATTCAATACTAATTTTTATCAATATAATGAATGAGAATTTCGCGAAATTAGTCAGCTTTATCCAAGCTGCTTTTCTTTAAAGTAACTTATATTTGGCTGCCAAATTCGGCAATTTCTTAAAGTACCTGTTATTTTAAAACAACATGGTGGATGAGGCTAACCAGTGAACTTGGTCGAGACCTTAGTAATTGCTGTGCACATGCTCACTCACATCGGAATCGGTTAATGTATAGGAGTGCTGTCGCATGCAAAAAATCAGATTTTTCAAAATGTCACCCACAATAGAAATTGAAACTGCTATATCTGAGCCATTTTTTAAGGTAAAGACAAACAAAAAATGCTCCTGAATCCTTATATCAAGGTCAAATACTTAAGAAAGAAACCTTTTTCAATTTCTAATTTTTTTGCACCTCACTTTAAAAAAATATATATTTTTTAATTTAATGGCCGCCATTTTGAAGCAAGATGGCTGATGAATCTGGCCAGCGAACTTGGTCGAGGTGTTGATGTATACTATCCACATGCCTTCTTACATCGAAATAGGCGAATACGTGTGTTATCGCGTGACAAATACAAGATCGTTTCAAAATGTTAGCCATGCTAGAAATTCAAAGTGCTATAAATCAACCATTTTTTAAGATATCAACAAAAGAACAAATTTCCAGAAACAAAAACTGCTCCGGAATCTTTGTATCAAGGCCAAACACATAAAAAAAATCTTTTTCATTTTCCAATTTTTTAATACCTCATTTTGAATTTTAAATTTAATTTTTTTTAAATGGCAACTCTTTTGAAACAAGATGGCGAATGAAGCTGGCCAACGAACTCGGTCGAGACATTGGTATGTACTATGTACAGACCAAGTTACATCCAAATAGGTTCATACGCCTGTTACCGCGTGACAAAAATCAGGTCGTTTTAAAATGTCAGCCACAAGAGAAATTCAAAATGCTATTACTCAGCCATTTTTTTTTAGATATAGACGAAAGAAAAACTGTTGCGGAATCTTTGTATTAAGTTCAAACACATACAAAAAAAATCTTTTTCATTTTCCAATTTTTTGGTATCTCATTTAAATTTTTTTATTTTTTAATTTTTTTAAATGGCCGCCATTTTGAAACAAGATGGCGGATGAAGCTGGCCAACGAACTCGGTCGAGATATTTGTATGTACTATGTACACACCAAGGTACATCCAAGTCGGTCCATAAATACGCCTGTTATTACGTGAGAAAAATTAGGACATTTCAAAATGTCAGCCACGCTAGAAATTCAAAATGCTATAACTCAGCCATTTTTTAAGATATAGACGAAACAAAAACTGCTCCTAAATCTTTGTATAAAGGTCAAATACATAAGAAAAAAATATATGTTTCCATTTTCAAGTTTTTGGTACCACATTTCAAATTTTAAATTTTTAAAATTTTTTTAAATGGCCGCCATTTTGAAACAAAATGGCGGATGAAGCTGGCCAACGAACTCGGTCGAGAGATTGGTATGTACTATGTACACACCGAATTACATCCAAATCGGTTCATAAATACGCCTTTTATCGCGTGACAAAATTCAGGACGTTTCAAAATATCAGCCACGCTAGAAATTCAAAATGCTATAACTCAGCCATTTTTTAAGATATAGACGAAACAAAAACTGCTCCGGAATCTTTGTATAAAGGTGAAATACATAAGAAAAAAATATTATTCCATTTTTAATTTTTTGGTACCACATTTCAAGTTTTAATTTTTTTTAAAAATTTTAAATGGCCGCCATTTTGAAACAAAACGGCGGATGAAGCTGGCCAACGAACTCGGTCGAGACATTGATATGTACTATGTACACACCGAATTACATCGAAATCGGTTCATAATTACGGGAGTTACAGTGTGACATAGGTCAGATATATATATATATATATATATATATATATAAAAATTTTGAACGGAGGGTGGTTTCGGGGTCTGGGGGTCATGATCGATGAAAATATACCAAAATTTTTTGAAATCGCTTTCCTCCGAACGGCTGCAATAGGTAGCTTTTTTGTAAAGAAAGCTACCTAAAATATGCGGTGTTTAGAAGTTTAAAAAAATTTAGTAGCTAAAATTGCAAAACCGAAAAAGAATAGTTTGACAAAGGAATTCTAAAACAAATTATAATTATACATTTAAACAATAACAAAAAAAGATTCTGGTTATCTGCTGCCGGTTTTAACTTTTGACAGACAAGAAGCTATTGCAGGCATATTAGTGCTATCAATATGTTAATGTTCTTTTCAAAATAAGAAATTATCAATGTGGGCTTGACGACATCAACTGAACATAGCAACAGCTCAAGTTTGTGCAGGTCCTGCATACGCTTCCTTAGTAAATTTTTTAGAGAAAAGAAAATCCGATATAGTAGGGTTTGAAATGTCGTAAAATGTGGCTGCAGCTCGATTGACGTGCCAAGTTTGATATTTTTGTTGTATTCTAAAGATTTTAACATGTAGATTCCAAATACCTTAGGTGCCATTTTTTATACACATTTTTTGGTGTGATTTTCAAGATGGCGTCCAAGATGGCTGCCATTTATCGACTTCTTTAATACTTGCGGCATATTATTGACCAGTATGTCAAATTATATGTTTTCGGGGCCAAGAAATACAAATATGTAATAACGTTTGGAGTAAATTGAGTTTTTCAAGTGTTTTAAACGATAAGATACAAATAAAGCACGAAAAATGAAAGACATTAGATATACTAGCGTTTTATTAACGAGTTATACACAATCAAAGTAGTTAAATGAAATAACATAAATTTTTGAAGATTCTGAACAAAATTATTAAAAACAGCTTTTACATGTATATACAGTACTGGGATGTTACGTATCCTCTTCTGAATTACTGCTATCGCTGTGATGATATTGATAGTCCTTTGTATTGTTGCAGTCATTTGCAAAGGGAACCAGACCAGATACAAACCAAATAATTCTTTAAGCTATTCTTAACTGTACATGTTTTTTTACACTCACATTTCCCAAGTTCAATAGCTCCTTTGGTCGCAGGTAACTCCAGGCATTTGACTGGAGAATTTACTCCTTCGTCATTTTTTTCTCAACCATTGCCAATAAGTGGGGGTATTGTAAGTCGAGGATTTCTGTAGCACTTTCCAATGGTGCAAATTAAGTTGGATCTTAGAATATGTGGCTTCAGTGCTCCAAGGGTTGGTGGAAATTTCTCCCCCTTGAAACTTTTAGTTCTGAAAAGGTGCCATCTTAACTCTGAAATCCTCGAAAAATTACTATTTTTCAAATAAGCCGAGTTGGTGAAATTTTCAAACAACGACGGATTGGATAATGGATCGACATTAGGTTCCCCAAGTTCTTGAAAAGCTGTTATAATATCATCATCACACTGAACATTGATATACACTTTTATCCACTTCTGTTTTGAAATGCCTACAAATTTTCCTGCCCAGTTTCTACCAGTATATATGAATGTAAACCTAGTAAACCTTTGCTTTTATGAGCACCTATTGCTCGACATCTTTCGTTAATATTAATTTTTCTGTGTTTGTTTCCTGGAACAGTAACAAAATTGATTTCACAACAGTGTTTACTAGATGACTTGAAACCAAGTCAATCAGAAATATGAAATATCAGTATCTTGCTAAAATACATCTGTCTCATAATTATCAGGATGATTCACTGTATGAAGATACCTATCAGAAGAAAATAAGGATCTTGGTATTACATAAAACTCGTAGTTTCCAATTACATCTTTTAGGTTTGTAGACATTTGAGGTCTTGATTCCATAACAACAAGAAAACGAGCAAAAAGTTGCCTATCGTCCTGAATTTTAACCAATTTATCAGCAGTCTTAAATACAGTCTTCTTGTTACAAGTTCTCAATGTCTTTAATTTCATTTTTTTTCATTGGATGCCAAACTGAAAATTTAATGTGTTCACTTTGTAGTCTACCTTTTACAAATTCTTCGAATTCCAATTGTCCTTTTTGGTCACGATTCAGAATACCATCCTTCGCAGTTTCTGGAGCTTTCATAGAGGATGCAATACTCATTAGTGTGGTATTATCTTGGAAAGGGTTTCCTCCACAATGATCCCGAATGAAAAATCCTTAGCTACATGGAAGTCCGGAGTTGATAGTGTTTCCGCGGCTGCTTAGAGACTTCATTTGGACAGTACTTTTCAAAGAAACTTGAAACAATGCGTAATACTTCTGGTGCACGCAAGAAATACCTTTCGAGGCGTTTTTATTCTGAGTTAAACCATTAATTCCACCAATGTTCTTCAGTTCTTTGATTTTCTATTCCAAGCTCTTGCCTGAAAATAGTTTCGTAAATGGCACATTGGATTTCGATACTGCAAAACAACCAGATTCAAGAGCGTTCCGTACTCATCTGCTGATAGTTTATTTATTCTTTCACAGAGTGGGGATAACTTTGACTCACCAAATTTTGCTCGCTTTGTAGCGTATTCTTTCAGTTTTTCAAGATTGTCTACTCCAGGTTTTTGGCATAATTGTCCTCTTTTCAATCACACTAAACAATTCAGTATGTATTAACAAATTTTAACACAGTGACTCTTATTAGTAAGTATCTTCCAGGGAACATATAGTTTTCACATCTGCAGCAAAAGAGAAAACAAGCAATATTAGTAATTTTGTAGTAGATTTGTAAATAAATAATAAATAACACAATTTATGACTATTTTGATTGTAGATTTGTATTTTTTGATCCCAAAAACATGTAATTTGATATACTGGCCAATAATATCCTACAAATATTAAAAAAGCCAGTAAATGGCAGCCATCTTGGACGCCATCTTGAAAATCACCTCAAAAATGTGCAAGGAAAAAATGGCACCTAAGATATTAGGAATCTACATGTCAAAAGCTACAAAATAAAAAAAATATATCAAACGTGGCACAAAAATCGAGCTGGAAAACATTTCAGACCCTACTAATATATTTATACCTGATTCGTAATAACAAAATGATAATCCTAACATGTCTTGCAACGACCAGAAAATTCACATCATCTCCACTCAAAATAGAGTCAATTCCACCCAAACACGATCAGGTGTCAAGTTGGATTCGGGTAAAATTTGTTTATTTAACCCGACACAGAACCAAACTAAAATGTCCCCATAATATACACTATGCCCGCTAAAGTCCCTTGCCAGCCTTTTAACTTCAGAACGGCTGCTGCTATATTCATAAAAGTGGTGTCTAGGTATAGTAAAGTAGCCATGCTCTACTGCATGCCTACGGTGCCACCTGGTGGGAATGTGCGGAGTGTTTACTACTACTCAATACTATCTCGAAAACCGAAAGAGATAGGGAAAAAAGTGATTTACAAAGTTGTAGAGCATCATCGATTTAGTACGAAAAGACCCCTTCTGGGCATTAATGTGAAGAATAGAATGGTAAAAACGCGCATTTGTTTTTTTCGTGATTTCCTACCCTGTGACGTTACAAAACAATCTTAGCAAGAAAAAACAACTTGTTATAGCAATATACCTTTATTTGAGATGTTCAAACATCTCACCCTCATCTGCAACACACATTTGTCGAAAGATAATCATTTCTCCTTCCGTTCAAGTTTCGTGACGACATAGTGTAATAAATCACGAAAAAACAAATGCGCGTTTTAACCGTTTCATTCATCGCATTAAAGTCCACAAAGTATGTTTTCGTACTAAATCGATGATGGTCTAGAATTTTGTAAGTCACTTTTTCTCCCTATCTCTTTCCCTTTTCGAGATAGGAATGCTAACTCCGCAGTTTTCCACCTGGTGGCGCCGTAGGCAGTTTCAATAAGTTGCACATGGCTATTTTACTGTACCTAGACACCACTTTTATGAGTATAGCAGCAGCCGTTCCGAAGTTAAGAAGGTGGCAAGGGACTTTAGTTTTACTGTACATGCTGTAGCTTTATAAAATTATTAGCTAAAGTACCCGGCGTTGCACGGAATTTTAAGAATGTTTGTTTCGAAAAACCAATTTCAAAATATAACATACAACATAAAAAAAAAAAAAAAAAAAAACAGTCGAAGTGCCGTACACACGAATCAAATGAAAACCCAGTATAAAAATGTGTAAGTTAATATAATAGATGCAAAATAATATAGCTATAAATGAACTTATCTCCATCCATCATTGGAGCAATAACGTTAAAATACGTCAATATTGCCATAATCGAGTTTTTATCATGCTTCAATACAATTTTTCACACTTATATGACATTATATAATCACCACGTCCTTTATATTTCCAATATGATGTAATATTCCATTTTTTTTATTCGTCAAATTAATTAAATATAATTTTTCGCATGGAAATCATACACCAGAAAAATTATGACGTAACATCCACTTTTGTATTTAATTTGTCAAACTATTTCTTTTATTTTTATTTGTCACGTGGAAATCTTGCGGTAGAAAAGTTATGATGTAGTATTCCCTTTTTTTAAATTCGTCAAACCATTTATTTCATTTTTTCGCGTGAAAATTTTGCAATAGAAAAGTAATTGTTGTGGTAAGAATTTTATTGTGGATTTTTAATTGTTGTCAACAGCTATAACGAAAAACGTTTAAATTTGATTGGAAATTGCTGTTAAATTTGTTGTTTTTTATTAATTAAAAATGAACTATAAATTATTCCGATTTCGGATTACTTTAGTTGCCTCGGCCGTGTTTTAATACACATGCACGTAACATTTCACAATTCTGGCTTCTAAACTGTGGATTTGTATAGCATTACAGACAGACAGACAGACAAATTTTCATTTTTATATATCTACCCTATATATATAAAATCCTAATGAAACGGATATTATGAAACGAATTTATGTAACGATTCTATGAAACGAATTTATGTAACGATTCTATGAAACGACTGATTAAACAACTGATTATGTTTCACGGCGATTTCTCCTAAAATATGGAATACTTTGCGATGGAATTAACACCAGAAATCCGTATTGATCCACAGATCTCAAAACTGGTATTAGAATTTTTAAATTCGAATTAGTTTTCGAAATATTAATTTTTTTCTAATTTTAAATACTTTTTCTAATGATGGCAACTCAAATTTCAATCATAAGAGGTATTTTTTTTTCAGAAAAGGTTATTATTTTAAATTAATTTGGCGACCAGTTTGGCCTCCCTTAAATGTATGCTAAGAAATGTATCATGTTACTTTTATTCATAATTCAATTTACTTGAACAGTCTTTCGCTCAAATCGAAAAATTCTGATAGAGAAATCAAGAACTCGGTATTTTTATGTTAGCGGACGCAGGTGATACATCACCAAACATTTTTCACTTTGCAAGTTTTTATATTTCATTAATTTCATTTAAAATATAATCCTTTCAATAATTTTATTTAAAATGCAAAACTTCAATTTAAAACTGTACCACTTAAAATTGATGGCTTTCATTTCTTTCTTTTTTTTTTAAACAAAACGAAAAGAAAATATTAGACATAGATGTCATATACGCACCGGGGTACCTAATTGGCGCCAAAATGGCATTATTTTGATTGACATGGTAACCCGGCTATTGTTGTTTATTTAATAATTAAACAAAAACATAATTTGAAGAACAAATTAAAAAAAACAAAATTTATTTCCTACATTGTTTAAGCTCGAGAAGGGACAGATATTAAGTTATTTCATTCAATTAGTTCTACATTTAATATTACATTTTTGTAACAAATTAGTTAAGCCAATTGAAGATTAAAAAATAAAAATAAAATTCATACAATAGGATACTTAAAACACCCTAAAAACTTAGATTCCGTTCAAATGAAATCGAAATAAATCTTAGACTTCTTCCATTTTTAATTGAAAATATTTGTATTTCAGATTTAGTATTATCTTTATGAAAATTGTGCATAAAATGATAAGATGCATGCAAAATATAAAACTTTAGAAAAAGTCTAAGATTTATTTCGATTTCATTTGAACGGAATCTAAGTTTTTAGGGTGTTTTAAGTATCATATTGTATGAATTTTATTTTTATTTTTTGATTTCCCATCCTGACGAGAACAATAACCATTTTTCCAAATGGTTAAAAAAGCAATTTAACAAATTACAACGACCATTTGGAAAATGATTTTTTCAAAGACTAAAATTTAAGACATAAAAAATCACACGGAGTTGATCATACATTACGTACGCCATGAATTAAACATTAATAGTGTTATGACACGTAAAAATTCCAAGCGAAGAAAATCGCCTGAGACTCGTATTTGGCGTGAAATATTTATATGTATTCATTCCTGTCCTATTTATCTTTTTTTAAAATTTTTAATTGGCTTATTCCATTTTTCTTTTGCACGTGAAAATCTTACAAATTAAAATTAACTCTTTGGCAGAAATTGTTATTCATTTTCTTTCATTTTCATTAGTTATTATCCACCTGAAACTTACGTATTATCCAAGCATTTCATTGGCTGTTCGGGAAAAGGCTTTTCCATCGTCAGATTTCAAAGAAATCGGACTACCAATTTTAAATGAAATTTCATTCTTAAACTTCTAAACATCCGACAATATTACTTTTTACACCGTCGGATAGAGAAAAAAATTTACTTTTAAATGCAATTTGTTTGAAAGCTGTATCTCAATTTGTTTCTGAGTTATTAATTTTTTTGTAGTTTTTATTACTTTTTTGTCATAGTGGCAACAGATCTCTGTTGAAAGTAAAGAGAAATACATATTACTGCATAGACCAATCAGGAAACGAATAAAATGCGGATTAAACCAATAAAAACCTTCAGATATGCTTTTGATTTCCCATCCTGACGAGAACAATAACCATTTTTCCAAATGGTTGAAAAAAAAAAATCACGCCAAACCTGCGGCGTGTATATTTCAACTTCAAATCAATGTTTTAATTTACCACTCGAAAAATAAAAAAAAATGCTAACTGGAGAGTTGAAAAAAAAGCTATTGGCGAGATTTGTACCCAGCTAGCGTAACAGTACCAAAAATTCTTTGCGACCATGGCAAATTTTATGTAATTTTATTCGAAAAAAAAATTGATTTTTTAATCAAAATGGAGAACTTTCGGCACAGATGTCATATACGGCCCCCTATTGGCGCAATTTTTTTCTGACTTCAATGTCATATACGCAACGGGTACTTAACTGGCGCCAAAGTATCGTCATTTTGCTTGATATGGTAAGCCGGATGTTGTTGTTTATGCTGTTGATGCTTTCCCCAAATTTCCGTCGGAAAAAAATCGCGCCAATATGGGCCAGTATGTAATCGCGCCAATATGTGACATCTTTGCCAAACTTTCATTTTAGGCAAAGGGATCAGACCATATTTGTTTATGGCAGTTGATGACTTGAACTATTATAATATAGATGAAATGATGGCGATAGAACAATATTTGGCGACTTATCACCTGTGCCTGGCTAACATTAAAGTACCAAAATGGCACCTAGAGTATAAAAAGCGAAGTGGTCCGCCCGGAACTGTTGATGACTTAGGCTATTGTTATAGAGATTGTTTGAAAATATCGGGAGTCAAAGACTGTATACTTAATTCATTTTATTTTAGCTTCTTTTCAAATGTTTAATTGATCCTCTTTAATCAAAAACGAAAACAACCATTGGATGTCATAACAGCAACTGTTTCGCCCTTAAATTTTTGCAATCAAAGGGAATTGAATGGAAACCCGTTTACAGGGAGATCTGCACAGCTTTTTTTCAGTATAATTCAATCTTATCTAATATTTTTAAAACCCATCAGATTAGCGTGTTTTTAGATTCTGCGGTGTCTGAATGAGGGTTGGCGAGCGTAGCTTGCAGGGGGCAGAGTCCCCTAGTTAGATTATAATAAAACAAAATCAATTAAATTTAAAACATTTTTTATGGCCTATAAAACGGATTTATTTTGCATTTAAACACTTGTAATGCAAAAAATAATTGCGTTATTTTTAATATTCATAAGCAAATAAAGAAATTAACGAATGAAAATAAAATATAACCTCTGCATATTTAGCATTCAAACAATCTCGTTTCCATGGTGCTCTGCATACAAAATGTTGAGAAGCTGAGAAAACTTGCAATAAAATTGTTCTCCGGTGATTATTTAATGCAATATGAAATGAGATACGTCCAGAAAGCTGTCAGAAAAAAATGGATTTTTTACAAAAGAGCGACCGTAAGTCGGTATAGATTTTTACTTCAAATGCAGCTCTTCTACATAAATAATGAATAAAATTTATATTGACATAAATGCTAATATAGGTAAGTATAGATTCAAGGTGTGATCGGTCATTGAACTATAAGATTATTTCTTTCAGTTCTTATATGAACACAAGTTAAAATCTGAAACAATTTCTCGTTGCTTTAGTCCAGCCATACTCAATCTTTTTTTTCTCGCGTGCCGCAACACACTTATATGATAATTCAAGAAAAGGATAATTTAAATAGTAATATAATAAAAGTAGTAAACTAAGCAATATAATCAGTACGGTTGAACGGTTGTCGCAGAAGAAATGTTATCAAAAACATTTAACATTATTATTTAAAATATATATACTTCGTAGTATTCTATTACAAATGGTGTACAAATATGCCGCTAAGATTGTTATTTGCGGGAATAGAGGTGTAAAATGTGTTTGGTGCTAATTTTATCCGCAACAAAATTAAAGTCTAATGAGCATTATTAGCTGTGTAATAAGTATAAAGCATAATAGTAACAAGAATGTGGAATTTTCAAGTTCTAAAATAAAAAATGAGGGAATTGAAGAAGCTCTTTTGCGATGAGCCTTTCTTTAACTGAAAAAACTTTTGTTTGGTGAATTTCTGGGATTACATTATGTAAAAATGTATCCTTTAAACGTCTGTCTATAAACGATTAAAGATTATGTAAAGACTGTTGATCGCGAAGAGGTTAAGAAATGTATATACCAGTGTAGCAAAATTGTACTACACGTATAAAAAGAACTTTTGACTAAGCAAACGGCATTTAGGATGTTTTAAGATAATTAAAAATTAATTATAAATAAATTTAATTATCTTCCCATGAAAGTACACAAAGCAACAGTGAAGGTTTTAAATACTTTTTATGCGCATCTCAATTAATTTTATAAATACTGATTAATGATTATTTGTCTCGGGCCGCGTGAAAAAGGTCGCCGGCACATATAAGGTTCACGGGCCGCAGGTTGAGTGTAGCTATTTTAGTCTATAGAAGAAATAGAATAAAAAAAAATAGATTTCACAATTTCACTTTAGTTAAATACTAGGTAATACATACAAGTGTAGGTAATTAAAATGTTTCCCTGTGCCATGCCATAGAATTCTGATTTTTTTTAATTTATTAAAAATATAAGAAATGTTCATTAAAATATCCTGTAAGATAAAACGATGCATTTTGTTACACAAATTATTATTATTACAGTCGAACCCCGTTATAACGAACTTCAAGGGACCGAAGGTTTTGTTCGCTATATCCGGTGGTTCGCTAGATCCGAACCGTTAAGAGAAATGTTTGAGTTCGCAAAATGTAAAACTCATTAGTTGCTATGTGTATATTAAATAATGATGTATTTAAAAAAAAGATAAAATCTATTAAATATGATCATTAATGAATTAAATTGACTAAAATCGATTATATTAAACTGACACAATACTAATTAAATTTACTAATAATGAAGACAAACAGAAATAAATTCATTTTACCTTTAATTGTTGCTCGCTGTTTTGATACAGTGGTAATCTTCTGCTGACGTGATGGCGATTTCAAAAACATGTTATGGATTTCTTTGTCTAGTACATAAAATGACTCCTACACCCTTTCTTCCACTGTTTGTGTACACAAAAACTTATTAATTAATTACACGCATCGCTGCTGTAGCATCTGAGATTGTAGGGATTTCGTCATTTATTTTCTTCTCTTCATCAGCATCAGATGCAGAATCATCGATTTAAGAATAATTCATTTTAATTTCTTCCTCTATCTCTTCATAAGTCAGATCTGCCATACAGTTAATGAGCGATTAGCACTTGTTGCAAATCTTTAACGCGATTTTCTCGTAATATATATATATATATATATATATATATATATATATATATATATATATATATATATTAATTTTTTAAATAGATACTCAATACATACTCGGCAACAGATAAACTGGTTTTCTTGCTTTTGTTTTAAATGGAAGCTTATATATTTCTCAAGTTTTTAACAGATTTATATT
Organism: Maratus speciosus; assembly: GCA_963932465.1. Taxonomy (NCBI): domain Eukaryota; kingdom Metazoa; phylum Arthropoda; class Arachnida; order Araneae; family Salticidae; genus Maratus; species Maratus speciosus. The sequence continues at coordinate 388,040,697 of OZ010795.1, read as the reverse complement.
TAATTTTAATTTGTTCGTTTTTTTTATAAATAAAATAAAATCAGACATTTTACTGAAAACTAATACATTTGGTATATACGCCATTTTGTTAAAAATGACAAATTAAAAAAAACCCCTTCCGACAAGGTGAGTGGTTAAGGGGGGGGGGGGGGGGTGGAGGGCGGCACTTCGGTTATCTTTTGCACACGACAGTTAAACTTATTGGGACCTATGTACGTTTAAAGTGGAATTCCACCCACTATATAAATCCATAGCTGAATTGTGATTCGAATCTAGCATTGCCTAGTAGACAGCGCCTCAAGGCTCCTGTCCCTGCCGGTGAAGACACTCGCGAGCTAATGCTAATCCTATGGGCAGGATTTTTTCTAATATCTCGTTTGCATTTTGACATTTTTAAATAATTTTCTTTAGATTGGATAGCCGAAATCCGTCTCTACATCGCACTTTTTCCTACTTTTTCGATTTTGGTTGTAGATGTATTTTAGAATGACACTTTCATTTTCAGAACTTTTTTTGAAAGTGAAAGTAACTTTATAAAAAATATCTGCGATCAAAATCGAAAAAGTTAAAAAGGTGCAATGTAGAGACGGACCTCGGCTATCCAATGCAAAAAAAAAAACAAAAAAAAAAACAAAAACATTTAAAAATATCGAAATGTAAAAGAGATATTAGATAAATCCCTCCTCATAAGATTAGCATTAGTCGTGAGTGTCTTCGCCGACAGGGACAGGAGCCTTATCCACTAGACAAACTGGTGGGTAGATGACCGTTAAGGAATATTGAATGTATTTTACTGTGTTCTTTTGTCTTTAGTTTTAGATGAAACCAATGTGAGAAATCTTTGAAATCACGGAACGCACAAAAACAGTGTGCTGTGGCCATCACAAAGCTTTCTTGTCTATAAATTAAATAGTCTGAAACCAAAATTAAATGATAATCTAGTCGTTCTTGAGATATAGTTATCGAGCAAATCGTAAAAAACAGATCATAGCAGCGACATTTTTAGGGAACTATACACCAAAACGTAATAAGGATCTATTTATGTTAAGGTGTGAAGTTTGGTGTGATTTCGTAGATTACTTCTTGAGATATCGCTACCGCGGAAGTCGTAAAAAATTCAGATTTGCAGCGCCACTTGTTGGACAATTTACATCAAACAGCGTCAATTTATGTTGGAAAACATCTCAGCGTAAGTGGTTTTATGTCCAACACCGCCTCGCCTGTGAAATGACAATTTATCTGTGACATTTGCAACACGCCTTCATTTAGTTGTGAAATGTGTTCCAAGATGGCGACACTTCCCTGAGCGAAGTTCTGGTAAGATCACGGCCTAATGGACAATTGTGTCAGAGACTTATGTTTCGAAAAGGCGACGATAGATCGCAGCACCAGAGAACTTTTCTGACAATATAGACTCTTTTAATTAGAACTGAATTGCTTGTTAAGCAGTTTTCTTTGTTTTCAGGACTATCTTACAGTGCAACAACTCTTGTGTGCCCCTTTTATTCCTTCACTTGAAGGGCCGATTTTGTCAGGCCAAGACGCACGTTTTTTTGTGCGTCAACCCTTTGTTCAATGGAAGACTTACATCTCCTTCTGGATTTTCGATGTCATATTACTCTTCTCTTATTAATATTTACACTTTTTACTTTATATTTTAGTGTGTGAGTGTGCATCCATGTAACCCAGAATCCGTCGTGCATTAAATAGTTTTTCTCTACATCTGGATTCTTCGAAGATGATATTATTCACACTTTGCCACATCTATTTTTTAAATAAAAATTACAGGTTACTTACGTAAGAAGGAAACCAGCGTACGTCTGTTTTACCAGAAAGGTAAGAAAATAGATTTTCTATCTTTCATTATTGATATAAAAATTTATTACAATTATTTTATATTCAAAACTGGGTCCTTAGATTAATGTTTATACAGAACTCTCTCCCTTCAAAATATTCCATCAATTTATGTGAAGGTCTAATTGAATCTGAAGTTTGATTAAATTTCGTACATTAGTTCTTGAAATAGAGCGCCCACAAAATTCGTGTCATATACAGACAAACAGACACACAGACACCGACAGACATTTTCAGAAAACAGTCAAATCGACTTTCTAAAACGTATAGATCCGTCGAAAACCGTAAGTCGAAATTTTTCACGAACTCAATATTTTCTTCTTGCAAAGATAGAACGTTAAAAACGAGTCCTAAAGACGCATTCTTCTTCAGTTAAAATTAACAAAAATATGTTTTTGAAAGATTAAAATATGTGTTTTCAATGCAAAAATCTATGTACTTCTATCTCGTTCCTAGGCTACAAAACATAAAATTTGCTTATTTTTGAAGGCGAAAGGCTTAACCCTTTAATCGAAAATTTAATATGATTTCAAATAAGAATAACAAAGAGGATTTCGCACTTGGACCCTGCCCTGATGAGGCACGGCCCTGAAAATATATGAATACTAGCAGAACTACCCAGTTTCGCCCGAGCCAATAATAAGGGTTCTCCCGGGTAAAATACATTAAAATGAAATAATACAGCAATGACAATAACTGAGATTGGTGCATTCCCGTCCACGAATCGATAAAAAGACCAATCAGAAATATAAATATAAGTAAAATAGTCTTAATTACGTCTACTATTAACCATACCATAATAATATACATTCCAAACAAATGTCAAAACATATATTAAAATACAATTATTTGCTTAAAAGATATCATTTCAATAAAAAACACATTAAAAATACCAAAAATTTACATGTTTCGACTCTTTCGTTGAGTCATCTTCAGAATATGCAAAAACTACAAACACAATGCCAATTGTGACATTATACTGATGATGGCAACGACCTAACCCATAAATTATGCCTTTACTGAAATTTTTCTTAACTTCTGAACATCATACAAATTCATTTTTCACACTGTCGAATAGAAAAAAGTTCTATCAAATGAAATTTATTTGAAAATTGTATCTCAATTTTCTCCTTTGAATGGATTTTAAAGTAATTTTCAATCATAGATATTTTAAAATTTGCATGCAGCCCAATTACGAAAGATATACCTGTTTGCTCTTAATGCAATATTAGACAGAAAAAAAAACATTGGTATGAGTAACTCTAGCATCATATTGTTGGTGGCAACAACTTAACCCAATATCATGCCAATATGATGCTCCAACCATAAATTTAACTTTTACTGCAATTTGAACTTTAAACATCGCACATTTGATTGTTCCAACATCTAATAGAATACAAAAAGTACTTTCAGTAATACTTGTTTGAAAAGATTATCTCAATTTACAAATTGTTTATCCAGTAACATTAATTTTCAAGCTTGAATATTTTTAAATATGTCTGCAACCCAGTTACAAAAGATTAACTTAATTGCCCCAAAACATTGTAAATAATTCAGTGTTTGTTTGTTTTCGTGTACTTTTCCATAACTAAATTGGCAAATTTCAGTATTTGTTTGTTTTCGTGTGGGAACCTCATTCCGGCTACTTATAACTTGGGTTCTTCTGAAACAATTTTAATTCAACTTGCACTATTAGTTTTAAAGATAAGGTTTTGGTGCGTAACATTGTTATACGCTGATTAGTGATATAGAATTATAGGGGAAAATTCCATAATCATGTGGAACCCGATTATGAAAGATTAGTCTTTTTAAAAATTTTGAAGGGATTTCATTGGTGCTTTGCATTGTTTGTTAGATAATTTTACACGGATGGATTTAAAATTTTGCATATAGTTTTACGTCGCTTTGTTATAAAATTATGCAAGAAAGTTCAATAATCAGGTGAGCCCGATTATAAAAGATTAGCCTTTTTTAAAAGTTCTTATGGACAGATTTTGATGAATTTTGCACTGTTACTTTGCACACAAATTTCTGGAATAGTTTTAGTATATAACATTTTGTTGTACATGCTTTGCTTTAGAATTAACTGAAATGTTCTATAATCAGGAGAAACTAATTCTGAATGATTAGCGTTTTAAAAAAGTTAGTTAATTTTTGAGGAATAGTTTTAGTATATTGCATATCCGTCTATCATTCTTAGACCAAATCCTGTTGCAAATGATCAACTAAAAAATTTGGTCCTTAACAGCCGAAATATTGCCTTACACATTAGAAAATATAATAGTGCAGTGATGATCGTATTGTTTTCAGCCACACGGAAGGACATTTGAGATAAGGATCCATATTGCTTTAAAATGGAAGATCAAATTCACCGATATATATCCATTAATTCAAGATTTGTTTGGAAAAACCGATTACCATAGCGGGCGAAATGTGCTACTCAGATAAATAAGTGATCGTTAAAATGAAAATACCAAACTGTAGTTGTTGAGATATTTAACAAATATACTAAGGGTTAAAAATATATTCGTGTTTCAAATTAAAAACGATTTTTATTTATGTTCTATTAACGGGCAGTATATCAGGCATCTTTAACACATGTCTACAAAGATTCAGTGCCGATAATTTTAAAATGGAAACTCATATTTCCATTCATACAATCCAAATCTACAGCCGTTAAAATGAAACTGACATCAATTTCCAAAAGTGTTCAATCGTAATGTCAGTCGTGAAATTTTGTTTAAAAAGAAAAAAGCCTACTCTAAAAAATAGTAGATATGTTACAATTTTTATTTAATATAATTCGTAGAAAAATCGTATTTTATATAACCGTATTTGATATGATGATATAAAATGATTCTAAATGATATAATTAAAGATACAGCATTACAAAGAAATAGGAAATGAATTACAGCAGCTGGTTTAGAACCAATTTGAAATCATATTGTCGTCATATCTAGCAAAAGATTTTTTTTTAATTATTATCTTTTATCTGAATTGTTTTCTTCAAATTCAAACGCTTGTATTAAAATAGATTTTTTAACTTTAAAAACATTCAAATGAAGATACTACGTCATTTTAACACACGTTTAGTTAAAAATTTTACATACACTATATGGCCATTAATGACCGTCAACTTTCAATTTTAGACATTTTGTCGAATATTTAGAAATATACTTGACAGATTATTCTGGAATTTCAGAATTAAGAAGAACAGGTATGACCTCATATTTAGCAATGTCGATTTGATAAGGGGGGGGCAATTAGGGGGCTAACAAAAAATCAAAGAAAAAAATAATACTTGGGATCACCCTGTAAAATAAAATGCACGAAATGATCTATCGCTACCGAATATAAATAAACAGACATCGTGCAATATGTGTATTATTTTGTGTAAGAATAGCACGTATATTAATAGAGATATAGCGATTTATTAAAAAAAAATTAAAAATTTTGCATGTTTTTTGCTTATAACATGCAGGGTTTTCAACCAAATTTAACGCCGGTTTCAGAAAAATTGACAAAATATAGTAGAAACAATATAGTGCAATTGAAATATAAATATATTAAATATTTTAGGAAATGTGAGCAGCTGTATGAAATAATTTTTATATGCGCATGCGCGAACGATAACAAGGATCATTTTACATAATTTAATAGTCAACTCTATGGAACAACTTATTAAAAAATATCTAGTCAAATATCGTAAAGATTCAGAATGATATCGGCGTTACAGTGAGCAAATTTTTAGTTGTTCTCTAAAAGCAACTGAATGATAAGGGATTTTACACAAATTGTCATTTTCTATTAACTGATTTTCAGAAAAAAGTTAGTATTTAGTGACTATCAACGAGTAGATTTGGAAAAAATGCTTCGATTTTGATACGTCTTTTGATCATGGTATAGGCTCGTTGTGGTGGTTATCCAAGAAGAACTAAAGTATCAATAAAAAATGAAAATTTAAAAAAATTTTAAATTAAAAATGACAATTTGTGTAAAATCCCTTATCATTCAGCTGCTTTTAGAGAACAACTAAAAATTTGCTCACTTTAACGCTGATATCTTTCTGAATTTTTACGATATTTGACTAAATTTTTTTCTAATAAGTTGCTCCATAGAGTTGACTATTAAATTATGTAAAATAATCCTTGTTATCGTTCGCGCATGCGCAGGTAAAAATTATTTCGTACAACTGCCCATATTTCCTAAAATATTTAATATATTTATATTCCAATTGCACTATATTGTTTCTACTATATTCTGTCAATTTTTCTGAAACCGGCGTTAAATTTGGTTGAAAACCCTGCATGTTATAAGCAAAAAACATGCAAGAATTTTTTTAATTTTTTTAAAATAAATCGCTATATCTCTATTAATATACGTGCTATTCTTACCCAAAAGAATACACATAATGCACAATGTCTGTTTATTTATATTCGGTAGCGATAGATCATTTCGTGCATTTTATTTTACAGGGTGATCCCAAGTATTATTTTTTTCTTTGATTTTTTGTTGCCCCCCTAATTCCCCCCTTATCAAATCGACATTGCTAAATATGAGGTCATACCTGTTCTTTTTAATCCTGAAATTCCAGAAGAATCTGTCAAGTATATTTCTAAATATTCGACAAAATGTCTAAAATTGAAAGTTGACGATCATTAATGGCCATATATTGTATATATATGAACATTTTCGTTTTCTGATTAGAACGAAGTCGATTTCAAAAATGCAAAAATATTGCGAGAAAACTAGAATTTGGAGAAAACTGGATTGGAAATTTTTTTTATTGGCAAATAAAAACAAAATACATGCGTTATCACTTATAAAAGAAAAAAAAAAAATTATTGTACCTCTTTTTAGGGTGTGGCAATAGGAAAGAAAATAATTAAATTAGAAAAATTAAAAAGGAGATATTTCTGTAATGTTAAATTATGGAAGGTGGTAGAAAAAAGGGGTAAATAGTGGTTTGATGATTCTTTTAAGTAGACAGTGATATTTTCCACGTTCTAAAGCATATGTACCTGAAGTTTCGTGCAAATCGGTCAAAAATTGAAGATTTGCAGAAAGGGCATACACTCAGAGAAGGGCTTTTATATATATAGATTGCATTACCGTCGATCGATAACGGTGTGTGCAAAATCTGAGGAAAATCGATTCGATAGAAGTGGGTCAAAAAATCGATTGCAAAATTTGACCAAGACAGATATCCAAACTGACAGACAACAAAGTAACAAAGTATGTAAAATTTTTATCTTAAATGCAATCAAAAACAAAATTTCAAAATGTGTCTTAAATTTTGACCACTACTACATGTCCAAACTAGTATGTTTTGGCCATCACAAAATTTTCTTCTATCTCATACATGTCAATACTTCAAAATTCGCTACCACAGTGCTAAATTAAGTGTCAATCTGTGCTCATCATGAGAATTCTAAAAAAAATGAAATTCCGTGCATTAATTCTCGAGGCATGACTGTCGCTAAAATCGTGTAAATTCAACAAAATGCAGCATAGCAGCGCCACTTATTGGGTTATTTACACCAGAACGTAATTATCATCAACGTATGTCAACATGTAACTGAATATGAAGTTTGAGGGAAATTCGTGCATTAGATTTTGAGATAGAGCTATTGCGAAAATCATGACAAATGCAGCATAACAGTGGCACGTGTTAAGCGATTTACACCAACACATAATCAGCAGCAATATTAATAAAATTATACTTAAATCTGAAGTTTGATGAAAATTCGTGCATTAGTTCTTGAGATAGAGCTAATGAGGAAGTAGTGCAAAATGCAGCACAGCAGCGCCACCTATTGGGCAATTTACACCAATACGTAGTAAGCATAATTTCATATCAAAGAGTGACTGAATCTAAAATTTGATGAAAATGTGTCCATTAGTTCTTAAGATAGAGCTATTGCAGAAATCGGGAAAAATGCAGCATAGCAGCGCCACCTGTTGAGCGATTTACACCAAAAACTAATCAGCACTAATTTATATCAGGGAATAACTGAATCTAAAGTTTTATTAAATTCCGTTCGTTAGTTCTTGAGATAGAGCTCCCACAAAATTTGTGTCACAGACAGACAGACTCGCAGACAGATATTTTGTAAAAACATGCTTTTCGGGATCTCTGACCCCTAAAACGTGTAAATCCATCGAAAACGGGAATTCGAAAATTTTCATGAATCCAATACTTTCTTCTTGTAAAGATAGAAGAAAGTAAAAATCATTTATAATAATCTAAACCAACGTGAAATATTGTACAAGTTATTCCAAATTAATACTAAACTAGAACGGTGATAAATTAACTAGTAAACTAAAATAATGTAAAGGATTTTTGTGACAGATAACAACAAAAAAAATGCTAAAAGCGTGTAAAAATGTTATCTTAAATGCAATCTAAAACAAAATTTCAAAATGTGTCAATTTTGGCCACTACTATATGTCAAAAAAGTCATAGAAAATAATCTAAACCAATGTGAAATATTGTACTAGTTATTCCAAATTACTACTAAACTAGAACGGTGATAAATTAACTAGCACACTCAAATAATGTCAAGAATTCTTTGTAGCTAGCTGTTCAAAGAATTTAGACGAAGTCAATTAGTTTTGGCTTCCTAGAAAATCAACTAAATCTTTAGTTCTAGAGCAATAACTGAAAGAACATGGAAAAACAGATTTATTGCCATGACTACGGAAAGTCTTTTCTTCTTAGCTTCATAAACAGTAATATGCCTTAAGACTACCTAACAAGTTTCTTTTTTTTTTTTAAATAAAATATATCTTCCTATCATAATTAATGGAATTTATAAAATATAAGTTTTGTGTGAAAGATTAACTACAAAAGGGTAGTACATTGTAAACGATAAAATTACAGTTTTCGAAAAATGGATACATTATTCAAATAATAAATATTGATTGCTGTATTGTATAAATGATGCCTTGTGTTAAATAAAGTCAATTTAAAAAGAAGCACATAGTATAAGAAAGAAAAGAAAATCTATTAGTTGGACAGTAAAATTGAAACATAGGGTAAATAAAGAAGGATAAAAGGATTCAAAAGAATATATAATGGGTGTCTAAACAGCCCGGAGCAAAAGTAACAAGAAAGAAAAATCATGCGTTAAGAATAGATTATGAAACACTTTCCAAAACTTCCAGAATACTTTAACAAAAGTTCACTATTTAGGTAAATAAGGTACCCAAGTAATCATTTTAGAAAACGCATAACACATTTGAAAAACTGATTTCAGCAATTATCGTCCATAGAAAAATTATACTCCAATTATTTTGTGTAGCCCTGTATTTGATCTATAGATTGCTATGTATTCTATACAATGTGCAAAAAATTAGTTAAGTAAGAAAACGCATGGCTGAAAATTCACCTTCAGCAATTTATACGACTACACGGAAACATACTTGAATACTTTTGTATAGCCCCATATTTTACCTAATACTTTTATTTACATGCCACATATTTATTTAAAACTTAATTCAAACTAAACACGCTTAAACTTACTGAAATCACACTTCCAGAAATTGTCAGTAGACGGCGATGTATCCAATTCTTTGCGTGGCCCTGTAAATCATTTTATTTATATTCTACAAACACATCTTAGTATGCTAAATAAAGTTCAGAGTGAATTCACTCAATTAAAAGCCACCTTTAAGCATTTTACGCTCATATTCAAAATAATTCGTAATTCTTAAAAATTTTTTAGTGTAGCCCTGTGTATGATCTATATCATTTATACAAACCACGTAGTATAGAAAAATTTAGTTACATTTAAAAACACATACCATAACTGAAAATGCACTTCCATATAGCTAATATACAGCACTTCGGATACAGTACTGTATCCGAAATCTTTTGCTTGTTCCTGTAAATTGTTCACTGTGCTAGCTATATGCAAATTATAGCTCCTTAGCAATACCAGCAGATTTCGAACTAATTATTTTTAATAACTACTACCTATTACTATATTTTTATTGAAAGCATATTTTAGATTGTAACAAAAAATATTTTAAAACTAGTTCCCGATAAATTCCACTTATGAGAACGGAAATAAGGAATAATAAAGAATTGGAACAAAATATTCGCAAACATTAGGGTCTATGGCACGAATTGCTTAAAGTATATTTTTAACAATCTTATGCATTTACAGATGAACTGCATTTAATGCACTAAGACGTGTTTGTAGAATATAAATAAATTTATATACAAGGTTACGTAAAGAACTGGATACATTGCCGGCCATGGATAGTAACGGTTGGAAGTGCGCTTTTAGTTGTGTTATGCCTTTATTTCCTGAATTAAATTTTAACTTAATGTGTGGTGTGTGTAAAATTCTGTAATTAATATACAGGTTATTTCAAAAGAATTAGAGCACATTTCCGTCTATTGGAAAAAATTACTGAACGTGAATTTTTAATGGTGTCACATGTTTTCTTACCAAAGTATACTAGTAGCACCAAAGGGGTTACTGAAGTACTATGTACTATATATATAATCTTTCGATAATAAAATCTTTTGCAGTAATGTCCAAAATAATTCGACTGTTGTCTGACTATGGGCTGCAATTGATGAAATGGCAATTTTAAATACATTAAGTGCTTTCTAAATTGTTCATTTAGATATCTTCTCACGTTATTAAACGGCTGAAAATCCTTTATTATAGACGTGTTGGAAAGTGTTTCATAATTTATGATTGATACATGACTTTTCCTTTCTTTCTTTTCTTTGCTTTGTTAAGAAAGTTATTATGTTTAACAAATAATTTTTTAAGTACATTTCTTTTATACCGTAGAAATTTGGGGATAGTTCAAATGCTATACAAAAAGCTTGTAGACCCTTTTCGAAGTTCTTCTTCTTCCCTCCTGGAGTATAAAGAAGAAAAAAGTTGAAAGAAGCATTTTTTAAAATCATGAATGCCAGAACAATCCGTCCGGTTCCAAAGAATGCCTTATTATCCTTTGCTTTATCAAGCCCCATTATCACGCCCCCATATAAAATAGGATTTTACTGCTAATAATATGATTTTATTTCTAATAAAGTAGAATGAGCAAAATAAGCAGTCTGGAACTTCAATTGTGGCCATCTAGAAAATAATAACGCGACAGGTGCATAATTTTCCAAGCAGTTTGAATAAAAAAAAATTAATGTAAGAAAAATAAAAGGAGGATTTCCTTTTGAATGATAATTTTTGGATGCTTTGCTGTAAGTGCATGCAAGAACTTTTAAGGCTTAATTTTTATAATTCGAAGCACTTACGTGCAGACGTATATTTAAATGATTTTGCATGCATTTTTATTATCTTATATCTATTATTATGTCCCAGCCTTTCATCACGCCCATTGCTTTGGGCGCTATTTTTTGTGGCCTTTTCATTTAGGCTGATGAAAATTTTGAGATGTTCTTTTTCTTATTATTTTTGCATCAGTGTTTAGAAATTTCTTGTTTTATTTTGATGAACTCTGATAATCCATTCCATTGTAAAACTTAGAGGTTTTTACTTTCTTTTATCTAAGAATATATTGGATTCGTGACAAAATTCGACTTCCGGTTTCCAAAGTATTTACACGTTCTAGAAGGTCCTGAACACGGTTTGACTATTTTTAGAAAATGTCAGTCTGTATGTTACATAAATTTTGTGGGTCTCTGTCTCAAGAACTAATGCACGAAATTTAGTAAAATTTTAGATTCAGTGAGTCCCTGATATAAATCGGTTCTGATTGCTTTTTGGTCTAAATCGCCCTACAGGGGGCGGTATTATGCAGCATTTTTTACGATTCCTGCAATAGCTATATCTCAAGAACTAATGTGCACAGATTTTCATAACACTTCAGATTCAGTTAGTCCTTGATATTATTTAGTCCTGGTTACCTTTTGGTGTAAATTGCCCTACAGGTGGCGCTGCTATGCTGCATTTTTTCCGATTTCTGCAATAGTTCTATCTCAAGAACTAAAGTACTAATTTTCATCAAACTTAAAATTCAGTTAGTCCCTGATATAAATTGGTAGTGATTAGCTTTGGATGTAAATCACCCAACATGTGGCACTGCTATGCAGAATGTTTTACAAGTTCCGCAATAGCTCTATCTCAAAAATGGCACGGATTTTTATCTAACTTCAGATTCAGTTAGATGTTAATGTAAGTTGTTGCTGATTAGGTTTTGGTCTAAATCATCCAAAAGGTGGCGCAGCTGTGCTGCATTTTTCAGGATTTACACGGTTTTAGCTGTAGTCATATCTCAAGAACTAATGCATGGACTTTTATATCTTTAGAATTCTCATGATGAGCATAGATTGACATTTAATTTTGGCATTGTGATAGCTAATTTTGAAGTATTAACATGTGTCGTGGTTACTTACAACCACTGCCATATTTTTATTTAATTTAATTTAGGAAATATTTTTATTAATCTATTATTCATTTAATTTTAATATTCGCATTCTAAAATTATTTTAATTCCTTCCTTTTTCAAACTTTCCATGTAAGCTTTTCTTTCTCACGTAACATTTCGCTTCATTTTAAAATCATAAACGTAGTTTTTAAATCTGTACTTCCGGTAAAAGTTTTCTCTGGACCATTCTATAACCTTCTTTTTCTGAGGTATTTTCCTCTTTGTAGCCCCGCCCCTAGCCAATCATATTCAAATCAGTTTAATAAGTAATTTCAAAATTTGTAACACTTTACTACTATTTGCATCTTATCTCAGTAAAATCTATAAAATTTCCTCTAATTTAAAGCAGTTTTTCATATCCCATATCATTTCGAATTGTGCCAATGTAAGTTTCTAATATTTTTATCCCCGCCTAGGCGAGTTTCATTTATTACAGCAACCTTGCTTCACCTCTTCTACGCAGAGCTTGCGCACGGTCATTAGAGTTCTGACAGCAAACGCAGAAATGGGTGGCGGCCTCTCGCCCTTCTGCAAAAATAAACGGATCTTGTGCGTACAGCAAAAATGGTAAAAGTGAAAGAATATTTTTTTAAGATTGTGTGATCGGCTGCATAGTTTCTTCTGTTTTGTGGCGAGATCTTTGATCAGTTTCTGTAATATTGATTCTTCAGTAATATGTGGATGGAAATCCTGCTGATGGCTGTATCATTATTTTAGGTAGATTTCGGATGAAATAATATCTATTACATTCTCCCCTATGTTGAAATTTCTGAAAAATTTTTGCAGATCTACACCGATCATGACCTCTAGAACCCATAAACACCCTCAGTAAAAAACTTATATATATATCACTTTCTTCTGGACACTATAACGTCCACAATTCTGCACAAATCTTTTCCAAACTGATACATAAAATCAAGGGGCATAAAATCTTGCTCAAGTTCTTTAATGGGCAAAATCGGACCAAGGGGATGGAAATAGGGACAGGTTTTGAGATAACCGAAAAACACCCATAACTTCTTAATTTTTGTATATATCAAATCAGTTGAAAGTTTTTATTACTTCTAAAAATAGGGCCAAAAATTTATATATCACAGATTTTTTATAAAATTAAAAATGGGCTCAAGGGGCGCAAAAATAGGGTGTTCCGGAGAAAAAAATTCATAACTTAGTCAATTCCAAAGATATCAAATCCAGTTAATTTTATTATAAATCTCCTTAATATTATCTACAACTTTTATATTCACAAGTTTTTGATAGGACCAATTCGTACCGCAAAATAAATTAAAAACGAAAACAAAGAGTGGGAGTTGAAGAAGAAAAAATTCCATAACTCCGTCAATTCACAAGATATAAAATCCCAATGAATTTATCGTATATCTTCTAAATATTGTCTACAACATTTATATCGACAAGTTTTTGATAGGACCAATTCTTACAGCAAAAACAAATTAAAAATACATAGCGGTTGAAGAAAAGTAATCATCTTATTAAGGCCGCATTCAAATCCAAACTGCTTATTTTCTTACTCATTTTTAAATTCATTTTTGTTCTCATACGCATCCAACTGGTAGATTCTCTTATTCAGAAACTATATAATGTACCGTAATGATCGATTTTTTGATAGAGGCAAAATATCTTTCAAAAAATGATGTCAAAGTGGGCATTTTGAACAGAATTTCCCGAAGCCATTGTGTTAGAAACGAAAAATGTTGTCCTACTGAGAAAATAATTGTTTATTAATAAAGTTCTAATTAATTGAACGGAAAATAAAAACACAGGTTGCTCTTCGAAAAATCACGTCAGCTGGTTTCATATTTTTTCTATTAAAAATGAATCTGAAAATGTGCCGGAAAATTTCGAGTTGTTGAGCATGGAAAAGTATTTTTTTTTTAATACCGCCTTAACATGATTCTGATAAAACCAGCTATTATATAAAAATGAAATAAAAACTCGTCAAAAGAGGCCAGATAAAATTGTTAAAGTGGGTTTATCTCTAATTATGATTTAGTTTTTGATGGTGAAATTAGTATACTTAACTTCGAAATCTACCTCCGCCTGTAGGCCGGGCCGGCAGGGATTTTTTTTTCATTCAAATGGTGCTTTCGTTAGGAGTCGTAGAATTCGATTCCTGAAAAATCATATAAAAGCCTTGTCTTTTTAGACATGTCCCTCCACAATCCCCAGGAGAAAATTTATTATATTTTTCTCGAAAATAAGAGCTCATAAAAAAAATCGATTTGTGCATTTTTTATCATGAAAAAGGTGCATATAAAAATAAGAGTTGTCCTTTATAAATATGCTCTTTTTTTCCAAGAGAATTTCATGAAAAATAAAAACATTTTCGTTGACGATTATTGTCTGTGCATTTCCTTTCACTAATGCTTCTACTACTGTTTTTTAGGGTTTCGTTCATCTGACGAAACCCTATTCGTCTCGCTCCTCTGTCTGTCTGTCCGTCACAGAGCCCGTTCTCAGAAACTATACATGTTAGAGACTTGAAATTTTGCATACTTATAGATGAACGCCACACATCAAACAACAAATCATAAAATTTTGAAAAAGTTGGTAATTAACCTAATTACGGGCTAATTAAATTCTAAAATTAACCAATCAACCTTTTGAATGCAGGTGCGAACACACGTTATCGAAATCCTCCCCAGTTTCTCCTAAGTGTTGCCAGTAAATTCGGCGGATGCTCCGTCAAATCAGCCGGTGCAGGGTTACCACGGAGTAATTTAAGCAATAACTGAAGTGGACCTTTAAAATGCAAAATCGGATCTGCCGAAGTATCGGTCGTACAAATTCGTAACAGGTGTAGAAATACGCGGAAAAAATTCTACTTTATTTTGGTATAAATTTCAAATTTCTGCGTAGGATAGAACGCAAAAAATCCACTAAAAATCGATCGATAAAAATTTAATTTCTGTGTTTGAAAAGACAATGAAAACAGATTTCCATTCACCGGAAGGCAGCTGTCGTCGTCTCTCAGACATATCGGCGCGGGAGAAATTTAAGGGGAGGAAAGTCTAATACGAAATTTAAACTTTTTAAATATTAAATTTTTCGATTAAATTTTTTGACATCCGGGCTGGAAATTTCTCGCAGATTTCATACATACCCGGTTCGAAGAGATAGCTTCATTACGAGCTGAGGTATTAATTATTATTTTATTAATTCCTTTTATTTCCATCAAATGCCAGATTAAGATGGAGGCACGTGCTTTTTTAACGGAGATTTCATTTAAATTAGGAAATCTAACAATTTGCGTGGGGTGTTTCGACGGCGCTCTATGAGATAAGTATTAATAATTCAATATGAAAAAGTTTATAGGTTTATAAGTGTTCATCCCACTATTTCCGAATAGCAATTTCAGGAAATATCTTAAATTATTGGTTAAGACCGCCACTCGATGTGTTCGAAACTTTAAGATACTTTATAACACATAAGAAAAAGTGAAAAAAAGAATGGAGTGTGATATTTCGAGGAGTGGGGGGGGGGGGGGGGAGGGCTAGATTTATTTATTAAATCTTAGCGTTTGTTATCGCAGAAAATGTTTTAAATTCTTGGTTAAGACCGCACCTCCACCCTCCCGACCATGTATCTACGGAGAGATTGCGCAAAGGAGTTTCGTTCAGATATGCTTTTGTTAAGAATAGAGTGCGTTCCCTGGTGGTGGAATGCGGAACTAACGTAACGCGATTTTGTTAGAATTAGGAAATATAACAAGGCGATCAGTTTGCAACTTTAAGATACTTCATGACACATAATAAAAAGCTTATAAAATAATGGTGCATGCAATTTCCTGTTAAGGGAGGGGCGCTGGATTTCTTTTTTAAAAATTAGCGTTTACGACCTTTTTAGATATCGTTTTTTGAGGACTATGATATATTCAGACACGTGCTGATTATGAAATTTAAAAATGTCAAAATTTTAGTTACCACTATTTCCGAATAGTACTTTCAGCAAATTTTTTAATTTCTCGCTTAAGGCCGCCACCAACTCGAGTAACACATCCACTGATAGGTTGTTTAACAGAGTTTCGATCTGACACACTTTTGTTATGAATAGTGTGCGCTCCCTGGTGGTGGAATTTGCAACTAACATAACGCAATTTTGTTAAAATTATGAAATCTAACAAGTCGATCTGCTGGAAACTTTGACATAGTTCATAACACATAATAAAAGGCTTATAAAAGAATGTTCCGTGCAATTTCCTGAGGCGCCTACCTATCTCGTGTGCTATAGACCCGATCCCCTCGACTAATATATCTACGGATAGGTTGTAAAACGGAGTTTCCTTTCGATAGAGGTTTGTGTAGAATAGAATGCGCCCCCTGGTTGCGAAATGTTGAACTAACAGATTTCGCAAAAGGATAAAGTGTTTTAAAGGAATATTAAACGAAACCCTCTGTGCGATCTGTGATCACACTTACCCACTTGTTTTTGTTTCAGGTTAGTACAGGTAATCGTTTTACTTTTATTTTTTGTTCTTGATTATCAAATATATGAGAAATAAATACAGAATTATTTTAATTAATGACTGTTATGTGGTCATTTCTTTTGTGGTCACAGCACAATGTAACGAACACTATACACCTTACATATTGATCACGAAAAATGATTTTTGGATCATTAATAGAATATCAGTATTTAAAAATAACTACAGTCGAACCTCGTTAACAGGAAATTTAAGGGGCTGCAAAATTTTTTCGCGTTATCCGGGATTTCGTGTTAACCGTCAAAATAGTGGTGCCATCTATTTTAGATTTAAAAAAACTAAATAAATAAACTTACAAATATATCCCTGCTAAAATCATAAATTAATAAGAAATAGAAATTTTAATTAAGGGGACAAGGGACCTTTAAAACCTTAAAAATCAATTATTTATTTTTTGTAAATTTTGCTTTAAATATTATTCAAGGGTACATTATATGCATTATGGTAAGCATTTATCACAAAAAAAAAAAAAAAAAAAAAAAATGAAAAAAAAATTGTTTTTGAGAAAAAATGGAATTTTACGCTTTATCTTAGAAATCTTCGAAATGCCCCCTTCGCGTTCCATATCAATAAAAATCCCCAATATTTTTTATAAAAGTTTAATTTATATATATAAATAAAACTGTGCATCGAATTTTATATATTTGAATATAAAGGTTTAAAAAAAATTCAAAATATTTCGAAATTTTTAAAAAGTTTTTAAATTTCAAAATTTAATTTTTTTTTCTGTAAATTTCACTTTAAATATTACTCAAGGGTTCATTATATGCATTATGGCATCTATTTATCACAAAAAAATAAAAAATAAATTATTTTTGAGAAAAAAATCGAATTTTACGCGTCGTCTTAGAAATCTTCGAAATGCGGTTGCGCGTTCCAAATCAATGAAAATCCCCAATTTTTTTTATAAATATTTGCTTTATATATATAAATAAAATTGTGCATCGAATTTTATAATATTTAAATATAAAAATTAAAAAAAAATTTTTTTTTGAAAAATTTTGAAATTTTTTCAAAAAATTTTCAAAAAATTTTGAATTTTTTTTTACATTTTTATATACAAATATATAAAATTCGATGCACAGTTTTATTTATATATATAAAGCAAATATTTATAAAAAATATTGGGGATTTTTATTGATATGGAACGCGCAAGCCGCATTTCGAAGATTTCTCAGATGACGCGTAAAATTCCACTTTTTTCTCAAAAATAATTTTTTTTTCATTTTTTTTTGTGATAAATGCTTACCATAATGCATATAATGTACCCTCGAATAATATTTAAAATGAAATTTACAAAAAATAAAAAATTGATTTTTAAGGTTTTAAAGGTCCCTTGTCCCCTTAAGAAATAGAAAATTTAATTAAGATATAGAAAATTTAATTAAGAAATAAAACAAATTGGTCATCATTTTAGGCAATAATAAGTTTATTAGTTGAAAAGTCCGTTATTGACTTTTGTTTCAGTTTTTGTAGACTGCTTTGTTCTATAAACGTATGGACCTCATCTAATTTGTTCAAAGCTCGGGAAGCATTCTCTTGTTCCATAAGGGGACAAGGTACCTTTAAAACCTTAAAAATCAATTTTTTATTTTTTGTAAATTTCGCTTTAAATATTATTAAAGGGTACATTATATGCATTATAGCAAGCATTTTTCACAAAAAAATTAAAAAAAAAATTTTTTTTTTGAGAAAAAAATGGAATTTTACGCGTTGTTTTCGAAATCTTCGAAATGCCCCCTTCGCGTTCCATATCAATGTAAATCCCCAATATTTTTTATAAAAGTTCGGTTTATATATATAAATAAAAATGTGCATCGAATTTTATATATTTGAATATAAAAGTTTTAAAAAAATTCAAAATTTTTCAAAATTTTTAAATTTTTTAAAATTTTTAAATTTTTAAAATTTTTTTTGTAAATTTCACTTTAAATATTACTTGAGGGTTCATTATATGCATTACGGCATGTATTTATCACAAAAAAAAATAAAAATAAGTTATTTTCGAGAAAAAAATGAAATTTTACGCATCGTCTTAGAAATCTTCGAAATGCGGCTTGCGCGTTCCATATCAATGAAAATCCCCAATATTTTTTATAAAAGTTTGGTTTATATATATAAATAAAACTGTGCATCGAATTTTATATTATTTGAATATAAAAATTAAAAAAAAATTGAAAAACTTTGAAAATTTTTTCGAAAAATTTTCAAAAAATTTTGATTTATTTTTTTTAACCTTTATATTCAAATATATAAAATTCGATGCACAGTTTTATTTATATATATAAAGCAAATATTTATAAAAAATATTGGCGATTTTCATTGATATGGAACGCGCAAGCCGCATTTCGAAGATTTCTAACATGACGCGTAAAATTCCACTTTTTTCTCAAAAATAATTTTTTTTTTCATTTTTTTGTGATAAGTGCTTACCATAATGCATATAATGTACCCTTGAATAATACTTAAAGTGAAATTTACAAAAAATAAAAAATTGATTTTTAAGGTTTTAAAGGTCCCTTGTCGCCATAAGGAAACCTTGTACAGTTTTAATGCTACGGTAGCTTCATTTAATGACACTGAACTTTTCAGTTCTGTGTCGAATTCTTCATCATCGTCTGAGATGTCGATGTTGTGATCTTTTTTTTCAGTTAATGAAGCAATTATTTCTTCGTCTGTCGTCACATCCGAAGTCAGCACATCTTCATCTATGCAAATATACTCGATAAACAATGTCTGCGAAATAATTCCCAGTTTTTCGGCTTCTTCTATTAAATCAGTCGTCATTTAAGATTATGTTTCATTAATGTCTTCATTTATCTCATGCTTAAATCCCGCGTGTCGGAAACAATTTTTCACAGTTCCAGTAGTGATACTCTTCCAGGCACTTCTTCGATAAGTTATAGCTTCTAGTAAATTCACAGAAAATTCCGTTTTATTATCAAAACATTGAATCATTTTATGAACAATTCTTTTTCTGTACTGCACTGTAAATTGCATTGGATAATTCCTTGGTCACAAGGCTGAAGTTTTGCTGTAGTGTTCGGAGGAAGAAAGACACATTCAATTGCTTTTAATACTGGAACACCTTTATGAGCACTGCAATTGTCCAGCAATAAGCAGATTTTTCTCTTTTCTTGGTAAAATTTTAAGTCCAGATCAAGTAACCATTTCGTAAAAATAACATTGTTTATCCATGCCTTTTTGCTGGAAGCGTAGCAAACTTGAAAAGTTTTAACGTTTTTGAAACAACGCGGTTTCGCCGACTTACCGATCATGAGCAATGGTAATTTTTCACTTCCGTCCATGTTGCAGCCAACCATAATCGTAATTCTTGCTTTGCTGAATTTTCCTCCAGTACATTTTTCTCCTTTTAAAGTAAGTGTTCGCTATGGTTGTGCTTTGAAACAAAAAGCCCCGTTACGGGGTGCATAATTTTTTTTTAACGTATAACCACTTTCCTAATAAAAAAAGAATGTATAGAATTCTCATCTACCGCAGATTCTTCTCCACATATCTTTTTGCAGACAATTCTATGACGCTTTTTAAATCTTGTCAGCCAACCTTTAGACCATGTGAAATCGTTGTAACCGAGAGCATCAGCAAAAGCCTTTGCTTTCTCTTGCAAAACTGCACCAGTTAAAACAATGTTCTGGTTTCTTGCTTCTTTTATCCACCGTAAGAGAGCAATTTCAATTTCTTCATTTTTTCCTGTGCGCATCCGTTTTCTTGCTGGTTCGAATTGACTGACAGCATAAGCGGCTTCAATCGTTTCATGATTCTTTAAAATTGTAGAGAGTGTGCTATTAGGTATTCCGTACTTTGCCGCAATTTCTAATTTTGTCAGCACGTTATCGCTGACGTCATTTAAAATCTTTTGCTTTGTTTCTAAAGATACAGCTTGTTGTTTTCAACTCATCTTTCAAAGAATTCTACAGAGCAACTGCGAAAAGAGTTTCAGTAATCAGGTATAGAAGTAAGGATTGTCACTTCTTTCACTCGAAGATATGAGATTTCGGAAACACTGTTTATGGTTTATGTCACTATGAATAGAGTCAAACAATTAATGGAACGATCACATTAAAAAAAGAAACTCCTTCACCCAAACATTCATTGTGGCCGATCTATAGCTCAGAGAGGGAATATGTCCGCATAAAGGATCAAACAGATAGCTTACAGATACAATTTTAAAGATTAGAAGTCAAGAGCAGGAGCCCCTGGCAGTTCGGACACCACCCCTTTATATTGTTCACCTCCCCTTTCTTTTGTTCATCTCTCCTTTTTTTGTCGACGACCACAAAATGTAATTCGAAAAGAATAGGAATACATATGATTAATTCCCATCTCAGGCATACTTGCTCAGGATGTGAATAAATTCAACATAAGCGAAGGGGGGGGGGGGGAGGATGCGGAATATCAGAGGATAAAGAAAAGAAGAGATTAGCCAAATATTTCACCATTTTTTGAAACCCTTTTCCTCTTTGTCATTTTCAAACAGTGAGGAAAATTCTATTTTTAGTAAATAAGATGTGACATGTAAGTTTGAAATATTGAAAACTTCGCTTAAGAAAGAATGCTTTGATTTTCGAACAAAAAAAAATTTCGCCTTAAGCGGGATTTCGCGAAATTCTATTTCGTGTTAAACGAATTAATTTACATTGGTTTTCAGACTTATCTGACGGGACCTCACTATTATTTCGTTTTAAGCGAAATTTCGCGTTAAGCGATTTCGTGTTAACGAAGTTCGACTGTATACGATATTATTCTTTCTGCTCCCATCATCAACCATCACAGTTTTTCCTGGTACCGTGAACCTTTAGAAACCTTTAAGACATGACAGTTATTAAATTATATTTTGATATAAAAATTTGTTTTAGTGTATTATTATTGAAATATTTGATATTTAGAAAAGGTGGGTTCCTTAAATTTTTACGTAATCTTTCTAAAAAAGAGAGAAAGAATTCAAATTAATATTTTTAAGTGATTTGATTTAAAACAATTTTGCCAGATAATTGCATTTTATATGTTATTTGCTGTTGACTAATCATTTTAGTAATGATTAATGCATATGTTTGCAAATTTTATGAGGAAGATGTAATTTTATTATGAAAATTCTAGAATTACAGTAAGATTTTGGTTTTGAAAACAAAATGTTTTCATGTGATTCTACAAAATCTAATGTGTTCTTATCATGGAATATTTACAATTTATTACTAAAAAAATGGTTGTTTCAGAAATTGTTTACAAAATAAGATGAGTTTAGAAAAATAATTTTCTTACTTATAAGTAAATGATTGATTTATTATGATTGATACCATTTTGTTTTAATAATATTTTGAGAACAATTATTGCATTATTCTGTTGAATTGACATTTGAAAAGGTGACTTCATACGAAATTAATTTTTTACTTCACTTCAGTTAATTCATAAACCACATTATTTTGAAATTTATTCAGAATTATTTTGAAATTTGTTCAGAAATATTTTGAAATTTGTTCAGAATTTTTTTGAAATTTATTCAGAATATTTTGAAATTTATTCAGATTTGTTTTGAAATTTGTCACCATTCCTCCGAAAGCAATTTTAAACCTTTGAATTCAATCGTTTGATGGAAATCCTCAGACGGTCGAATTTTTCTTCGATGAGTTATCAGATTTGCAGGAATTATATAATTACTCTGATAAAGAGCTTTTTGCTCTTTTCAAGTCAAAATTACAGGTAGTGCATTACGTTTCTTTCTTGAAACACAATTTCAATTTAAAAATTCTAACCTTCAAACCATTCGAAAAGAATTTCTTAACTATTTTCTGCCAAGTAAAAAAACTGACACTCTGAAGTCTCTTCAAAATTTAAAATTGGATTCTAATGAGTCAGTTAAAATTTTTTCATATGGCTTGGCTAAACAGCTTTGATTTGCTTATCCAAAGTTAGAAACAGCTGCTCTAGATTCTTTGAAATATACTCATTTTCTTCAAGCTTTGCCGAAGGAAATTTATAGGAAAATTCTAGAAGAAAATAGTTCCACATTTGAGTTAGCTCTTGAACGAGCACAATTTTTACAGGATATCTATGTTTCACCCCCTCTTCAAAAATCTAATCAAAATTATGGTCAGGTTTATAGTCTGAATAATGAAAATAGTGGTAAAATGCAAAATTTACTGATAGTTTTGTTGAACAAACTCCTATCAGACATAGAAAGGACAAAGTCTATAGAAATTCACAAATAGCATTCTCGCCATTTGAATCTTATGATGAACATTCTCCTAGACATAAAAATGTTAAAAAAAAGCATGTAACTTACTCTCCTTCACCAGTTAGGCAAAACGTTGCTTCTAGAAACAAAACAAACTTTATTCAGCATAAGCCAGATCAAAAACGATCTTTTTTTCGGCCAAAGTTTGACAAGTTTTCTCACAAGAAAAACTTTTCATAGTATTCTCACAAACAAAATGTTATCGAATGTGCTTTTTGTGGACGTTTTAACCATCTTATGGAGTCATGTTACAAGTTTAGAAATTTACTTGTCTCTTCTAGGCAAAATGCCAACCACACTTGAAACTCCCATTTTTCTTCAAATTCTTCTCAGAGAAAGAAAAACTTTACTTCTTTTTGTAAAAATAAAAATGATGATAAAAATTATTATTTAAACAAGTAAAGGAGATTGGTCCAACTGACCGCCTTCTCTCCCAATCTTACTCGTTAGGGTCAGTACACTCCTGTGACAATACGAACGAATGTCACATTGACAAAAATTCGTCTTCAATTACTTCGTTTTCAAACGCTGTTACGCAGACATCACCAGTGGTGCAAAAAATGAACAGACCTTGCTGTTCTGAAAATTCTTTGTCATCAAAGTACTCTTCTCAAATTGAGGATTGTGTACACCATCGACACGTAATTTGCAGCTCTTTTGACAACACTTATTCACTTCCATGTATAATTATGAACGTTCATCATAATGAGATATCAACTCTCATTTATACAGGCTCAACTTTAAGTTTGTTGGATCATGAATGCTTTAACAGCATTAAATCCAAAATCCATTATAAATATTTATCTAGAAATGTTTCTGTATCAACTACAAAATCTAAAGTTTCCTTTAAAGGATGTATCGAGATTCCATTCAAAATAGATAAATTCTTTTTTCATCATGTCTTTTACCTTACTAATATGTTAATTTTGAAGCCATACTTGGTTTTGAGTTTATAAACAAGCATTCTATAACCATCTCTCCAACTTTTAAATCTATATTAATTAAAGATAAGCATATACCTTTTAACATTCAAAAAGAGTCTCTTAGCAGTTTTTATTTGAATTCTCAGTATACTAATGACAATATAACAGTGCCATATTCTTTTGATGCAAACAATGTGCCTATTAATGAAAATTCTATGTCAGTTAACACAAACAAAGATACTTATTTTGGTAATGTGAATGGAAATTTTGGTGATAATTATTTGCATCTGGTAAATAACTATGAAAGCTATCCTTACAATTATAGTTTTCCAAATAATAGTTTGTTTATAAATAGTGTGCTATGAATTATGATAATTCTTTTATGAATGGGAATCTCAATATCAGAAATTTAGAAGGTCATGCTCAAGTTTTTACTCAGTTTCCTAATTATTTTCCCACTAATACAAACTTTGATTATCCTAATGTTATAAATAATATTTCTAATACCAGTAATACCGAAATTACCTCTGATGACAAAAATGTTATATCTGAAGATGACAATGACATTAGTTATGTTGATAAAAAGTACACCAATTTGAAAAATAGTAATGAAAAAGTATTGAATTCTAACATGATACAAACTGTAAATAGAGAGTTGATTCCCCTCAATTCTTCTGTTTATTTACATGTCAAATATTTGAATTCTCCATCTGAATATTTTATTTTTAAGCCTGCTTTGAAAAGTAAAGCTCTTGTTTTACATGAATCATTGCATTCTAAATCTTCAATTCAGAAAGATTTATTTTTAGTTGTATGTCAGAATATATCCAAAATGGATGTTCATTTGAATAAACATATAATTCTTGGTGAGTGCATTAATGTAGATGAGAACGATATTCAAAAATATTCCTTTGATTCAGATTTAGAAAATGAATATTGTAATTTAATTTAACATCTGAGGAAATTAAAAGAAAACGGATACAAGAACTGTCACCAAATGATTTTGACTTAAAACACTTGTCCCCACACGAAAGTGATTGTTTACTAAAATTATTGTGCAATAAAGCTCAGGCATTTTCTAAATCCTTAGACATTTTGGGTCATACAGACCTAGTTAATCTTCAATTTTCAATGATGAATTCTCATCCGGTGAAAACTCTACCTTTTCCTGTGCCACAAGCACTAGAGCAAGAAGCTCTTGACCAGATTAATCAAATGCTAAATTCTGGCATTATAGAAAGATCAAATTCATCTTGGGCTTGCCCCATGCTTTTAGTTAAAAAGAAAAGAACTGACATGTCAAAACCTCAAAAATATCGTTTGGCGTTAGATCTACAATTATTAAATTCTATCATTATTCCATCTTCATATCCTCTACCTCGCATTCAAAATCTATTAGTACAATTGTTAAAATTTAAATACTACAGTACACTGAACTTACCCTCTGCGTACTGGCAGATTGCGGTACCTAAAGAGATGCAAGATAAGCTCAGTTTTACCACTCCATGGAGAATGTTTACCTACCTTCGTCTTGTTTTTGGCTTGAAGACAGCTGCAAGTACTTTTCAACAATTAATTGATTCAGTTATTCAATTATCAGAAATTGACACTTGTTACGCATACCAGGACGATATAGTTGTTGGCGCTAATTCGTTTGAAGAAATGATTGTAAAACTCACAAAACTCTTGGATACTCTTATTGCTAACAACATTACTCTTTCTCCTGAAAAGTGTTCTTTTATGCAAACTAGCATTAACTTTTTAGGCTTCCACTTCACTGATCATAAAATTCTCCCAATTACAAGATATTTTGAAAATTACTTCTTTTCCAAAGCCAAAAACTAAGAGGCAGACAAAGAGTTTTATTGGCTTATGTTCATTTTACAGGTCAATTATACCTTATTTTGCTAGATTACTTACCCCTCTTATTGAAATCACCAAACCTAAAAATAAATTCTGTTGGAAATCTGAACAAGAAAATGCATTTCATAAATTGCAAGAAATTTCTTCCAAAAACCCATGCTCAATCTTCCAAATTGGAATGAAACTTTCTATGTTAATACAGATGCTTCAAAGACAGCAAACTCAGCTGTTCTTATGCAAAAAATTCAAGATGAACATCGTCCCATTTCTTATTACTCTAAAACTCTATCTCAGTCTGAAAAGCAGTACCCAGCCGTTAAACTGGAACTTTATGCCATTTATAAAGGTATAACAGCTTTTAAATATTACATTTTTGGCAGATCCTTCATTCTTTTGTCTGATGCTAAACCTCTCAATAATTACAAAAAATCAACATATCCTGCTGACATCACTACACGTTGGCTGTTAGAACTATCTGAATACTTTTACATATTCCAGCATGTTCCAGGCAAAGAGAATGTGTTAGGAGATTTTCTAAGTAGGACACCACATATTATTCCTACCGAAGATCTCCATATTAATCATCCAGATCTAATTTTTGAACAAGAAATACTGCCTATTGTTCATGATCAAAATGACCTAGATAATGAAATTGCTCCGTATCCATGTGGATTAATTAGTAAAAAACATCATAACTGCCATCTTCAAAATGACCCTCCATCTAAAAATAATTCTAGTAATGAGGACCCATTGTTAGAAATTTTTGATCAAACCATCATTTCTGAACCACAAAAAGATCCTCAAATTAAGAAAATTTATGAAAATATCAAAACTAATAAAAAATCTAAAAGTTTAAATGGTTATTACATTAATGCAAGTAATGAGTTGCTTTGTTATAATGGACATTTCTCTTCAGAAGACATTGATCTACATAGAGCTGTTTTACCATCTTCACTTAGAGCTAAAGCTTTAAAAATTGCTCATGTTACTCATACTGGTATTCATAAAACCATTGTTAATTTAAACAAAAGGTTCACCTGGAAAACTCTAGTTTCTGATACAATCAATTATGTCAACTCTTGTGAAATTTGTTTAGTAAATAAAAATCATAAGAAAAACACTGCTCCATATCTGCCAGCACAAATTCCTACAGCTCCCAACCAAAAAGTTTCGATGGATTTACTTGGCCCTTTGAGAAATCACCAGTTTGTTATGACTGTAATCGACCATTTTTCTCGTTATCTTGAATTATATGCCTTGAATAGCATTCATGCTGAGTCGGTCACTAAAGCTCTGTTGAATTACATTTCTACTCATGGAAAACCTGAGTTAACTCTTACAGATCATGGTTCCCAGTTCACTAGCGATTTGTTTTCTTATTTCAACAAAAGACTTGGCATAAAACTAGAGCACAGTACAGTAGCGCATCCACAAGCTAATGGATTGAGTGAGAGATGTAACACTCAAATAAAGTCATCTGTGAATACAATGTCTTCCCAAGGATTTGATGTTCCAACTGCTTTAAAAATTCACCAGTTTATATATAACGCTACACCTCATCCAGCTACAAAATTTACTCCAAATCTTTTTCATTTTGGAAGGGAGGTGAACGATATTTATGCCAATTATAAAACCCATTCTTCCTGGAAAATTCTTAACACAGCATATGAAATCCACAAATTAATGGATGTAATTGAAAACGTATACTATCAAGCTTACAAAATAATGAGTCCTCTAGACAAAAAGTGTATCAGAAATCAAGGGAAAAATTAAAATTTGCTAATATCAAAGTTGATGATAATGTTTGTGTAAAATATCCCAGTGTATTTAACAAAAAAGTGCAAGGACCTTATAAGGTAAAGAAAAAAATTTCACCTGTACTTATTCAAATTCAAGATTGCAATGATAATCCAGCATCACCTATGTTAATTCATACCATCAGAATCTTGAAACTTCAGAAAAGAAATGAAGCATTGCTTCCTCCTTCCGATTCATCTAGAAGTATAACACATGATCAAATAGCTGTTGATAGTGCATCTTCTCCTGTGAAACGACATATTCGTACTCATACTACTAATTGTGATTCTCGTCAAATTCGCACCTCTTCAAAGTGCAAACAAACATATTCGCATTCACATAGTTCAGTGCAATCACAAGTATCTGGTAGTAAAACTTCCACTACAGTTCTAAATAAATCTACTCAAAGTAAAAAACATTATGATCTTCGCCCTCGCAGCCATAAACAGTATAAAATATAAACTGATCTTCATTTTTTTAGGATGTCTTTACCATTGTAAAAAATCTCCTCTATGCGAGCTAGATTGGATTGTCAAATGCCAAGCCTGACTGATTATTTTATTTTTTTTACTTCTACCAAAGCTGCAGGCAGCATTTGTGTAATTTTTTATGTTTATCTATTTATTTTTTTTTAAGTCGCCTTCACCTTGACACTGTGGAATTGTCATCCTGCAAAAGTATGTAAATCTTATTATTTTTTTTCCTGTTCACTATGTTGCTCACTGCCATATTTTCTTCAAAACCATATACATTTTTTAGAATTTATGTTTAATATAAAATGTGCTGATAACTCAGAATTTTTAATTTTAGTATTTAAGTAATAAGAAAGATAAAAAAAAAATCAAATCAAAAATTTTTTTAAACTCATAATTCAATATTTTAGTTGGAGATAAAGTGTCATTGATTGAATTATTTTGATAAACTATTTGTCTTAAAAAGTAAATTTTTATTGATATAAAATATAATATGAGTACATATGTCGTCACTTTCCCTATTGTGACTTTTAGAGTATTTCAAATATTACTTTATCCTTAATTATAATTCATGCATGTTCTAACATCTAACCTCTTTCTAACATCTAAAAAATAATGGTAAAAGTTATGCATACTAATACTTCTACTGTTATTATTTGTATATTATGTAAGATGGTTAAAAATACATTAAGTTTTTTAAGAGTTTGAAAATTCACAAATTGAAAATATATTTGTGCACATGAAAAGTATATAGGGGAGACTAGAGAGGGTTGACCATACGGGAGGCTTGACCCACCCATCAGTTTTCATATTTAAAAGAAATTAGGAGTTTTATCAATAGGTGTCAACCAAAGCTACCGGACTGCTCAAACAACAGTCTCTGTTTCATGCAGACAATCGTTATAGGTGTGGAAAAAAATCAATTGTGTTCGTTTTCAACCTAAAAGTTGTGTTTTTTAGAAATATTTTGTAAGCTTTTTTCAAATAAAATATATCACCGGAATTTAAGTAAGTAGCTTTTAAGTAATGTAGAAATATCGAGCTTTCATTCCAGTCTTAAAGATTATACAGTAAGTTCGGCGTAACATAACAATGTGCTATTCTTTAGAAAAAGGCTATGAGGGGAGGCTTGACACAGTCACTGTGAGGGAGGGTTGACCGCATGTTAAAGGCTTCTTTAACATATTCACGGCGGGAAACGAGAATTCTCGTTTTCATTCAAAAAACATCATTGACTAAGGGCGTGACTTCTATCTTACAGAAAATAAATTTATATTATGTTGTCTATATATTTTTTAGATTGTAAGAGATTTTTTATTAAGATCGTTCATTGAAAGATATTTACCGATGCATAAACTTGGGAAACCTATCTAGAACACCAATTTACAAAAGACTTTTAGAACAGGGAGGAGCTTCTACTGTTTTAAAATTCAGATTTGATCAAATTGCCCGTCTGCTATTGGTTAATTAAGGAGTTTTGGAAATCATTTTATTATATACTGTACATAATGAAAGATTAATGGTTACATATAAAAATGAATGTAAATTTATCCTGCAAAGGTACAGTAAAATGGGGTGATTGAAAAGAAAACTTTTAAAACTGATTAAAGAGAGATGTAAAAAATCGCTATTTGTACCACAAAAAAAAAAAAGAAAAAAAAAAAAGAAATATAAATGGGAAAGTTGATAGTAACTTTTTTACCATTTAAATATTACTTACAATAAGTAAATAGAAACAGTGGAAAATACTAGAAAGTGCGAAAGCAGCAGTCTTAACCGTTTCAGGGGCAGTGGTATATTTATGAAACCACTTTCTTTTAATTCGCAAATTCCACAATGGCATCAGAATTTTGCTAAAATCTTTTCAATTTAATATGTATGTGAAATATAGCCTGTTTCATATTTCCAAATAAACTTGTTCGTATATTCCAGTGCCAGTCATTTATTTCAACATTTTAGTACTGAAAGTACTTTGACCCTGAAAGGGTTAAAAGATGTTAAGTTAAGTACTCATGCGGCTGCAAAAGAACATAGCAAGAATCGAAAAACTATTGGAATGTATGCAGACAGATTTCAACACTATGTATAGAGTGAGATGAGGCCAAACTATGTGACAACTAGGGTTGTCATATCGCACGTCACAGAACGTAGGGCAAGGAGACAAATAAAAAGCGCGACAGTTGCTTCTGCCGGACTTAATAATATATGAAACCCTGTGAAAATGGAACCTGTCTCTAACGGAATAATGTCTGAAATATTAAAGTTTCATTTTCCCTGTTGTAGAATTATACCTGCTCAGACAAAATCCTGCATAAAACAAAATTTCCCACCTCTGACATGGGATTGCGCGTAAACAGGTTTGTTGAAGGCTCATATTTTCAAAAATATTTTTTTATAATAATTAAATCATGTAGCATAAAGTTATTTTACCTTTTTTTAATCTGATTTTATTTCTCTTCACAAATATTTCAATATAAAACAATGTGGGTCAAGCCTCCCTTATAGTGGGTCAAGCCTCTCTATGTAGGGAGCTTTGACCCATTATTTTCTCATGATTAGAATCAATCATTTTTCAAATTTCTTATACATTACACTTATGTAGCAATTTTATTTTGATAACTGACTGTATAACGAATAAAATGATATATAAAACTTTATTCGACGTTCAATATTTAAAAAATAAAAAAATATTTTGTAAAAAGTGGGTCAACCCTCCCTAGTCTCCCCTACTTTGGATCCACAGATTGTTTTAAGTCGTTACAAAAAAATACTT
This sequence comes from Maratus speciosus, assembly GCA_963932465.1. Classification (NCBI taxonomy): domain Eukaryota; kingdom Metazoa; phylum Arthropoda; class Arachnida; order Araneae; family Salticidae; genus Maratus; species Maratus speciosus. The sequence goes on along the minus strand of OZ010795.1, from coordinate 388,009,850 downwards.
ATGTATTTTACATGAAAAAAAAAAATCGCATATTTATACTGACAAATGTTTGAATTAAACATAATTCAATAAGCTTTCAGGATATTTAGTGTATATATTTTGTGTGATAATTTTTGTAAGACCAACAGTATAAAAGTTATGTGTTACTATATTTATGTACCTTTTTGAGAGCTTAAAAATCCTCTCTTTGCAATTATTTTCTTTGAAAGTATTATTATTGTTGTTGTAGAATTGAAGAAAAGTTAATTTCTTAGAAAGTGACATATATATATATATATATATATATATATATATATTTTCTTTTTTAATGAGAGTCTAAATATTCTCTCTTGACCATTTGCATACATTTCGAATTTTGTTAAGAAAAAATTCTCAAATGAGTAATTTACTGAAGAATTAACACAAAAATTGAAATGTAGTTCATCGACTGTAACTTGAAATACAGTTGTGATTTAAAGGTGCTACTTTGAATTATTGCTATTTTTTTTTCAAAATAGAAATGTTTTATTACTAATATTGTACTATATTGAATGATGCAAAGTCATTATTAATATGATTGTCAATTTGTATCATATACTATTATTTGTTTATGTGTACATTGTTACAAATCCCCCCCCCCCACGCTTTTAATATATACTGAATTTACTTTATTGTAGTGTTGTACTTGCTATTTCACATATAAGTGCAAGAACTTTTAGCATCTTTATTTTGAAAGACTTTGTGAACTTTTATCAGAAGAATGTAACTCATTATTATTTTTATTTTGTTTATTATTAGTTGAAGTTATACGTATATTGTATATGTATATAGATTAGAAAATATTGACTCGATGTCAAAATTATTAAATTTCTCCATCTCACCAATATTTTCTTTTGGAAAGGCCGGAGTAATATGTTGTGGTTACTTACAACCACTGCCATATTTTTATTTAATTTAATTTAGGAAATATTTTTATTAATCTATTATTCATTTCATTTTAATATTCGCATTCTAAAATTATTTTAATTCCTTCTTTTTTCAAACTTCCCCTGTAAGCTTTTCTTTCTCACGTAGCATTTTGTTTCATTTTAAAATCATAAACGTAGTTTTTAAATGTGTACTTCCGGTAAAAGGTTTCTCTGGAACATTCCATACCCTTCTTTTTCTGAGGTAATTTCCTCTTTGTAGCCCCGCCCTAGCCAATCACATTCAAATCAGTTTAATACGTAATTTCAAAATTTGTAACACTTTACTACTATTTGGCATCTGATCTTAGTAAAATCTATAAAATTTCCTCTAATTTAAAGCAGTTTTTCATATACTATATTGTTTCGAATTGTGACTACGTAAGTTTCTAATATTTTTATCCCCGCCTTGGCGAGTTTCATTTATTACAGCAACCTTGTTTCGCCTCTTCTACGCAGAGCTTGCGCACGGTCATTAGAGTTCTGACAACAAGCACAGAAATGGGTGGCGGCCCCTCGCCCTTCTGCAAAAATAAACGGATCTTGTGTGTACAGCAAAAATGGTAGAAGTGAAAGAATATTTTTGTTAAGATTGTGTGATCGGCTGCATATTGATTCTTCAGTAATATGTGGATAGAAATCCTGCTGATGGCTGTATCATTATTTTTTCAGTCAAATGGTGCTTTCGTTAGGAGTCGTAGAATTCGATTGCTGAAAAATCATATAAAAACCTTGTCTTTTTAGACATATCCCTCCACAATCCCCAGGAGAAAATTTATTATATTTTTCTCGAAAATAAGAGCTCATAAAAAGAAATTGATTTGTGCATTTTTTATCATGAAAAAGGTGCATCTAAAAATAAGAGTTGTTCTTTATAAATATGCTCTTTTTTTCCAAGAGAATTTCATCAAAAATAAAGATACTTTCGTTGACGATTATCGTCTGCGCATTTCCTTTCACTAATGCGTCTACTACTGTTTTTTTGTTTCAGGTCAGTACAGATAATCCTTTTACTTTTATTTTTTGTTCTTGATTATCAAATATATGAGAAATAAATACAGAATTATTTTAATTAATGACTGTTAAGTCAGAGTGGTCTTTTGTGGCCACAGCACAATGTAACGAACACTATACCTTACATATTGATCACGAAAAATGATTTTTGGATCATTTATAGAATTTCAGTATTTAAAAATAACTATACGATGTTATTCTTTCTCCTCCTATCATCCAACCATCACAAACTTGTATGAGATAGAACAAAGTTTTGGGATTGGCACATCCGACTAGTTCTTGTTGTTTTCAGCATCTTAATTTCATCAAGTATTTTGCGTTACTTTGTGTTTATATTTATTTTCAATTACTTAGTTCTAAAATATACTGCTATCATATTCAAATATTGAACACCGAAAAAGAATTAAAATTTTATCAACTTGTTATATAGGCACACAAACACACAAATCTCGAAATATATGTTGTTTTTTTTATTATTCTAATACTGGCTTGAGAAGTTTTCTTCCTTATATCTACGATAATGCAAAAATGGACATCAATATGAAAACAATCTTTAAAAAAGCATATTAAATAAAAATGCTTTGAACATATTTGTAGATGCTGTAAGATGCTTAAATAATTTTCGTGACCAAAGTTGTTTCTGTAGATCGCGTGCGATTTGTGTTTTTAAAATGTTTCCTGTACAAAATCACACGTAAGTACTTAAATCTTACGACTAAAATACATTTTGTATTGTACACTTGATAACTGTCTAAAAAAAGTTTGCTGTATAGATATAATTTATGTTGGATAAACTAAAATACTGATTTAGAATGTTCCGTTTATTACCGATTTTTACTTTCTTCTGTCTTTACAAGAAAGTATTGGATTCGTGAAAATTTTCAAATTCCGATTTTCCACTGATTTATACGTTTGAGGGGTCACCGAACCCGAAAAACATGCTTTTACAAAATGCCTGTCTGTGTCTCTGTCTGTATGTATGTGACACAAATTTTGTGGGCGATCTATCTCAAGAACTAACGAACCGAATTTAATAAAACTTTAGATTCAGTCAGTCCCTGATATAAATTATAGCTGATTATTTTTTGGTGCAAATCGCTCAACAGGTGGCGTTGCTACGCCGCATTTTTCATGATTTCTGCAATAGCTATATCTCAAGAACTAATGCATGAATTTTCATAAAACTTCTGATTCAGTTAGTACCTGATATAAATTGATCCTGATTAGTTTTTGGAGTATATCGGCCAACAGGTGGCACTTCCTATACAGATTTATTTACGATTTCCGCAATAGTTCTATCTCAAAAACTAATGTACGGATTTTCATCAAACTTGAGATTCAGTTAGAACTTGACATAAATTGTTGCGGATTGAATTTTGGTGTAAATCACCTAACTGGTGACGCTGATATGCTTAATTTTTCAGGAAGTATTAACATGTATGAGATAGAAGAGAGTTTTGGGATTGCCACATCTAACTAGTTTTAATATAAAGTTACAAATATAAATGAGACGATTTTCTGATCATACAGCTTTCCATGAGGTATTCGCATAGCAGGTGTAAAATTAGTAAAGGAATGGGCAGTTCAGTTCAGGACCTGACATCTATTATGTTTTTATTTACGGGGTTTATTTTTAATCCACGCCCATCGTCCAGAGAACAGTAGATTAATCTAGTTATCTATATAGTCCGTTCTTCGTTTCTGTACTTTGATTTTTTATATTGAGCTAATAATTTTTTTTTCAGTAATTACCTAGGAAGGAGAACAGCCGTTAATTTCTGAATATTTGATTAGAATCTTTTGGTTGATGTTTGTGCCGCAGCCTAAACTGCAAATCCCATAACCCAAACATGGCCGGTCGGCAAGATACAATAATAGGATTTACCCATCCCTTTAACGCTAAAGTTTGGATAAAACTTTCTGTCTTAAAGTAATAACTGTTGGGCCAAAAAGACAACTTATCAGGGGATATTAAAAATCAACTGAGCATTAGATTTTAAAATAAAAAAAAATCGAAAAAGAATTTGGTAATTTAATTTAAATTTTCAATTTTAAAATGGACTTTTATTTTATTTCCTTTTATATTTCCCTCAGTCCTCTGTAATCTAAGGGCCACCAGACTTGCTGGGTCTCGACCGTATGAAGGTGGCTTGATATTATACCTTTGACTTTGGATAGAAGATTCCGATTTATTCGCCATGCATGCGTGAAGCAACATCAAATTCAATTGCTACATAATTTTCTTTTACAAGTATTTTTGATATTCAAAAAATGATTCTAACAGCGATTAGAAACGTTATGACTTCTTTATTCTTTTTTCAATAGATGCTTAAGGCTGTTCTCAAATCCATAAGAGCAACTTTATGACATACGTTTTAATTCATTTTTCTTCGGAAATACATGAAACTAGCAGGTGTTGATGCTCAGAAACTATGTCATCAAACTGTTTTTTCCGTTTTTTTTTTTTTTTTTTTTTTTTTTTTTTTAACGCAATACATATTTCAGAAAATCGTGTCAAAGTGGGCGTTTTGAACCGAATTTCCGCGCGAAAGAAAAATAACCACTCAAGAAGGGGTGAAAAAACGTCTTTGTCACGTTATGAAAATCGCCTATAACTCAGCAGGTAATTTATTGATCAAAAAGTAGAAAATACAGTTCGATTCCAAATCGCTTCCATAGTCAGGTCTTCCAGTTTTATAACTTTCCGTTAAAAAAAGAATTTGTAAATGTGTCAAAACATTTTGCGCTTGTTGAGCAGAGCAGTTGAGAACAGCCTTAAGTAAAGGAACACATCAATCATAACTTGATGCATCCATGGCTGTGTCCATTAACGCAAAAAGAGTTTTCTGTGCTTCGTTAGCAATTTCAGTCTGAATTTCTACTTTGACGAATGTAACCTAAACTTGCTGTAAAATATAAATTGACTGACTCTTCACTTTTTAATACAGTTGTTATCTAAAAATAATCATTTAAACATAATAAAGTAGCCTGAGATGAAGTAAAATAATTTCCCAAATCATTAAGTGAGATTTAGTGACATTGTAATAATTTCTTAAATCATTAAGTGAGATTTATTGTTTCTTTTGTCTCTAGACTAATGTTAGCGCGTAGGCGCGTTGTGAGTTGTGGCGTCAGATAATTTCTGATTCGAATGTAATCGAGCGATCAAGTTTAGTTTATATTAGAATATTCGATCTGTAACTTGTGTTTTGTGAGCAGTGAGTGAAATTAAATGTTTTTCTTAAAAGCCTGTTTTTTGCTGTCATACTGCGTTTGTAGTCTTTGTTTGATGAACCCACTGGAGATTAAGAATGAATTTTAAATTAAGTTAAGAGACATAACAGTTTTCTTTTATTCAAGAGAAGATAGATTCCAAGGAAATGCAGATTTATTGGATGTTGTTGGTTCACTGTTTTCTAGCTTTGTCAATAGCGGTTGAGGTTTATCGTCTGGCCTACTCATTATTAGCTGTTGTAAGCAGAAAATAATCTCTTTATGCGGGTTCAAAGACACGAGGCACCAATTTACAACTTTAAAACACAGAAATTCAACTACTAGGAGATTAAATTACATTCGGCATGATTTAAAAAAAAAAAAAGATAAAATATCAAAATACTACCCAAAAGCCCCAAAATGTTCTTCAAATACAAATATTTATCCAGAATTTATAAAAATGTCCTACATTCAAAAAAGGTCTTAAAAATCCCCAGAAATGCAAATTTTAACAAATTTCTAGGCTTTGTTAACGAGTTACAAAATTAATAAGCAAGTATAACCTGTTACCAAGTTGGTCGTGTAACGATGGAACCTGTTATCAGAAAGTAACTGTTTGCCCATCTCTAATCAGAAGTAGCCGTTGCGTCGTAAACCAAACTGCGAATTATGATGTACTGTTGTAGACGGTGTTACAGCTTGGTATAATCATTAGCTATGAAAATTCACTTAATTTTTGGTTACAGTTATTTGCAGATAGCAGGTTTTTTTTTAAATTTATCTTTAATTAATTATTGGTAATTTTATATAGTTGTTAAATAATTAATGTTTTTGGCGACACGCTGTTATTAAGTGCATATAATGAAATTACGCTAAAATATCAAATAAAGTTTGTGAAAAAATAAATGATGGTTGGTAAAAAAAAAAAAAAAAAAAAAAAAAAAAAAAAAAAGAGAGAGAGAAGATGGGTGGAAAGCTATTTATAATCTAGAAATTAAGAAAAACAAAATAAATCAGACATGTCAGCAAATATATATTTTGTGAATCCACAGAATATTTATAATGCGACCATCACTTAAGCGAGTACTTTTTAACAAAACAAAGCAAAAATATTAAAATTTAAGCTTCCGTTCAAAACTTATACATTACATACGTTAAAAAAGCATGCAATTTTCCAACTGGGTGAAAAATGTCCGGGTTAAGATTAGAACCAGGGTCTCCTGACTGAAGCTGACAAACCTCTGCGACTGAACTATTCCGGACGAATCTGAAGGACCAAATTCACCCAGCTAACCTTATTGATCTTAGCATCTAGTCTGATAAAAAAATCATCTCAGCAGAATAAATCGCAGGTAATGGAACTCCATTAAACGCTGGATGCATAATTATACTAGATAAATTTTAACACGATTATTCTAATTGGTAAATAATTCAAATGAGTTTAATTTTAACAGAGTTATTCTAATTGATAAATAAATTATATGAGTTTCATTTTAACACAGTTATTTTAACTGTTAAATAAATCATATGAGTAAATTTAATTTCAATTCATCATTTCAATTTTTAATTTAATTTTTATTCTAATTGGTAAATAAATCAAATGAGTTTAATTTTAACACAATTATTCTAATTGGTAAATAAATTATATGAGTTATTTCATTTCAACACAGTTATTTTAACGGTTAAATAAATCGTATGAGTTTACTTTTAACACAATTTTTCTGATTGGTAAATAAATCAAATGAGTTTAATTTTAATACAATTATTCTAATTGATAAATAAATTATATGAGTTTCATTTTAACACAGTTATTTTAACTGTTAAATAAATCCCGTGAGTTTAATTTTAACACAGTTATTCTAATTGGTAAATAAAACATATGAGTTTAGTTTTAAGACAATTATTCTAATTGGTAAATAAATCATATGAGTTTAATGTTAACACAGTTATTCTAATTGGTAAATAAATCATATGTTTAATTTTAACATAATTATTCTAATTGGTAAATAAATCATATGTGTTTAATTTTAACACAATTATTCTAATTCGTAAATAAATCACATGAGTTTAATTTGAACACAGTTATTCTAATTCGTAAATATTTCACACGAGTTTAATCTAAACACAGTTATTCTAATTGGTAAATGAATCACATGAGTTTGATTTTTAAAGAAATAATTCTAATTGGTAAGTAAATCATATCAGTATTCCATGTTTGAAATTGGTTAGAAATTTATGAAGAAATAACATTTTGTAGTGTTTCTCTTTATATAAGGGAATCCATAAAAATGCTTCTAAGTCTAAAATTTTCTTCAGCAAATTAATTTTGAACCGGAAATATTATGTTCAGCAGTTTCGAAATTCAGTTCATCCAGGCAAGTTGTTTCTATGGAAACATCTCGATTCTATTCCTGTCCGGCAATGTGCAATTTGAGAAGACATCCGTTTAAAAATATGGCTTCATTTTTTACTTTCGGTTTATATTAAATTACTTTTGTCTGAAAAATCGGAAGTCAATATTCTTTAAATATCGCGTGATTGTACGAAAACACGTGAAGGAAATTACATTTTGCTTTAAAATATTTTCTTTACACAGTGCAGTAAATAATTATAAAAGTATTTCTTTAAAATAGAATAAAAATATTTTTCTATATTAAACAAAAATTTCTATATTAAATTTAATACAATTTTAAATGTATAAATATACATATAAATATAATTATAAGTATAAATAAAATATAATAAATATAATAAATATAATATGTATAATTTAATATATATATTATTAATTATGATATTAATTGCATTTTATTTCTTATATATTATATGCAATATATATTATATATATTAATTATATTATAATATTAATTATAATAATAATAATAATTTATTATATAATTAATATAATATAAATATAAATATTTAAATATAAAAATATAAAAATTTCTATATTAAAGATTTTGAAAAAAAAAAGTAAAGCTTAAGCTTCCCAAGTAACAAAATAATTAAGCACTAACAAGGAAATAAACTAAGAATTCCCTAGATGAGCACGAGATATAATTCTGTCTGATTTACGTTAATGTGTTTACAAATTATCTTAAATGTCCCTCCATGAGCAACAACAACAAAAAGGGGGTAGTATAGCAAGTTTAGTATTTCTCAATTTTTTAATTCTAGTATATTTTATTTCTTTTGTTAATATCTTAAAAAATTGTCTGGTATTGCAGATCCTGAGACAGAAAATAAAAAATCCATTCAGCCTAATGAAGGTTAAATGCTGCCTTTTACAAAAGCAGATTTGAAAAAGAATTTAAAATTGATTGCTATTTCGACAACTGTTATACATTTTGAGAATGTTGCAATAGTAATGAAGTCATTTTGAGAACGTTGCTATAAAAAATGTTAATGATAATTATTAATTTCCGTGCTTAAAGTGTTTATTTAATGCTAATTTTCCTGTTTTAATCAAATCTGACAAGTTATTGCATCTAGAGTTCGTTTTCGTTTTCGGCCCAAATTAATGAGTTTGGCGAACATTCGTTTTCTGAGAAAATACTGCCAAATATCCGGCCAGGACCGAAACCCAACGAAACTATTTGTATTCCCAAAATCTTGTTTCTTCCTTCATTAGGGGAACCCGGGGCACAACAGGTTACATGGGCATAATGAAGTTTGGTGCTATTCGGTGTCAAGGAGGTGCTGCCAGCGAGCGACAATAAGCAAATGTAAGAAAACCTGTTGCTGTTCAAATTCAGAAGCTATGTTAGTTTATTTTTCTCGAGCGTTGTCGCATGAATTTTTGGTTGTGTGATTTTTTTGTTTCTGTATTGTAAGTTCTGATGATTTTGTAACCAAGGTAAGGCATGCATGCTTGTTTACGTTACAACTATACTTAGTTCCTGCTTGCAGTACGTTTAATTGTCTTTAGTTTCGTGTAGTTAAATATAATAATACCGTTTTTTACGTACCTTTCTCGAGTCGACCTTATCTCCCAAAACTAAATCATGCGCCTAAGACGGAACGGGTGGGGTGGAATGGGGAAGTACCCCATTCTGCCCGAAATGTTTTTAATTAACTTGTTCTGACTGTGAATGTTTTTATTGCGGTGAATTTTACTCAAAGTCAGTTGAAGGTTGGGTCGCTTGTTCAATGTGCAAAAAATGGGCACACATTTCCTGTGCGGTAATAGATAGCGAAGATGATGAGACTGTCCTAGTTTGTGAATTTTGTCAATAGGTTTCAGAAAAGGACACATTCAATGAAAACTGTAGTTAAACCTTTATAGTCACTTAAAACTAAATCAATATAGAGCAAACTTATTATTATTTTTTTTCATTTTCACTAGTTTTATATGTTTTTATAATTACTTGTCCTTTCCATAACGTTCTGTGCCCTACACGGGGTAGAACGGAGCAAATGACATAGTATTCTGTTTCTGAAAAAAAAATGTTCTTTTGTATTCTTACAATATTATTAAATTTTTGTGATTATTACATTATAATGTGTTCATAGAAAATTTTGCAGCTCTCTTAATTAACCCTTTTGTATTTTTAAAACATATTTTTAAATTGGTACCCCGTTCTGACCCGGGTTCCCCCAATCATCGTTTTTGAGCTGCATTGGCTCAAACGAGACCTATTCATGTATTGTTACATACTTCACTTTTTATAATTATCAGTTATCACTGACTCAAGACGTGCGTGCAAATTATAAGCAATGCATATGTGACCAAACTTTGAAATGCTTTCCACGTACTCATTAAAATCTGCAGACTTAACAGTGATAGAATTTTTTTAGTTTTGAATACCGCCAAAGTGTTTCGGACGCGTCCTAAGAAAGGTGTGGAATTAAAGTAGAGAATAAAACAGAGCTGATTAACATTTACAAAAGTCCTTAAGAAAGGTGCGTATATCTAAAATATTTTTTAATTTAGATGAAATCCGTATAATTAGAAAATCATTCTGTGTTATTGGTGAATTACTTACTTTTTATTTCATATGAAAATTAGAAGTTTTGGTCAGAGGCACAGAGGCAAATTGAATCCCGGAAATAAAATTTCCAGAAAGCGCAGCCATTTCAACATTTCTTAGAAGGGAAAGTTTTTTTGGAGGGTAGCAAATATTTATTTTGATCTTGATGTATGCACAATGCACATTGTAGAAGAAATTGGTGTAGTTTTATCCTCACAAAAAAACTTTTAAGAGTTTAATTAATTTAAATACAAAATATTAATATACTAGAAGATTGCATGTAGTTAAAAATTAAATTTGCATTATTCGATTTGTTCTTCATTTTTTAATTACGTTGTTCATTAATTATTGATAAATGACTATGATTATTGGTTGTTATAAAGTAATAAAATATAAAAGTTGTATTATTATTGTAATCTTATACACGTACAGTACACATAAAAATATATATATGTAGGTGTGTTCGTTAGAAATGTGTTTCTATATACGGATAATAAATCAATAAGTATATTTAGATACTATATAGAGGAAGTTCGAGTATTATGGAATAGTCGGACACTATCGAATACTTCAATATATGGCGTAAACGGTGTTGCAGCAAAGAGTAAATCTGCCATACGACTTTCTTGTATTCCCATGAGGCACTGTGTTCAGTTCTGTTTTGATACCTGTTGTTGGAGAGACCCGGTGAAATAAAACCTTATTTTCAATTTTTGCAGGTAAAATCCGTAGGAATGATAAAATTTCATTGTCACTGATGTTAACCAAGTCAGTACGAGGGTGGTTCAACAATTATTGCCTCGAGTGTACATAAAATATTTGTGCTGCAATGGTTGATGTTTAATGTTGAAGCTTAATGTCTTAGATGCCTATATGCTCAATTTCAGAACCTTAGCTGCTACATTAACATATTTTTTTTTTCGTTTTAGTTGTGAGAGATGGCACCTAGCTTGAAATGGGGGGGGGGGAGGCTGGTTTGGAGCTTATGGGGCCACATCTGAAGCAGTTCTGTGATAGATTTGTGACGGTGGATGAGACGTGGCTACATCACTATGATCTCGAGTCCAAACGACAGCAGCCATGTCTCATTCACTGTCACCCCCCAAACCCCCCTTTCAAGCTAGGTGCGACCTTTCACACCAAAAACGAAAAAAGAAATATGTTAATATAGCAGCTACAGTTCTCAAATTGAGCCTATAGGCATCTGAGACATTCGGCTTCAATATTCCATATCAACCATCGCAGTACAAATATTTTATACACACTCGGTACAATAATTATTGAACCATCCTTGTATAAAGTTGAACAGTTACGTTATTCAGTTTTCCTCTATGCTAACTGGTTGACGAGTTAAGAGGTTATGTTTTACAAGATGGTGTGTCGGGTAATATGGAATACAGCTATACAACTGTATTTTACAAAGAATCCGATGATTTACTGATGATGTACTAATGTTTACTCATTAAATCATTTTGGTTATTCTTTTAGATCGTGGATTTTCTTGCAATTTTAAAATCCCTTGTGACCTTATTCTATATTAACCAACTGGCTGCCATTAACCGAAGAGTATAACTTTTTTTAGATCTAAATATAGACATGTATATTATTCTTTCACTCTAAACGCATGAAAAATGTGTTAAGAAATAGTCAAAGTTTATTCTTTACTAACTTTTAATGTATCTCAACATTTGTATGCTGACTTAAAAATCAAAATAAAATGGTATTCCATAATATCCGAATATCCTCTCTCTCTCTCTCTATATATATATATATACATGCGTACATACATATATACATATGTGTGTGAGAGAGTTTGTCTATTAATCCCTTAATGAAAGTTTCGTTTTCGTTTTCGGCAGAAACTAGGAAGATTATTGAAATTCGGTTTTGGTACAGTTTCTGTCTTAATAACTGGTTTTGAATTATTAATAATAGCTAATTATAGCTTTTGTACAAACTTCGATTTCCTTTTTTTTAGTCTGACCTATGATTACTGATACACTATGAAATTTCAGATTCTTTGAGAAGGGGATCTGCCCCCTAACCTCCCCCAAATGGCGTGCTTAGACGGGATAGACCCCGCCTCACTAGGGGTTTGGAGAGTCCGGAGTCCCGCCGCCCCCCCACAACTCGACTCCACCCGAGGGTGGAGAAGCCGCGGGAGGCCGGCAAGAGCCCGGCTCCCTCTACCTTACCTCACTGTCGTCAAGGGTACCCAGGCACAAATGCACCTGACCCCGTGCAGTGACAGACCGCTACCTGTTAGTTCGTTCGAAAATTAGTTTGAGATACCGTTAGATCCTCACCACTGAGAGCGGTAATCTCCAGCAGCGCACAGACACGCAGGATCTGGGTCGGACCAAGAGTTCCCCCAAGGTTCGAAGCGTCGCCGCGTTAGCCGACGAGCCTCCGGCCCGGTTCCCTGCGGAGATAGTGTTCGACGGTGGACCTGCCGGCCGACCACCTCCCAGGGTTTACGGCACGACATCGGGCAACCAGAGCCGTACTGGCCTCCCTCTGCGACCTCTCCCTGGTCGACGAGGGCACCACCGAACCCTATCCACGTTAGGGTCGGCTCACAACTGTTCCAGCTGCGGACCTCGGCGGGATGAGCCACCTGACGCAAAAAGTACATCAGGCGCTGTCCGAATCCCTCTCCCTTCGGTTGCTCCGGGGGACCCTGCATGGCGGTCCCGCGAGCCCCGTCGTCGCTAGTGAGTCACTGAGACCTTTCCTCTACAAAGCCCGCTCTCTTGCCTTAGGCTCCCTCTTAGTCAATTGGTGGATGGGGTCCTATCGCATTTCTAGTCTTTGCCCAGCGACACCGTCCGGCCCTAAGACCGGCATTGGGATCGACCTATGGACCGTCGTTATCCGGCTTGCCCAGGGAACCCGGGTGCCGGAGGTCATTCTCCGACCGACCCGAAGACGACCTATACACAACGTCCGTTACCCGTGGCCACCGGACTCGAGGCCTGTCGACCGCGAGCCACTCTAGGAGGTTGTGATTCGTCCCCATCCGCACCCCTCGCATTCGTGTAGAACGAACTCAGCCGGGCTCCGAGTCACCTCCCCCACTCAAGGGGTCGGTTTCGGACCACCCGGAGGGGCGGTCACCCAAAAAAGGATAGAAGGAAGTTTTCAACACAGAAAAAAAAATGTTAGTCTGGTGATTCGTAATGACCGCTTTTTATTATTGCCTAGAACTATTTAAATCATTATCCATTAGAAGATTGCTCATTTGAGTGAACACTTGACTATATGAATTTACCCTACTTTTTCCTACTTATTTTCATGAATATTCCTTTTGGCTTATGAAAGCTCCTATAATTCCATCCTTAACTCTTTAAGGGGCAAGCACTAATGTCTCTGTAATATTGAATTCTCACCGGAATAATCGAAATTTTTTATTTTAATATAAGGAAAGGCAATTTTTCAACATTCACCCCCTCCCCCCACCCAAAGTTAAAATTATAAAATTAGTTAACAGTTTCTTGTGCGAATCTTGTTTAAATTAGGTGGGATAAAATATATCCCACCGTCCCTCAAGGGGTTAATTTTAAAAACACACGTACTTTTTTTTATATACTTTGCTTTTATGAAGGTGTCTTTGATAAATCATTGCGCCACTGACGTGTAAGTAAAACTAGACACGTATAATCAGTTATAACCAGATTCGAAGCGCCCGCCGTAGGATACAGTTCGTTGAGTTTGAAATATCAAATAAATAAATAGGGGAGATATGACACACTTTTTTTTTACTAATTTTTTACAACCCTTAGAAAGCTATTTTTAAACAAATGTTTCGTGTTTTCTTATAAACTGACCTTTTATTCATTTATTAAAAATATTGTGAATTTAAAAAATAGTCATTCAAAAAATGTATCCCAATTATTTTGAATGGTTACTACTGTATCAAATCTCCCCATTACTGGGGAGGATTGATACATTGTTATGTAAATTAAAAAAAAAATGCAGACAGTTCAATTTATGCATCAAGCAATTTTTTATGATAAATCTTGAAATATTTCAGTAAAATTTGAAACGAAATGACATTGACATATTTTTGTTTCAGAAATGTTTTTTACAAAAATATTTAAACTATTGCTATTATTTAAACATTCCTATTAACATACTTTTTAGAAAATAAATAATGAAAAAAAAAAAACCCTAGAGATCTAGCTGCAAGGAAAAATGAAGTGAACATTGCTGATTTGCAAAATATTTAACATAAATTTAGCACATTTAAGCCTTTCAGGAGCAAAGCATTTTCAATGCTAAAGTGTTGAATAAATGAATGGCACCGGAATTTACAAACAAAATTAATTAGAAATAAGAAAAGGGAGGTATTTCCCTTTCATACTAAATGAAAAATATTTTACCAAAATGCTGGTGCCAATGTGGCGTTTGGGAATTAAAATTAAGTGGTTTCATAAACATACCACCACCCCTGAAATGGTTAAAAGAAAAACTAATAACTCTATCATTTTGATAAATAAAATTGGGTAGGTTTAACGTTTTTTCAATTTGCCCTTCGTAAATTATAGAAACATTTTCCCTTTCAGGCCATTTAAACTTTTTCCCTTCTACATGACAAGCAAACCGAACTAACCATTTATCATCGCACTGCTTTTATATGTAATCTACATAATGTCTATGAATAGTCTCTTTGTTCTTCCTTACCAATTTCAGTAGCTCTTGCTGTAAAACAATAATGAATATTACAATCCTATATTAGTTTGCAAACTTAAAAAAACTATTAAATTTCAAATATACAAGTGTATCATTTCTCCCCAGTTCTAATGTATCATTTCTCCCTATTATGCCCATTGGATTTTCAATCACTTTGTACAAATGCAGTTGCAAAATGGTAATCTACTTTCTAGTAAAACTAATCATAACAATGTGCTTTATAAATAAAAAAAATTACAAGATATTATCTTCACAATAATAAGAGTTATGAAAGAAAATCAATCAATGAAAAAATTTACATTGACATTCCAAAAACCTTCAAAATTAAAAGAAAAGAAAAGTTGTCAGTTCTTCACTGATTAGTCCAGCTAATGATGGCTTCAGCAAATAAAAGAAGCCTTCACATGTGTTAGAATGGCTCTTAATGCCATTTGTTGAGAAAAATTGTCAATGTATCAACCCTCCCTATGTATCAAACCTCCCCTACCTCCCCTAAATCAAAATATTCGAACAAAATATTTTCAATGTATACATGCACAAGCACATATATTAAACACATTATTTTTTTTTTAAAGTTATAACATGTATACGAAATTATATTTACTACTTTTCCTTCGAAGTAATAAAATTCAACTCAATTCAAAATTACATAAAAAAAATCAAGTCGGAAATTGTACGTTAAACGTGGCAAATGAAGTACGTTTGTACCATAACTAGCTATATAAATATTCAGATCTTGGTGCAATAGCTCTTATGCAGAAATACATGTATGCAAAATTTATCACGATTATATCTATTAAATTCAGTAATACAGAAATAATATGACTCCATCTTAAATAGGACGTAATCACCATGGCCACCAAGAATTATTACCTATCATGGAATATCATTGAATTAATTATGTATGACAAGATTTAATAGAGTAAAGAAAACTTTTATTAATATCTTTTAAAGTTTTGAATCGATTTTCATAAAATTTGAAATGACGCAACAAAATTCTGTAGTATATATATTAAATTCCAAGCCATTCGGTTGGGTAGTATTTGCGCTGCTATACGCGGACAGACACACAGACGGACCAGAAGACGACTATAGGTGCTGCGTATTTATATAATTGCTATTACACCTAAAAAAAAGAAAGAAGGAAATGCGTTAGGTAAAGCGTAGTAAGCTAAATGATCTTTTATTTGAAGTAACAAAATTCAACACAGAAAAAAATGAAAAATAATTTATGAAATACATCCGGTATTTCTTAGGTAGGAATTGTTTTCAAATTTTAAGCTGTTTCGTTAAAATTTAGTGTTAATAATATTAAATGCGATTGGAAGAAACGGTTAATACGTTACAAGGTTTGTTTTATATTTCATAATTAAAATAAACTACTAAAAACATTTTTTTCATTTTTTAATTATTGTTTAAATAGTGAAAGCAAATTAGTTTTTTCTTAAAATAACAAAATAAAAAATTTGATGGAAAGTTAAAAAAGATGTGTTAAGCTGAGCTGCATGATAAAATAATGCTAAAACCGAGCAAAAAACGACGAAAGACAACCGAGATAATAATTGATTTTGTTTAAATTCATTATGCGAGGAAATATAAACTTTCGATGAATAAAAACAGCAGTTTCAATTTCCTGCGTTTACATTAATTTAAATTTTTTTCTCCAACTTGAAGCAAAAAATTTGAACACATAATGAGACTCAAAATTTAGCAATTTTTATATACAATCAGAATAGTTATTTTCTAAAGGTAAATCAATTATTAATAGAAGTATATAATTGCAATTTTTCTTATGAAATACTTTTTAGCATAAAATTAAAATATGTCTTGCTTATACTACCAAAATTTCCGGCGTTTTTTGCCTTTCGAGCATTACCGTCACTAGTCCTGAAGTAAGCAAAAAAATATTTCTCATAATAGCATTTTAGTACACAAGTTAACGAAATTGTTAGTAAATAAGTTTAACAGAATTGTAATAAATAATAGTTGCATTTAAAAAAGAAACTCTGTATTTTACAACAAAAGGTGCTGGCATCCAGACTGCCAAAATAGTTGCTGTAAAATTTACAAGCTGAGTGCTATAAAATTTTTAAAATCAGGGTAACTTCGCGCAGCTATTGGCTGCCTAGTGCACGTGACAGAAAAAATTCGAATTTTACTTCCCGTGTTGCTCGAATTCGATTTCTCAGCATCAGTGCTTTAAAAATTACAACAGAAAGTGCAGGAAAAATCACAATTTTTTTTACTTTCTTCTATTTTTACAAGAAGAAAGTATTGGATTCATGAAAATTTTCGAATTCCGGTTTTCGACGGATTTACACGTTTTAGGGGGTCAGAGATTCCAAAAAAACATGTTTTTACAAAATGTCTATCTGTGACTCTGTGAGTCTGTCTGTCTGTGTGTATGTGACACAAATTTTGTGGGCACTCTATCTCAAGAACTAATGCACGGAATTTAATAAAAATTTATATTCAGTGAGTCCCTAATACAAATTGATGCTGATTAGTTTTTGGTGTAAATCGCTCAACAGGTGGCGCTGCTATGGTGCATTTTTCACGATTTTCGCAATAGCTCTATCTCACGAACTAATGCACGGATTTTGATCAAACTTCAAATTTAGTTAGTCCTTGATATGAATTGATGCTGATTACGTTTTGGTGTAAATCTCCCAACAGGTGGCACTGTTATGATGAATTTTGCAGGAATTACACGATTTCCCCAATAGCTCTATCTTAAGAACTAACGCACGGATTTTCATCAAACTTCAGATTCAGTTAGTCCTTGATATGACTTGCTACTGATTATGTGTTGGTGTAAATCTCCCAACAGGTGGCGCTTCTATGCTGCCTTTTTCACGATTGCCTCAATAGTTCTATCTATAGAACTAATGGACGAATTTTTATCTAACTTCAGATTTAGTTGTATGTTGACACAAGTTGTTGTTAATTAGGTTTTGGTGTTAATCACCCAATAGGTGGCGCTGATATGCAGGAATTTTCACGATTTTCGCTATAGCTCTATCTCAAAAACTAATGCACGGATTTTCTCCAAACTCTGCCAGACGTTGACATAAATTGTTGCTGATTAGGATTTGATATAAATCACCCAATAAGTGGCGCTGCTAGGCAGAATTTTGCTGGATTTAAACGATTTCAGCGATAGTCATATCTCAAGAACTAATGCACGGAATTTCATATCTTTAGAATCCTCATGAGATGCATAGATTGCCATTTAATTTTGGCAGTGTGATAGCGAATTTTGAAGTATTAACATGTATGGGATAGAAGAAAGTTTTGGGATTGGTACATCCGACTAATTTCAGTGTGCATTTAATTTACTTTGCATTATTTAACTTTTCTCAATAAAAAATTTCTTTATTATCTATCTGAAATCCTTTTGAATTACGTTTAATTTTTAACTATAAAATTTTACTTTATTATCCAGTAGCATTTGTGGCAGCTTCTCTGCACATATCATTTTCCAGCCCCCCGTTACTCAAAAATCTACTTTGAGCAAGTGAAATCATTAAATTAATTCATTTTCTTAAAACAATACGTAATTCTATCAACATTTTTTTTTCTCTCTTCTTTTCGCAACGAGCTTAATTCAACACGTTCAAATACAAAGATTTACGATTTCATTTTCCACTTATTCAAAATTTCATTCTCGCATATTTAATTTCTATTTCTTAACGGTGTTTGTTTAAAAGTAATCAAATAAAGACACATAAATCTAAGTGCAGCTGTCTTTTTAACATTACACTTTCTTTTATCGTATTTTATCTGCGTAGTAAATAAGTTATTCTTAATTGCAACTAG
Source organism: Maratus speciosus (assembly GCA_963932465.1). Classification (NCBI taxonomy): domain Eukaryota; kingdom Metazoa; phylum Arthropoda; class Arachnida; order Araneae; family Salticidae; genus Maratus; species Maratus speciosus. The sequence goes on along the minus strand of OZ010795.1, from coordinate 387,991,198 downwards.
AATTTGACGGTTAAAAAGAAATAACAAAAAATAAAATTATTTTATGGGAATTGCGGTTTCAAATATATTTCATTTATCTTAGCACATATGCTTTTTCTCTGTATTTTCCGTACATTTGTTAAGATTTCACAATCACATTGAAACTAATTTGTTAGTGTTAAAATAAACAAACTCAGGCTTGATGTCGCTCATACTCATGAAATAAAGTAGGGTTGCTTTACATCCCGTGAGTGAGTGCTGAAGGGGGGATGCCACATTATATTCTGCTAAACCTCCCGCCAATGCTTTGTCTCTTTTATTCCGGCGTCAAAAACTTTGTAAATTGGCGATAATGTACTGCGCCAAGTCATGTGATTCAGTACGCAAAAAGTTCAGTTGGTTTTTTAGCGCTGTGGCTGTAAGGTCGCGATAATAGGGCCGCTGTTTTTTTTTTTTTTTTTTTTTTTTTTTTTTGACGTTACGGAGCACTTCCTCTCATATCTCCATTTTTACATATATACAACTGGATTTAACTGTGTTCTACATTATGTTTGTTTTATCGCTTCTATCTAAATAAAAAAACATCTATGCCGGCATGTATTACTGGAGTTTTTTCCCTTTTATTTACGAACCTGGAACCACCGTTTTAGGGCGAACCAATACCCCTTTCACAGGAAATAGCCTTCACAGCATTATGGAAATTTGCCATCCAATATTGCCATTGTAGTTTAAAAAGTTTTTGTCTGATGGGAAAATTTGCTCCTAATAAAAGTTGTGAAAGACTTTTTCGTAAATTCTAATATCATACATATTCCGGCAAACACGCACTTTTCAAATATGAAAAATAATAAAATTTTATAGTTATACGTTATACACTCTAAAACATTAATGTGTAAATTAGACAATTTTACACAAGTATATGTGTAAATTTGTATAAAATTTTGTTATAAAATTTACATTTTTGTCTTAAATATTTACCCGTATTTATGAGTGTTTATCGGCTTAATGGAAATATGTAATTTGTTATCCCTTCAAAAACTGAAACAGGTGTGCAAATGTAGAAAACTGCACGAATTTATCTGAATTGGTGTGTTAATGTAAAATTATAAATTTTGCATATTACACAAATATCTGTGTATTTTGCATACTATACCGAAATATGTGTAAGAATATTACACAGATACATGCATAAGAACAGAATATTATAAAGAACTAAGGCTATGCATTTTACAAAGCTATATGCGTAAGAACAGAATATTATACAGGATTAGGTGTAAGAATATTACACAGAAATATGTGTACTTATTTGCATTCAATAAATATCGATACATGAAAACTTGGCTCATGTAATAGTAGCTGAATGGTCACGGTGGAGCTTTGGAAATTTGCAGTTCCTTAGTTCGTAGCCCCGCTTCGGTAAGTGTTGTTTGTTTACTGTAGATTAAATTAAATAGTGAATTTTCCTCTTGATGTAGATATATCTTTGAAAAGTTAGAACTGAAATTGATAGAAAACTAGTTGGATGCGCCAATCCCAAAAATCATATACATCTTAATATTTCAAAAACAAGTTACATATGTTAATGCTTCAATATTATTAGTTCAGTACTATACCAACTTTGATTTTCATCTTAAATTTCTGCTTCAGTCAATTAAACGAACTAAAAATGAGTTAATCTATATCATGATGTTTGTTAAAATTAATAGTTTTTCATTATTTTGTTGTTATCAGATGTTTGCGAATAGCCGGCTTAGCAGGAAGCGAGTTCCCGCCTTTGCACGAGCCGCAGATGGACAATAGAACTACGAAAAATCAAGAAAAGTATACAAAAACCGCTATCACAGAGCCCCTTTACCGCGCGATATTTCCAAATTCAAGGAGGACCTGTTGGCCAAAGCCAAATATATGCACAAAAAATTTGGTTCAATTGTATGCATAATTTTTTACACTTTTCGATGGTACAATAAAGAAAAGGGCACAAACATCGCTATTACAGCGCCCCCCTTCCGGCAGCTTTTTTTTCAAATTCAGGGAGGACTTGTTTGCCATAGCCAGAAACGTACACGAAAAATTTGGTTCAATTCTATGAATAAATTCATACACTTTTCGATGTTACAATAATGAAAATGGCACAGAGATCCAATTATAGCGCCCCCTTCTGGCGGAATTTTTTCAAGTTCAGGGAAGACTTGCTTGCAATAGCCATAAACATACACAAAAAATTTGGTTCAATTCTATGCATAAATTCATACACTTTTCGATGGTACAATAATGAAAATGGTACAGACATGCAATTATAGCCCCCCTTCCGGCGGAATTTTCCAAATTAAGGTAGAACCTTCGTGCCATGACCAAAAACAAACACAAAAAATTTGGCTCAATTCTATGTATAATTTCATACATTTTTCGATGGTACAATATTCAAAATGGCACCAAAATCGCTATTTCAGCGTCCGCTACCGGCGTATTTTTTCCAAATTCAGGGAGGACCTGCTTGCCATAGACAAGAACTTAAAATAAAAATTGGGTTCAATTCTATGCATAAATTCATACACTTTTCGATGGTACAATTTTGAAAATCACACAAAAATCGCTATTACAGCGCCCCCTAGCGGCGAATTTTTTTTCAAATTAAGGGAGGACCTGCTTGCCATAGCCAAAGACTTAAAATAAAAGTTTGGTTAATTCTATGGATAACTTCATACACTTTTCGATGGTACTATATTCAAAATCGTACAAAAATCGCTATTACAGCGCCCCCTACTGGCGAATTTTTTCCAAATTCAGGGGAGATTTGCTTGCCATAGCCAAAAACTTAAAATAAAAATTTGGTTCAATTCTATGCATAACTTCATATACTTTTTGTGGGTACAATGGCGACGGACACACGGACAGACAGACATTTTCTATAAACATGTTTTTTGGGATCTCTGACGCCTAAAACGTGTAAATCCGTCAAAAACCGGAAGTCGAAAAAATTGCTTTTACAATACTTTCTTCTATTGAAGATATCTAAAATCCGACAAAATACTGAAATAGTACGGGCGTCACAAATTCCGTATTTTAACGAAAATTTATTTTGCAGTTTATTTATTTAGATTATACAGGATCTGTGCATAAATTGTGCATACGATTTTAGGACTTCAAAACAACTCTAAGACACTCAGAGACAGGGCATGCAGTAAATATAATTTCAGACGATCCTGATTCCTGATTCTTGTAAATTAAGGGTACACAATTTTGTTGGAAACAGAAAAAACACACCAAGCATACGAGTTTGTTCTTAATGAAATTGGTTTCGCGACCATACACAAATTTTGGGACACCTCCATGGCCCTGCTTGTTGCGTTGTCATTGAGACTGCAGGTTCGGTAAATCCAAATTATTCCATAATGCATCGAAGAATAAAAACGTCTTCATAACTTAGTTCTAATATATTGTAAATAAAATTCGTAACTTGAATAAGTAAACACACTCTACAGTTCAAATTAAACTTCTTTCTTAAAAAACAACTATGTACATTTTATTTACAAATATATAGGTATATTAATATTATTATTACTCTCATTTGAGAGTTCCATTATTACCGTCAGACCGGTTCAAAACAAACTTTACATCTACACTGAAAAGAAAATCGGAAAACAATAAAAAGGGGGTTGCCACAATGCCGACTAACAGATAATGGCAAGCATCGCCAAGTTGGCATTCTCAACATCCTGCCCCGGGCTGAACACTTAGTTCAGCATCTATATTAAACAATTTAATAAACATAAGAATATACTTACATACATGACAAATTTTCAGATACATACAGCTACAGATATAAAAGCAAAATAATAAGAATGCTGCAATCTACGAAAGAAAATAAAACACATGAATTGTATGAAAATTAAACAATAATAAGGGTAAATATGAGTAACAAAACAAATTAAATGTTCGATAATAGTTCTTATTTTTAGTGTAAGAGTTTTAGTGTCTTTTAGTCCACTAAGTCCAATTCAAGATTATATAGCAATTGCACAGGTCGTTTAAGATCGCCTTTTGCAGTCTGTAATACACATGATCTGATTTTAGAGTCACGACCAAATATGAGTTCTTTAACACGACCACACTTCCACATATGTTTTGGGAGCTTTTCATCATGAATTATCACTATATCGTTAACTTTGAACTGAGGCGATGAATTTATGTTTTTCACTTGAAAAGCAGATCTAAGTTCTAACAAATATTCGTTTCTCCACCTTTTCCAAAAGTGGTCAGTAATTTGTTGCTTATATTTATATTTTCTCGTCAACAAAATCTTATTAGATTTCTCTTGCGTACAGACTGGTAATCCATAAGAAGGTAAGGACATTAATCGTTTACCAACTAAAAAATGAGATGGCGTTAAAGGTGATGGTTCGGCATTTTCTTCGTAGAGATAACATAAGGGACGTGAATTAATCACCGCTTCAATTTCTGTAAGTATTGTTTCTAGCTCTTCATAATGGAGACAAGTTTTTCCTAGAACCTTTTTTAAAGGTGTTTTAACTGATCTCACCATCCTTTCCCAGAAGCCGCCCCACCAGGAAGCCCTGGGAATTATAAACTTCCATATTATTTTATTCTTTCTCAAGTAATCAAAAATTTCTTGCTTAGAAATTCTTTCCCAAGCATCTTTTAACACCAAATCAGCCTTAGAAAATGTCTTGGCATTGTCACTGTACATTATTTTGCAGAAACCTCTCCTAGAGAAAAATCTTCGTAGTGCTAAGATAAAGGTTTCAGTACTTAGATTGGTGACTAACTCTAGATGTATCACTCTGGTTACAGCACATGTGAATACGACAATATAAGCCTTCCCAGTGCCTTCAGAAGTTTTACAATAAATCGGACCGGCAAAATCGACACCAGAGGTTTCAAAAACTGGTGTTTTGATGATTCTATCTTTCGGTAAAGGTGCTATTTCCACCTTTCCAGGAGTAGCATTAAGTTTTCGACATATCATACACGATCTTAAGACGGATTTTACAAATCTTCTTCCCTTTAATATAAAATACCTTTCACGAAGGTGAGCTAAAGTGACAGCTACACCAAAATGGTACATTCTTTCATGAGCATCCTTAATTAGTAATTTTACAAAATAAGATTTATTAGGAAGTATCCACGGATGTTTTTCCTGCTCTGTAACTTCAGAAAACTGAAGTCTTCCGGATAAAACAAGTAAGTCATTTTCATCGAATTGTGGATTAAGGTTGTACAAAGAAGAATCTTTATTAAGTGGTTTTTTTTGTTTAAGTGCTTCTATTTCAACTTTAAATGAAGTTTCCTGAGTTTGTTTAATCCAGTATTTTTCTGCTATTTCTATTTCTGAGGTAGTTAAAGGTCCTAAAATTTTAGGGTTTTTCGAATTGGCATTATAAATAAAACGCATTATCCAAGCAGTAATATTATACACGCGATTTAAACTACTGAACTTTGCCATATCAAATACTGGCTTAGGAATAGAGTTTGATTCGTTACACAATAATGTTAAATTTGGTTTTGCTTTCATTTCATTAAAAGCTTCGGGAACCATTTCTATAGCCCTTTTTGAAGGCCACAAATCTTCTGATAGTGATAACCAAGGTGGGCCGCACCACCATACATTATTACCCATTAACTTCGATAAGTTTTCCCCTCGCGTAAGCAGATCTGCAGGGTTTTCTTTTCCGGGACAATAATTCCAGTCCTTTGGATCTGTCAATGACTGAATTTCGGTTACACGATTGGAAATAAAGGGTTTCCAGTTTGTAGTAGAACTCCTAATCCACCAAATAGTTATCTCTGAGTCCGACCATAACTTTATATTTAAATTCGAAATATGTAATTTTTGTTTTAAATATTTCCACATTCTAGCGGCAACTACTGCACTGATCAATTCAAGCCGTGGAATAGTTAACTTCTTGAGGGGGGCTATTCTACATTTACTCCAAACAAAACTTGTTTGAATTTCGCCAGTTAATGAAATGGAACGCAAATAAGCAACTGCTCCATACCCTTTGGGACTAGCATCACAGAATATGTGAATTTGCGAATTTTCAGAAATGTTTATCATATTAGGAAAATATTTTCGGGTTATTTCAAATGTGCGTAAATGTACAACTTCTGAACACCAAGTGTTCCACTCGCATTTCAAATCTTCAGGTAATTTATTGTCCCACTCTAAACCTCTTTGCCATGTTTCTTGCAACAAGGCTTTAATACGTATTACAAATGGATTCACAAATCCTAATGGATCATAAATTTTCAGTAACATTTTAAGAACTGTTCGCTTCGTGGGATCATCGATGTAATATTCTTCAAAGGGCTGCGCATCTAACATCAAAATATCAGATTCAGTATTCCATATCAGTCCAAGCACTTTTAAGATACTACCTGTGTTTTCCTCACTTATACCTAAGTTACCAGATTCCCACATTTCCCTAAGTTTAATAGAATTTGTTTTTAATTTCCTCAAATTCATCCCAGCTTCTTTAAGAATTTCAGAAGCTGTAACTGATAAATAATAAGCTTCGTTATCTAAATCTGATCCGGAAATTAAATCATCGACATAGAGGGAATTATCTAACATATATACAACATTTGGATGTTGATCTCGATATTTCTTTATATGATGTTTAATTGTGGCAGCCAAAATAAATGGTGAGCATGTAACGCCAAATGGTACACGTCTAAATCTTAAAATTTTGAAAAAGTTGTTTGCGTCATTATCGAACCAAAGAAATTTAAGGTAATCTCGGTCTTCTTCAGCTACAGAAATTTTAAGAAAGGCCTTTTCAATATCTGCACAAAACGCAGTATTGAATTTTCTGAAATTAATAATAATTTCTAATAAATCGGGGTTCAAATTTGGGCCACCGTACAAACAATCATTTAATGATTTGCTATTTTCTTTTGTGGAAGCATCAAATACCATTCTAACTTTAGTTGTGTCTTTATCATCAAGACAGGTCGGTGGGGCATAAAATAACCGCTATTTACAGTTTTATTAGAACATGCTTCCACTATATTATTTAATTCCTGTTCAATCACAATTTCTTTATATTTCTGCAATAATTCCTTATCTTTAAGCAATTTTCGATTTAAGTTAATAAATCGGTTTCTAGCATTGTTATAATTACTTCCTAAATCTCTTCTATCATCTTTCCATAACAATTTAGCTTCGTATCGGTGCTCAAGAAAATGCAAATTGTTTTCGAATTTTTCGATTATCTCTTTATCTAATTCAGAAATATTTTCTTCAGTGTTCATCCCTAAAGTTTCTAACTCCCACAATGTTTTCAAATCATTTTGAATAGGTTTCATAACCTGAGTGGACAAGACCCCAGCTTGCTTACTCTCACTATTTTTATTTACGTCAATTGTCCCGCAGAGGGAATGCCCAAATAAATTTTCACAGACGAACAATGATTTATTTATGGGGTATGTTTTGTCATTAATTTGATATAAATAATCAGCTCCTATTAATATATCAACATCACTATTTTCCAAATGTTCCCACGTGTCAAGACGAAATTTGGAAAGTTTTCTCTTAATTTTGATTGGAAGAGGAGGAATTTGTATCAAAGAATTAGTTATTAGCGGTGTAACTAATGCTTCAATTATTATACTACGTTTTCTATTCGTCAAGTGAATTAGCTTTAGCTTAACGACATCATAACATCGTTCTTCAGATTTTCTCGAACCGAAAGTATAGACAATTAATTTTTCCTTTCTAATGACCTCAGGTTTTAATTTTGAAACTAAATTTTCTGTAATAAAAGTTCGATGACTAGCAGAGTCAAATAAACAAAGAGCAGTTTCTGAATTTTCACCCGCTTCCACTTTTACATGAATTGTTTGCAATATTACTTCTCTACTGATATTATTTATATTGCCTTTGCAATGAGATACGGAGGAAATAATACTACCTGAATTTTTTGATTCTTCTGTTTTTTTATTAGAATTACAAAGTATAGTATGATGATATGTTTTACCACACACTTTGCAATTTTCATTCGAAATTTTACAAAAATTCGCGATGTGAAATTTACGGAAGCATTTAAAGCACCTTCCTTCCCTTTTCAATTTTTCTCGCATTTCCGGAATGGTGAAAGACTTACACTTTTCAGTATCGTGATCAGTTTGATTACAAAATATGCAGTTATTTTTAATATTTGTGGTTAAGGCAGAAGCTGATGGAATGAATTTTTTATAATTTTTCTTATAATTTTCCTGCTTCTCAGGGATTTTTTCAAAATGGTTTAATTGGACAGTGGTCTCGCGAGATTCAATTTCATCTTTAATGAAATTTATCAGCTCATTAACATCCCAGTCAGTGTTTTTAATTCGTTTTCTATTAAATTCTAGTGCAATATCTGATGGAATAAGTTTCAGAAGAATCGGACATAACAAGTGCCCATATGAACCTGAGGCAACACCTAAAGAATTAAGATTTCTTATTTGAATTTCGCATTCATCATACAAATCTCTAAAAGCCTTAATGTTACTAGAATTTCGTACTGGTTTCAAATTTAGCAGTTTAGTCATGTGACTATTTATTACCAGGTCATTACGACCAAAACGATTTTTCAATAATTCTATAGCATGAGCATAATTTTCCTTAGTCAGCGAAAAGCCTGCTATAGTATTTGCAGCACTTCCGCCCAAAAGTGACTTTAAGTAGGAAAATTTATCAATCGGAGTTAAATGTTCATTATTGTCAATCGCATTCGAAAACTGACTCCAAAATTCGAGCCATAAACACGAATCACCATAATATTTAGATATATTAAGTTTAGGAAGTTTAATCAAATTTTGATTCAGAATTTTCTGACTTTTTAGTAGAGAACTATTGTTGCTACTACTATCACTTTCAATGTCTGAAGAATCTTGTTTAGTTTCAGGAGTAACTGTGTTATCATTTAAAAATTTGGAAATTTTATATTTCCATTCAATAATATTCTCATTATAAGATTCCGATTTCTCGATTTCTTTTTCAAATTCAGTACTTGGAACCAGTGGTTCAATTTCAGAATTTAATGATTTTAAAGTTTTCATTTTGTCATTCAATTGCTGTTTCAAAAGATCCAGCTGTGATTTTCTATTCTCAAGCTCTAATTCTTGTGTATTATCTAATAAATCCCTTATTTTATCAAATATTTTCGTAGTTTGACTACGAATCGTAGCTCTTTTTTTTTTCAAAGTTTCGCAATCCATCATAAAATAAAGAATTCAATTTATTCAATACAGTTCAGTTAATAAATGTATTCATAATTCTATTTATTCAATATAATTTAATTTGAGGTACTTACCTCAATCGATGATGAAATCCAGACATCCTGGAGCTTTGACGCCAGAAAAATGTTGCGTTGTCATTGAGACTGCAGGTTCGGTAAATCCAAATTATTCCATAATGCATCGAAGAATAAAAACGTCTTCATAACTTAGTTCTAATATATTGTAAATAAAATTCGTAACTTGAATAAGTAAACACACTCTACAGTTCAAATTAAACTTCTTTCTTAAAAAACAACTATGTACATTTTATTTACAAATATATAGGTATATTAATATTATTATTACTCTCATTTGAGAGTTCCATTATTACCGTCAGACCGGTTCAAAACAAACTTTACATCTACACTGAAAAGAAAATCGGAAAACAATAAAAAGGGGGTTGCCACAATGCCGACTAACAGATAATGGCAAGCATCGCCAAGTTGGCATTCTCAACACTGCTTAACTGTTCCAACTAAGTTCTTCGGATTAAGTTCTTCATTTTTTTCTTCTCCATGCAATTATGCGGCCATCGGAACCAAAAATGTTAAATTTACTTTCATCTGCAAATAAAGCATTATTGCAATACGATTCAGGTTTATTGCCGAAACGTCAGTGAAGGCTTACTGTGGAGACACGAAAAGTTTTGATTTCCGTTTGTCTGTCTGTCTGTCTGTTCCGCGATAACTGCCGCAAAAAGCACCCGATCAGCTTGAAATTAATTGGGCATATTCGTGAGATACCCGGACGTAGCTGTATAGTTTTTGGTTAAATTTGGTTCATTCGTTCGGAAAATATGGAAGATTTTATTTTTCTTTATAATGCTTTTCTACGGCAAGTCAGACGATTTTCAAATTTCCATTTGTTGAAAGAAAATGGCACGTTTGATTAATGGATTTAAATGTCAAATTATGGATACTAAAATTCCAAATAAGGGTTTTAAATTATTCCTATTATATTGAAGTTTTATCAATATATCTATCAGATTTTTTTATTTACGTGTATAATGTTTTGAGGACATTTATACATGAATTCGAATAATATAAAGAATTTTAAATTAATTTTCTTCTTTTACATGATACATATTTCTTTTTTTTTTCCTTTTCTTCGTTGCCTAGCGACTGTTATTCGTAGCCTATCATTGCGTCAAATATGAATGAAGTTAGTAAATTACGTTAATTTTATTGCAGGTACTATTAAAAGGCTATCACAAAAAATATTTTATCGCGCCAAATCGATGCAATTTATGCAATTAACAGTGGGCACGATAATGAATTATTTTCCAGTAGATTTATAGATCTCCAGATATGCATATTTTGGGGGCTTTTAATATGTTATTGCTATCGCATGGATTAGGATGTTTAAACTAATGTTTAACCATGCTATATGTGAAAAAAAAGTACAGTTAAAGGCATGTAAATCCTTTTTAACACTTTCCAACATGGATGAAAAGTATTTATGACTTCAGTTTTTCTATCTGTCGCCTGCCGTGTTTCTCTACGTGCTCTAACTCGTGTAAATATAGTCGGGATTACATGTAATTGATATACGTTATTGAGGTTTGCCAAAGTATGTTTGGTATTAAAAATGAAGAGTGTAGCATTCATAGCTTAATTACAGGGGCACTCAAAACTATTCCGTTACATTATAGTCTTTGAGAAAAATCGTCTGCGGTGTATTTTAATAATGTTACACAATTTTAAACGTAATGAAATTTATACACTTTATTAAGGTGCACTAGAACCTGGTTACTATAAAATATGTTATGTGTAGCACTTCAAGCATGCGTACAGGGAACTCAAAAGTATTCATAATATTACAATCTTTGAAGAAAATCCTTTTGTGGCGTTTTTTAATGATGTTACTCTGTTACAAAATAATAAAATTGATATGTATTTTTGAAACATTTTTGTAGTATATGGGGTGCAAAGCATATGTTTTTTTCAGGGTCACACAAAAGTGGTCGATTAAAATGTTGTCTACGGGGGAAAAAAAACTCCTCACAGCTTATTTTAACACATTAGCGACGGGAAACGAGAATTCTCGTTTTTATTCAGAATACATCATTGGCTAAGGGAGTGACTTCTACCTTACAGAAAAGACATTTATATTGTGTTGTATATATTTTTTATAGATTGTAAGACATTATATATTACATCCGTACATTGAAAGATATTTACTGCTGCATAAACATGAAAAACATATCTCAGAAACCAATTTCCGAGACACTTTCAGAAGAGGGAGGAGCTTCTACTGTTTTTAAACCCAGATTTAATTAAATTGCCTGTCGTCAGTGTGTTAATTGTGTTGCACTAATTCAAACATTATTAAATTAAATTACATTACTGTGGTTAACTACAAGAAGCTTGAATATGATTTGTATCGTATATATCGTTCATTTATAGGGTCACATAAAAAATTTCGGATACAGTTCTGGTCTATTAAGGATGATTGCTGAAGAGCATTTTCGATTATGGTGTGCGTTTTAACGTTAAGTAAATTTGTGCTTAATAAGTAGTGCTTAAATATTGTATAGACCATGTACAGGGATACACAAATGAATTCGTAAGTATAAATGAAAATGAGCGCGAATTGCTTCAGTGTGTTTTTTTTTTTTTTTTTTATTTGAGTTATGTATTTCCCAGCCCAATTACATTTAGTATACTAAAAAATGTTTGCAGAATTTAAATAGAACCATATACAGGACTCCGCAGAAACTGGATATATGGTGCACACTATGCATACTAATCCCCGGAAATGTGATATGAGCAGTTTTAAGAGGGATTTTTGTCTGCATTAAATTTAAATGTTATAGACGACGCGTAAAAATCTTCACGTAATATACAGGGCTGTAGAAAAGAATTCATGTACGTTTCCGTCTATTGGTAGAATATACTAAAGGACATTAACACAATTAATTGATAATTACAAATGTAAATTAAATTACACTACGAAGGGGTTCAGGGGGGCTCTACCCCCCTGAAGAAATCTACTTTATTATCTAAAAATTACCAGAATAAGTAGCTCATGAGATTTTCAGAATACCATTACATAACAAGGGGTTTAATTTAACGCTTCTAATGTCAGAAACCTTCGAAATATTTTTTCGTTTTATAAATGTTTATGTAATTTCAAAACTTTAAATTTCGTTTTTTGTAGAAAGATTAATATTACTCAAAGGGGGCTAAACACAATGAATTGTAGAGCTGACGTTGAGGCTCCTGATCTGCAGATTTACTAGTTTATCATAGATTTTGCGAAGGAAAGCCTAAGCTTTCTGTTTTTCTCATTAACAACAACAAAAAAAACTAGTTGGATGTGCCAATCCCAAAACTTTCTTCTATCTTATACATCTTAATATTTCAAAACCTAGTTACACATGTTAATACTTCAATATTGTTAGTTCAATACTATACCAACTTTGATTTTCATCTTAAATTTCTGCGCAAGTCAATTAAACGGACTAAAAACGAGTTAATCTATATCATGATATTTGTTAAAATTATTAATTTTTCCTTATTCTGTCGTTATCAGCTGTTTGCGAATAGCCGGCTTAGCAGGAAGCGAGTTCCCGCCGCTGCATGAGCCGCCGATGCACAATAGAACTACGAAAAATCAAGAAAAGTATACAAAAATCGCTAGCAAGGAGCCCCTTTACCGCGCAATATTTTCAAATTCAAGGAGAACCTGTTGGCCAAAGCCAAAAACAAGCACAAAAATTTTGGTTCAATTGTATGCATAATTTTATACGGTGTTCGATGGTACAATAATGAAAATGGCACAGAGATCGGAATTATAGCGCCCCCTTCTTTCGGAATTTTTTCAAGTTCAGGGTGGACTTGTTTGCCATAGCCAGAAACATGCACAAAAAATTTGATTCAATTATATGGATAACTTCATACACTTTTCGATGGTACAATAATGAAAATGGTACAGACATCGCACTTATAGTGCCCCCTGCCGGCAGAATTTTTCCAAATTCAGGGAGGACCTTCGTGACATGACCAAAAATAAACACATAAAATTTGGTTCAATTCTATGCATAACCTCATACACTTTTCGGCGGTACAATATTCAAAATGGCACAAAAATTGTACAAAAATCGCTATTACAGCGCCCTCTACGAGCGATTTTTTTACAAATTAAGGGAGGACCTCCTTGCTATAGCCAAGAACTTAAATTTTTTTTTTTTTTTGGTTCAATTCTATGCATAACTTCATACACTTTTCGATGGTGCAATATTCAAAATCGCACAAAAATCGCTATTACAGCGCCCCTTAACGGCGAATTTTTTGCAAATTCATGGAGGACCTGCTTGCCATATCCAAAAACTTAAAGTAAAAATTTGGTTTAATTCTATGCATAACTTCATACACTTTTGGACGGTACAATATTGAAAATCGCACAAAAATCGCTATTACAGCGCCCCCTACCGGCGAATTTTTTCCAAATTCAGGGAGGACCTGCTTGCCATAGCCAAAAACTTAAAATAAAAATTTGGTTCAATTCTATGCATAAGTTCATACACTTTTCGATGGTACAATATTCAAAATCGCACAAAAAACGCATTTACAGCGCCCCTACCGGCGAATTTTTCCCAAATTCAGGGAGAACCTGCTTGTCATATCCAAAAACTCAAACTAAAAATTTGGTTCAATTCTATGCATAATTCCATACACTTTTGGATGGTACAATATTCAAAATCGCACAAAAATTGTTATATCAGCGCCCCCTACCGGCGAATTTTTTCCAAATTCCGGGAGGACCTGCTTGCCATAACCAAAAACTTATAATAAAATTTTGGTTTAATTCTATACATAACTTCATACACTTTTTGATGGTACAATGGCGACAGACAGACGGACAGACAGACGGACAGACGGACAGACGGACACACAGACAGACAGACATTTTCTATAAACATGTTTTTTTGAAATTCTGACCCCTAAAACATGCAAATCCGTCGAAAACCGGAAGTCGAAAAAAATTTCGATTACAATACTTTCTTCTATTGAAGATAGAAGAAAGTAACAATTTCTACGAGCAGAAAGCCCATTTAATCCAGCTGATATCAGCATTCGTTGAATAGTTTCAGGTGAAATTGAAGAAGAACATTTTTCATTAAACTCTGTAGCAACTTTTACAGCACTTAAACGTGGATTTTTTGCAATTTTTATTGAGAAAAACTGAAGGGGATGAGTTCGGAGTTCACCGCAAAAATGCAAATAAAGAGATTAATTATACATAATTATAAAGAACCGTATACTGCCAGGAGAGGACAGCTTTTTAGAACAAAGGTTCGCAACATCGAAATCGTACGGTCTTGCTTGGTTGTAACCAGCACACGAACTAAAAAGTTCGGGGCCTGTGAGAGTTCTCAGAAAGTCTGAAACAAACAAGAAATGCAGAGTTCGCATAATTCCTTTCTTTTCTCAGGCGTACATAAACTTGCCTAATGAAATGGAACGGGGAAACATTATCTGTGATGCTGCCATCTACTGATCTTTTCTGATAACTTTTTGGTCTTTTTTTTGGAGTCTCCACCTGGTGGATGCTGGAAAAAAGTTCTTTACCGTCTTGCAATTAGAGTGTTAACACAGTTTAATTGAAGCACTGATTGAGTTTATTTCACATTGGATAATTATGTGGTCATAAGAAAATGTTTGTGTCACGCGCGAGGGGGGGGGGGGGGGTTGCATAAGACACGCACTTCCTAAGAAAAATTCCATCAATTTTTCTAATTATAAATCTCAGATCACGTAATGTTAACTCTGATGGATGACCTTTCCTTGACTTGTTTTCGACCCGATTTTCTTCTTTAAAGCGTTTTATCATATAACTACACCATATAGAATGGGTTAAATTAACTAATTTAGCAATATTCCGAATTTATTTATCACTACTATGATGAAAGATAATCAATTTTTGAAAGCTGTTAGTTGTTTCTTACGACTGCGAGCCATATTTAAATAATAAATAGAATATACAGTGTTGCCAAATAGTCAAAAGTCAATTTCCCCAAAATTTCTGAAAATTTCCGCAAATCGGTGTTTTTTTCCGCAAAAGTCCCCAACTCAGTTTTTACTCAAAAAGGGAAATTTAAATTTCCAATTTGCCACTATAAAAAATGTTTAAGTAAATTAAGCTCAACATTTTTCCCCAAATCAAGCCTTTTTTTGGAAAAATTTCCCATTTACAAAAAACAAACTTTTAATCTGGGCTGAATGCATTCGGGCATCAAAAAGTGAGATTTTTTGCCAGTTGATATAAACAGCTAAGAAAACAAACTTGATGAAATTTTTTGTTTGTTTATGTATGTATATTATGAATGTTTCTTACATAAAAATTACTTCTGTTTCTATATGAAATTAGATAAATAGCATCTTTATGTTAAATAAATTGTATAAACATAAAAAAAAATGCTCGTGTATATGTAATGAAACAGCGAATAGGTTGCCAGAAAATATGTTTCCAAATTTCCTTCTCCGCCAAGGCTATTTTCTCTATTTCGCCAAGATCCCTATTTTGGAAAAGCACCAAAAAATCTTTGCACGTTTAGGATTGAAATAAATTACGCAATAGCATACATTTTGGTACGGTGTTGGTATAACGTAAAAGTAGCAAAAGTTCTCCAAAAAACTTTCTTTCAAATTACGCCGATTCTGTGTTAATTCGGCTATAGAATAGGCCCGCTTTAAAAACACAGAATCAATTTAAACCTTTTCCTAAGTCAATTGTGCGTCAAACCACGCCCGGTAACATACAACAATTGTCTGTAAACTCAATTATTTAACTTATCGGTACCAAATATGTCAATTGTCTGTGGACTCGATTACGTAATTTATCTCCTTAATTAATGCATACTTTACAAACTATTCCTGATTTTAAGATCAACGGGTACTGTTAGATGTTGAAAAGCGTGGCGCAATTCGGGCTTCAGAAAGTGAGATTTGTGGCCAAATGATATGAACAGCTATGAAAACAAATAAAATGAACTTTAAGCTTTTTAAAATATATATTCCTATATGTAAACATTTTATTTAAGAATATTCATATTTTTGTTATTTATATACGATTTACTTCTGTTTTTATATAAAAAAGAGATAAATGTCTTCTTTATAGTAAATAAATTATATAATTATTGAGCAGAAAATATGTATGAAAACTTTCCTTCTCTCGCCAAGTCCATTTCTTCCACCTCACAAGGGAATTTTATTGGAAAATTACAGACTTTATCCCATTGCTCTATGACTAAACAATGTCTAACAATATATTATATACTAAAAGTATCTCTGAAAAATTACCAAACTAACAGTTGAAATTCTATCAAGAAACGTTTATTATAACTTTTTTAAAAGGCTATTGTGATAATTGAGTTCACCAGATTACAGAATTTTCCCCAAAACGGTATGGCTCAGCAATGTAGAAGGACATGTTGTATACTTAAACCTTCCCTGAAAAATTATCTAATTAACAGTGTAAGTTCCATCGAAATACATTCGGCAGAATCTTTTAAAAAGGCTAATTTTTCATTATCAGGTTCATCTCATTAAATAACATAATTCAACACCAAGCAACGTATAGAACGACGTGTTATCCACTAAAACCTTCCCCGAAAGATTACTTATTTAACAGTGTAAGTTCAGCAGAATTCGAGTTCTAAGCAGCCGGAATGAAATTTCCATTTGAATTATATATTATATATATAAGTAGAATTATATTTTTCCAAAAATGCAGTCGTCTACTTTAGAAATAACCAATATTGTGAACATCGCTCAAACCGATGCCACGCTGATGCATTTTTGGCTTAAAATTAATTTTTTTGGCGAAAAAATGAAATCGTAAATAAACATACAATATATAACACACTAGTACCGTTTTTTTTATAATTACATCTGGTAGTTTCTTCTGCAAGTCACAAGATGGATGAGATTAAAAAAAAAAAAAAAAAAAAAAAGTAAATAAAAAAAAATAAATAAATAAATAAAATTTTCACTCATATATTATCTTATCAAATTTTCTGATGCACTTTTCTTAACCTGACGCAAAAGATAAATTGCCAAATATAGTTTAAAACTGCACTATTTCATATTGAATAAATTTTTAAGCATTACGAACATTTCCTTTCATCTTTAAATTCGATATTTTCGTTTTATAATATTGCCACTCGTCAAAACTGTTTTTCATTTTCTCCTTTTTTTTCTTCTTTTTCTTTTAAACAAAATTAGTAACAGTTTCTTTCCGAGATGTACAGCCATTTCAATTCATTTATTAACAGAGTTCATCTCCAGTAAAATAATGGTAACCCTTTCGCCCCAAAAAACAGAACTTTCCATCATAATTCTATAACTAATGTACGTAGAACGATGTGTTATAGCTTAAAACCTTCCCTGGAAGGATACCTATCTAACAGTATAAGTTCCATCAAAATCCCTTCAGTAGAACTCGAAATTTAATGTTCGGAACGAAATTTCCGTTTGGATTTTATATATACTAGGGGATCATACCCGGGCTTCCCGGGTTAAAGAATATAGGTGAAAACATTTTTTTTTTAAATTGAAAACTAATAATTTTTATGTTCAATAAATTTTTTAGATTGACCACTTACATTAAAAAAGCAATTTTCATATGGAAAATACGAATTATACAATCAAATAAAATTTTGAAATTTATCAAAAGCGATATTTTCTTATTAGTCGCATGCTAACAAGGAAGGTCTTCTTACTGGGCATACTCAGAATATTTTGAAAAAAATACCAATTAAACTACTTATGTATCTAATAAAGGATCAGTCAAATTTAGCGGCGGAATTACAGTAGAAAGTCTGTAAAAAAATAAAATACTTTCGAGTATTTGGCGCGAAAAGACGAAAGCGTCACGCGATTTGGCGAGCAGTACTTTTCCTCGCCAAAAGCAAACGATTTTAATGCACCTGAATGAAAATTGTTTGTTAATTGATTTTTAGAATGCGTGTATAAAGCATTTAATGAATTTAAACATAAACAATGAGAGAGTTTAATAAATACATTTTTTCGTATTACATGTTTATGTTATTTAATTTTATTGCTTTAAAAACAATTTCATATATAAAAAATACTTTCATATATTTAAACGTATTCCAAAATAAAGGCAAGATTCATTTACCAGTTACTAATTTCAATATCAAAGAATTCGTCGTTTCCATAGCAACAAAATTGAATCGACTCGAAAGTGCACAATTGGATTTAATTTTGAGATATTGAAACAATTTTAATTTATTTTAATTTTGTTTTAATTCATAAAATTTGATATTTAACTTTCATTATAAATATATATATACCGGGTGTCCCAAAAAGGACTGACTGATTTTAAAATTCAATAACTTCCAAACGGTGACAGATATTAATAAAATTCTTGCAGGAGGGTTATGCATAAAGTCAAAAGTTTTATTACAGTGATTTTTGATTTTAGTTCGAATTACAAACAATAGATGGCGCTGTAAGCAATAGTCGCTAAATACAGGCTCGATTTTTGGTCCTTTCTGTTGTTCCATGCAGAAAAAGGAGATGGAAATGAATTATCCGGGCCACGAAGTACCAAAAATCGAACCTGAATTTAGCCTCTATTGATCGCAGCGCCATCTATTGTTTGTAATTCGAACTAAAATAAAAAATCACTGTAAAAAAACTTTAGACATTATGCATAACCCTCCTGCAAGAATTTTTTTAATATCTGTCTCCGTTTGGAAGTTATTGAATTTTAAAATCAGTCAGTCCTTTTTGGGACACCCGGTATATATATATACATGACAAAACTATAGTTAAAGCAAACTAAAACTGACAAAACTAAAGTTATTTACATTAAATATATTTAAACAAGTTCAATATGAAACATTTTTATCTTAAAGAATATTCGACATAAAAAAGCATTTTTCGAAACTTCATTTCACCGCCAACCGATGATAAATCGCCAAATAAACGAAATTTTCATTATTTTTTTACGAACGTTCTATTGAGGTTCCGCCAAAAAAATTTTTATAAACATACATATCCACATGAGAAGAGCACTCTGTAATTTTTTCAGATCTTTCTGAATATGCCCGTATGGAGACCTTCCTTGTAAGAGTTATTTGCCAAGATTTTGCTACTTATGGCATCCTTTTATATTCTGATAATTTCAGAGCTTATACATGTCTGGTAAATTTGTGTTTTATTTATATTATGTTATTTATTTATTCATAGGGAAGTTTTTTACAATGGATATCAGCCGTAAGAAAATGATGAACTCTTTATTTTATTTAAGGGCGCAAACGGATTAATCTTTCGTAATCGAGCTCCGCGCGATATAGATAAATTAAAAAAAAATATTTCATGCTTTAAAATTGTTTTTAAAACCATAGCCAATCAGTAAACTGAGATGAACTTTGCAATCAAATTCTATTTGAAAAGAAAATCCTATTTGGTGATCTAAAAATTTAAATTGTACGAATATGTTAGATTTGTGTTTTTTCAATATTATTCTTTTATTTGTTTATAAAAGAAGTATTAATTTCGTTAATTTGTATTTTTCAAATATGTTAGATTGGTGGTTTTTTTAATATTATTCTTTTATTTGTTTTTAAAGGAAGTATTTTCATTATGCAAAAATAGTCAGAAACAAATGCTGCAAAATGTTTGTTGCTTTATGTGCAGAATGTTTATTATTATTATGTATTGAAACCGGCACGTGATAAGATAAACTTGAAAAAAATTATGCTTAAAAATTATTTTAGAAACTATAATACATCAATCAATGGATACAGTTTTTAAACAAATTGCATTTGAAAGTAATTTTTTTTTCCCTATGCGACGAAAATTGAAAATGTACGATGGTCAGAAGATTAAAAAATTGCTGTAGCGAAAATTTCAAGACCGAAATTTGATCGTGAAGTGTTGCTATTCGTAAAATGACGTCAGCATTACGCATAGATACGTTTGTTCTTTATAATATAGATACTCAATCAGTAAAATATAATAAAGATCAGTTATTAGGATGTGGTTATCAATTGAGGCTCTTATGTTTGGATTTCCGGAATGAAAACAGCAATTTTCACCTTCTCAAAATTTGCATACGCACTTCTCATATCCATATTCACCATTAAAAAAATATATATATATATATTTTGTTTGATTATTTAAAAATTATTTTAACTCAAAACATGACGTCACGATTCTCAGCAACATCTTTTATGTGAACAGACGCACTCTTTACTTGAGATTCTAATCTCAATTCCTGAGAGTAAAAAATTCCATAATTTATGTTTTTTAGACGCATAACGATATTCTTTCTAAGTGAGCCCCTAATTAGGTTGGAGGAGTGAAATTTTGCATACTTGTAGCTGAACACCTCACATAAAACGACAAATCATAAAATTTTGAAAAAGTCGTACATTTAACCCTTTGCGCTCCCACATGTGTATTTTAAACAATTCTTTCTAAATGAGCCCTAATTAGGTTTGAGGCGTGAAATTTTGCATACTTATAGCTGAACACATCACATCAAACGAGAAATCATAAAATTTTGAAAAAGTCGTACATTTAACCCTTTGGGCTCTCACATGTGTATTTTAAACAATATTTTCTAAGTGAGCCCCTAATTATGTTGGAGGAGTGATAATTTGCATACTTATAGCTGAACACACATAAAATGACAAACCATAAAATTTTGAAAAAGTCGTACATTTAAACCTTTGGGCTCCCACATGTGTATTTTAAACAATTATTTCTAAGTGAGCCCCTATTTAGGTTGGAGGTGTGAAATTTTGCATACTCATAGCTGAACACCTCACATCCAATGACAAACCATAAAATTTTAAAAAAGTCGTACATTTAACCCTTTGGGCTATCAAATGTGTATTTTAAACAATATTTTCTAAGTGAGCCCTTAATTAGGTTGGAGGCGGGAAAATTTGCATACTTATAGCTGAACACACATCAAATGACAAATAATAAAATTTTGGAAAAGTCGTACATTTAACCCTTTGGGCTCCCACATGTGCATTTTAAACAATTCTTTCTAAGTGAGCCCCTAAATAGATTGGTGGCGTGAAATTTTGCATACTTATAGCTGAACACCATCATGCGACAAATCATAAAATTTTGAAAAAGTCGTACATTTAACCCTTTGGGCTTCCACATGCGTATTTCAAGCAATTCTTTCTAATTGAGCCCCTTATTAAATTTCAGATTTGAAATTTTGCATACTTATAGCAGAACACCTGAGGCCCGGCGACAAATCATAAAATCTTGAAAAAGTCTTACGCTTAACCCTTTGAGCTACCACATATGTATTTTAAGCAATTCTTTCTAAGGGAGCCCCTAATTAAGTTGGAGACATGACTTTTTGCATACGTATAGCTGAATACCTCAGACCACACGACAAATCATAAAATTTTCAAAAAGTCATATTATTTACTCCTCCGGGCTCTAACTTGTGTATTTTAAGCAATTTTTCTAACCTCTGCCCTTTTCACCCAGGAAGCACTTTTCCAACTTCTGCCGACACCCCTTTGACCATTCTTTCATATTATGCACCATAGCCTTACATATTTTAGTTCCACTTTTTACCGCCAGGTGCGCCTACTTATCTCGGGTGCTATGGGATCAATACCCTCGACTAATATATCTACGGATAGTATGTAAAACGGAGTTTTGTTTGGATAGAGGTTTGTTTAGAATAGAGTGCGCCCCTGGTTGGGAAATGTGGAACTAACAGATTTTTCAAAAGGATAAAGTGTTTTGAAAGGAATATTAAACAAAACCCTCTGTGCGATTTGTGATCACACTTAACCACTTGTTATTTTCAAAATCATCAGAGAAAAGGATATTTAGTTAATTAAATTTGAAAATCCAGGGAGGGGCAGTGTCTTTCCTTTGCACTGCCTCTTTGCCGGCACCCATGGATGAATGATACATAGTGTGGCATACGCACATAACATTATTTTCCACTTTCAGTACAAAAAAGCAGGCCCAGCTATAGGATATTTAATTGGAAAATTTAAAAGAAAATTTAATATTGGAATTTAATAGGAATTGTTTCAGAAACAATAAAATTTTCGAATCAATACATTTCGCTTCAAAACATGATTTCAATGTAGCAGTATTAAAATATAGATTTCTGCCGCAAATTGACAGCCAAATAGTTTGTTGTAGGAAATTTAAATTAAAATTGAATGTTGCTTGGTGAATAAAATAGTCACATGTAAACACATTAAAAAGCATTAAGTAAAGTGTCTAAATATATTGAAACTTTACAAAAAGTAATGATATCTAACAAAAACATAGCTGTGAAAAAACGGAGCCAAGTTCTGTAAAGACAATGGCAAGAAAAGAAGTGATATCTAAGTGGGTGCCAAGTTCAAATAAAATTCACTCAAACTTACCTACTGAAGTATTATAGCATTTTTTAAATTGTTTAGAAATAAAAATTATTGATAGCATATTAATAATAAATCTAGAACTTGGCAAGTTTTTCATAAATGTTATGCCTATCAATTTCATGTCTTAATAAAATGGTTATATTAATATTAATTTCAATGACATTACAAAAAAAAATTAATATAGTTATTATTATAAACAAATGACTCATGTTAAAGATTTGATAAACCAATAAATAAACAGATACACTCCGTCTTTGTTTATCACTCTAGCACCCACCCTCCAGAAACCTCATGCAAACAGACTAAGATGCCTGACAAAGAGACAGATATACTTACGCTTGTTCTTGGTCATCACTCTAGAGACTGCACCCCTTTAACCCTTTCAGGGGCAAATAACTTTTATTCGTGACATGCTGAAATGATTGAATCACACCAGAATTTAAAAACAAATTTATTTCAAAATGAGTAAAGGCTTCTTTTCACTTACTTAATAAAATTAAACCTTTTAGTCCTGAATTCTGGTGTCAATGTGGCATTTTTCAGTTAAATTAGGTGGGATATATTTTATCCCACCGCCCTTTAAGGGGAAGGAGTACACTCAAATTAAGGCTTCTAATCATGAAATAACAAGATTTGATATAATAATGTCATTATTAAAAATAAATGACTCGTAGATAAAAACTTGCCAAGTTCTAGATTTATTATTAATATGCTATCAATAATTTTTATTTCTAAACAATTTAAAAAATGCTATAATACTTCAGTAGGTAAGTTTGAGTGAATTTTATTTGAACTTGACGCCCACTTAGATATCACATCTTTTCTTGCCATTGTCTCTACAGAACTTGGCTCCGTTTTTTCACAGCTATATTTTTGTTAGATATAATATTCTGCTCCTAATGGGATTTTGCTCCACTAAACCCTATACAACGATTTTGAATTTTTATCAGAAAAAAGCATGAATAAAGTTAAAAATACTTCATTATTTCTCTCTTATCTGCAATAATGAAAGCTATCTAATTTTCATAATTTTGAAGAAATTTCATAAACTTCTTTTAAAATTAAAATATAAAAGTGGGGATATTTAAAAAAAAATAGTGCGATCACATCTACAAAGGAAGAGCTTTCAGTTAAAAAAAAAAAATAATAATAGTAAAATTGTTTCAGCAGAAAGATCACGACAGATGACTAAAAAACACACTTGTGTTTTAAATATATAGATCACATAATATTACAAAAAATTAAATTAAGCAAATTATGTTATTTTGATAAAATTATAGTAGAATGTCCTAAAGAATAGCATTAAAATTTTATTATTCGAGAGAATTTTCGACAAAAACTTCAGGAACACGATATTATTTTAAACCACGAATTATTTGTTTGCTTGTCTAACTCGGCGAAGCAAATACATCCAGGCGAGAATCATTAATTTCTGTAATATAAATCGCTATTATTTGCATGTCACCTCTCTTTTATAAAGACACTCTAAAATTTTGTAAAACATTGCGTTTTATCAGTGCGCGATTTCGATTACATTATTTCCAAAAGTGAAGCATTTTCACCTGTGAAGAATTTCAAAGCAGCTGGGCTGTGAAAACGACGCACTTCTACAAAACATAATTCAGGTTTAAGAATTAAAATACACGCTTTTTTATATAATGACGTCATTTGCATCCGCTAAAGCAATTCACTTGTCTTAAATTTCGTCTATAGAAAAGTGTGCCTATGACGTCATTACCACGGAATAACAGACAATATTTGTGACATAGCACATATTTTAATTTCAACTTTTTTTTCAGGTTTTATGAGAAAATGGCAACAAAAAGATACAGTATCTCATATTTTCGACTATTTTCCGTTTACTTTCAATGACTTTCAATAGAAATGAGGTACTTTTGTTGCCACGATAAGAAAAATGGTATTAAAAACTACAAAAAAATTAATATCTCAAAAATAAATTGAGATATAGCTTTGAAACAAATTGCATTTAAAAGAGAACTTTTTCCTTATACGATGGTGTAAAAATTTAAAATGTGCGATGTTTAGATGTTTAAAAATTTGCAGTAGAGAAAATTTCAAAACCAAAATTTTATTTCAAATTTCAAAGTGTTGCCATTCGCAAAATGACGTATGCGTTACGCACAGATATGCTTGTCCTTTATAATATAGATATATAATAGATATACTCTTTAAGGAAAACCTTGTTCTACTCGTCATATTGAACCTGTTTAAGTATGTTTTACTTAATTAAATAAATTTTTATAACTATGGATTTGTCATATGCATTTATATGTATCTATAATGAAATATAATGATCGTTTAACGATGTTTTAGAACAAAATTTAAATGGATTAAAATTGCTTCAAACTCAAAATTTAGGTCCGATTCGAAGCACTGTCAATTTGACTGCGATATTGTTAGTGTCGGAGAAATCAAGAGAATAGTAATAGTGACAAACAACCCCCATTTCAATATCGAAGTCTATAAAGACAAGGAGAGCTTTTTTAATCGGGCAGTTACTTTTAAAATACACTTAAAACTTATACAGGCAGTGAATTTGGGTAAAAATTATAACTTGAGCAACACGTGAATTGTAAATTAATATATAAGTTTATAAAAAGAATAATAAACTTTTTTTCCGTTTAAGTTTAAATTGATTAACCCCTTGAGGGGCGGTGGGATATATTATATCCCACCTAATTTAAACAAGATTCGCACCAGAAACTATTAACTAAATTCTATATTTTTAACTTTGGGGGCGGAATGTTGGAAAATTGCTTTTCCTTATTTTAAAATAAAATTTTTTGATTATTTCGATTATTTTACAGATTTATGTAGCTTTACAAAAACTAGTTTTGTAGATTTACATCTTTTTTGTACAGTCTACAGATAAAATTTTAGTAAGCATACAGATTTCTGTAAATTTACATCTATAGAATTATAGAATTATTTAATTATTTATTATTTTTTTTTTTACTGTGTAGGCAGGTAAATTTGTAAGGTATTCCTTTGGAAGGGAGTATAAAAATTTTCCGTTATGGATAGGTTCTATCTTGAGCGGTTTTACTTTTATGTTCCAGTCGATCCAGACTAATGAATAGCATGGTAATTAAAGAAATTTAAAAGAATCTGTGCATCCTAAAAAAGCGGGACTTTTGGCCTCCCGCGCAGTGGTTACGCGGGACAGGCCTTGGAACCCCTGAAAATCGGGATATCCTGCGTAAATCGGGCCACTTGACTTGCCAACACTAGTTGGTCATCACCGCTGATGAATACGTGCTTAAATACAGGATAAGGCATGGCTAAAAACTTTTTTGACTAGCCGGCCTTCTTTTTTTTATGAACACATATTTTAGAAATATCTTAATTAAGACAAGAATCAGATTATGGCCTGTCGTTCAATAGAAAATGATGAATAATTCTAATGAATGCGCGCAGTAGTAAAAAATAAAAATGAGGAAAATAATTTGTAGATTCATCTGCATTGAACATGGAGAAACGTTTGGCATATGCTTTCTATTTTCAGATTTAAAACAAAGAGCGCAGTTTCATATTCTATATTTTTCCTGTTTCCTCTTCTTAAATCATGATTTAATTTCATGCAATAAAAATTTATTATCAAGTGCAGCGGGTATTTCTTCTGTAGAGACTATGAATTTTTTACGTTTAAGACAGAATTCTAGTATAAGCAAATTTTGTTTTCCCAGGTTTTGCTAAACAAAATACCTGTAAAAACAGAATCGTTAAGGTCCTGGAAAATATCCCATCTTAGACAAGTATATTTATACAGTAATCCTTTACGTATAAGAAAATTCCGTTATAGAGATGTTCGGTTTTTACAGGTTTTACTGTATTAAGTTCCATTCGATGTAGGCTAACGAATAGTATGGTTACAGTGCCTAGAAGATATAGTATGGAAATCGGTCAACCAAAAAGTGCTAAATAATTGTATCCCATAAGTGTTGAAAGATGCAGAACGATAAATGGAGATTACAGCGACATCTGGTAGTTCAAACGGAAACATTGTATAATGATTGAATTGAGAAAGTGTTTCGGACAGTGAGAAACCGATATATGTCCTGCACATCGTTCAACATTTATGGGATACAACTTTTTAGCACTTTTTAAAGAATTACTGGAATAGTCGATTTCCACACAATATCTACTAGCGCTGTAGTATGCAGGGTTGCCGCAGGCGACAATTTTTTAATTCTACCTTGCACTACTTTCTCAAAACAAATATCTTTGATAAACAGTTTGAAGAGAAATATACTATAAAATTATTTTTTTTTAAATTATGGTGCGAATAGAATAGAAAAATAGTCGCCTGTGGCACGCCTGAGTATGGTACAAAAAGAATGAGTGGAAAATTGGGACATTTGACGTTCCATAGAGAGGTTTCCGCAGGACGGATTTTGGAACCCCTGAAAATCAGGATACCTGTCAACAGATCTCAAATCCCCTACTCCAAGTTTGGCGAACCTTTTTATAGCTGTGTGCCAATTTTTTCAAAAAATATTTTACGTGACCTTGACGTGCCAACTAATACACAAATTTGGTAGATTAAAAAAATCATAAATAAAAATTACTTATTATTATTATTAATTTTTTTAAGGGTAACATACATGTAGGTATTATAACTGTAATAATCATAAAAACAATTGTATTTCAGAAGTTATTTAAAAGAATTACGTGGTCAATTGTACTGTCGCATCTTGGATGAAAAATAATATTAGTTTCATAATTTCAACATAATGCAAACTGAATTGGTTTTATCAGACAACCGCTTTTTGAATTTTTGTATTATTCATTTGCAAAAATAATGACCTTGCAGGCGTAGATAGATGGAAAAATTATTTGGCAAACGCTAGTTTATTTAAATAGCTCTGAAATTAATTTCAAATTGTCATAATTTTACCGTTGATATTTTTTCTAATGCGGCAATTTACAGTATTTTAAAAACCCACAATTAATTTTTTTTAATTTCCAATTAATCGAATTTAAACAAAAAGTGTGTCAGAAGTTCGTGTATTATGAGCAATATTACTGTATATTGATTTAGAGCCACAAGCAACAGCGTGGCAAAATTATTCTTTCGCGTGCCACAGGCCCGCCGTCGCCGTTAATCTAATGTTAAACTTTTGGACACGAATGCAGACGTATGTTTCAAATTTCTTAGAAGAAAATTGATATTTTAAACCTCTTTTAATTTTCCCTCCCCCTTCTTAATGAATATCATACGCTGCCTTATTTGATGAAGTATTTCTAAAATGCATACTTAATTTTATTTGAGATGTTAAAATCTTACTCCCAACTCGTCGTTTGTACTAATATTTTAACATATAAAATATAAAATTAAGCATATATTTAAAAAATACTTTGTCAAACAAACTAGCAAAAAGCATTCTTTAAGAAGAGTGTAAATAAAAAAGAAGTTTACAATATTAATCTTCTGTCGAGACATTTAAAGGTGGGAATGATTTCCATACCCATCGGTTTGACAGTGGAAATTTGAGATATGACTGATCACGACTATACCTTCTTCTGAATTTCAAGTACTGTTTAATGTACTAATTCAGAAAATTATCAGGTCCCGATTGCAACTTTTTAAGATCCCATGTTTAAAAGGGACCCCATGCTTATACTATGTACTACAGAAAACTAATTTTCATGTATCTTATAGGGTCAGAGCTCATCCTCCGCTGGCGTTGCCGACAGAGGTCGTGCTCGGCAGCATCTTTTGCTATGGAGGAGGATGTCACGAGCGAGCAATGGTCTCTCTCTTGTAGTTCCATATTATGGTTGATGCACCAAATATGAATATGTAAGATTTATTGTTCGTGTGATGTCTATTCGTAAATAAATGTTCAGTGTTTCATTTAACAAAAGAATAGTGGTGGTGAGATTCTACATACAACACACAGCAACCTTCTACATATATTTTATGAAATTTTAAATGTAATTATAATAGAATTTTTCACATTTTTTAATGCCATAAACGAAACTAAATTTTTGTGTGCTGCTTATTAAAATACATGTCATTATTCAATCAATCGTATAAAGATTTCACGAAAAAATTAAAATTCAGAGAGGACAAAATTTACTACATTGGGCTAATATTGAAAACTGATTCATTTTACGAATTTCAAAAAATCACTACGAACATATTCTTTGGACAATGTCGGAGGAACGTTTCTCTGAAAAGTAATTAAATATAAGATTTATGTTAACTAGAGGAGCTTGGCTGGTCGGTCTTTCTCAAACAAAATTCAATTAAACAAATTTAGAGTTGGAGACCCACTGTCTTCGTCAGCGTACAAAATCCACTCAGATGTTCAATCAAGTGAATTTGAATTATTGTGATTTTGTTTTATTTTGACGCAGATTAAATTTTAATTTTCAGCACCCACCATGTTGCTTAGTTAGGAACCACATTCTTCCAACTACAATTTTATTATGTAGGGGAAGGTGGCCTAAAATGATCCTAGCGGGCAAAACGGTCCACATATGTTTTCTTCCACGCAGATCACGCTATCTACAGGGTAACACATAAACTAGTTGTGCCAAGTGAAGAAGAAGCAACGGCGGTATTCAAGTGATCGCAGTATTACGCGTCTGAATAGAATTCTTTGAAAATGCGGGTTTTATAACATCTGTTGTAAGATAAGCACTAAATTTCATATTTATTTAAATATACAGTCTTTCATGTACAGAAATATGACTTTGTTTACTTAATAGAGTATGTTTTTAAACGTGAATTACACTTGCTAAGTTTGTTATGTTTTTCGGCGTCATCCAGTTATATGACCTAAAATGGACGGCCATGTTGCCGGTTAAAATGATCAATTATGTGGATCATTTTACTACAATTTCATAGGCTGAAGAAAATCCGGTACCGGGTCTTAGCCATCATGGGAGTCAAATCTGTGACTGCCCCAAATGTTTCTCTTTGAGTCCACCTGTTATCCTATTATTTTTGGATCATAATTTTCAAATATTCCATTTTATTGTTTTTTCAAAATTATTTGTGAAACCTTTTATTTTAAAATTTACATAAAATAAATGACGTATGCTATTTGATTGTAAAACATATTTTATTTTATTATGTATTGTCATAATTACTTTTATGCCCTTTATTTTGCCGATAAAAAACAGTTTACAATTATTTTTAAATGAAGGATCATTTTGCCCTTGGGTGATCCTTTGGACACCTTTTCAAAAATATATTTTTTGCATTAGTCAATTTGGGTTTAAAATATTAGTAAAACATGTTTATAATGCAAAATGTAGTGTACAACATATTATCATGGGGCTAATGTTTTATTTAAACAGTTATGTTATTTTACACAAGTTTTTCCCTTAAGGAGGACATTTTAGACCACCTTCCCCTAAGTAGTAAAATTTACCAAAAAGTTATTTCATTAAAAAAAGGAAGAAAAATATATGTATAAAAAACTGCCGTGGAAGGCGAAAAAAGGCTAAAAATCAATAAAAAATTTCTGAAACATTTAAAAATCACAGAGAAAAAAATGTATTATATTAAACTAAAAGGTTGAAATCCGATTTCTTTTATGAGTGTCAAACAATTTCCGCGAAACGTTGAAAAACCCCACTAAAAATCGTATAAAGATTTCACGAAAAAATTAAAATTCAAAGAGGGATTCATTTTAAGAATTTCAAAAAATCACTACGAAAAGAGAATAAAGTCGTTAAAATTTCAAAAATCAAAGAAGACAAAATTTATTACATTGGGCTAAAATATTTAAACTGGATTCCTTTTACAAATGTCAAAAAATCCCTATGAAACGTGAAAAAAATGTAGAAACCGCATAAAAAATTAGCGAAAAATTCAAAAATCGTTGTACGAATTCCAAATAAACTTTATTGAAAAGTTGGTTAAATTTATTAAATTAGGCTAAAACAGTAAAATTGGATCTCTTTTGAAAATAAATCACGAAGAAGCATGAAATAAACGCTGGAAATCGCTTAACATTTAAAAGTTGCAGACGACAAAATTTACTATATTGGGCTGAAAGTTTCAAGCAGGATCTGTTTTAGGAATGTAAAAAAATCTCCGCGAAAAGCGAAAAAACACTTAAAATCGCTTAAACTTAAAATAAAAAATATATATATAAATCACTGTACGAACTCAGAATAAACTTTATTGAAAGCAGGTCAACGTTTAAAATATTGTGTTAAAAGATTGAAAACTGATTTCTTTTATGAATGTCAAAAAATAGTAGCGGAACGCGGAAAATCTCTAAAAATCGTATAACAAAATTTTCGAAAAATTGAAAAATCGCTCTACGAATTCCGAATAAACTTTATTGAAGATAAATCAAACTTTACTGAACTAGATAAGTTTAACTATAAGATAAGTTTAACTATATCGGGTTAAACGATTGACAAGCTTCGTTATTCCTTTTAATAACACTTGAAAAAAATCACCGCGGAACGCCAAAAATCATATAAAAATTTAATTAAAAAAAATCTAATCAATAAATTCAAAAAAATAACATCGAAATGCATAACTTCAGACATACGGGAATCTTCCTTGCCAAGTCCCGTAGTTTCGCGCGCAGCAGTCTCTTCAGAGCACAATACACAAACACGACACACACACAAACATGTCTATCATTATAGATAGACTTTAACGGGATATGTTCATTATAATAATAAAACTAGAGTAAATGTGTTTTAGGTTCCTAGATTGCCAAATAAAGTCTGAAAATAATATGTTTTTTTTTTTTTTTTTTTTTTTTTTTTTTTTTTTTTTAAATCTTAGTAATTATTACAAATAACTTTAGACTATTAACTTAGAAGTAACTTTAAACTATTTTTTAAAGAAGTTTACGCTATATTTTGTTAAGTCTAAGATTTTGTTATTGCTCTCACAGGTTAAATTGCATGAAAAAAAATATTTTGCATAGTGTAATTTTAACATCTTACTTTAATACAACATAAAAAATATATAAATCATAAAATTGTATAGCAGTTTTTTAGAACTTTATGTGAGGATTTAGAGTCAACAAAATCTGAGGGCCTTGGGTAATGGGAGCCCTTGTCCATGGCTTAATATGACTCTGAAAATTGTCGCAAAAATATAAGATAATTATAGTATGTAAAGCTGTGTGTTGAAGATTTGGTCAATGGGAAAAGAAATCTACTCCTACCTATTCATAAAACCTCTTTGAACAGGAAAATGTGTCTAGCATAGTGACCTTTTCATCTTGACATTTTAACATATTTGTGATATGAATAAAAACAAATTTATTTCCTCAAGTAACGGTTTGTTTATTATGTTATGAATCAGATTATTCTGAAATATGTTACAGCTGTTAAAGAGCAGCTGATGAAACACTAGACTTTATTCAGAAACGCAACTTGTGACGTAAAGCAAAATGCATTCTAAAAATATTTCTGTAGCTACATTTTTTTCCCTTTTTTACTGTAAACGTTTTATATGAAAGATTAATGAAGTGTGAGTAGTAACTCCGATGTTGCTTCTATTTTTCAGTAGAAAATAAATCTATTTTCTATACTTTTTTATTTAAATTAACTTTATTTTTGTATATGAAGGTGGAAGTGTATAATTAATTTTTATTCACGACCTGATAGGATAGAATTATAAAAATTAAGTGCACTGGTGTGTTTCCGATGACGATACAACATTTTAATATTTTTAGAACTTTATTGAAAATTTATAAACTAAACACTTTTAAAGATACTTTTCTTTATCTGGTAACATGTGATAAATCGCCAAATATTATGTATGGTTACAACTGTATACAAGTTACAAAAATAAGGGAGTTAATTATGCGTCAAACCACGCTCGCCAAAATAGGTCAGCTGGCTGTGAAACTTCAACAATTAAATATTTTAAATATTAGAAGCGTAAAATAAGAATAAAAAATAAAGATATATGTGACGATTTGATGGTAAGCAGCAGGGATTGTCGAAATATTATTGGGGGGGGGGGGTTCCAGTTATTAAAAACATAGGCGTTCAGGCCAATATGGTTGTTGAGAATAAAAGACTCTAAGATCATAAAAATGCAGTCGATTGAAAATAATCCGTTTTATTGATGTTCTCATAATTTGAATTTAGGCTGGAAACGCTACACTTTACCGATGATAAAAAAGAGCAAAACTCGATCCATCAAAATTAGCTTAAAAGCTGTTCCATCTCACGCCACGAAATCCTTTTCGCTTCATTATATTACCAGACACTTATTACCTTCGTAAATTCACTAAATCTCTCACAAAGCTCTTAAAAACTCCAACAACATCTCAATAAAAACGCAGCACATCACTCCGAATAATCTTTACCATAGACCAATGTAGGTTGCTTTTGAAGTATCAATACCAATGCAGAATGAAGTCCCATCTATCTCAGTAATCTCTCTCTCTCTCTACTACCTCTACACCTCTCTGTGGTTTAAATTTATTATGATTGTTGCAGTAGAAATAATATGAAGCATTAAATAAATAAGAAGAGTTAATTTGCTGTTGGATAAAATAAACAATCTGGAGTGCCGTAAATGGATCGTATAGCTAAGATGATAAGATTGACTTGCAGTAAAAATAAAAATAAAAGAAGGACGAATAAGTAAATGTAACGTTTTTACTTAATGATGAGGTAACACATTGAAGAGACATATTCATATTAAATCCAACTTTATTCTTGAGAAATGGAGAGAGGTGAAGCAGGAGGTAGTATATAATCTGGTCACTGTACATATCAGATAATCGTTCCATGTAGAATTATTAAAAACTCGAAGTAATTCCATGATAAAAATGAATGCTGGTTTGATGCTGGTTCAAAATAATTCTTTAGAGAATGTCTTAATGATAAAAAATACAAAAAATCGAACATGCGTTAAATTAAAAGCCAGAGACCGATGATAAACTTTTAGATATCGAGATATAGCTATTGAAGAACATCGCTCTTTGAATTTAGGCGCAAAGGCCCGAAATTCAAAAGACAAATCACATTATCAAAAATAATACATATTAAAACTTCCGTAAATCTTAAAATCTTAAAATCTGTTATAAAACTGGCTGCATTGATATATATACTACATAAAAGGGGTCCACAAAACTACATCCACAATTGATTTAAATCTATTTGTTAAATTAAAATTGCGTATGAATTGTAGAACGAATGACAGCAAGGAGAAAACGAAACTACGTTCAAAAGGCAATTGAAGACACACCTCTAATATGATGCGGTCGACGTCACTTGCAACACGCACTGTTTCTAAAAATAGAACAGGAAGAGGGGAAAAAGCTGAAATAAAAAGTTATGTTACTTGCGGTAAAAAGGAAAGAAAAAAAGCGATTTGAACGATGTTTTGAGTTGAAAATAAATAGTTTAAAACGTGAGATAATAATGCTGCATTACAATTAAAAAAAATAAATAATAAATGTGATTACTACATCACACTCTCTGGTTGCCGCAATCAGTATTTATACTACTGCCAAAAGATTGTTCGAGAATATTCTATATCCTAGCCCCAGATGTGATAAGTGTAAACAAACTTTAATCTCTGTTATTGAGACTGTGGTAAAAATAACTTTTTCCCCTCGCCAGACGATAAAAGAAAATGAATTTATGTCTGCGTAAGTTTTAATCTTTGAAATATTCTAGCTGGCACCTGGATATTTTAAAAAAGAATAACTTGAAATAAGTAGGGAATTTTTTTAAGACGGAATAATAATATTATTTTAGCAGTTAAATAAAGATGTTAGGAGAATAGGATATACCGCGATTTAATAGGACTTTAATTAATAAAAGTTTTATTAAAGAAATATAAATAGTTAGAGCCATTTTTAGATTTACGCAATTTGGAATAAATATTATATGGATTAAGATCTTATAGAGATTAATAGACTAGGGTTTTAATTTAATAAGCCGGTATCATATACGGAATATTACTGAAAAAGGAAAATTTATATAAAATATTTTAAACTTGGCGAAAAAATTTAAATTTTGTAATACATATATATATATATACATAACCATTATATAATTACAATTCGTCATCTATTTCCAATTACTCAAATTAAATTAATAAATTTAACTTCAATACATAACACTGACATTATACAAAATAAAAATGGAACCTATGACTTGTAACACAAAATCAAGCACAATACCACTAATTCACTAGCAGATTGCGGACGATTAATCCATATAAAACATATGAAAAACCACCAATTTTTGATACAAAAACCTATTAAAGACAAAAGATATAAATAACCAGCGAAATAATGTTGAACCATTAAAAGACGCATCATAAACAAATAATAGATCAATTGGATAGATGTATCAGGAAGCTTATATAGCATTTCACTTCATCAGGTGGTACATAAAATACAAATATAACCAAAACCATAGTCGATTTCAGTAATAGAATCCAGCTATAAGCTAAAAATTGTATATACATATGTGTGTGTGTATATATATATATATATAGGAGAGACTGGGGAGGGTTGACCCAATTTTTACAGAATGATTTTTTATTTTTGAAATATTGAACCCAGAGTAAAGTTTCATATATCATTTTACTCGCTATACAATCAGTTATTAAATTAAAACTGTGTGTACAATATAAGTGTACAATATAAGAAGCTTGAAAAATTATTGATTTTAAACCTGATAAAATAATGAGGAGGCTTGACCCACTTTATTTTATATTGAAATATTTGTTAAGGGAAATAAAATCAGTTTTTAAAAAGGCAGAATTACTGTCATGCTACATGGTTTAATTATTATTAAAAATTATTTGGGGAAATATTATGTGTAAACAAACTTGCTTAGACGGAATTCAAGGCACAGGAGAAAAATTTCGTTTTAAACACCCACTTTTTGTGACATTAGTTGCCACATAGTTTGGCTTCACTCACTGTGTTTATCTTGGTGAAATTTGTCTGCATATCTTCCTACAGTGTTTTGATCAATGTTATGTTATTTTGCAGAGGAATCGATACCTAACATTTCTTGAGGCTGGTGCTTTCAACCTTTTTTGTCTTTTCCATTCTTTCTATTTACATATTATGGGTACTATTTAAATGAAATAAAATTCCTGTCAACTTTCCAATTTACATTTCATTAAATTTTTTATTGATTCTATAGCAATTTTTCACATCTTCATTTAATCCTTTTTAAACATTTTCCTTTCTTTCAAACCATTTCACATGTAGCTTTACAGAATAAATTTACATTATTTTAGAAATATAACCATTAACTTTTCATTATGTACAGCGTGTGATAAAAAGATTTCTCAAAACATTTCATTAAGGGTGTTCTCAAATCCGAAAGGGCAACTTTCTGACATAAGTTTTAATTTATTTTTGTTCGAAAATGCATGAAACTGGCTGGTGGTGGTGTTCAGAAACTATGTAATTGAGCTGTTGTTCCCTTTTTTTCGCAAACGCAATAGATCTTTCAGAAAATAGTAACAAAGTAGGCGTTTTGAACCGAATTTCCGTGCGAAGGGAGAAAGAGCACTCAAAAGCGGGCGAAAAACGGGTTTGTCACGTGATCGAATTGGCTAATAACTCAATAGGTAATTGATTGATCAAAAAATGGAAAAAACAGTTCAATTCCAAATCGCTTCCATGGCCAGGCTTTCCAATTTTTTACCTTTCTGTTAAAAAATGAATTTATAAATATGTCAAAATATTTTGCTCTTATTGAGCAGAGCAGTTAAGAACAGCTTTAACCCCTTAACACTCGAATTAAATTACGGTTGAATAATTCAATTGCTTATTGGCACCACTTTTATGAAAAAGAAATATTCACCTTATTTAATGACAGTAAAAACGATACTAAAATATAGCCAATTTCACTATTTTATAAAACTGGTGGAAATCAAACAATTTGAGTAAAAGACACAGCCCGAGAATATGACGGGAGCGAGAATTAAGGGCTTAAGGAGCTTTGATCATCTGGTCAACCCTCCCACATTGATTGGGTCAAGCCTCCCCACATAGCCACTTTTTAAATTATAGCACATGGTTACTTTTAGCCTAATTTACTGTGCAATCTTTATGACTGGAATGGAAGCTCATTATTTCTGCATTATTTAAAACCTATTTGCATAAATTTCTATGTTATATTTTATCTGAGAAAATCTTACAAAGTGTTCCTATAAAATACATTTTTTAGCTGAAAACTCTTCACAAGTGATTTTTCCACACCTGTTCCAATTATCTTCATGAAACAAAGACTACTGTTTTAACATTTAAGTAGCTTTTATTATCACCTATTCGAAAAACTCTGAAATTCTTTTAAATATGAAAACTGAAGGGTGGGTCAAGCCTCCCCTGTAGTCAACCCTCTCCAGTCTCCCCTATATATATATATTTAAAATATACGCTTTAATCAATTAATAGTTTATTGTAAATTAAATTATTATTATACGATGGGAAAGAAATCCTGAATACATAGCTTCAAATTGTTATTATTATTATTTTTTTATATCATAAAAAGAAATAAAGCAAAAATTATACATTTTCAATAAATTCACGCGTTTGCGATTTTTATCAAGCGTAAATCAAAGCAATGAATTTTCCATGATTGAACCTACGTGAAATTCACGTATTGTAGTGGAAATTTTTGGAACAACGTGACTTTTGAGATAAACATTGAATGCATATAAAAGAGTGTTTTTTTTTTATATTTTTACTTTTATACTTATTTTATTCTATGCTTAGAAAAGTTTTATAATTGTATTAATTTCTTTATAATAAGTAGGGACTCATATTTACGATGGTGGTTAGATGAAAATTGTATTTTGAAAATTGAGTGATTTCAATGACAATTTTGTAGGATAAAGAATTTCGTCCTTTGAAGATTTTGCTTATAATCTTAAAACTTATGGTTTCGAAAGCCTCTGAAAATGACATCATTTTGACATAAATATAGGAAAAATTATTTATTTCTTTTAAAATTTTTACCTGAGAAAGTATTCCACTATTTAGAGCCGTGGAGACATAACATAAGAGCCTGCAACATAATAAAAAACCATTTAAATTTTAATAAGTAAAGTGGCACTAATAAATATATCATAACCCCTATTGTTTCCTTCTTCTAATAACGGAACAATTCAATTGCCATCATTTGAGTTTTATATATATTATTATTATTATTATTATTATTATTATTATTATTATTATTTATTAAATGTAATAATCAAGGTAATTTATCTAGTTTAACAGCAATCGATGGCTATAATATTTGTTTTAACTTAACTGTAAAATTAACCTTATTCATTTAGCAGCAATATTAGAATATGTACATTAGGAAATAGGATTAATATATCGTACAATTATAAAGGGTAAGTTGAATACTATTATGCATATCATTTATATATAATAATAAAAATTATTTAAATATTTTTTATATATATTCCATTTCAAGGCCTTAAATAATATTCAGTGTTCGTTTTTAGGTGCGTTCGTAATTATATAAATACGTAGCACCTATAGTCATCGTTCAGCCCGTCTGTTCGTCTGTCCGTCCGCATATAACAGAGCAAAAACTACTTAACCGAATGGTCTGAATATTTAAATATATGATTGTTGCAACATTTTGTCGAGCCATTTCAAATTGTATGAAAATCGAATGTATAGTTTAATTACAGGGACAGTCAAAATTTTCTGTTACATTACGAGGAATGGGGGAAAAAAATATTGCAAGTGCATTTTAATGATGTTACAGACTATGCACTTATGAAGTGCACTACGATATACATTCAGTACAATATGGGATGCAAAAAATATTTATAAAACTAGTTATAGTACGAACGCACTTCATTTGCCACGTTTGACGAGCAATTTCTAACTTGTTCTTCTATTATTGTGGTTATGCAGTCGTTAGGGAATAGAGAGAATAAATTATTCACCTTATAGCTTTATTCTCTACAGAAAACGACTGTTTTGCTTATATATGGGAATTCTGTGCCCTTGATAACGTAATTCACTATATAAGCGTTTCATTTCATCTTTTTTTTTTTTTTTTTTTTTTTTTTTTTTTTTTTTTGTGTGTGTGTGTCCATAATCGTAATTTTTTTTTTTCGTTTTTCTTCCTTTTTAACCCTCATAAGGTAGTATATTAGACTATACATTTTAAATAAAATTTGGTTTATGTATTGTTTGTGATTTCATAATTATTGGTCATTTTTATTACTTTTCAATGATATTATTGTACAGAAAGTTTATATATATATACATACATATATATATATATATATATATATATATATATTGTAAAATGTAAAAATAAATAAATATGTCAATAAATAGCTTAAATTTCAAATTTTTCAAAACTACGTATTGTAAGCTTGTTGAACCCTTATGAATATTTGATGTTCGTTTCAAACCGTAAGTTATATAGAAGAAGTAGGTCAGAAATTCGTATAGGCATAAAAGCAATCATATTTATAATAGCATAGATTAATCCTATATAATATAAAAATCCTGAAGTGTCGATAATAACAAGAAACTTATGAAACATTAATTGTTAAAAATGAACGTTAAAAACAATTAATAAAACAAAAATAGCATCGGATCACTTTTGGTAAAATTTTAAAAATTGAAAATTTTACTACTAAAATTAATTTTTTACATTATTTTTAAATTGTTGAGTTAAATTTTTATAGGTTGTCAAAAATAATGTACGCAGCAAATTTAGGATCTGATTTTATTTAACGACATCAACTTTCACGAAAAATAGTTTTAAATAAAGCCATACATCAAACACTAGACAAAATAATAGCACAGTTGAATTTTTTAAAAGAAAGGTTTTTAGAATAACGGAAAATAATGTCTCACGTGTGTGTAAGGTAATAAATATACAAGTTAATCCTTAAATGCGCGATTTTTTACTTAATTTCGAAAAGATTATATATGATACTCTGAAAGGTTTATAACACAGGAAAAATAATGAAAAAAAATCAGAGATATATTTGTCATATTATACGCCAATCTTTTCTTCTGTTGCACACCTGCAATATAAGTAAAAAATACTGTCGTGTGGCTGTTTTACGCTACAATAACGCAAATTAGTAAATACTTTAATAAGTATGTCTTCAAATACCTTATTTTATAAAACTTAATCTTTAACCCTTTAATTCCCATAATAGAATACGTTCTAGAAATTACGTAGTTCAGAGAATATGACTTTACACCAGAAGAGTTTCAATGGTTAATTTCGCTTTATTTAAATACGGAATGTCTGTTTTTTAATTAAAGCAAACATTGCTATTTTAATTTTCTGGTGTGAATTAGGTATATGCGAATAAAAAAAATCTATTAAATTCAAAACAGTGTTGTTTGCATGTATGCAAAGCTGCGCACTAAAGGGTTAAAATTGTTTTCTAAAAAATCCCCTTTTATGAGCATTCAATGTTTAATTTAAAAACCACACCTAATTTCATAACTACAATTCACGTTGTTCAAAAACATTTCCGCTGCAGTACGTTAATTTGGCGTATGCTAAGTTTTCGAACGGCATAAGCAGTTTGAAACGTAGATGTTATGTTTTTATCATCATATTTATTTGTACAGGTTCATTTAAATGATTGTGTACCATTTAGAAGTTTTATGTGTTTTTATGAATACACACATTCTTATTTATAAGAAAAAAACTTAATTCAATGCCTATTTAGGGTTTCGTTCATCTCACGAAACCCTATTCGTCTCGCTCCTCTGTCTGTCTGTCCGTCACAGAGCCCGTTCTCAGAAACTATACATGTTAGAGACTTGAAATTTTGGGTACTTATAGCTGAACACCTCACATCAAACAACAATTCATAAAATTTTGAAAAAGTTGGTAATTAACCGAATTACGGGCTAATTAACTTCTAAAATTAACCAATCCACCTTTTTAACGCAAATTCAAACGGACTTTCTCGAAATCATCTGTGTTTCTCCTAAGGGTTGCCAGTAAAATCAGCCGAATGCACGGTTACCACGGAGGAAATTAAGCCGAAAAATGAAGTGGAGATTTTAAAGCGAAATCGTATATCAGAAAATATTGGTGCGAGAAATTTGTAAATGGAATAGACAGACGCAGAAAAAAATCTACTTTCATTTGGTATAAAGTTCACATTTCTGCGATCTGTATAAGTTAAAATATCCACTAAAAATCAATCGATAAAAATTTTATTTCTTTAATTGGAAAGACAAGGAAATAAAAAGATTTCAATTCGGCGGGAAAGCAGGTAGACATGACGACGCTGCGGTTTTCCATAATAGCATATTTTAATACGAAATTTTAACTTTTTAAATATTAAATTTTGTGATTAAATTTTTTGGCATCCCGATGTCAAATTTCTCGCTGATTTCATTGATACCCATATCTAAGTCCTATCTTAATTACAAGCTGAAATATTAATTATTATTTAATTAATCGGTTTATTCCTATCAAATGCATCGATTAAAATGAAGAGACGCTTATTTAACCACGAATTAACTTAAATTAGGAAATCTAATAATTTGCCTGAGCTTTTTGAACAGCGATAT
Source organism: Maratus speciosus (assembly GCA_963932465.1). Taxonomy (NCBI): domain Eukaryota; kingdom Metazoa; phylum Arthropoda; class Arachnida; order Araneae; family Salticidae; genus Maratus; species Maratus speciosus. The sequence goes on along the minus strand of OZ010795.1, from coordinate 387,950,014 downwards.
GAGGTAAGTATAACTCATTCATCATCAGAAAATTTATTTCATACCACTATTTTCTAATAGTAATTTCAGGAAATATTTTGAATTATTGGTTAAGACCGCCACTCAGTCTGTTTGAAACTTTAAGATAGTTTATAACACATAGAAAAAAGTGTAAAAAAGAATGGAGTGTGATATTTCGAGGAGGGCGGGGGGGGGGGAGCTAGAATTATTTTTAAAATCTTAGCGTTTGTTACCGCAGCAAATATTTTAAATTCTTGTTTAAGACCGCCACCATCCCGACCCATCTATCTACGGAAAGATTGCGTAAAGGAGTTTCGTTCAGATATGCTTTTGTTAAGAATAGAGTGCTTCCCTGGTGGTGGAATGTGGAACTAACATAACGCGATTTTGTTAAAATTAGGAAGTCTAACAAGTCGATCTGTTTGAAACTTTAAGATATTTTATAACACATAAGATAAAGTGTAAGAAAGAATGACACGCGAAATTCCGGGGAGGGGGGGGGGTGCTAGATTTCTATTTAAAAAATTAGCGTTTCTGACCGCTTTAGGTGACTTTTTGAGGGAGTCCTGAGATATATGCTACTTATTTAATATAAAATTGTCTAAAGTTTAGTTACCACTATTTCCTAATAGTAATTTCAGCAAATATCTTAATTTCTTATTAAGACCGCCACCACCTCGAGTAACATATCTACTTATAGGTTGTTTAACGGAGTTTCCTTCCGATACAGTTTTGTTAAGAATAGAGTGCGCTCCCTGGTGGTGGAATGTGGAACTAACATTTCTGTTAAACTAGAATTATTTTTAAAATCTTAGCGTTTGTTACCGCAGCAAATATTTTAAATTCTTGTTTAAGACCGCCACCATCCCGACCCATCTATCTACGGAAAGATTGCGTAAAGGAGTTTCGTTCAGATATGCTTTTGTTAAGAATAGAGTGCCTTCCCTGGTGGTGGAATGTGGAACTAACATAACGCGATTTTGTTAAAATTAGGAAGTCTAACAAGTCGATCTGTTTGAAACTTTAAGATATTTTATAACACATAAGATAAAGTGTAAGAAAGAATGACACGCGAAATTCCGGGGAGGAGGGGGGGGGGTGCTAGATTTCTATTTAAAAAATTAGCGTTTCTGACCGCTTTAGGTAACTTTTTGAGGGAGTCCTGAGATATATGCTACTTATTTAATATAAAATTGTCTAAAGTTTAGTTACCACTATTTCCTAATAGTAATTTCAGCAAATATCTTAATTTCTTATTAAGACCGCCACCACCTCGAGTAACATATCTACTTATAGGTTGTTTAACGGAGTTTCCTTCCGATACAGTTTTGTTAAGAATAGAGTGCACTCCCTGGTGGTGGAATGTGGAACTAACATTTTTGTTAAAATTAGGAAATATAACAAGGCGATCTGTTTGAAATTTTACGATAGTTTATAACACATTAGAAAAAGTTTATAAAAAATGGCGCGTGAAATTTCGGGAAGGTGGGGAGAGGGGGAGGGGCAAAATATTTCTTTTTTGTTTCATACCGTTTCAGGTGCGTTTTTTGATGGAGTCCTCAGATACATGCTACTTATACTTATTAAATATAAATATGTCAAAAGTTAAATTACCACTATTTCCGAATAGTAATTTCAACAATTATCTTAAATTCTTGCTGAAGACCGCCACCCCCTCGAGTAACACATCTACTAACGGGTTGTGTAAAGGAGTTTCGTTCAGATACGCTTTTGTTAAGAATACAGTGCGCTCCCTGGTGGTGGAATGTGGAATTAACAGACCGCGATTTCATTTAAAGTAGGAAATCTAACAATTCAATCTGTTTTAAACTTTAAGATACTTTATAACACACGATAATAAATTATAAAGAAGAAGGGCGCGTCGCATTTCGAGGAGGGGGGGGTTGAGGGAGGTGCGCGAACAAAATTAGGAAATATAACTGGACGATCTGTTTGAAACTTTAATATGGCTTATAAAACATAACATAAATTTTTAAAATCAGGCCGCGTCAAAAATCATGGTGACCATCTGCCCACTCCCCCCCAAGGGGGCACTTTTCTAAATGTGGCAGATACCCGTCATTTGATATATCGTAGCATTTTGGGGGGGAGGGCGAACAAAATTAGGAAATATAACAAGGTGAATATGTTTGAAACTTTAACATAGTTTAGGATGTGTTTGCCAAAATTTAGAAGGTATTCCATGGCGATAAATGTACTGGACGTTTTGAAAGGAATATTAAACGAAACCCTTTGTGCGATGTATGATCACACTTACCCACTTGTTTTATTTTAGGGATTTTTTCTAGTTTTTTTTTTCTTTTATCCCATGATGCATATTTATGATGAGTTTATGACCACACTTATTCGCACATGGCAGCGCCGATGAATATTTCCTTTTAAAAATACTAGAAGATAAACCCAGGGTTTCTTAATTACAGAATATACGAGTAGATGCTGATAAGTTCCTGGTTTTGACTAGAAAGAAGATAGCTGGAGTTAAGAAATTAAACATTTATTCAACATATTCTCCCATGAGGTTGGTGTACTTGTTATATCGTTCTTAAAGCTTTTCTAGTCCTCTCAAATAAAAGTCTTTTGATTGAACCTGAAAACAGCAATCAGCAGCCTCATTGACATCTTCAATGTCCTCAAAATGATGACCCTGGTGTTTCTTGAAGTTTCGAAACAGGTAAGTCTAAAGAGGCTCGGTCTGATGAATAGGGAGGATGATTGATCAATTGGAAGCCCAGTGTCCTCAATTTGATAGCCACAACGTTGGACTTGTGTGCAGGTGCATTATCATGCAACAGAAAGATCCCTTTAGTCAACTTCCCTTGGCGTTTCTTCTTGATTCCCTTCTTCAACTGGTCCAGCAGATTAGCATAATACTGTCCTATTGTACCACACCCCCTGAGATAGGTTGTCCACCAATAGAATACCCTCTTTACCTGTCCCAGAAAACTGACGTCATGACCTTTTTGGTCAATTTCTGTGTGCTAAACTTCTTCGGCCGCTGGAACCCACTTTGACTCCTTTCTTTTGACTGTTCCTTGGTTCCCCGATCATAAATGCAAAGCCAGGTTTCATCCTCAGTCACTAACCTAGTAAAAAAAAACCCTTTGTCGGGCTAGCTCAGATTAAAATCACACAGAAATTTCACATAATTTCAAAATAACAATTTTTCGGGGTAGCTTTTTAAATATTTTTTATTTAATCTTGGTAAGACGATACATCACAAATAAAACGGCACACAACACGTATACACAAAATAATAATAGTACGAATAACGTTCTACATGTTTCCACAACTCAAAACAGAACAGAACTTTAACGAACTCACAGCATATTCTTATTCGGCAGAGCTCACGCAAGCCAGTCACGTGATTGCCGGTAAAGTCTATTTTTAAAACGGGAGGCGCGCGTTACATCCTTCCCCTCTGTTTCCGATTTACATCTCGCATAGGAAACAGGATACTTTCTGGGTCTTCCTCTTTTTCTTAAGGGTGCAACTGGAATAGTTTCAGTTTCTTGAAATGGTGACAAAGCGGAAACATGGTAAGACCCAATTCGCTCGGTAGGATTGTCCAGGTTAGCAATATCATATGTCACTAGTAAACTTTTGAGTCAAAACTACGGATGGCCCATCTCTCTTAGGCATAAATTTTGCTGTTTTATTTTTACTTGCTTTGCTCACAGGGTGTAGGGTAACCCATACTTTATCACAATTGCGAAATACACTCGTGTACGATTTTTATCGTAATATTTCTTCCCCTGATCTTGTTTTATTTCAAAACGCTCTTTCACACTTTTTGAAATATTTGCAAGACGTTTAAGATATGGGGTTATTTCCGGAACAAAATTGTCATTTTCCACAACAGCTCTGAAATCGTCACTACATCGTCACTACATCGTCAATTGTTCTTAGTTCTCGACCAAATTGCAGATAGGCGGCAGTTTGGCCAGTTGTATCAGATTTGGCAGAGTTCATAGCAAATCTAATAAAAGGAAGTTTGTCAATTCAGGAATTGTGTTCATCTCCAACAAGGATTGCTATTCGAGGTTTCAAGTCTCTATTTTTGCGTTCTACCGGATTGGCCTGAGGATGGTACAAAGGTGTCAACGATTGGTCTATTCCAAGAATGTAACAAACTTGTTGTAGAAAACAGCGCTCACAAACTGAGGGCCGTTATCACTTATGAATCTTCTTGGGATACCATAACGAAGGAAGATCTTTTCAGTCAGAGTAGTCGCACATTCTTGTGCAGTGGCAGTTGTTAAGACAAATAGTCCGATCCACTTAGTGGCACAATCTTCTACTATAAAAATTCATCGATGCCCATCTTTACTAGGAGGCAATGGTCCAAAGAGATCAATGCTGAGGGTCTCAAACCGCTGAGCATAAGCAGGTGTTCGTAATAAACCGGCTGGTTTCTGATTTGTTGCTTTATAACGAGCGCACTCTGGGCACTTCTTCACATATTCAGAAATGTATGCTCTCATGCCTGTCCAATAATATCTTTTAGCAATTCTCTGATAAATTCCTGCTTTACCATAATGTCCAGCTGAGGGGTCATCATGATGAAGTTTCAAAATATTTTGTCTTTCTTGTACTGAAATGACCAGTTGCGTTTCTTCGGCATCTGATTCGGGAGCATACCTATAAAGCACACCTTGATTCATCAGGAATCCTCTATTAGTCCAATTGGCGAAATCTTCGCTTTTCTGTTCGTCTTCAAAAGAATCTATAATCTTTTTAAGGTTTTCATCTTGCAACTGCGCTTCCCCGATATCTTTTGGACTTCTTGTTGTCGTGTCTATGCTGACAAAATTGCATGTCTCACAGAAAGCAGATTCTTTTAAAATGCCCATAAAAGCAAAATAAAAAAAGAATTGACTCCATAAAAAAATGAACATTCACTCCTACAGAAAAGTGACTATTCACTCCTACCAGGAATGAAAAAACGCACTCCATTAGCAAGAGTGAATAGTCTCTCCTCCGAAAGAGTGATTATCCACCCTTGTTTAGAGTGAATATTCACTTCCCAGGAGTGGCTATTCACTCTTTCAGAGAGTCAAAAGTTTCACTTTTGCTCAGACTGAATTAGTCACTCTAAATAGGATGGGCATATTTTGACTCTGTGATAGAGGGACTATTCACTCCGCCTCCGGAGTAAATAGTCACTCCTTTTTATTTAGAGTGTAATATGGATTTTAAAAATAATTATATCAAATTATGAGTGACGCTATGCTATTTCTTAAAAAATATATATTTGTATTTATTTCATCATTTTATTTTTGTCCTATTTATAATCGCATGTGCAAAAGTTATGTTCATCATGAAAAGATGTATAAAACTTTATTCGCAGTTGCTTTTTCCACTACATCTCTCATAAATTCAAAATATGAGTTTTAAAAGATATGATATAAAATTTAAGTGACGCCTTGATGTGGCTTTAAAATTTTTGTTTTAAAATTCTATTTAAATTATTTTCGATTTGGTTAAAATATATTTACGTATCCTAAACAATATTTTTAATTTTCCAATTCACTGTCAAATATATCATTTTCATTGAATCTAAACTATGCATTGTAATGTATTTATTTCTATAAATTGATTTATGTTTTGTGTCACGCTATTCAAAATTGTAAGTAAGATTTATGTGAATGGTTTCTTTGTGTCAAACATTCCATTTGCACACATTTCACTTAGTTTGGATACAATGACGCAAATAATTGTAGAAGTCTTATTCGCTTATGATTCAACCCTACTGTCAGCAAAATTTCAGATAATAGGATATAATATAGAATATATTGAATAAGTGCAAAAATTTTAAACTATTTACCAGTCTATTGAAAATGAAAAGCCATTTGCTTTTATGCATGAAAACTTCCCCCCTTTAAAAAAAGAAAGAAAGAAAAGAAAATCTTCATTCTTTGAGCTGTGTCAATTTACGAATAAGTATACGATTTATTCTTCCATCTATTTAAATAGCTCATTACCCCATTAAGTCTCGATGAAAACGCCATTGATGCCAGCGCAAGAAAATTTAAAATTATTTTATTTTAAATTGCAGAATGAATTGAAATAACGAGGAGAGGAACTAAGCATCGCTGTATGCATCCCCATCTTTGAACCACGTGCTTTCCTATCTTGTTCATCCTCATCCCCGCCCCCTCAAATCAGCAGCCAAACGATTTCACCGCCAAAGGTTGTTTCAGTGAAATCCTTTGCAATCTCTTTCTGGAGTACGGATACAAACAGATTCTTTAATTCATAGGCGTCGGCAAGGAAAAAGTGAGGAGGGGGGATTTGAGAGAGCCTTTGACCCTCTGTGGATATTGAAATTTAATTAACTAAATTGTCTTTTCCGCCTGATGATTTTTATATAAAAAAGGTAGAATTTATCCATGATATAAAATAATTAAGCACTAACAGAAAAAAGAACTGAGATTTTAAAACTTAGATAACTAGAACTCTGTGGATTAAACGGGTAGTTAATGATGACAAAGTACTCAGATCACCTCCATCCTGACGAAAAGAAAAATATTGTTAATATTAAATTATACTTGATGTATTATAGCACCGGTCACAATAAATTCAATTGTGGTGGCGACAGCTGCAGCGTTAGTTAGTTTTGTTTAAGAATAGATTAGTTATAATGTCGTTATTAACAACAACAACAAAAGATCCTCCTCTCTGTTTCTGCTGCAATTTTAAACTTCGAATGCAATTTTATCAAAATGTTGTTTTTCGGAAAAATAATTTTTTGAACATTTGAATGTGTACAATAATAAACAATAGCTGGTGACAGATGAGTTGCCATGACTGACATTTAATAACCAAGCCAAAATTTAAACCTTTTTTTTTAACATTATTTTTTCGTAAATGGGTCCACTTACAAGCCTTCTTTCCATGGCTATAATGTACTAATAGATGTGAACACCACTAAAGATCTTAAATGACATTTTTGCGCCAAATCTCATTTGCTCAAATACGTCATTCGACTGTGGACACACCTGCGGAAGATTAATATTAAGATCACATTAACAAACAAATGCGGCACTTTGGCGCTAAAATCTATCAACGAAAAAACTGAATTCAATTTTCTAGTGTTTTCCTTAGCTATGATGATTTATTTATTATGATGATTTAACACATTTTACACTCTCTATCATTTTGGTATCTGTTAGAGCTCTGCACGGCTAAAATTTAAGGCGTCTTGGACCGTGCAAACATTTTATTGAGCCAGCCCTATCCGGTATAAAAACTAAAAATTACACTCGAGCACGGTCCGTTATGAAATCAAAATTCTGCCCCGACTAGTTTCAATTTCTACAAAATATGCCCCTATTTGTGAAGCAACATTACCCTGCTACAATTGAAAATATTCAAAAACCGCACTTGCTTATGCATAGATTTTATTTTCAAATTATATATCCACCATTCACGGATTACTGTATAACAACAATATTAATGAGCACTTAGACAATTACCAACATAAAAATTACTTAAAATTGCATTCAAATGATTGAGCAAGAAATTCAAATGTTTAGAGTAAAAGATAAATATGATACTAGAAAACAGGAATTCTGCTTTTTCAGAATTTAGTGTCGTCCTCCGATGAAAAAAGTATATAAATATAAATAGTTCAGTTTTAAGACTTAAAACACACGTTTTTATTTTATATAAAATGACGTCATCCGCACATCCGCTGAAGAATTTCTTTCGTCATTTAAGAAACTCGACCCCCCCCCCCCCAAAAAAAAAAAATCGCCTACCTCATGATTCATATGCCTTCATTTGTTTGTAATATTAATATAGATACTTAAAATTAAGTTCAGTTTATAAAAGCTCAATGTTTTATCAGAAATCATTCATTTATATTTTTTCTAAATAGCACGTGTATTTTAATTACATTTTTTTCTTTCAGTTTTTATGAGATAATGGCAACAAAAAGATATAATTGGTATTTTCCAACTATTTTTAATTTACTTTCTACAGAAATGGAGTACTTGAGTTGCCAAAATTAAACAAATGACGTTAAAAACTACAAAAAAATTAATATCTCAAAAATAAATCGAGATGCACTTTTCAAACAAATTGCATTTAAAAGTACTTTTTTCCCCCAGTACGATGGTATAAAAATTGAAAATGTGCGATGCTTAGAAGTTTAAAAAATTGTGGTAGAGATTATTCCGTACAATGATACCCCTGCTTTGTTTTACGGCTGGCTTATACAACGGAACGTCATTTTTTGGAGACGACACTTTATTAGCTGAGGAGAAAGAAACAGCATACCGGGGGCTAAAAAGAAAATCACAACTTAAAAGCTCTCCAAAGGAGAAAAAAAAAAAAAAAAAAAAAAAAAAAAAGGTAAGTTTTTAAAAATATTTCTCAGTAATTTATTAAATCAAATTGAAATTCTAAAGATTTTGTCATACATAAAATGCCAGTCGAACATGAATTCGGGGTAAAGAAACAGCTCGTAAAAAGTAAAACTCGTCCCGGAAAAAACGAATTCTGGCCTTGCCCGGCTCGTCCCGAATCTGCAGAAAAAATTAAAACGCGACACGGCTTAGAAAGAAGGAAGACCAGGACCGGCCGAAACTCATGAAAGAAAATTGCCCAGAGCTTGTCTCGCGGGCTGAGTATGGCTCGGGTTTCGGACCAGGCCCGGGCCGGTGCAGGCCTCTAGTAGCCTCAACTTCTTCCAGGATTTAATTCTATTTTTCTCAGAATATATTTTTGAGTATTTAAATTGATATATACACGTTTCTATAAAAGATAAAGCTATGAAACTCTGCACTGTTTGTCAGTAACATATCTTTTATTTAAATTGTCTTTGGGATTTTTTGTTTTAAGTAAAAATTTCGAAAATAATATTCTCATAGTAGGTTTTGTTTAAAAAAACCTTTTATTTTATTATTTTTTTTTTTCAAATAAATGTTTTTACTAACACTGAAGAAAAATTTATATGTATTCGTTTTTGCGCTGAATTATGGAAAAAAGTATCCCAAGAGATTTATTTTTTTCAAAAGATAAATCAAATTTAAAGCATGGCTTAAAATTAATGTAAATGTGCATTTCGGGAACAATAATGAGCAAATCATAAAAAAAAGTTTATTATTTTATCCCGACTTAACTTAAGCATTCAAGCAAGAAAAGTTTGAATGAAGCGATAAAGCGTTGAATCTAGCAACCCTTCCAGCATCAAACGTTAGCCGGAGAAGTATTCAAGTATTCTGGCATCTAAACTCTCGTATCCTAGCGGGAGTCTATGTCATCTCTTGTCGCCAATGGAGTAGACTGTAATTGTTTATTTTCTGACTACTGAATTAAAGGAAACACGCGACAGTGAAGAAAAAAAACCAAAACATGAGCTTGATCTTCTTGAACACGTGGTCGTTGTTGTGTAAAAAGTAAATAAACTGTCATCACCCACTAAAAAGAGTCTCGTTTTGAATAAAAATTCAACTGATCAAACTTATTTTGATTTGGGATGAATGTGTATTTTTAGGATCAGCTGATTCATGAAAGGTGAGTCTATATTATAATTTTTCTTTTTCTATTCTTTTTTCTTTTAAATGAGTCAATACATTTTGAAAAACATTTTTTTCCATAAAGAAATAACTTAACTAAATAATTTTAATATTTAATTGAATAAAATAAAAATAAAAATATTTTTTATTATATAATTAGCAAAAATAGTTATAAACTGTTATAAAAAACTATAAATAAAAATAACTTCAAAACATCAAAAGTACTTACTATTTGCTATAAGTGATAAAAATGAATTTTAAAGTAAAATGCTTTAAATAACTACTTACGTACTATAATGTACTTTGAAGTAAAAATAGTATCAAATATTTCTTTAGTGAGCCATTTAATTGAATAATTATAATACAGCCGAGTCCCGATTATCCGAGTTAATATGGACCAAGCTCATCTCGGATAAGCAAACTCGGTTAAACCGGATTTACACAAATCGTCATCAACTGAGGAGATGAAATATAAATTTTCATTTAATTAATTCATTTTTATGGTGCTAGTAACATTTCTTTGATGTACATTCCCGATACTTTTAAGAAAAACGGGGAATGAAATTGTTTATTTGAAAAAGTCCTTGATAGTTCTTTGTTTGTTTGAATGTCAATTTTGCTGCAGTTTTGTTTTTCTTCTGCAGTATTACGCTACTGTATAGCTAACAATTTCTAAGATTTTTTCTTACCACTAAAACTTACCAGTAATTTTGCGTAATTCAATCACCGAAATCTAGCAATTTTCAACGATTAAATATGGCAAAAATTTGTATTAAATTTTAGAGGTAACAAAACCGTACAAATTAGCAGCTGTGTGATTCTATTAGTGTCATATAAATTAATTAGCCACTTATCTAATAAAATAAATATCATGATTTTGCCATATATAAATTACTGATTTAATCAAATAATTTTCGCATTTAATTATATAAACAACAAATAAATATACACCAGGGAAAATAAGCTGAATAAATTTCTTAAGATCAGCTGATTCATGAAAGATGAGTCTATATTAAAAAAGTTTTTTTTTTTTTTTTTTAAATGAGTTTTCATAAACATTGCTTTGCATAAATAAATAATTTAACTAAATAATGTTTACATTTTAACTGAATAAAAGAAAAAGATTTTTTATCATACAATTAGTAGAAATAGTATTAAATAGTTCTTTAGAGTATCATTTAATTGAATAATTTTAATATTATTTGATTAAATAAGTTACTTACTTTACAGAAGGCAAAATAGAAATTTTAACTACATTAACTAATTTTTGTATATTATATAAAATACTAAATAGTATATTATTACGTTTAAATAATATAAATTAGTTAGTGACTTAACTAAAAAAAATAAATATCATGATTTTGCCATACATTAATTACTTAATTTATTAAATAATTTTCGCATTTAATTATATAAACAACAAATAAAAATACACCAGGGAAAATAAATTGAAAAAGTTTTATTTTTTATAAATAAATGTAGTAAGATAATAATAAAAATATTTAACCCCAAAAAATATTTTGATTTTGTCTTTTGTAAGAAAATAACTTGTTTAACAAAATAAAGTTAGTATTATTTAATTAAAATGACTAATAAAAATAAATAAAACTAACTAAATATTCTAAGCGTTTTCGTTAATAAATTATATATAATGCAATAGTATGATTAATTATTTAATTATTTAACTAAAAACTGATAAGATTTTGCCTTTCGTAAATAAATAACTTACTTATTTAAATAGTATTTACATTTAATTAAATAAGTGGCAAATTAAATTAAGTAAAGCTAAGAGATATTAATTTTGTCTTTAGCAAATAAATGAAAAAAGCCATAATATAATTTATTAGTCAAGTAAGAAAACTAAATAAAAAAAAAATAAAATTTTGATTTCTAAAATTTTGGTCTTAACGTAAATAAATTATCGAAACAAATGATGATAAATAAACACATTAAATTAAATGTAAAATAAATAATCCTATTAACATTTTGTGCGATATTAAAATTAAAAAAAGTGTTTTTTTGTTTGTTTTTTTACAAGTAATTTGTTAAAAGGGGATACTAGTTACATTTAATTTAAACTCTCCATAAAAAAAGAAGCGAAAAAGAAAACGAAACAAGAACTTTTTAATAATATTAAACAAATGAAATCCATTATTTCACTTGCTAAACAGTTTGAAAAAAGAAAAAAAAATGCATGAGATGGCGAAAACTATTGAAATTAAAATTAATTTTGAGTTACATTTGATGATTCGGTCAATATTCATGCAAAACTAACTTAAAAGAATGTTGCAATTTTTTTATAGTAAAAATATATACACGGTGATTTATAAATATCGAAACAATAGGCTATTTTCTTAAATATTGCCCCTAGACCCATACTTCTAATTGCAAAGTTTCATAAAGGGGGAAATTTTAATGACATAAATTGCAACTCCAGGGTGGGGGGGGGGGTCTATTTGAGAAAATACATAAACTACATTTTTATACGGCCCCCGTAGTCTAAAATTCCCAATTAGGAATTTTTTTCTTATCCATTCCTGAATTAAACACACACACACAAAAAATTCATCTCGATATCTTCAAAATTCGCAGAGATATCAAAATCCAAAATTCATGACTTACACCATTTCTCAGAGCGACGAGTTTTTGACTCATTTTGAATGCAAGATAGGGATCATCCACAAATTGTACATTATTAAAAGCCGATTTAAGACAGTGCGTCTCCTTTGGACATAAAATAGGCAGCGTAAAGATTTTACGTTAAACCTGCTTTCAAAATATGCTGGTGGTCTGCACCAGAGGTCTGCAAGGGTCGAAATATCTAGGTCCGGTCGCGAACCGACACATAGGAAAAAAAGTTTGGACCTGCCTGGGAAAAAGTTCAAATCGTAACCTGGCTCGGCCTGACTGAATCTCTACACAGTTTTTTTTTTTTTTACATCGATATGGTTAAAAGTTGTTTCGTATGAAGGAGTTCTAACCAAAAATACTTATTATAGCTTTTCTTTTTTCATGTTTATAATTATTATTTTTAAAAAAGCGTCAAAAGCTGTGATTTTTTGTTTTATTAATGAATCTCCATTGATTTGTAAATGATTCACTTCTTTAATATCGTTAATCCATATTCCATATGTTGGAGATATTGAAAAATGCTATAAAGTAAAATCTTTTAAGATGGAATCAAATAGGAAAGAAAACAAAAGCGTTATAGACAAGTTCCCTTCTTAGGAGTCTGTAGTCTATTTTTTCTCAGATATTATTTATTATATTCATTTTCCATGGATCAACAGATTTTTCCGTTTAAGAAAGGATTCTGTCATAGGCAGATTTTTTTTTTCATTAGTTTTACTGTATTTTAATTTTTTTGCCTTAAAATCTACTATCCTTTAAAAATATGAATTTTAAAGTTTTATTGTAAAATAATGGCCATTTAAAAATATATGCATTTGCTTTAAAAGTTTTTGTGCTGAGCCAAATTTTACTTATTTTTGCACGGATTAGGCCAGGCAGAGATAATGATTTTAATACGGGTTCTCTTGAGACAGGACTGAAAATTTTGCCCTGTGGAGGCCTAATAAGGAAACAAGTCCCGGGTCCGGCCCGGCCCGGCCCGGCCCCAGAATAGAGACTTTTTAAAGGCCTCACCTGGACGATAAAGAGCCTGAAATTATGAGCGGTAAAACTATGAAAAACTCTTATTCAGCATGTTAGAAAAAGCATTATTTCAAATTACACATTTAACATTTATTTATGGACATTTAAATAATACAAAAAAGTAGGTGGAAACGGAAAAGTTAAACTGAAGCGGAAGTTTAAGCTACAGAAAGAAGTTACTTTTACACGTGCAATTTTTTAAAAAGCATTTAAACATTCTATTAGAAGTCAATCTATGTATAAAACTTTAAATGCTTTTTTTTTTTTTTTTTTTTTTTTACCATTTCTTCTCTTCTTGTCTTTAAATTTATATAAGTCAAGAATCGTAAATAAAAAAAAACTTGGAACATGGCTTTTTTGATTAGTTTACATTAATTTTGCTTCGGCAAATTTGAAAAAAAAATTACTTTTGAAAATATGATTTTTTAAAAAATAAGTTAAATAATTTTTTTAATAAATATTTTTAATATAATAATTTTTAATATTTTTAAATTTTTATAATTTTTAATATTTTTAAATTTTTATAATTTATAATATTTTTAATATTTTTAAAATTAGTTTTGTTTCAGGCTATTTTTAAATATTAAAATTATACTTTCCTCTTTAATTAAAAGAAAAAAAATGAAATCCGATGAATAATGTTTCGAGTTATAAAGATTTTAAAAAAAATACTAATCATTTAAAATTTTTTAAAAACTTTATGAGAAATATTAGGACGTGATTTTGTTTTCAAATTGTATGCAAATTATATGCAAATTATTACACAAAAAGAAAAAAAATCAAAATTCTAACTCAACAAGTGTCTAATTCCTTAAAACCTGATGAATTATTTAAACGGCCATAACTCAGCGAGTTTTGCAGATATGAAGATGCAGTTTTTCGGGTTTAATTCAGGAGTGGATAGGGAAAGTTTTCCTAATTGGAATTTTTACCTTACGGGGGTTAAATAATAATTTAATTTTCGTATTTTTTCAAATAGACCCCCCATGGAGTTGCAACTTATGTCATTATATTTTGCACCTTTTTTATGAAAATTCTCAATTGGAAGTATGGATCTAGGGTCACTATTTAAGGAAATAGCCTATTGTTTCGATATTTATGAATCACCCTGTATACATGTTGCAAAGTAAGCAAAAGAAAATAAAAATCCGATGAATGGCTTAACTCCAGTGTTAATTAAATCAAGATAAAAAAAAAAAAAGAAAAAGAAAGGTATCTTTCAATTTGTGTAAAGTTCTTTATGTGTTTACGATAATTTTACTGCATGTTTAACTTTCAAAATCGATGAAATACAATTCTCATCAGTTTTGAATGATTAATTAGTAAATTATAAAATACAGAAAAATGTACTAATGAATGAAACAAGTTCTTTATTTAGACATTGTTTAAACAATTATATATGTATTTCATCACTTTTTCTTTCATATGATACCTTATGAAAGCACAAACATAACATGAATGCATGATTTGGATAAATATATATATTAAATATTAAGGATTAATACCGCTAGTTCTAAATATTTATAAATAGGAACATACCGTATATACTCATGTATATTCAACTATTGTACAATTCGTATTAGACTGTTTTAACAACAGAAAAAATAGGTTACACAAATTTGAAGAAAATTTTGTAAAAATCCTGACTTTACTAACGTTAGAACCTTTGTAATTAAAATATTTATAGTAAATAATGAAGGCCACAGAGAGAAACCGCGGGAAACCCCCGCGGTAATTTGAACCCCCCCCCCTTCCTTCTATAAATATGATACTATAAAATATGCTAAGACGGAAACACGAACAATCGGTGTGAAATACCGTTTTAGATGTGTTATTTCCGTCTTTGCAGGTATAATTGCATGGTATTATTTTTATCGGGATGATATTTTTTCGTGATCCTACAGTCAATACCTTTAACAAAAGAAAAAAAATGTGTTACGCAGGACAAATTTCGCATTTCCTGCGACTGTTAAAGGTGTACTGTCTGTCCCCTTAAAAATAATAAATATTAATAATAGTTCTTTAAGGTTTCGAACAAGTTGGTCCAAAATTTTAAAGTTAACAATCTTTAAACACTTGCTAACTTTGAGTTCTGCTGATTGTTAATAAAACCAACTGCTTTTCGATCGTAAATCGCTAAATTGTTAAGTATTTTATATATATATATATATATATATACAAGAATAGGAACCCTGAGCACGGATCTCCCTGACATGCTCTAAAGATGTTCCAGCAAATTCTGACTTATTTTATTATTTGTTAGATATTTTAATTAAAAAAAATTACGTTAAGAACGACTTAAAAAAAAAAAAAAAAAAAAAACAGGGCCGAAGTTGGGTCCTGGTAATTTGTACCGGCTTTAACACCCCCCCCCCCCCTTCTGTACTGGCCTGTAAATAATACAAGTAAATAGTAGAAATTGTGAATTTTATAGGTTCTGTACTGCGTTCTTGAATTTATTCTGTTTTCAGAGAACATAATATACAATTTCGATTTTAAACTCAATTTTACATTAGAGATGAGACGGGCTAGGTCCGACGGTGTTGAATTCAGGAAGTGGCCCGCGGAACACCCCCCCCCCCCCCCTTTAGAAATCACTCTCGGAAAAAAATTTCGGAATTCAACACTGAGTCTGAATCTACGAGCTCATGTCCGTACCCGAATCGATTTTTATACTCTTTGGGCTTGGGCTCAAAGTGAAAATTTTTATTTATTTACAAATTGAAGAAAGAAAGAAAGAAAAAGGAACCTTTACTATTTGAGTGAAACAAGAATATAGTCCAAGTTTGAAAAATATTTCGAATTCCTGTTCAAATTAATTTTAAAGGGTACCGAATTGTTATTAATGCGATATAAGGAGAAATATCCTATCTTATTCTGAAGCCTTTACACAACTAGTGTTAAGGATATTCTTAAACCCTTGAGGGGCGGGGGTATAAAATATATTCCACCTAATTTAAACAAAATTCTCACCAGAAAATTTTTACTAAATTTTATAATTTTAATTTTTGAGGAAAATCGTTGAAAAGTTGCTTTTCCTTATTTAAAAATAAAATTTTTCGATTATTCCGGTGAGAATTCAATATTTAGAGTTATTTTTGCTTGCCCCTCAAGTGGTTAACTGCTCTGTTCAACAAGCGCAAAACGTTTTGACACATTTACAAATTCATTTTTTAACGGAAAGGTATAAAATTGGAAAGCCTGGCCGTGCAAGTGATTTGGAATTGAACTGTTTTTTCCATTTTTTGATCAATCAATTAACTATTGAGTTATAAGGAATTTTGATCACGTGACAAACACGTTTTTCGCCCGTTCTTGAGTCTCCTTCTTCCTTCACGCGGAAATTCGGTTCAAAATGCCCACTTTGACATTATTTTCTGAAAGATCTATTGCGTTTGCAAAAGAAATGGAAAAAACAGCTCAATTACATAGTTTCTGAACAACACCAGCTAGTTCCATGCATTTTCGAACAAAAAAAAAAAAAACTTATGTCAGAAAGTTGCCTTTTTGGATTTGAGAACAACCTTAATAACACCGTGTCTTTCCTAGCTTTCTGTTTGAAGTTCTTTTCCAGAATTGCTGAAAACAGATTTCATGTCTTTTTGACATAGTTTGGCCATGATATTTTAAAAGAAAGAAAATTGCGACGTTTGCAGATTTTTGCCAGTGGTTGAGTATAAATAACAAATTTGCTATTTTAGGCAGATTTTAAGGAACATAGGGAACTGAATTGTTACTAATGTGATATAAGGAGAAATAACCTATTTTATTCTGAAGCCTTTGTACAACCAGCGTTAATAACACAAAGAAACCGTGGGATATACCTTGTCTGCCCTAGCTTTCTGTTTAAATCTTCCAGAATTACTGAAAAACATAACTCATATCCTGTTAAATAGTTTTAACATGATATTTTAAAACAATGAAAATTGTGGCGTTTGCTGATTTCCGCCATTGGTAGCGTATAAATAACAAATTTGCTATTTTAGAGAGATTTTCAGGGATAAGAAAATCACGAAACGTTATCATGAGGGAGTATTTAGAATTACTACTTATTTCTATGTAGTAAAAGATTTTTAAATGAGAAAATTAATCTTGAAATTATTTTAAAACGTTCTAAACTATTTTCTACTGTGTATTTTTCAGGGCTGCGGAGTCTGAGTAGGAGTCGGGCCAATTTTTGAGCGAAAGAGTCGGAGTCGGATCTGTTAAAATTCCCGGGGTCGGAGTCGTCCATTTTACAAGCAAGTCTGCGTTGTCGGAGTCGGCCCATTTTTGAGCGAAAGAGTCGGAGTCGGAGTCGTCCGTTTTTCCCACCGACTCCGCAGCCCTGGTATTTTCGGTATTGAACTCGGGAGGGCGGAGGGCTCTAATGACATAAATTGTTTCGACCTTCGATTCCAAATCGTCAATTTCAGGCTCCGAAAAAAAAAAAAAAAAAAAAGAGCCGGAACTTATCTGTATTTTATATTATGTTAAAGCAACTGGAACATGACTACACCTTGAAAATTGGATGTAGGCGATTCGTCTATATGATTTTGAAGGAAGGAAGAAAAACTAAAAAAAAAAAAAAAAAAGCTCCATCCCGGAAGTAGTGATTCGGTGACTTAGTGAAAGAGTGTATAGAGTTTACTCACGCAGTTTTCAAAAATATCCTGTGTGTAATGCATATTCCGAATTTTAGCCCCCTTTTTTTTGTTTTTGACAAATATTGCGCATTACACACAAGTAAAAACAGCAAATATATTTTTAGTCATCATTAAATTCATGTGGTCGAAACCTCCACAAAATTCGTTTTCGTTTACTTCAGATTATTAGTTGCCAAATTATCTGCATGTATCTAAAATCGACAATTTTAAGTTTAAAATCTCTTTTCTCTGTTTATGTATGTTAAATACAGCAAATAACAAGTCAACAAAATTTTTATGGATTTTCTGGTGAGTAATATTTTCTCATTGTAAATAGTTATATCATTGCAGAATATACTGCTCGAAACATAGACGAAAACCCTTTTATTTTACATTCAATATATTTTTTTATTGCTCTCCAACAACGCTTAAAAGCATTTTTATATGAAAAATATCAATTATGTATTGAAATAAAGTTTTGAAATTTATTAAAAACGATACTTTCGTATTAGTCGCATGTCAGGCGTTAATAGCCAAAGACATTGTTAAAGATTTTTATGCTTAACAGCATTCTTTATTATTTCGATTATTTCAGCGTTTAAGCAAGTAGTTAATTATTGATGAAATATTAATTTTGTTATGGAATAAGAATCACTGAACTATTTATATCGCTTTAAGCACAAAGAATTAATCTTCCGTAATTAAGACTAACGGCAATAGTAACACAACAATACTTTTGTAAATCTTAGTACGTTAAAAAACTGTCATGCGATTCTTTCAAGGGCAAATCTAAACGAATGACCAAAAGGAAAGGGCCCTATTTATAAAATGTACTTATTAAATGTTACACATTAAAAAGTGCTGTGTAAGTGTGCATCTTAACTACATAGGGTGTTTCAAAGATTGATACACACTATAATTTTTTATCTACAGGGTGCAATATGTTATCTATCGCCAACCTTTAATTTCTCAACCGTTGGTCGTAGACATATAGTTCCAATTACCAAAAACGTTTCAAATGAGGTAAATATTCCTAATGTGACCTTATTTAAACTAAAAAATCAATTTGATAAAAATTGCGAAAACTAACTTTTTATACGGTCCCCCAGTCCCTATAGTTATATTTAGCAAAAGTTTACACATATCATAACAGATATAACACAAAGTTTGACATCTGTACTACAAAAATTGACAGAGTTATTAAATTTAAAAGTTTGAGATTTTTGCACATGATTTTGTCTTTCATTGACGGATCAGTTAAAAGATGAATTAAAGTAATTCGAGATCAAAATCAGGGTGCAATGCCCTTTTTACGGCGAAACCACCTTTAGCCGGTATCGCCAAATCGGTGAATCACCAAATAGGGTTATTTCATCTAAAAATTTGAGCTTAACTTTTATGGGTCGAACAACATTCAAACGTACGGACGATACCGGCTAAAGGTGGAATCGCCATAAAATAGACATCGCACCCTGATTTTGATCTCGAATTACTTTAATTCATCTTTTAACTGATCCCTCAATAAAAGACAAAATCGTATGCAAAAATCTCAAACTTTGAAATTCAATAACTCTGTTAATTTTTGTAGTACAGATGCCAAACTTTTTGTGTTATATCTGTTATGATATGTGTAAACTTTTACAAAATATAACTATAGGGACTGGGGGACCGTATTAAAAGTTAATTTTCGTAATTTTTATAAAATTGATTTTTTACTTTAAATAATGCCACAACGTGAATATTTACCTCATTTGAAACGTTTTTGTAATTGGAACTATATGTCTACGGCCAACGGTTGAGAAATTAAAGGTCGGCGATAGATAACATATTGCACCCTGTATTAAGTGAGCAATGTAAATTACAGAAGTGGTCAAAATGAGGTAAAAAAAAAAAAAAAAAAAAAAAAAAAGATTATGTTAATGAAATTATCTTGCAATTATTTTTCTAAAACTTACACTTTTATAATTTTATAGGGCAATTATATATTCTTATGCTAATTTCAAATGTCTCGTGCAGTACAGCTGATTTCAATTTCACTATTTCACATATGACATTCAGTCTTCTAAATAGGGTTGCCATGTGTTCCGCCTAAATCAGGCCTCCAAATGCTCTGGGCACCACTAATATCTTATAGTTTATTTAGCCATCTTTAATCCCAAATAATTCTGCCAATGAATGCGAAGAAAAATACTGGTGTACAGAGCATTATTTGGAGCCCCGATTTACGCGGGTCACCTTGGCAACACTAGTTGTAACGCATAACACATGATTTAGTTTACTGCACTCAAGGAGTGAAACTGCTGCATCTAAAATTAAAACCCATCTGTTAATAAAATTGCGAAAAGTTGAAAGATTTAGTGGGGAAAAATAAAATAAAAATGGAATCAACATTTCAAGACATTCATAGAAATATATATATATATATACAGTGTGTCCACGTATAACCTGACCGACCTTTATTTTCGCAACCGTTGGTCCTAGATGCATACTTCCAATTACAAAAACGGTCAAAATTAGGTGCAGAGTTAAAATAAAAAAAAGTTTGAAGCGAAAAAACAATTTAGCGAAGAATTACAGAATCTAAATTTTTATACGGTCCCCCGGTCCTATAAGTTATATTTAGTAAATTTTCCTGTTACACTGACAAGTAAGGCAAAAAAAGTCCCTTTATTCTACGATTAAAATTCACCGACTAATAGCTGTTTAAAGTTCGAGCCTATTTTTTGCTGCAAATTAGGGGTCATTCACAAATTTAGTAGAAATATAATTTCGTCAGATATATTAAAGAAATGGTTGAGAGTAAAATTAGCATTGCAATTTAAAATTGAAATCTTTAATCAGTCTGACATATTACTGCAAAATATACAATTTGTACTGAACATATAAGAGGATAAAAATAACAGAATTTTTGTTAAATAAAAAGATGAAAAACAACAGCCTCGATTCTTTACAAAATGGTACATATTTTAAAATACTGTTAGATTACACCGCCTTTCAAATTTTGGGTTGTACCATTTTTTTTTAGCTTTTGAAAATTGATGCACATGTATTTTTTAGCGCTGAATCCGAAAATGACCTTCATTTTAAACCATCATGTCAGGATTTTTCTCAAATCGCAAATTTCAAAGTTAAAAAGCTCAAAGTTAAAATTGATCCCCCTCCCCTCCCAACCTCATCGGACTCCTGAGCTGTTTGGCTGTATAAGAAACCCAATATAAGCCACAAAATTTAATAAATTATTGAATTAAATAAAAGTAAACTGAATAAAAAAGTCTTACATCTATTTTATAGTATCAGATTTTTCGCTATTTTTTAACCTTGAAATTTATGATTTGCGAAAAATCCTGACATGATGGTTAATCTGAAGGTAATTTTTTTATTTAGCGTTAAAAAATATGCGTAAAACGTAATTATAAAAGTTAAAAAACACAACCGTCGCAGGTTTATGCTATCTAATCTAAAACCATTTCTTAAACTTATTGAATATCTATCCGAATTTTTTTGTGTTATCCTCTAATATAAGTATGTATAAGATGGTAAGCGTCGAAAATCATAATAATATTACATCGTAATCGGATTTAACACAGTATGCGAAATTTTAACTTCGATCGGACATTTGAAAGTCAATTAAAGTCCGAGTACAAGTTTTAAACTGGAAAGACGATCGTTGCAATTTAAATAAAACCTTATGAAAATAACATAATTTTTGTTAAAAGAAATCATACCCTCAAATCCTTACAAAATACAACGTATGTTAAAATACAATTATTTTAACTAATCCGAAACTTAACTAATAAAGTTAACTCAATCGTAATTGTTGTATGATTTCTTTCAAACCGCAGATACCTTGAAATAAGTTAAAGTACTTTATATACGATCCCTAAAAGAATGGTCGAAATCATCTGGTTTGATACGCAAAAAAGTGGTATAAGTCATGCATTTCAAAGTTTCATAACTCGGTCAATTTTAATGTTAGATGAATGGGACTTTTTCTGCCTTACTTGTTAGTGTCACAGTAAATTTTTACTAAATATCACTTATAGGACCGGTGGACCGTATAAAAATTTAAATTTCGTAATTTTTTAATAAATGTTTTTCTTGACCCAAATCGCTTTAAAAGTAATTCTTTACATTATTTAAACCATTTTTGTAATTGGAAGTATGCATCTAGGACCAACGGTTGCGAAAATAAAGGTCGGTCATGTTATACGTGGACACACTGTATATATATATATATATATATATTAAATTAAAATATTTAAAGCATTTTAACTCCAGTCCTTATTTTGAATTGGTATTTTCTGTCATAAGTTTAAAATGAAGTAAATAAATAACAAAACTTCACTCTGGTGATAAATTTGGAATTAATTGCTCATTTCAGTGTCCAGTAGTCTTGTGATAAATTTTACCAGTACATTATAGAACAGAAAAAAGCTCTCAAAAAAGTAAAAATTTCAACAAAATAAACTTTTTTTCAGCAAACCTTACTTGAAATAAGAGCCGCATTACAGGTGGTGCGGATGATACCCCCGTACCAGGCGCCGTCAGTTAAGGTAGGAGCTGATAGGTTTCATCGCCGTCGACGCTTATCACTACTGATTTTCGAATGATCGGTAGAAAACCAACGGGATGCTCCGAACCATGCCCCCCCCCCCCCCCATTCCCTGATGCGTGCTGCTTGAATTGTTGTTACTTTCATAGACGTTTCTTAGTTTAAGATTTGCCATTAGTTACACAAGACTGCGATGGCTGTGTTTTTGAACTTTTAATAATTGATTTAAACGATTTTTTAGTTCTAAATCCGAAAATGGCCTTCATTTTTAACCATTACGTCAGGATTTTTTGGAGATCGTAAATTTCAAAGGTAAAAAGTAAAAAAAAAAATAGCTAAAATCTGATACTAAAAAATAGAGGAGATGGTTGCGTTTCTTAACTTTTGATAATTGATTTTTATGTATTCTTTAGCGCTGAATCCGAAAATGACCTCCATTTTTATCCATTATGTCAGGATTGTTCGCAAATCGTAAATTCCAAAGTTAAAAAGTAAAAAATAAATAAATAAAATAACGAAAATCTGATACTATAAAATAGATGTGACGGTTGTGTTTTTGATAATTGATTTTTATGTAATTTTTAGCGCTGAATCCGAAAATGGCCTTCATTTTTAACCATCACGCCAGAATTTTTCGCAAATCGTAAATTTGAAAGTTAAAAAGTAAAAAAAAAAAAAGCTAAAACCTGATACTATAAAATACATGTAAAACTTTTTTTTATTCAAATTAATTGTATTTAATTCAGCAGTTTATTCAATTTTTTTATTTATACTGGGGATTCTTACAGTTGAAACAGATCAGCTGTCCGATGAGGGGGGGTTCACTTTAAACTATGAACATTTTAAGTTTTAAATTTAAGATTTGTGAAAAATCTTGACGCGATATTTAAAAATGAAGGTCATTTTCGGATTCAGCACTGAAAAGTACATAAAAAGCATTTATCAAAAGTTAAAAAACACAACAACCATTTACTATTTTATCACACTATTTTATATAGTATCAGATTTTCGCTACTTTTTGACTCTTTAACTTTGAAATTTACGATTTGCAAAAATTCCTTACGTGATGGTAACAAATGAAGGTCATTTTCGGATTCAGTTACTTTCCAGCATAGTTGGAAAGTGTTTATGAATTCGGTTTGTCTGTCCGTCTGTACTCTAACTCGAATAAATATTGCCCGATTTCCATGAAATGGATATATGTTATTGGGTATCACTATGGCATGTGCAGTATTTAAAAAGAAGTCTGTAGCATTTACCGTTCGTTTACAGGGGTACTCAAAAGAATTCCGTTACATTACGGTCTATGGGGAAAAATCTTTTGCAGTGAATTGTAATGATATTACACTATTTTAAACATATTGAAATTGATATTTATCACTGAAGTGTACTAAAAGGTTGTCACTGTAGAGCATGTTGAGCACAGAATTTATCGTTGATTTACCGGGACACCCATAAAAGTTTGCCTACAAAAGAAAATGAACAATAATTGAACTATTGAAACATACGAACAATAATTGCTGGAAGTGCGTTTTCAGTTCTGATATGCGTTTGTAGATTTATTTACTTTTTAAATGTTGCTTGGTGTGTATCAATTCTGTAGATCATATACAGGACTGCACAAAAGTTTTCAACAACATCCGTTTATTAACGGAAATTGCTGGATGGAAATAGATCATATACAGGACTGCACAACAAAATTTATATTTTCCCGATAATTCATGGTAATAACAGAAATTGGGTTTTCAACTGCATTATGCGTTTTCCAAATTGTTCATTTAGACATCATCTTTCACCTTAATAAACTGTGAAGCGTTATAGTATTCTGAATGCGTTGGAAAGTGTTTTATAATCTATGCCGTACACATCATTTTTCATTCTTCCTTTTTTTTTTTTACTTTAAACGATAAGATCTAGTAACCAGGGTGCAAATATACCCAGAAGCTTCAATGATAAATTTTTAATCCGCCTTGAGCCTAAAACTTCACAAACTCGAGTATCGTACAAGAGAAGAAAAATTCAGTTCGAAAAATTATCTGGAAATACAAATGTATAATCCGAAAATTAAAATGACTTTCAATTTTAAGGACTCTGGGAAGGTGAAAAGAAAACGGGAGATTTCGAATCCTTTAAATTCGACAGCCGCTTCATTTTTTTCCCTATTTAAACATCAGAGTTTGTATAAACAAGGTGAAGCGAAACGAAAGTTGCAGTTCGAAAACAATCATATCTATTTTTCTTTATGTCTCATCGTCTGTCTGATGTGAGATGAAACATTCTAAAAGAAACGAAAAACAAATATGTACTCTGACAACGACATGGGCAATAAATAGTCATAGGCCCACAGTCAGTCTTTTTTCTTTCTTTATGGTAGGTTAAAAGATGGAAAATAAATAACTTGACGCTCAAAAAGAGAAGACGGAACCTTTTCGGAAAATTTCTGGAACATATTCGATCTAAATTTACAGTTTATATATGATTCTAAAATCTTTCATCTTCAGAATAGTTTAGGAAAAGAACGAGTCAAATTTCTGGAATATATTCAATCTGACTTCATAGTTACATGTGATTCTAAAACCTCTCATCTCCAGAATAGTTTAGGACAAGAACGATTAAGAAATTTCATAAGCTAATTGTCTTTTAAAAATTAATAGAAACACCTTTTTCCGGAATTTACAAACAGAAAAAGGGTCCTTTTTTTTTTTTTTAGAAACGTTTCTGCAAACCTCAGAAATATATTATTTTCCAGAGCTTCTGATTGGTCCTTTTACAAATAGTTTCTCAACAAAAATAAGTTTACGGAACCGTGATTTCTTTCATTTTTTTTTTTTAAATATTTCTGCTATATCATGAACATTTTCTGCAATATTATGCTTAAAATACAGCTCAAGAAAAAATTCAATTTTTAAAATTATCTCAACCGCAAATGTAAAGTTGTTTTTTGAATCGAAAAATTTAAATATTTTTCAAACTTTTAAGATCTCAGCGGTAAAAGAACGTCGAATTTTACAATTTTTTTTTTTACACCTGTTCAACTCTCTCGCTCACCTAGACTTCAAATGAGGCTCTTAATTTGTCATAATAAAAGTAGTTTGAAACCTTTTTCCGACTAACTTTTACTTTGACTTAAATCTCTAAAGCTTTCAGATTTCTTGTGTGGCGTCAAATTTGTTTTAATTTTTAAAAACAAACGACAGTACAAGATTTTTTTTTTTTTTTTATCCTCAGAACTGAAACTTTTCTCTCTACGGTTTTCAACATCAGAAAAACTAATCCGTTATAACTGGAAAAAAAATTATCCATAATAAATATTTTTGCTTTGTACAACGAATAATGCTTTTGCAACAAAATAAAATGTCTATAACTCATCCCAAATTGTATACCTGCCAATGAATGTGTTAACTGAATTTTATAACATGGTTATGCTATGGTATTTTAATGTATCGTTGGAGAATACACGGTTAATAAGTTCACTCTGATGAATTTTTATTTTCTTCTATCTTTACAAGAAAAAGTATTGGATTCGTGGAAATTTTCGAATTCCGGTTTTCGACGGATTTACACGTTTTAGGAATCAGAGATCCCGAAAAAACATGTTTTTACAAAATGTCTGTCTGACTGTCTGTCCGTCTGTCTATGTGTGTGTGTGACACAAATTTTGTGGGTGCTCTATCTCATGAACTAATAAACGGAATTTAATAAAAATTTATATTCAGTTAGCCTCTGTTATAAATTGGTGCTGATTAGTTTTTGGTCCAAATCGATCAACAGGTGGCGCTGCTATGCTGCATTGTTTACGATTTCTGCAATGTCTCTATCTCAAGAACTAATGCACGGATTTTTATGAAAGTTCAGATTCAGTTAGTCCTTGATATTAGTTAGTGTTTACTATGTTTTGCTGTAAATCGCCCAACAGGTGGCGCTGCTATACAGTATTTTTGACGATTTCCGCAATGACTCTATCTCAAGAACTAATGCTTGAATTTTCACCAAACTTCAGATTCAGTTAGTCCTACATATGAGTTGGTGCTGACTACGTTTTGGTGTAAAACGCCTAACAGGTGACGTTGGTCTTCTGCATTTTTACTGATTCCTGCAATAGTTTTATCTCAAGAAGTAATGCATGGATTTTAATGAAACTTCAGATTCAGTTACCAAGTTGACTTTAGTTGTTGCTTATTAGGCTTTGGTATATATCACCCAATAGGTGGCGCTGTTATGCAGATTTTTTTACGATTTCCGCTATAGCTCTACTCAAAAACTAATGCACGGATTTTAACGAAACTTCAGATTCACTTAGAAGTTAACATAAGTTGTTGCTGATTAGATTTGGTGTAAAACACCTAATCGGTGGCGCTGCTATGTTGCATTTTCAGGAAGTATTAATATGTATGAGATAGAAGAAAGCTTTGAGATTGCCACATCCGAGTAGATTTTTTTAAATTTCTGTACAGTTAAGAATAGCATTTTAAGTGAAACAATAGACATAACGACTTTTTCTTTTATTTTTTCAGAATTCGAGAGTAGTGTTGCCAGGTCCATTGTTGCAAAAAAAAAAAAAAAAAAAAAAAAAGGGCAGGAAGTCAGAAAAAGCAGCACAGTGGCTTCTATAGCGGGACATATAAATACGGTAAATCCTATAAAAACGAAACTTGTGTGTAACCTGTCTTCAACGTAAAAAGTGCATGGTTCGAACGGAAAGTGTATAATGCAAAGCTGCAATCTAAGACAGAAATCTGTCTAAAACGGAATCTTTCTCTGGTCACTGGAGATTTTGTCTTAGTAGGTTTTACTGTTTTAAATAAACACAATAATCTATAAAATCTGAGAAAGCGGAATTGCTAGACTGACCGAAAGAGGATACCGTATTGCAGAGGTTTTCGATTCATAATTCTATGGTATTCTTTCCGTGGGGACCATGAATGTTTTACGCATAAGACAGGATTTATTATAGGCAGGATTTACTAAAAAAAAGTACATTAAAATCTGTAAAAACAAAATCTCCAGAGACTTGGAAAATATTCCGTCTTTCACAGGTTTCCGTTTGAACAAGTAGATTTCTTTCGCCGAGACCGTTATAATTTTTCGTTCCGGGCAGGTTGTTTTTTAACTAGCATTTTTTTTTTGCATTTGCATAAAGTTCCACTCTATGCAGACTAATGAATAGCATGATACTAAAAGAAATTTAACTGAATTTGTAGATTGTGAAAAATTGGGACATTTGACGTCCCGCACACTCGTTCCGTGGGACGTGTCTTAAAAGCCTTGAAAATCGGGACACCTCGCAACACTCTTCGAGAGCGAGAGGGTTAAACGCGTCGCAGTTTGAAAAACAAGGTGTGGTGAAACAAAAGTTTCATTTCGTAAAACAATGATGCTGCCTTTTTCTTTTTTCTCTCACCATCTGTCTGACACGAGATGAAGCCTTCTAAAAGAAACAAAAAGGAAATCCGTACTCTAACAATGACACGAGCAATACATCTCACAATCAATCTTTCCGCCCATTTACCGGTAGGTTAAAGAGAAAAAATAACGTGACACTTAAAAAAGGAAAACAACAACAAAAAAAAAAAAAACATGGAACTTTTTCAGGAGCTGTTTGAAAAATTTCTTGCTGATTTAATTTTTAATCAAAATTCTTTTAACTAATAGTGACGGATTTTACGTTTGTTTAGGTCATACCGATTTCACATAGGAGTATTCACCCATTTATTTTTTTTTCTTCTGTATAAAAGGATTTGGGATTCTGTATAATTCTAGGCTAATTCTAAATAAAAGGATTGGATTCGTGAAAAATTTCGGTTGCCAGTTTTTGAGGATTTATACATTTTAGAAGATCCTGAACACGATATGACTGTTTTTAGAAAATGTCTGTCCGCGAATCTGTCTTAATGTGTCATACATTTTGTGGACATCCTATAACTCAAGAACAAATGTACTGAATTTAATCAAACTTTAGATTCAATTAGACCTTGACAGAAATCGATACTTATTAGGTTATGGTGTAAATCGCCCCACAGGCGGCACTGCTATGCTACATTTTTCACGATTTCCACAATAGCTATATCGTAAGAACTAATGCACAAAAAATTTTAATTAAACTTCAGATTTAGTTAGAACTTGACAAAAATCGATGATGTTGATTAGGTTTGGGTGTAAATCGCCCCACAGATGACATTGCTATGCTGAATTTTTCACGATTTCCGTGATAGCTATATCTCGAGAAATAATGCCCAAAAAAATTAAACCAAAGTTCAGATTCAGTTGACCTTGATAGAAATTGGTGCTGATTAGGTTTGGGTGTAAATCGCCCTGCAGGTGGTGATGCTATGCTGCAGTTTTCACGATTTCTGTGATAGCTGTATCTCAAGAACTAATGTGCGAACCTTTTTAAAGATGTAAAGTAAAACTGTGGAGAAGAAGATTTTTCGAGAATAAACTTAACTTTGAGTTGTCCGCAGAATATTTTATTGATTTATTTTTAACGATATAGAAAGGAACGTTTTGAACAAGACAATTTATGAACAAAGCGCAATTTCTTGTAATGTCTTGTGATACTTAAATCATTTAAGGGGGTCCAGGACACAAAAATCTTCAAATTTTCATTTTTTTTAATTAGATTAAAAATTTCTCTGCCATTTTCTGCTTAAAATGATGTTTAAATCATGTTTCCATCTTAATTAGAACAGGAAATATTAATTTTTTCGTTTTGGTTTGTTTTCAAAATATGCCTTTCAAGCTATGGTTGTCAAGGAAACGAGTTCTTGTGAAATTGCGTTTTTCTTCATGATAGGTTTTTTCAACA
This sequence comes from Maratus speciosus, assembly GCA_963932465.1. Taxonomy (NCBI): domain Eukaryota; kingdom Metazoa; phylum Arthropoda; class Arachnida; order Araneae; family Salticidae; genus Maratus; species Maratus speciosus. Next base: position 387,920,836 of record OZ010795.1, on the reverse strand, counting down.
TTTCTCATATTTAAATTCTTATAACTCGAGAACCGTTAAAGATACAGGGTTGAAACTCGGAACATATCTTTTTCAATTATTTTACTTTACTTTTGAGCCAGCATATTTGAAAAAAATATTTACTTTTGATTTTTTTAAAAAAAAGTTGCACCACTTTTTTGTAATTTTTTCGTTAAATATTTTTAATTGTCTTAAAAATTAATATTTTTTAAAATGCTGGCTCTAAATTAAAATTTATATACTTTTGTTTATTTAAATGAAAAAAAAATGAAATTCTATAAATAATATTTCGAGTTATAACGATTTTAAACTACCCCACTTTTTTAACAAAATTTAAAATTCAAATTTTTTTTAAAAAACATTATGAGAAGTTTTATCATGCGATTTTGTTTACAAATGATATGGTTAACCATCACAAAAACATTCAAAATTTTAACTCAATAAATAAAATTTTTTTGAAAATGTGTCCCGGACCCCCTTAAATTATTTGATTTATATAGAAAAAAGTTTTGTGATAGCCACAACATAGTAGTTAGAAAAGGCTGTTGAAGTAAGAATGGTGTAGATGTAGGGGTTAACAGATGAATTGTAGGGGAATCGTCATAAGGCTATCCATTGTTATCCTATGTGATAGAATGAGTGCCCAAAGAGTAAAAATTGATCTCTGTTTGTGCAGTAACTGCTTATTAATGACTGCTTATTTCAGTGTAATTTTTTATTTATATCGAATAATTATTTATTGTGAAAGGCCAGTTAAATACACTTATGTTTCAGATCAGTTTGTTTGTATTGGTTTATTTAAAATATAAAATCCGTAGATAGAAAGGAACAGTATATTTTTGACAATTTACATTTATAATTTCAATATTCGATAAGGATTTTGTTATATTTTTCAATGAATCCAGATGGTTTTATTTACTTTAGATGAATTTTCAAGTCATGCAGTAAGCGTAGGTATAATTTTAATTAAGGTTCAATTAATTTTCAGCTGTGAAATTACGCCCGAAATTCTTGAATATTAAACAAATGAATTATCACATTGTTAACTAAGCGTAAAGCCAACAGAGTGAAAAATTTTTAACTCGATTGTTGAAATGTTACAGAATGACTAAGTCACTTCTGTTAATGCATTAATTATTTCTTACCAATACGACCATTTCACTCACTTAATATGTTTCGACTATTGTCTGCCCAATATTTCAATAAAATGAGTAATATATATATATATTTTTTCAAATTAAGTTGTTCTGCACATCATACACCATCGTTTAACCTTAACCACCTTAAACCATCATTTCAATGTTTTTTAAGCATAATTTGAAAAATACTTGTAAGAAAACTTTGAAATTTTGAATTCGCATAAAGCAGGACATAGTAAATATAAATCTATCAAAAAATTGTAAGTTGCAATTCATATTTTTAGCGAATATTAATTTCATAATTCATATTATAAAATTTGTAAAATTACAAATTCAATATATTAATGTTTGAGGGTTTTTTTTTTTTTTTTTTTTTTTTTTTTTGTATTATAATCACACAAAAAATTAGTACATTAGGATTATAATTTCAGGAGATATTAATAAAAATATGAAAATGTAATTTAACATTAGAAGCTCTAAATTTTGAATGTTTATAATTCAAAAATTTATCATCCTAATGATTTGCAATTTCGTACCTAGGCATAGTTAGAATCGACGATTCAAAATATATTGTCAAAATTGTGTATTGTTATTGAAAAAAAAAAAAAACAAAGTCTGGGCTGATTTTGATTTGTAGACAGCCCCCTAAGCAAATTTTGAATAGATCACTTAAAAGTAGACTTTATTTTCAGTCCTTTGGTACCAGTAACTTTCTTCTACTAGAATTTGTTGAAGAGTTAGTTTACTTTTTTTCCACGACCTGTACATAATAATTTATAAGACAAATGAAGAAATTTTATTCAATAATTCAAGACACCTATTTTTAGTCTTCTGTAACTCAAAGAAATTTTTATTTTCTTAATTTTTTAAGTTGTGTAATTATTTTTTATTTATTTATTTATTTATTTATTTTTTTGCAATGTGTCTTCTATAACCATATCCATTTAAAGGTCGTTATAAGAATGTTGAAATACCAATCTCTTATTATGCAACAATGAGTAATAAAAAAATTCAATCTTGATTTTTACTTTCTTCTATATCTTCAATAGAAGAAAGTATTGTCATCGAAGTTTTTTTCGACTTCCGGTTTTCGATGGATTTACATGTTTTAGGGGTCAGAGATCACAAAAAACATGTTTATAGAAAATGTCTGTGTGTCCGTCTGTCTGTCGCCATTGTACCATCAAAAAGTTTATGAAGTTATGCATAGAATTGGACTAATTTTTTTTTTTAATTTTTGGCTATGGTAAGCAGGTGCTTCCTTCATTTGGAAAAAATCGCCGGAAGGGGGTGCTGTAATAGCGATTTTTGTGCGATTTTGAATATTGTACCACCGAAAAGTGTATGAAGATATGCATAGAATTAAATTCATTCTTTTTTTAAAAAGTTTTTGGCTATAGCAAGCAGGTCTTCCCATAATTTGAAAAAAACTCGGCCGGGTGAGGGTGCTGTAAGAGCGATTTTTGTGCGATTTTGAATATTGCACCACCGAACAGTGTATGAAGATATGCATAGAATTAAATTAATTCTTAAGACTTCAGTAAAGTCCCGATTATCTGATTCCGCTTAACCGAGTCTCCGCTTTAACCGAGTTATTTTCTTCTGATGGACTGATGGCTTCCATTATTATGAAACAGCCATTATAAATAAAGTGTTAGGTGAAGATGAAAGAGCAGTCGTAAAAAGTTACAACTCTCATTTTCTGGTCAGAATAAGGGGTAAAATGGCCATTTTTTTTCCAAAAAAAATTACGCCATTTTTTTTAGCCCATTCTGAACAGAAAATCACAGTTCTAACTTTTTACGACTGCTTTTTCATCTTCACCTAACACTTCACTTATAATAGCTGTTTCATAATAATGGAATCCACCTGTCCATCAGAAGAAAATGATCCATTCCAAAGGTATATGTTCGATTTAAAAAAAAAAAAAAAAAAAAAAAAATCATTCCCGTATTTCTTAAAAGTACCGGAAATGTACATCTACACTCTAAATGTATATGTAAGCACATTTCTTAAGAAATGTAACTAGTACCATAAAAAATAAATGAATTAAGTGAAAATTTATATTTCATTTCCTTAGTTGGTGACGATGTGTGTGAATCCGGTTTATACGAGATTTTTACTTATCCGAGGTGAGCTTTGGAGGATTAACTCGGATAATCGGGACTTTACAGTACAGCAAATTTATATTTTACCGTACAAAAACCAATTTTAAACTAGTATGTTGTGGCCATCGCAAAACTTTCTTCTATCTCATACATGTTAATACTTCAAAATTCACTATCTCAGTGCCAAATTAAATAGTAATCTGTGTTCATCATGAGAATTCTAAAAATATGAAATTCCGTGCATTGGTTCTCGAGGTATGACTGTCACTGAAATCGTGTAAATCCAGCAAAATGCAGCATAGCAGCGCCACCTTTTGGGTTATTTACACCAGAACTTAATTATCACCAACTTATGCCAACGTCTAACTGAATGTGAAGTTTGAGGAAAATTCGTGCATTAGTTCTTGAGATAAAGGTATTGCGCAAATCATGACAAATGCAGCATAGAAGCGCCACCTGTTGAGAGATTTGAAACAACACATAATCAGCAGCAATATTAATCAAGTTATACTTAAATCTGAAGTTTGATGAAAATTCGTGCATTAGTTCCTGAGATAGAGCTATTGAGGAAATAGTTCAAAATGCAGCACAGCAGCGCCAACTATTCGGCGATTTACACAAACACGTAGCATCATTTCATATGAAGGGCTAACTAAATCCGAAGTGTGATGAAAATGTTTGCATTAGTTCTTGAGATAGAGCTACTGCGAAAATAGTGTAAATTCTGAAAAATGCAGCATAGCAGCGCCACCTGTTAGGCGATTTACACCAAAACGTAAACAGCATCCATACATGCCAAGGACTAACGAAATCTGAAGTTTTATAAAAATCCGTGCATTAATTCTTGAGATAGAGCTTTTGCGGAAATCCTGCAAAATGCTACATAGCAGCGCCACCTGCAGGGCGATTTACACCAAAGACTAATCAGCACCAATCTATATCAGGGACTACCTGAATATAAATTTTTATTAAATTCCGTGCATTAGTTCTTGAGATAGAGTGCCCACAAAATTTGTGTCACATACAGGCAGACGGACAGACAGACAGACAGACTCACAGACAGACATTTTGTAAAAACATGTTTTTTGGAATCTCTGACCCATAAAACGTGTAAATCCGTCGAAAACTAGAATTCGAAAATTTTCATGAAACCAATATTTTCTTCTTGTAAAGATAGAAGAAAGTAAAAATGCATTCAAGATTGTAAATAATTAGAAAAAAAAAAAAAAAAAAACGTTACAGAGAGCATAAATTATATGTGAAACTTGTAATAATAATTTTTAATAATTCCACAAACCGGAACAATATTTTCCATACTTTCTCGAACCGGAACAACATTTGTCACAATTTCACGAATCGGAACATCGTTCCGATTTGCTCCGGCACATTTCGAGCCCTGGTCTTGTACAGATCGAGCCAATTTTTTAGATTTTTTTTTTCTTTTTTAATGTTCATTTATTTTATGTGTCGCCAGGCTTGGCGAAAATTTTATGCTGGTGGATTTATGATGTATTTTTAAGCCTATGAGAGTAGCAATAATGGTTATAACAATCACATTAAATATGTGAGAAACTACGTTTTCTAAATCTAATAAATGCAACCTGATTATGAAAAAAATGTTACTCTGGAATTTCATACTGCAAGATCTCGACTATTTTTTAAATCTTTAATTGGCCGCCATTATGAAACAACAAGTCGAATGCAGCTGGCCAACGAACTCGGTCGAGGCCTTGGTAAGTCCTGTACCCATGATGAATGACATACAAATCGGTTGATAAATACAAGTGCTATTGCATGACAAAAATCATATATATATAAACAAACATTTGGACGGACGGTGTTTTTGTGTATGAGGGTTATGATCGGGGAAAATATACGGACATTTTCCGCACTGTAAAAAAATTATGTAGCGTTACTCCATAAAATTGGTGGCAACATGCTGCCTCTAATTTTATGGAGTAATTTAACTTATTTGATGTGTAAACTGATATAACTAAATAAATAAATAAATAAACTAGTGTAATATTACACATTAGTGTAACGTAACACCAGCTATATCCGTTAAGTTACTGAATAAAATGGATTCAGCAAAGCTGCCACCAATTTTATGGAGTATCGCTACATAAATTTTTTACAGTGCGGAATTCTTTCCTTCCGAATGGCTGCAGTAGGTAACATCTTATTTTACGTAATGAATGCAACCTAAAAGCAACATACAACTAGATTTGAAAGCAGTAGCATTTCATCAATACAAATTATCCTATATTTTTCATGCGATAAACACGTATTTTTATTTTTTTTTTTTCAAATAAGTGCGTTGGAAAAGTATGGGGATCGTAAATTCAGCGAGTAAACACAGCCCTTTGTATAAACATTGAAATTTAAAGCTACAACTAGAAAGGCTATTTTCTTTCTACTTCATTTTAGTAAGGTAAAATCCAATTTTTGTTCAGCCTCTCTATATTTAGTATAGTTATAATAGCATGTAAAGAAAAACAATGAATATATAAATTTGTTTTGATATGCTTTTTTGCAAAAAATTAAATTAATGTGCTGCTAAATTCCAACTACTAAACGTTACTATTCATTGATGAAAATAAGATCGTTACAAGATAAAGGGAAAACATTCTTTCATAATTTGCTATTGAAGGAGCAGAGAGGGAGGAGAAAAAATGTAGAAGTCAGTCGGTGCCAACTATGTTATTGACAGCTAAAAAAGAAAAGTATAAAATACTAAACTTCGGCGTACTCAAATCATTTTAAGTAGTTGAAAACATCTGATGCAATAATACATAGAAAGCACGTGATTTCTCTCTTAGCAGCTGGCTGTCTGGCAAAACGCCTCTGCTACCTAATTGCCCTGCTATTAAATATATTCTCAAGTTTTTTACCTTGTAAAATTCTGTTTCATAGCCGGCTGTTTAAGTAAATTTTAAATGGTTTCCAAGAGCGACTAGCGGGTATAGGGCAGCTCTAGCTGCTTCTGGCACCCCTTTACACCCTTCACCCGCGAAAAATAATCAAAAAGAAAAAAGGACATTTCATGAGGACGGCTAAAAAGCGTTTCTATAGTTTAAAGACGACCTTAGATTTTGCTGAGTATGCTTAAGCCTACAACAGGCTCTAATGATTATTCACTAATCTCAAATTCATTTAATAAAACATGTGAATCTACATATATCTAATCCAGGGCTTAATTTGCGCCGGAGTTCACCGACACTCATCTCCATTACTCTTTTTATTTTAGACAATATTTAAAAATTGGTCAAAATTCAACGGATCTTATAAATACTGCGCTCCGGAGACCACCGGAACAGTGCTGTAACAAAGAAATCCTTGACGAGTAAGATTTTTTGAAATTTCCACATCCCTGATTTTAGTATTTTTGCTCTGTTCCCTTATTAGATTTTATTATATATAAAAACTATTACATATAGTCAAAATGCATTAGAATTTTTTTTTTTTCTGAAGACGAAAATGCTTTAAATTTTGCAAATAATGTATGAAAAATGAATATGCGGCTGCAGGTTACTGGGGAATACATTACATTTGTTATTATGAAGAATATTAGAGCTCCGGTACTTTTTTCGTTTAAATTAAGCCCTGATCTAAGTTGTATGACCTGATGATGTTCACAAAATATGAAAAAAGATGATATCTCTCACTTGCAGGAAAAGTGACACAGCATTAATTTTGCATTTTATTCCACTAATAGGTGTGTCATAGATGTGCCTTGCTATAGGAAAACTTTCGTATTGTAGTTACCCGGAAAATCGCTTTATTATGCTATATGTCCATACGTGACCACAGAAGAGGTGGGGGGGATTGTGCGGGGATTTAAAATTTCTCAACCCACTCCAAACCTCATCTCCGTCTTCATTCTTAAGGGTTTTACGCTTTTATGCACGTTTTTACTGCTGCATGTAGAACTAGCATGTACTATAATTTCATGTTACAGTAAAAACATTCGAATCTTCTTTTGCCTCTCCTGTGAAATTTACTGTTGTCGAGAAAATTTGTTTGTGAAATTTACTTTTGTGACTTTTCATGCGAGTGAGCTATATGATATGAGTTGTGGGACCTTGAATAAAGACGGGTAGCGTAGGCGTTCATGACAAAATTTGTAACAAAAAATGTTTTATTAAATAGATAACAAAAGAACATTTCTTGATTAAATTCTGTCAGTTCACAACAATTAAAGTTGATGATGGGAACGTTATACGATTTATGAAGACTGCAGTAACAGTTTATAAGTCACAAATGAGGTATGTAAAATGTCCGCGAATATATAGCTTTAGTCTATTCCGACTAATATAGTTTCCTTCTCTAATGGGCAGTTCCGTGCACACACGTAACGCAGGCTTTAATTTTCATTTATTCAATTATTTATTAAATTTTAATTTTAATTTTAATTTTAGATGGTATGGTAAATAAGTTATTACCATATTTTTTATTTAAATGTGTGGAAATAAAACTCACAGAAATATATCATTTAATTTCATTACTCAAAATTTGCTTTTTTTTCTGAGTCACACACGTAACGTTTTTAAAAAGCTATTTAAAAAATATCTATTATATCAAAATAATAGTTTTTGCATAAAAGAATGCGGTAAAGTGTATATTTTTTAAAGAACTTTTGTTTGGATTTTTAAATAAGAAATATATTGAAAAATCCTTGATTAATTAGAAATTTTTTGTTCAAAATGTCACACCCGTAGCATGGAATGACCCTAATGCCTAAAGAACCGCACGACTTTGATAGCCGTCTTAGCCTCCTTCTCTACTGGGTTCAGAGGAAGATAATGCCTTTCCTTCAGAACAACTGCCGAGATATTTATTCAGTAGACCTGAGAGATTGCCTCTCTCAACCAGGTTGCAAAAACCTGGACCTCTCGTGATGAGCACTAAACACGGAATGATCCCCTCTTTCTAATCAAGGATCTCAGCCTCTCGATCCCTTGATTAAAATCAATAGCACCTTTTTAGTCACTAGGAGCGTTTGGCTCGTGAGGTCATCTTTAAGCTATCGTTTGATAGGTCGCCTATGTCTCTGCCTCGTTTTCGGGAGAACAGTTTCACTCTCATCATGCCGTGGGAACTTTCTCTCTTATCCACTTTAGTTTCACTATTGCGGCTTATCATAGGAATACTACTCCGGCTTTTCTATACAGCTGCCTGTTGGCGAAGTGTCATCTGTGATGATGAATTTAGATGGATCGTCTTCGTTTGATCCTTCCGGCAAAACAGGACTCAGTTAAAATCACTGGCTGTTTTCACAAATACATTGGTTTTTCTATACCATTGGTTTTCCTATACCTATATATTTAAGAGGTATCTTTGGTGAATCAGTCCGATTTGTTACAGGGTTAAAAAAAATAAGCAAATAAATATGATGTTTATCTATGCTATTAAAACTCGTTAAACTAATAAAAACTGCCCTATTATCAAATTTAAGTCGCATATCAAACTGGCTGAGATTAATTAATAATTTCAACTTGCATTTTAAAAGAGAGATTTTGCATTTTAGGTGTGTTAATAAAATTATTTTCTGACGCAGATTATTATTGTTCTCCCCTGTCAATTAATAATAATAAATAAATAGATTCAAAACTTTCATGGACAATGGAAGTCATTCTTTTTATTTTAACTTCCAGTGGATCAGATGCGTTATGTAATGACACCATTTTATACGTGCCGTAATTCCAAACAGCCACATCAAACTTGCTCATTAATAATTTATGTAGATTGTTAGAATGCATTTATATCAATAATAAAATTTTTCTAAAATTTTTTATAATTTTTTCTTTAATTTGGTTGCTCACTAACAACTTGTAGAGATTGTCAGAAAGTATTTAGGGGAGACTAGGGTGGGTTGACCCACTTTTTATAAAATGATTTTTTATTTTTTAAATATTGAACGTAGAATAAAGTTTTATATATCATTTTATTCGTAATATAGTCAGTTATCAAAATAAAATTGCTACATAAGTGTAATATATAAGAAATTTGAAAAATGATTCATTTTATTCATGAGAAAATAATGGGTCAAGGCTCCCCACATACGGGAGGGTTGACCCACTATATGGTAGGCTTGACCCACTTTGTTTTATATTGAAATATTTGAGAAGAGAAATAAAACCTGTTTAAAAAAAGCAAAATACCTTTATGTTACAGGCTTTAATTATTAATATACCGGGTGTCCTAAAAAGGACTGACTGATTTTAAAATTCAATAATTTGCAAACGGTGACAGATGTTAAAAAATTCTTGTAGGAGGGTTATGCATAAGGTCAAAAGTTTTATTACAGTGATTTTCTATTTTAGTTCGAATTACAAACAATAGATGGCGCTGTAAGCAATAGTAGCTAAATACAGGCTCGATTTTTGGTCCTTTCTCTTGTTCCATGCGGAAAAAGGAGATGGAATGTAATGAGCGGGCCACGAAGTACCAAAAATCGAGTCTGAATTTAGCGTCTATTGATCGCAGCGCCATCTATTGTTTGTAATTCGAACTAAAATCGAAAATCACTGTAATAAAACTTTCGACCTTATGCATAACCCTCCTGCAAGAATTTTTGAATATCTGTCACCGTTTACAAGTTATTGAATTTAAAAATCAGTCAGTCCTTTTTAGGACACCCGGTATATATATGTAAGAAAATTATAAAGATTGGACCTATTGATTAGTTTTTGTAATGAATCGTCCCTCAATTTGGATACGGGCCCAATGACTGATAATCACGGGTTTGGCGGGGTAGCCAACTAATCCATTTTATCGTTAAATTAATAGAAACACATGGCCCTTTTTAACTGGTAACCCTAGGAGATGAGCAATTTCAGAGATATACCTCTACGCCACTTGGTATTTGAAGTCTAACCTGTAAGCAGCTATGGAAATTGATTGCCACCTTTTTGATTAATTTAAATAAAACTTAATAAAGTTAATTTCAGTGAATGCTGTCATTTCGTTAAAATGTGACAGTATTATGAGTCGGCTGGATAATACTACCTGCTCAGCGGGAAAACATGAGAAGTAAAGAAAAGAAAAAAAAAAAAAAAGAATTCTTGGTGCTACACGATACGGAATAAGCTCCGATTGAGCATTCAAAGAGGCCCCAATTGGGTGCTGGGAAAGTGTTCACTCTGCCCCTTCAAATAGTGTAAATACAAGAAGTTCGCCTCATCAAAGAATCTGGAAGCAGTGATATCAGTATTCGTATGAAATGTGCTTTTAAGTCTCCAGTTCCATTATAGAAAGTGTCTTCCTATTTCTTCTACTATTTTTTGGAGAATATCATCTTAATTAAAATCGATCAAAATGTAGATCATTTTCAACATATTCTGCGTTTTAAAAGTCAAGTATTGCAGTAGTGATATCCGCATTTTGTTTCAACGGTGCAGTGAAATTTCACAACATGAAAACTGCAATCTCTAAGTGGAATTCATCTTCTTCAGTTGTGTTGATGATTTTATAGTGATTTTCTTCAGAGCATCTCTTAAAGTAAATTTCATGCAGTGAAAGATAGCATCGTTGCTGTCATTGCTTTTTATTTCATGATAAGTGCGCACTACCGTTCCTTAAATACAGAGATATATATATATTTTTTCCTTCTCCGTTTTTGCGGAATGTTTTTTCCTTTTATTTTGTGTGTGTCTGTATGGGCTCATGGGGTACCCTAGTGTTATTTATTTTTATATAATATTATTATCCATATTATTTTTATTTTTATTCTGATTACATAATTTAAGGTAAGTGATTTAATAAGTAGTATATCTCCAGTGATGTTTTCATTTTTGGTATTTATGAAAACCATGGTTTTAAAGCATTGCAATCTTTTGAAAAAAAAAAATGATTCATGTTTTCTATATTTATTTCTTTAATTATTTTTAACTATTTTATTCTTTTTATCAATTTTATGCACATGCTTATATTATGTTGAGAATGTTTAAACATTTTGACGGATATTAAGAGTGTTATAATATTTAGATTATTAAAAAGTTATCTTAAAATTAATTCAAAATGGAAAATATTAAGAAACAAAAAACTGTTCTCAAAGCAAAAATTACCCGTATAAAAAATATCATAAATCCCAAAATTGATGATCAGACGATAACTCTAGAAGAGTTAGATTTGTATCATGGTCAGGTGCAAGATATTAGTACAGAATTAGGTAAAAATCAGGAAAACGCCGTTCTTGAGAGCGATACAACAGAAACGGAAGCTATAATTGAGGAATACAATGAAATTGCCCTTAAATTGGATGCGTTAACTATCGCAATAAATACATCACGTAATAAATTAACTAAGAGTTTAAGCATTAACGAGGGTGGTTCAGAGAATAACAATAAAAATACAAGTAATGTTTTTGAAAAAACAGTCAATCTTCCCAAATTTGAATTAAAACCCTTTTACGGAGAGGCTGATCAGTGGCTCTCTTTTAAGGAGATTTTTACCACAACTATAGATCGAAATCCAGATTTGGGAGCCGTTTCTAAATTGCAATATCTCTTAGCTAGTGTAAAGGGCCCTGCCCATAAATTGATTTCCGGATTTCCTCTTTTGGAGGTCAATTATAAAAATGCATGGGACACCCTTTGCGCTCGCTACGATAAGATTAGGGATTTGGCCATAGCACAAATAGGCAAGTTATACAATTTAAAAAATATGAAAAATTGTTCCACTTCCTCTAAAGCTATTTTCGATATAATAGATACCTGCAATGAATCACTTCGAATTCTAGATTCTTTAAAACTTACTCAAAATGCTTTAGTGGATAACATGATAATTTATACCATAGTTCAAAAATTAAGCGATAATCTCAAAGAGCGATGGGAACTATCCCTTACCCATAATAATATGCCTAATCTCACGGAATTTCTAAAATTTTTAGAGATTCAAGCTAAAAGCTTGTTAACTTTAGAGAACCCAACTAAAACAGATGTAAGAAATATAACTTATGTCAGAGATTCTTCCGATAGATCGAAAGGCCACAAAAATTTAGAAAATAGTAAATGTGGTGTTTGCTTTGATTCGCATGCCACCCACACTTGCAGAAAATTAATGACTATGCCTGTAGATAGCAGATGGAGAACCATCCAATTGAATAAGTTGTGTGTAAATTGTTTGCGTAGTGGCCATTTTGCAAGTAAATGTGCATCCAAGATGAGTTGTAAAAATTGCAACCGAAAGCATCATACTTTACTACATAAATATGATGTTCAGGGAAATGCAGGAACGACAATTTCATCCAACTTAGCAACCCACAGTAATGAGACCCAACCCCAAAACGCCCATGGGTATTCCCCTGATCAAGGAATACACATGAATTCTTTATGACGGTTTATTGTGCCCGGGTACCTCAAATGTAAAAAATACGAAAACCGTAGAAACCCAAAAACTTGTCATAATGAGGTTCAAATACCCTTTTTATTGGATAGCGGAAGTACTCTGTCCCTCATTCCAGAAAATCTAGCTACAGCTTTGGATATGACGTCTATTCAAAGTTGCCATCCTCTTAATGTTAACCAAACCCAGGGACAGGTCCAGATTTTCGAAAAAGTTCAAGTACCCCTCCAAATAGGGAATATCAGGCAAAATAGCACCTTATATCTAGTAAGGTCATACTTGCCATATGCGATACTGGGAACCCCAGAATTACAAAAATTCCATATCTCGATGGATTTTTGCTCAAATACTCTGACTCAAGATGGAGTCATCATTATGAATGACCAAAACGTTTCCGGTCAAATTTCTCATGAAAGTTCATTCAACCACACCTTAACTTTAACGGGTGATATGAATTGCCAGAAGCCGCTTAGTTTTCCTTCCAAATCAAATCAAGCAAGTTTGTCTCAAGAGGGACATTGTTGCCTTGATACTCAAACTCTCTCGGATTATGATGATATAACTTTTAATCATTATACTACTGAAGAGAACCTACAATTGGAAGGGCTTCTGAGCGACTTCAAAGATATTTTTGCACGCAATCGGTACGACGTAGGTAGAGTCAGATGGGAACCCCAGCGAGTAACTCTCACCTCGGAACTTCCTATCTCGCTTAGGCCTTACCGTACATCACCTAAAGATAATGCAGAAATTCAAAAACAAGTACAGGAGTTGCTGGATGCTAAACTCATTAAGGAATCCTGTATCCCCTATTCCTCTCCCGTGACAATGGCACATAAAAAAGGAGAAGGTAAAACGCGTCTCTGTATTGATTACAGGAAAATCAATGCCATTACGAAGACAGATTCAGAGCCTTTGCCGCGAATAGACTGGCTTTTAGACAGACTTGTCAATGCCAAATATTTTTCCACGCTAGATTTAGCCTCTGGCTATTGGCACGTCCCCCTCCATCCTTCAGACACAGAAAAACTTGCCTTTGTAACCAATCAGGGACTTTACGAGTGGTTGGTCCTCCCATTCGGATACAAAAATGCTCCGGCTCAATTCGCAAGAGCTCTCAGAAGGATCCTAAATAAACATAGGGTCAACTTCGTTACCAATTATTTCGATGACTTTATAGTTTATTCGGACTCCTATGCAGAGCATTTGGTTCACCTTAAAACTATATTCAATATTTGCCGTCAAGAAAATCTAAAACTAAAACTTTCCAAATGTAATTTTGCCAAATCTCAAATTGACTTCCTTGGCTATGAAATTAGTAATGGCCAAATAAAACCAGACAATGCTAATACCGAAACCATTAAAAATTTAATTCCTCCAAAAAATGTTAAAGAATTACAAAGATTCCTCGGATCCATAAACGTATACCATAAATTCATTGACAAGTATGCTAAAATTAGAGCCCCTCTAAATAAATTATTAAAGAAAGACACTCCGTGGGAATGGTCAGAAATCTGTCAGCAATCATTTGAACTACTTAAAAATGCATTAATTTCTAGACCTATTTTGAGATTATTTAATCCTAATCTCCCATGCCATGTTTTTACTGATGCCTCGAAGGAAGCTTTAGGTGCTGTATTGAAACAAATGGATGAAAATGGAGATTTACATCCCATTGCATTCCACTCAAGGCAACTAAGGCCCTACGAGCGAAATTACGCTATCACAGAATTGGAGTGTCTAGCCATAATCGATGCTCTTGACAAATTCCATTATTATCTTCATGGAAAACCTTTCACAATACATACCGATCATGCTGCTTTAGTATGGCTTAAAAAGATAAAACATTTAACCGGTAGATTATTCAGATGGTCACTAAAATTAAGCATGTACGATTATACCGTAAAATACAATAAAGGGTCCACAAATTTTGAAGCCGACATGCTCTCAAGAAATCCCATTTTATCAAACGTAAATCCCCACATTCATTTATTAACCTTAGAAGAAATTAAAGAACACCAAGAGTTAGATAATGTAACAGGACCTAAATTTCAAAAATTTAATGACATTTTGGTAATTCACAAAAAGGGTTTTCAAAAAATTGTCGTACCTTTCTCCTTAAGAGAAAAATTATTAATAACAACCCATAATCAATTTGGCCATCCAGGAATTCAAAAAATGCTAAATTTAATTTCACCACAGTACTACTGGAGCAGCATGACACAAGATATTACGCAATTTGTCAAACATTGTGAAGTCTGCCAACTAAACAAGAAATCCCACCAACCTAAATTTGGCCTTCTTGAAGCCTTACCTCCTGTAGAACAACCCTTTGATATAATATCATTAGACACAGTAGGGGGCTTCAATTATTACAATTCAACAAAAAAATACATGCACTTAGCTATTGATCACGCTACTCGTTATGTTTGGGGTTTTACCTCTAAAAATGTTACAACAGAAGTTTATATTAATATTCTAAAACAGATTTTTAGCATTCAACTTCCCAAGAAAATTTTAACGGACAGAAACCCTGCTTTTACAGCGTCTAAACTGCGTAAATGGGTACATAAACATAATGTAAAAAAATTACTTACTTCATCTCACAGGCCCCAGTGTAATGGGGAAAATGAACGCGTAAATCAGTCCATTTGCACTCGACTAAGACTTAAAATCAATGCTACACCTTCAAACATTCCATGGCCCAAAATTCTGGAGGATGTGATTAACGAGTACAATAATACACCGCATTCAGTAACCAAATACCCCCCGGCATACTTAATGTTTGGCCAATTTCCTTATCCATCAGTATTAGGCAATGAAAACTATTACCCTACGGTTGAGGAAGCCAGGAAAGAGGCTTTCCAAAGAACTGGTGAGCACCATTTAAAAAACAAAGTCAGATATGACCTAAAATTTGTGGAAGCACCTTTCAAACCTGGTGATCTCGTAATTGCAGAAGAATTTCATTATCCGAACACCAGGAAGTTAAGCCCGCCTTTTTCTGGTCCATATCAAATTATTGAAAAGTTGTCTAATGTAAGTTTTAAAATAAATAAACCTAACTGGTTGACAAAGAAGGACTATGAAGTAATACATGCCTCCAAACTAAGGTACTTTTTGCCCAACGATCAATTTAAGTTAACACCATCTATGTAAAGTATCAGATATCATATGAACTGTTATTGGATGATATTTGATAGTTGAATTTACATCTTTATGAGTATAGTATAATTGTATTTTGAGAGTCTACACTCTACTGAATGAAGTCAAGACATTTTCATTCAAGTTTGTATTTTATATGTAATGTTGGACTTAGCAATTCTAGAATATATTTCCTATTTTGATTATTTTATTTGGCATATAATATTACCAGTGTCTTGCATTTATTAATATAACTAGTTTTTATCATGTTCAATTGTTTATGGTATTGAAAATTTTAGTGGTATTATTCTTATTATTTGTATTATTTTTATTATTTTTAATATTTTTATTATTGTTGTGATATCACATGTTAACTATACGAAAGAAATAACTCATCTCCAGGCAGCTCGATTAAAAGTAATTCACTTCCAAAATTTTAACATCCCTTTAATAAAGAATGCTTTATACTTTCCAGGCGACCCTCGTGTATGGAAGCCGGCCCATCCCCGGGGACTTGTCTGGAAAGGGGGGAAATTGTAAGAAAATTATAAAGATTGGACCTATTGATTAGTTTTTGTAATGAATCGTCCCTCAATTTGGATACGGGCCCAATGACTGATAATCACGGGTTTGGCGGGGTAGCCAACTAATCCATTTTATCGTTAAATTAATAGAAACACATGGCCCTTTTTAACTGGTAACCCTAGGAGATGAGCAATTTCAGAGATATACCTCTACGCCACTTGGTATTTGAAGTCTAACCTGTAAGCAGCTATGGAAATTGATTGCCACCTTTTTGATTAATTTAAATAAAACTTAATAAAGTTAATTTCAGTGAATGCTGTCATTTCGTTAAAATGTGACATATATATATTGAAAATATGATGCTTAAACAAACTTGTTTTGATGCAATCGCAAGTCATAGGAGAAAGCATTTATTTTAAACATAATTTTGTCTGAGCATGTATAATTGTACAGCAGGGAAAATGAAATTTTAACATTTAAGATAGTATTCCGTTAGAAACAGGTTCCATTTTCATAGGGTTTCATGTATTATTATGTCCGGATTTAGGAGACACTGTCCCGCCTTTTTTTTTGTCTCCTTGTCCTACTTTTTGTGACACTCGACCTGACAACACTAGTTGCACATAGTCTGGCTTCATCTAACTGTATTCGTCCTGGTGAAATTTGTCTACATGCCTTTCTAAAGTTTTTCGATCAATGCTATTTTCTTTTGCAGCCGCATTGAGTACTTAACTTATTATTAACATTGTTTAGCCCTTTCAGGGGCAAAATACTTTCAGTACTAAAATGTTGAAATAAATGACTGGCACCGGAATTTACGAACAATTTTTTTTTGGAAATAAGAAAAAGGCTGTATTTCACATACATATTAAATGGAAAAGATTTTAGCAAAATTCTGGTGTCATTGTGGCGTTTGGGAATTAAAATTAAGTGGTTTTATAAACATGCGACTGCCCCTGAAAGGATTAAGACTGCTACTTTCATACTTTCTAGTCTTTTCTACTGTTTCTATTTACCTATTTTAAGTAATATTTAGATGGAGAAAAGTTTCTATCAACTTTCCCATTTATATTTCATTAAGTTTTTCCTTGCAATGAATACTACAGCAATTTTTCGCATCTTTCTTTAAACAGTTTTAAACATTTTCTTTTACATCACCCCATTTTACAGTAGCTTTACAGAATAAATATACATTCTTTTTTATATATATAACCTTTTTCATTATGCACAGTGTATAATAAACAGATTTCCAAAGCCACTTAATTAAGGGAGCCTTGAGCATCTGGTCAACCCACCCTCACATTAACTGGGTCAAGCCTCCCCACATACCACTTTTCTAAAGAATAGCACATTGTTATGTTAAGCCTAACTTACTGTACAATCTTTATTCCGGGAATGAAAGCTCGATATTTCTGCATTACTTTAAACCTACCCACTTAAATTTCTATGATATATTTTATCTGAAAAAAGCTTACAAAATATTTCTAAAAAACGCACTTTTTATGTTGAAAACGCTTCACAATTGATTTTTCAACACCTATTTCGATTAGATGTATGAAACAAAGACTGTTATTTGAGCATTCCAGTAGCTTTGGTTGGCAGCTATTGATAAAACACTGAAATTATTTTAAATATGAAAACTGATGGGTGCGTCAAACCTCCCGTATGGTCAACCCTCCCTAGTCTCCCCTATATCAATAACAAAATTTGCTACAATTAATTATATTTGTTTCTGTAATTTGGTTGCTCACTAATAGTTTGTGGAGAATGTCAAATTAAATTTCTAGCAATAATAAAATTTTCTGCAATTAATTATAATTGTTTCTATAATTTGGTTGTTATAATAAAAGAATGTATCGCCGAAATTTAACGAGTTTTCTTTTCCCCAATTACACCCAAAAGTACAGCCGCTTCTGCTTCTACGATTTGTGTTCACTTACGGGCCATTTTGTGCAATGATTATTAAGAACACTATCAAACATGTTCAGAGTTTCGGTGACACCCAATTGCACACCTGTTCTTACTTTGTACATGTACCTATATTTTGCAGGATGTCATTTTTCGAGAACTATTAAGGAAATCTGCAAAACTATCATAAAGCCCAACATACTCACGAAAGATAATTTTTTATTTAAGTTAACGGAGAAAAAGATAAGAAGAGAAAGAAAAGTATAATTTAACAATGCTTTGGCCGTTTCTTTTGAATGCTGTCTCTAATAAATATGCATTTCAATTTACAAATCTGCCATAATCGATGTATAATTGTTGCTTAGCCATTTTTTCCTTAAATACAGACAAGAGTACATAGTAGTATTAACAATAGACTATAACGAAAAATGGTTTCTAATGCGTGGGACAGAGTTCATAATCTTCTTTAACCCATAAGGTTGCAAGTCACTAAGTTTCTGAATTCCCCTCACTAAGGTTAAGTCTATGAGCGTTCGATGCATTCGTAAAATTAAAATATCTTCTCAGGAAATTAATATTTTTAACCCTTTTTCTCCTGTGTACTCATCTTAAAGGATGCTTCTGTTTTTCTTAGTTTTCAAACTAGATCTAAAATATATATTTAATTTGTGAAATGTTAAAATCTTACTCACAGTTCGTCAGCTTTTAACATATAAAAAATGAAATTAAGCATAAATTTTAGAAATATTTTTAGAACTAAGAAAAAAAAAATACACATCATTTAAGAAGAATGTAAAGAAAAACGCAATTAAAAACATTACTTTCCTGAGGAGATATTTTAAATATACGAATGCATTCTACGCGCAAAGACTTAACATTAGTGAAGGAAATTCGATAATTGACTGACTACTAGCCTTAACTTTTGTTAGTGGTCACACAGACTGCTGCTTCTTTTCAATTTTCACAGTTTAATTTGCAATTTTCAGCTTAACCATATAAACAAGGACGGATCCAGCTTACCATTTAGAGGGGGGGGGGGGGGGTCATGGATTTCTTTTTTGGGGGGAGTGGGAGGGGGTCGCATCTCTTTATGAGAATTTTTTTTTATATTGAAAGCTATTCTCAAATCCAAACAAACTACTTTTCTGATACTTTCGCGAAGTCATTTTCAATCGTAAATACAAAAAATTTACATTAATATTCGTAAAAATATATAATTCACTGATTTTGTTCAGATACCAAGAAATTAAAGAGTTTCCATTTTCTTAAAAAGGAAAAGATTCATTCAGAAAATGTTGTCAAAAGTTAGCATTTTTAATCAAGTTTTACTAGTTGACAGACACAAAAATGTCATAAGGGAACAATTGACTGTCACTTCCGGAAATTCAATTTAAAAAGTCTAACAATTGTCAACGATTAAATATAGTAAAAATTTATATTAAATTTTAGAGGTAAGAAAATCGTACACATTGGCAGCTATGTGATTCTATTAGTGTCATGAAACTGCAGGTGTAGCCTCTTCTTTCTGTTCAAAGTATTAAAAAGCTTTTTCAATGGAACTTATACTTTTGGAATGAATCATTTTCTTCTGATGGGTTGATGGATACCATTATTATGAAACAGCCATTAAAAATGAAGTGTTAGGTGAAGATGAAAGAGCAGCCGTAAAAAGTTAGAACTCTGATTTTCTGGTCAGAATGGGGGAAGGGGACATGGCCATCATAAAAAAAATAAATAAATAAATAAATAAAAATAGGGCCATTTTTTTCCCTTTCTGACCAGAAAATCAGAATTCTTCAGTCCATCAGAAGAAAATAACTCAGTTAAAGCGGAAACTCGGTTAAGCAGGACTCGGATAATCGGGACTCTACTGTGTATATTTCATTTTAAAAATGTTCTTTAGAATATTTTTGTTGGTGTTCAGAAGGGGGTCATGACCCCCATGACTTCCTCTTTGGATCCGCCATTACATATGTACTAATAAAATTTTGTTTTGTTTGGAGACGTAGTATTATCGCTAGAGAATTCTGAATAGGTGAATTCAAATTATAACAATGTCCTGTACAAAAGATTTAGCACAGAAACCGTATTCTGTGAGTTAATCGAGCCTTTTATTTATCATTCGACCATGTTGCCACCGAGAACGCTCACAGTAGCTCCGCAATAATTTCTATTACAGCAGTTATGAGCCAACATTAGTCACGCGAAGAAATGCGCATGCTAATGTTAAACCTATGGGTGGTTTTTTTTTTTTTTTGTAATCTCTCGCTTGCATTTTAATATTTTTAAATTATTTTTTTTGTCTAAGATATCCGAGGTCGATATGTAACCTAGCTATTATATACAGTGAACCAAAAAAAAAAAAAAAAAAAAAGTTGGACAACAGCTTTTACTGATTTCATTGTTTAATTATTTTGCTCTATGTTGTTCTTTAAAAGTAAAAGTTTATTTTAAATAATAGCAATTTTTAAGATGATTTACACAGTTTTATTTTACTTTAATAAAACTTATATCTAAATTATAAATTTATAAAACGTGGTGATGATATAACATTCAGCACCAAATAAAAACTTGGACACTTACACAATGTGCCAAAAAAATAAAAAAAACACTTTTATATTTAAAAGAAAACCATTTAATATTTCTTATGATGTTCTTTTGCTGCTATTACAGCTTGTAGCTTCCCATTCATCGAAAAGGCCAGTTTTTTGGTTAAATATGATGGTACATTTTGCCATATATTGAGAATAGCAGTTTTTAATTCATTTTTATTCTTAATCTCCTTTTCTAATTGTTTCTCCATATAAGCCCACAAATGTCCTATAGTATTTAGATCCGGACTTTGGAGAGGATGGAGTAGCACTTTTTCAATTTCTATAATAACCTTTCCTTTACAGTCCGTTATGCTTAGGATAATTTTCTTGGACCAAAGAATAATTTCCATTTAAATTTAATTTTGAAGTTGTTTCTTGTAAATTTCTTTTTAGAATGTTCAAATACATCATTTTGTTCATTGTATCTTCAATGAACACTACATTTCCAACACCACTAGCTCCCATTGAACCCCATACCACAATGCATCCGCTATCATGTTTTACAGTCACTTTTATATTTGCTGATTTTAGAGCTGTTCCTTTCCTTCGCCATATAAAACGCCGACCATGAGATCCAAAAAAAAAATTAAATTTCTACACATCTGTAAAAATAACAGACTTCCATAATTCTTGTGGCTTTCAACATATTGTTAGCATATTCAATACTTTTTTTTTTACATTTTTGAGAGACAAATATGATTTTTTTTTGTTGTGTTCATGCTCTATAGTCTTTGGAACGTAAAAAAATTTCTTATAGTCTGTGGATACATATTCACTATAGATGCCTCCTTCAACTCTCTGGCTATCTTTACAGCAGAGATTTCAGGATTCTCTTTCACAAATCTCACAATCCGTCTTTCTGTTTGAGACGAGGAAATCTTTTTGGACCTACCACTTCCACTATGTCTTTGCAAAAATCTGTACTTTTAGTATGTATTTATTATGTAATGCATTGTTGAACGTGGCTTTTTCACAGTTTCTGCAATATATCGTATTATTTTTCTGCTCTTTCCATAGTTTAACAATTAAGTTTATCATATCAACAGAAGTTTGCTTTTTTCCCCCTTTTAGGAATTTTTAATCGAGCAAAAGGAAATTTTCACATGTTTCAGTCTTATGACTTTAAATTAGACTCGTGTCAGAAACCCTCTTAAAATTTTTCATGATTGCAGTCCAAAGTAAAAGTGAAAAAAGTGTCAAAGTTTTATTTTGGGAGTGAAAAACGAACAATTTATTTTTAAATTATTTTAAAATTTAATATAAAATGTTATTAAGATTAAATATAACTATTTCAGTCTTTGAAAGAATTATCTTTTGTTTTAATATTGTTAGATTACGTTATCACAACTGGTTAAAACAATATTAAGTAGCAAAATCGAATATTGTTGCTGTCCAATCTTTTTTTTTTTTTTTTTTTTGTTCACTGTATATACTGCAGCTATTCTATGTAAAATAAATCTGTTAAAAATATTAAAATGCAAGCGAGAAATTTAAAAAGAACACACTCATTGGTTTAACATCAGCTTGCGCGTTTGTTCGTGTGACTAGTGTAGGATCTTAAGGGTTAACATAGTTTAACAAATCATGCAAACATATTAATATGCTACTCGGAAAACAAAGCTTAATATTTGCTAGATACTTACACTTTGTCTTGCTTAAAATAAATTTTGTTCACCTGGGCACTTAGCAGGATTCCTCCCTTCTGTAATCTAAAAATATCTGGTCATCCTTAAAACAAATGTCTACAATGGTTGCTATGTGTTTATTAGATCGATAAGTTTGTATGCGAGCATTCTTAGGGTTGCCTATATTTATAAAATTAATCTTCTTTTCTTATACATATGAATTCTTTCTTTCAGTAATTCAATATTGAATAACAGATGCGAAAAAATTCTACTTGAAATTTATACTGTCGAAATATTATTAATATATTTAATAGTAGATTGAAATAGAATAAAAAAATTATTTATAAGAATTATTTACGTATCGGATTATTCTAAAAAAATAAATTCCAATCAGAAAATCGATTTTCTATTTTTGACTTCATTCTAAAGACTGATTTCATAACTTTCGAAATCAATTCGAAATTTATTTCTATTTCTCTTGATGAGGCATTAACATTAATAATGGTAAATTTTTAATGTTGCTTTTTTTTATATTTTTTTTAACGCTAAGAAAAGATATGATTACTCCAACATGACATAAAAAACTTAATTGCGTATATGAAGATACCTTGAAAGTATTATTCACTTCTTAATGTTTTAAAGTTACTCGAAGTAAGTCTATAAAATAATATAATTTTACAGATTTAAAACAGTTTTAAAACCTTCAGTAGCAATAACATTGAATAACAGTGAGTAGTGATAACATTGAATAACAGTGAGTGGTGATAATTTAAATAATGCATGCATTGCAGTGTCACCTGGTTCCTAGTGGACGAATTATTTTGGACTTGGTAAGAGGATTAAGAGTAAGTATTACATCATATGTTTGGCGTTTTCTCAAAATCAGGTTTTCAGCATTTTGCTTTAATGCAAAGTCTTCGGCTTATTGTGTTACATAACTTAATTTAAAGGGCTTGATTTAGAGAAAGCATTTCTATTATAATTATTGTTACATTATGTTGTTGTTGATACAGCTAAAAAAATGTCGTAAAATGTAAATATTTTCTCTGTGATTTTAGACATTAATATGCAAATGTTTATATAGTATGGTTAAAGTTATCAAATTCACAGAAGAAGATTTCAAACTGCACAGTAAATTTCAATAAATAGGGATTCTTTTATATGAATTTCAGTTTTGGTGTTTATGCATATATATAAAAAAATATTTAAAAATATACAACTATTTAAAACGTTATTAGACAAAGATTTTAGCCATATTATAGAATATTATGCGTATAAGGATTCGGTTTAAAAAATATTAAATGCAATCCTCTCCGATAACAGTGGGAAAACCTAAGAGATATTTATAAAAAATAATTTAAAAAAATTGTTGCTGCGATTCAAAATATAAATCAATGCATTTTTAGGTAGATTTTGTAAGAAATGCTACCTATTACATTCTCTCCTATATTAGAATTTCTGAAACATATTTGCAGATCTACGCTGATCATGACCCCTAGAACCCAAAACCAGCCCTAGCTCAAAACTATATATATATATATAACAACCGTTTTGCTTATATCATTGAATTCTGTACTCTTGAAAACATAATTCAATATATAAGTTTTTCAATTATTTTTATCGGTATCCATATTCTTCTTTTTTTCTTCCATATTAATTCTTGTAATAAAGTATAAGGTACTTTATTTTATACATACAGCTTGTATATTATAAGTTTGTGGTATCCATTTTTATTGTCATTTCATTCACAATATTGCGGTTTTTGATGGTGGTCGCTAATGTTTAATTAATGGTTATATATATATATACACTGCTCAAAAAAGTTAGGGGAGCAAGCAAAAAACTGAAGAGAACAGTGCAAGACAGCCATGTGTGGGCATAAAATGGATAGTACACGTGTATCAATGCGCAATACAGAAAAAAAAGACGCAAAAAATTGTAAGGGAGCTTTTGTTCTTTGAAAAAATAAAAATAACATGAAAAGATGGTTTAGGGCAACAATTTGTTTTCATGTAAATGATAAAAAAAGTATTGTTTAGAAATGATGCAAGATTTTTAATATGGCGTGTGGTCTCCTCGAACACCTAAGACTGCTGAACACCTGTTTTACATAGATGCGATGAGATTATCGGCAAGATTTTGGGGAATACTGTTCCACTGCTCAAGTCAAGAACTGCAATCTCCAAGTCCCGGACAGTGAAAGGAGGCTTCGTTCTCGCAGCAATGCGTCATCTGAGTTTGTCCCGAACATGCTTGATCGGATTTAGGTCAGGAGAGCATGCTGGTCATTCCATATGCTCTATTGTTTTAGCTTCAAGCATGTTTTCCACAAGACAAACTGTATGAAGTTTGGCATTATCATGCATGGAAAAAAAGAAATCACTAATTTCTGCAACATAAAATACGACATGAGGTCTCAGGATCTCGTATGTATAACTTCGGATCGTCAAAGTGTCATTTCGAATGATATGCAGGCCCGTACGTCCACCTATGCTGATTCCAGCCAATAGCATCAATCCACCACCCACCTCGTCTTTAATGTGATCTTTCACGATCGAATGTGGGATTATTTTGAGTGCCTCTTTTTCTCCATGCCAAAACACATCAGATGTCACATCCAGACTGAATCGGGACTCGTCTGTAAACAGAATGTGACTCCAACAACGTTGCCTTCAAACTCTATGTTTAGTTCCCTACCTTCTTTGGGCCACACAGTGGCTTGAGGTCAACGGAATACAGACCATTGGCTTACGTGCATGGAGACCACCCTGATGAAGCCTATTTCGGGCTGTTTGGCTGCACACCCTTCGTCCTGTGGCCAAGAACAACTGTGTTTGCAGCTGAGTAGCATTGTCCGTTCCGTCTCGAAGAGCTGTTAACAGGATATATCGGTCATCAGTTTCTGTGTTAGCACATTTTCGACCTTGCACTTGTCGATGACTACCATTCCATGTGTCTTGGAATCAATTCAACAGCCTTTCATGGACACTTCTTGCGAATCCAACAGCGTCCACTACACTTCGTTGTGTTTCCCCAAATTCAACTGTCCCGATAACACGCCAAGTCATGGATTGCGGTAAATCATGTTGTTGTGATATTTTCAAGCCACCTTTTCTCAAAACACAAGCTGAACAATTGAATTTTACAATTGAGGCAGAGAAACAGACGTTTCTGCAAAATCCCGATTTCTGCACTTATCTCCTTTTTCTAGTTTTTGAAGTCATAAACTTTAATTTACATGTAACGTTTTCTTTATCTGTTTTCTACAACACTTTAAATTATGGATGTTTTATTTTACGTTACTTATCGGTGTAAATATTTGCGTAATTTCGTTAAAACCATGCGCTTCCCTAATTGTTTTGAGCAGTGTATATAGATATATACAGTGGTGGAAAATTGGCGCAGAGGAGGAGCCTATTGACACCACTAAATTTTAGTAGAATTTTTCGTCTTATCTAATGACAGTTTTTATTAAGATGAAGAATACCATAAAATATTAGTGGTATCAATAGGCTCCTCCTCTGCGCCAATTTTCCACCACTGTATATATATAGCTCTATCAAAAGTAAATGATTTATGAATACCATGAAAAAAAGGGTGCAAAACAAAAATAGAAATCAATGAATATCCATAACTAAAAAAAAAAAAAAAAAACAATAAACAAACAACTCCTTGCTCTTCGGAAAGTGGGAGGAGTTAAAAAACATGTACCAAAAAATTGAATCCTCAGAGGTTTCGCAAGATATGGCCAACCCACATACTCGAAAAGTGTAAAAAAAAAGTGTAAAAAAAAATCATCAAATAAACCCAAACTTTCAAAAACTTAACGAAACAAAACTGTTTTAAAAACATAAACAGCCAACCAATTCAAAATCAATAGAACTAATTTTAAAGCATAAACAAATTAGAAATTCTTGTATAACTGAATCATTAAGTAATTAAAAACATTGAACATGTGAGAAGTCCATACCCCCACCTTGATCTGTGAAGACTTGAAAAAACTTGATACCTTTAAAATATCCACTATGCTCCACATCTCTCTAGCAGCAGGAGTTGCAAGCAAGGCCAAAATCTACGTTAGATCAGCGTAATCTAGACTTGTCTTTCCGTCATCTTCATAAACATAAATTCCATTCCATGTCACCTCAGTTCCAACTTGACATTCATCAAAATGTATACGTTCTTATGAAGACTTTAGGCTACACCTATCATACATTCAAGCGGTTCCATCGGCATCCATTACAGTGTTTGGCCACTTGGCTGTTGCCACTTCATAAAACTCTTTTCAGGCTGATTTACATAATGAAAAATAAACTGATATGGAAATAAATTATTGTAAAAAAGATTAGCAGTAAATTTAAAAATCTGTGAACTCAAAAATTCTTTACTGCTGCAAATCCTATAAAATCTATTAACTTGTCCCAAAATAATGTTGATGAAAACCCTTTTACTTAAATTTGAAAACCATTGTGGCATTGATTGAGTATCAAAATTTAAAAAATCCCGTTTATCAAAAAGTTTAACTAATATATTATTATCTTTAATTAATAGATCTAAATCCAAAAAATTAACATGCAAACTATCAACAGAAGCCTTATTTAATTTTAAACATGGAGGATAGATATCGTTAATCGATATCAAAAGTTTGTCATCGAATACTATTAAGTCATCGATATATCTTACAACTGCAAAACTCTTATTACTGTTTAAAACATAATTAAATTCATAGTAAAAAAGAAAAAGATTAGCAGCAGAACTCGAAAAATTAGTACCCATCCCAATGCCACATACCTGATAAAAAAGCGAGCCATTGAATGTAATAAAATTATTAAGAAAACAGAAATTACATAAACTCAAGAAAAAATCTCTTTTAATTCCTCGCTCCTCCTCAATGCAAAACAAATCAAATATATTTTTCAATGTATCATAAAGTAAATCTATAGGTATATTAGAAAAAAGATTTTCAAAATCAAAGGTATATAAATTAGTAGGCGTTATGGGCGCTTTTTTAATTTTATTTAAAACCTCATTACTATTGTTAATACACCAAAAATAACTAGTATTTCTATACTTAAACTTCAAAAAACCATAAATACGCTTCAAAAATTTTGTAACTTAAATTTAAACTTTTACCAATGCCTCTTGAATTACAACATATGAATCTGAATTTTATAGGTGTTTTGTGAAATTTAGGAGTCAAAAACAAAAATGGAAAAGTATGATAACTATTAATAGCAAAATTATATGAATACATCTTTTTAGCCTTTTTGGTGTAAGCATTAAATTTGTTAACAATAACAGTGTGACTCAATTTACATTCCTTATAAAATTTACTATTATTTAACTCATTTTTAATTTTGTCAATATAAAAAAGCTTTCATATAATTGCATAATTTGAAGTCGCATTGTCCACAGGTACTATTACAAAATTCTTATGTAAAAATTGAATATAATTTATATCTTCTTTGCTGAGACTATGATAAACATAATCCTTACTATTCAAACAAATCACTATTAACAAAAAAAAATCAAATTCTTTTAATATATGCCACTCCCATTCAGAAAAAGCTTCAAATGAGATGTTAAATTTGTAACATAATTGCATAATGAATTTTTTCAAGTCCCTTTCAAAAATCTGAATAGTTTTAGTAGAAATTTTTTTGGGTAGCAGAAAATTTTTTGGTGCCTGTTTTTTAACTCCTCCCACTTTCCGAAGAGCAAGGAGTTGTTTGATTATTGTTTTTTTAGTTATGGATATTCATTGATTTCTATTGTTGTTTTGCACCCTCTTTTTCATGGTATTCATAAATCATTTACTTTTGATAGGGCTATATTTACTTAGTGCATATAAGAAGTTGCGTTGCGCCTGATGCACTGGGTTGTTTGTTTTACACCTTTTTAAAAGCATTAGATATATATATATATCAGTGGCGTGGCGTCCGGTCATCGCACGATGCGGCGATGACCAAGCAATATTTTAAAACTCTTAATAAGCTTTTAAAACTCTACGATCCAGTTTTAGCAGAACATTTGGAGTTCATGTATAAGTGAAGGTAAGACTTAAAGTTTCTTTTTTGAACATTCAACCATTGAATTTTAGAGTTAATAATTTTTCACCACAAACTTAAATAATTGCGATGACCACCGAAAATTCTCACGCCACGCCACTGATATATATATAGATATATATATCTGCTATTTATCTATCTATTTGTCTGTCTATATAATTTTTTATGGTCACGATGACTTCCATAATTCTGCACAAATGTCTTCTAAACTGATACATATAATCAAGGGGATCTCGGTCAAGTTCGTTAATGGGTAAAATCGGACCAAGGGGGTGGAAATAGGGAAGGGTTTTGTGAAAACAGAAAAAAACTCATAACTTCTTAATTATAATACAGATCAAATTAGTTTAAAGTTATTATTACTTCTAGGAAAAGGGCCAAAAATTTATGTATGACAGACTTTTGATATTAAAAATGGGCTCAAGGGGGAAAAAATAGTATTTTAAGAAGAAAAAAAAAACATAAATTCGTCAATTCAAAACGTATCAAATCCACTTAAATTTATTATAAATCTTCTTAATATTATCTAGAAATTTTACATTGACAAGTTTTTGATCGAACCTATTCTCATACAAAAAGAAAAAAAAAGGGTTTGAAGAAAAATCATTAACATGATTTTGATAAAACCAGCTCTTACAGATAAATGAAATTCAAAAACTCGTCAATAACGGCCAGATAAAATTGTTAAATTAGTTTTAACCCTATACTGATTTAGTTTTTGTTGGTGAAATTAGTACTTAACTTCGAAATCTACCTGTGTTTGTATGTAGACTGAGTCGAGAGGGATTTTTGTCAGCTCGCCTCGCCTTTTGTGACACCGGAACTGGCAACTCTATTCACTCACAAGTAATGACACAAGTAACAAGCTTTTTTTAACACTTTCCAACAAAGTTGAAAAGTGTTTATGACTTCGGTTTGTCTGTCCGTCTGTCCGCGCTCTAACTCCCGTAAATATACTCGGATCGTTCTGAAATTTTTGGATGTTAGTAATCTCTACCATGGCACGAACCCTATTTCAAATGAAGTTTGTAGCACGTTTAGTTAATTTACAGAAACAGTCAAAAGTTTTCCGTTACATTACGGCCTACGGGGAAAAATCGTTTCAAATGATTTTTAATGATGTTACATGCTTTCAAACATAATAAAATTGATATGCATTTATCAAGTGCACTAAAATATGCATTCTGTAGAATATGCGGCGCAAGGAATAGTTATTATTCATTTACAGGGTCACACAAAAGGATTCCGTTACATAATGATATAGGGGTGGAGGGAATTTTTTCCGGCGTATTTCAATTATGTCAAATTATTTCATGTATAGTGAAATTGATATACGTCGCTGAGGTTTACTATAAGTTATTTCATATATAATACGAAGTGCATAGCATTATTTACAGGGACACACAAAAGATTTCAGATACTATATTGTATCCGAAGTACTGCACGTTAGCAATGATTTCTGGAAATGCATTTTTAATTATGGTATGTGCTTTTATGTTTCACTATATGTATGCATTGTATATGGTGTGTATAAATGCTCTAATTGATATACAGGGCTACACAAAAGAATTCGTAATGGTTATTGGGTATGATTGCAAATTGCTTAAAGGTGGTTTTTAAATGAGTTATGCATTTTTACGCTGAACTTAATTTAGTTTACTAAGAAATGTTTGTAGAATATGCATAAAATGATATACAGGGTCACGCAAAGAATTGGATACATAGCCGTCTATAAATGATAATTTCTGGAAATGTGATTCCAGTAGTTTTAAGAGTGTTTTACTTTGAATTAAACTTTAGATAAATAGTGGCGTGTAATAAAGGTACTAGTAAAGGTACTAGTTTCTTTTTTGAACATTCAACCATTGAATTTTAGAGTTAATAATTTTTCACCACAAACTTAAATAATTGCGATGACCACCGAAAATTCTCACGCCACGCCACTGATATATATATAGATATATATATCTTCTATTTATCTATCTATTTGTCTGTCTATATAATTTTTTATGGTCACGATGACTTCCATAATTCTGCACAAATGTCTTCTAAACTGATACATATAATCAAGGGGATCTCGGTCAAGTTCGTTAATGGGTAAAATCGGACCAAGGGGGTTCTAAAGGGTTATAGAAAAGTATACAAGTATGTTTCCATCTATTAGTATAAATTGCTGAAAGAGAAATTTCAACCTGATATATGTTTTCTTGCTAAACTAAATTTCTCCATTATATAATATTTATATCAACCTACAGATCAAATACAGGGCTGTTCAAAAGAATTGGAATACATATTTGCTATGGAAGGTAACTGCTGAAATCAGTTTTTCAAATGTTTTAGGCGTTTTCTAAAATGTTTAATTAGTTCTCTTATATACTTTATTTCCCTAAATAACGAAGTTTTGTTAAAGCATTCAGGAAGTGTTGGAAAGTGTTTGCTTAACGCATGATTTTTCTTACTTGTTTTAGTATGACAACGAGCAGTCAATTTGACTGCCACCAAATATGTCTAATTTGATTTGAATCAGAAATTCCTTTGAAAAAGAGTTAAATATACATACATCACAGAATAGTAAGTTAAATAGATGTGTTAAAAAGCTTTAAATAAAAATTCTATTGTACATTTTTAAAAATAAAAATTGCGTGAAATTTCCGGCATTCATAGTGTTAAAACAGTTTAATTTAGACTCTTTACAACAAATCATGTATCAAATTGAAGGTAAACTAACCTATTTTTTCTTACAAATGTTCAATATGCGCACCTATACTTATACGGCACATATCCAACCTAAAGTCCAATTCTTTCCACACTTTGGTTAACAAGTCCGAAGTAATGGAAGCAATAGCCTCTTCAATTCTGTACCTCCACTCTGGTAAATTATTAGGTGGCGGCGGAATGTAGACACGATCTTTTATAAAGTCCCAAAGGCAAAAATCGCAAGGCTCTAACGGATTTTTAATCTCCAGCCCAGCAATATTGCTTTACGCTCAGGAGTGGCGGTTTTGCGTATATAGCACTGGAAGCGAGTAAATAACAAAGCATTACTCGCGCATGCGCTTATCTAAAACTGTTTCAGTCACTCTTTATTTGTGACCTTGAACCAACGCTACAACACTTACAGTTGATACTATTAAAATTTATAACTGGGACATTCATTAATACCCTGTATCTCCTTAGATTGCCCAGCAATTGCACAAAAAACCCATATTTAGTACTTTCGCATTAATCCCATACCAACAATTTACAGCAAAATTTTTTAATTTAATTATTTCAGTGTATAAGGGCGTAATTCAATTACATGTCTGTTAAATTCCCCATTCACATATTGATATTTATTTGTGAATTTTTAATTTAATAACTATGTAGTATTATACGGAAAGAAGCAAATTCTTAAATATTAACATTGTTTTAAGTGTAAATGAATTGTTATTCTTCCGTAATCGAGCTGCGCATGAGATATATTTTATAAAAATAACGCTTGAAAATTATTTTTAAACAATAAAAAATTTCGATACATTTTACACATGCATTTCAAAATACTTTTCTTTTCCGTACGGCGGCGGTGTAAAAATTGAAAGTGAGTGATGT
Organism: Maratus speciosus; assembly: GCA_963932465.1. Taxonomy (NCBI): domain Eukaryota; kingdom Metazoa; phylum Arthropoda; class Arachnida; order Araneae; family Salticidae; genus Maratus; species Maratus speciosus. The sequence continues at coordinate 387,888,792 of OZ010795.1, read as the reverse complement.
TTAGAAGTTTAAAATATTGCAGTAAAAGACAAAAATTTATTGCTTAGGTGTTGCCACTGTCGAAATGACATGACTTGAAAACATATTTTTATCCAAATTATTATTTAAGACATCATGTTAATTTCCTGAATCTAATGCATAAATCGGTTTCAGATCGCTGTCATCCAATTATTTTTACTGATGGATCACTCATGCCGAGTTGTGTTGGTGCAGCATTTGTGGTATTTTTGAAAAACATAGAGATATTTAATTACAGAATAAAGCTTAATATTAGAAGTTCTGTGTTCCAGACAGAATTGGTAGCAATTCTGGAGGCTATACAGATGCGGACGAACTGAGTTTTCTCATTTTTACTTGTATACAGATGGCTTATCATTGACCAGCGTTTTGCGTCAGCTGTTTCCTTGTGATCAGTTGGTCCTTGACATTTTCACGAACTTGCGTTTATTCAAAGATAAAATTATTCATATAGGATGGGTTAAGGCCCATGTGGGCATCGTAGGCAACGAACGAGCGGATGAACTTGCCAAATCGGTGGTTCTTGACAATACTCATGACAAAGCTGTTGATCTTCCAATTCCTGTAAGTTTTATAAAGCATCATTTTCGTAATAAAAATGTACACGATTGGAAGAACCGCTGGCTTTTAGCGATAAAGGTAGGGATACCTATATGGTTATTCCCGAAGTTAATTTGAATTTTATTTGTTATTCGCAAGTAGCTGCATATTTTGTCTCTGCACATTGTGCGTTCCTTACTTTGCTCCACAAACTGGGAAAACGAGGTAATGATAAATGCACTTGTGGCAAACGCGGCGATGTTAAGCACTATCTCTTTGATAGCTGTTGTGTTTCGGCGGAAAGGTTTGAAGTGATTAGAAATAGGACTATAGAATGGAATGTTAAGAATATTTTCTGTCCAATACAAACTACAAAAAATTATGTACCATTTATAATGATCTAAATGCAAACTTCTCGTTTATTAGATAAAAGTTCTGATGTTTTGACTGATTTTTATAGTCAAGACTTTAAATTTTAGATGCTTGACTTTACTCACGAACTTGTGATTTTTATATTAAGTCTGATTTTACACCAGAACTTCATTGACTTTAAGGTGAAAGTTTATTAACAGGACTAATGCCTGGCTTAGTGTATACTGGCAAAGTTTATTTTCCTGTTTGATAGAGTTTTCATCAAGACGTGTATATCATATTGTAGCTACACAAGTATTGTATATTTTATGTTCATTCTGACAGTGTTCAGTTGGTGATTTTTATTAGCAGACAATTATTATATTGTAATTGTCTATAAAAGTTTGTTAAAATTTAGTTTTACTGACAGACAGACATTTGTTATATTGTGAATTGCCTTTAACAGTTGTTTTCAAGATCTTTTTATGTTTTTTTATTTTTCGTGCTGGGGCACATTTGCTTTGTATTAATTAATTATCTTAGTTAAATTAGGACCTGTTACTTTCCCGGGCCGGTTGCTTTAGTTTGGGTTTCGATATGGTTAGTAGTGGGGAACTTCCACCGGGGAAATAACACCTGGGGCATTCTCACAATCTTTTGACTTTGGGGAAAAAAATCTGGCGAAATTAAACTTGCTAAAATAACATTTTAATCTGATAGACGAATGCCTTAATGATTCAAAATAAAGAAAAAAATGGTCAGCAGCAAAAAATTTTTTTATTTAACTGAGGTTTAAGTTAAACTTGCGAGTTTAATTTTCCTTACCATTTTAACCCTATAAATTTTTATTTTCTTCTAAATTTTTACTTATAATGAATTTGTATAGTACCCACAGGACATTCAAATAAGAAATAATAAAAATGTAGTACTTTTAATACAGAATTTTTGTATAACATTGTCTTAAAGGGGTGTTAAAGAAGGGACGGTAAGGTAAAAAAAGGGAATGGTATAGGAAAAAAGGACGAAATGGTAAAAAAAGGGACGATAAGGATGGAACAGTAAGTAAATTACCACCTATTTTTAGAAAAATCATGTTACGACTAAGTGATAGCCACAATGTTCATTGATTTTTAGAAACAGTTGTTAACATCGGATTAAATTAAATTTTTTTTAAATTTACCTCGAAAAGTGCAGGAATAAACCTTGGGGACGGTAAGACTACCAATAAAGCCACGATGCTTGAAATTGATATTTAAATGCTGATTTAAATTCTGCAGTAAATTTCCTGTCAAAGAATTTTAGACATTCTTTCTCTAGAATACTTCTGCATGAGAAAAAACTTGAAAAAAATTCTGTGGCTGCATCTGGAGTGATTTTCTGTATAATTTTAGAAGAGGGACGGTAAAGAATCTAAAACCCAGGGACAGAGTTTAAAAAATAATAACAACCCTAAAAATGTGTGCAGGTTAATTTTTTGATACATATTTATATAAAACAATAGTTCCAGTTTCGGAAAAAAATTACATCGAATTATTTTTATTGAAACAATTTTATACAGACAGCTCCAAACTTAAAAATCAGTATCAGGGACACGGGACGGTATAGGAGTTTTCTAGGTGTTTGGACCCCCCACATCGTCCAAAACTTATTTATCTCGTTAATATTGATCTGCAATCATGTAATGGGATGTTCTCCAGTATATGAAAGGGAAAAAAAAACCCCACAAAAAGCGTATTAAAATAAAAATTATTATTCAGGGACATGAAAGTCAAAAGATTGTGAGAATGCCCCACCTATACCAAATTTTGGTAGGTACCCCGGTGGGTGATCTTGCCCTCTTGTCGAAATGACGTCATCGTTACTCGCGGATATGTTTTTGTTTTATAATATAGATAATTCACCTTAGAAGAACTAACTTAGTCATTTTATTTTTAGAATTTTTATTAAGAAAATAATTTAAAATTTATATCAAATATATAATTTTTCACTTCTATAATGTTACAAAAACTCGATATGCAGCGATTTTACAATTTTTATTTAAAGTTGTACCTTATAATAAATTACCTTTTTTGGTAACAAAATTACAAATGTGAACTAACATAATAAGCTCTATATCTATGCAAGATGGAAGATAATGATAAAAAAAATATTAAATTTAACTTTGTGTTAACAAACTTTTTATTAATAAACGCTGTATTAATTAATTGGCAAAACATTTTATTTTTCGTTAGTTATTTAAAGAGCTACTAATCTATCTATCTATATATATATATAAGTCAATTGTCTGTGGGTAAAGACAGACCATGAACACCTACTGCCACCCAAACACGGTTGTAGTGATTAGTAAACTCTTGGTCTCCTGCTGTTAGTAAGGCAGTTTGGTGGGTGGAAGTGGGGGATTACAGGAACACTCAAAAGAATTTTATTACATTATGGCCTATGGGGAAAAATCATTTGAGATAGTTTTGAATCTTTATCTCCATCTATAAAAGATCCAGCCCAAATTACTGAACCTAGAAGCATAAAAATTGGGAGGAAAAGAGCACTAAAGACGTATTTTTGAAAATTCTCTTTCTAAAGGGGTTAAAAGGGGGGGAGGTCGAAAATTTTAGAGCATGTGACCATATCTCAGCAGCCGTTTTATAAAGGAACGTGAAATTCCAGAAAATAAATTTATTAAAAAAATAATTGAGGACGCATTTCAGCGATTTTAGAAATTCCCCCACAAAAGGGGATTAAAAGGGGGGGGGGTCGAAAATTTTAGAACATTTTCCATACCTCACCGCCGTTTGAGGTAGGAGCGTGAAATTCCAGAAAATAAATCTACTAAAAAAACAATTAAACATGTGTTTCAGCGTTTTTAGAAATTCACCCTTAAGGGGTTTAAAAGGGGGGGGGGGTGTCAAAAATTTTAGAACATTTGGCATATCTCAGCAGTCATTTTAGGTAGAAGCGTGAAATTAAAGATAACAAACATACTTAAAAATAGGTAAATACATTTCATCTTTGTTAGATATATTTCGTTTGATTCAAGGTTCTTTCAGAAAAATCCACCAGCGAAGCGGGCGAAGTCCGCTAGTTACTAATATAAAAATAATTGTCATTACTAATACTAAATCGAATGTTTGTGAGAATATCTGCTACATATTATAATTTTGAATATAAATTATTATTGGCAGACATTTACCAAATAAAGTATGATACTGAGGTCTATTTTTAAATAATGCAGACGTTTGAAAAATTAATAAAAAATGTATTTTTTTATGTATTACGGTAAATTATTCTGTTATAGAAAAACTATTTATCTATATATCTTCTATATGCAGACTATTCGTCAATTCTTATTGGCAACAATTTTTAAATTATTTAAATTTGTCATAAACATATATGTGAATTATAGCAACTGAAAATTTGTTATAATAACAAAAATAAAACTTTTATACTTCAAAAAATACATGTCATTTTTAAGACGAATTCATGCCTATTCTGTCCGGAGTTTTCTTTACAAAGTTAAGCCATTTAAAAAAAAAGCTGCAGCCTTTTATACTTTTTGCAGGGCCGTTATTTTCAAAGGACAATTTCTTGTGGTTGGTTTCTACAACCTTTGCAATGGAAATAACTTTTGGGTAAGGTTTCTGCAAAATTCACAAAATAAATCAAAAATTTAGATAATTGTATTTAGATAATTGTTTGAAAAATGTGGTATTCAAAAAATGAACCGACTGGGTGCCCCCTGTAAAGGCTTTGAAATTTAAAATTTTATTTTATATATTTGTTTAAGGTCTTTATTGCTTAAAATTCATTACACTGAATTTCATGAAAATAATTTAACGAAAGTAATCTTTAAACATAAAATACATTTTATTATGTATCATTTAATATATATAAACATATTTAGGTCTTAAAAATGCTTTTCGGTTATTTTCAAATGTCTTTCAATAGCCTTTGACATTAACTGGCTTCTAAGATATTTCGAATATATGTGATAAATTTTTCTCTACAATCTCATTTGAATACATTATAAAAGTAAAAAAACTCATAATATTTTCTCAATTGAATTCCTTTTTTCTCTCTTTGTCAATATATCATTAAAAAAGCACGCTGCAGTTTACTATATTCGTCAAAATAAATAAATGAAAAAGTGACATGGTTTAAGTGCTTTGAAAATAAAAAGTAAAGAGAAGGGGAAAATATATATATGCATGAGATCTATCAAAAAGAAATTCCAGAAGAAAATATTCAAAAAGTAGATTAAAACATATTTTATGAAAAATTCAATGCATGTTTTTCTAATTATACACCAGAATATTTTTTCCTAATTAGATAAAAAAAAAATTACAGCTTTTAATACCGAAATTTTCAAATGAAAAAAAAATCATTTATAGAAAGAAATGCGCATCTCTCTCAGTGTTATGTCAAGCATATTTTTATAAGTCAATATTTCCGTACTTAAAATAATAATATAAGTAAGTAATAATATAATAAAAATAACAATTATCAGAAGAAATACGAACGCATTCTTTGTCTTACATGAAACTGCGTTGGATTTTAGAATATTAAAAAGATCATTTTTGTAATTATATATTAAAAGTAAATAGCTATAGAACACTGTTTGAGTAATATATAATTTTTGAAATTAATAAAAAAAAGAATTGTAACCTATAAATTATTTAACACAAAATCGTTTTCTGGAAGCTTTAAGGCTGTTCTCAAATCCAAAGGAACTACTTCTTGACACATTTTTAATTTTTGACACATACATTTGTTCGGAAATGCATGAAATTGTTAGATGTTTTTATTTAAAAACTACGTCATCAAAAAGGGTTTTCCTTATTTTTGTAAACGCACAAGATCATTTAAAAAATATTGCCAAAGTTAGTGTTTTGAACCGAATTTCCTGACGTGATCCTGCTCTAGAGAAGAAAAACGGTCATATATTAGGGCTCCTTATTATAAGCTGCTTATAACTCCATAAGTAATTTATTTATCAAAAAATGAAAAACTCAATTCGATTCAAAATCGCCTCAATAATCAGACCGGCCAAATTCATGCATTTACGATTAAAAATGTGTGATAAAGTTTTGCGTCGTTGAGCAGAGGATTTGAGAAACGCCTTAAGGCTGTTCTCAACTGCTCTGCTCAGCAAGCGCAAAACGCTTTGACACATTTACAAATTTATTTTTGAACGGAAAGATATAAAATTGGAAGGCGTGACAAAGAAGCGATTTGGAATCGAACTGCGTTTTCCATTTATTGATCAATCAATTACCTATTGGGTTATAAGCGATTTTGATCACGTGACAAACGCGTTTTTCACCCTTTTTTGAATGGTTATTCTTCTTTCGCGCGCAAATTCAGTTCAAATCACCCACTTTGATCCTATTTTCTGAAAGATCTATTTCATTTGCAGAAAAAAAAAACGGAAAAAACAGTTCAATTACATAGTTTCTGAACAACAACACCTTCTACTTTCATGCATTTCCGAACAAAAATAAATTAAAACTTATCTCATAAAGTTGCCCTTTTGGATTTGAGACCAGCGAATTCAAAGTTAATGTTCGTTCCACCATGATAGTTTTTGAGTTATTTCTCAAAAACTACCCGCATTGCAATCTGTTTCTTTTTTTCGGGTACTGTACAAATATGATTTCTTTCTATGATGCGGGTACTTTTATATAAATGACATGACGTTTTCCTGGAGATTGAAAACAATGAACAAGTCAGTGTTTTAAAAATTAAAATAAGTAAATAAACTGTTCTCATTAGGAACAGATTGAAACTCCTTAAACAATTAACAAATTCCCGAATAAAAGATTTGAAGTATTTAAAATATGCGACTCTCAAGAAGAATTGCGCAATTTTCGTACATTATTTACGAGTTTTAAAATAAGAAAATGGAAACAAATGGATCGGAAGTTGTAAAGATATTTTTAAATTAGTTTCGGTGAATAAACGAAAGTATTTCCTTTGTGCGAATTGGAATTCAAGACTATTTACAAGAAAAATGAAAGAAAACTTCTTTACTGAATTTTGCACGTATAAATACTTTTCAGAAACATATTGATTAAATTAATTTTTCACAATATCGTTTATTCAGTAACTACTTAAAAAAGAATTATGAATATGACATTTGAAAAATTCGAACAAATCTTGATTTTTTTTTTCAAAATTAAAATTAAATTGTGTTGTTTCGTTAGTTTAGCATTACACTGTTAAAAGTTTTAGTCCAAAGATAAAGCATGCGATGGTTTAAAGTAATAAGAGGAACCACAATACTGTCTTTTAGGGGCTTTCGTGATTATATACGAGCACCTATAGTCGTCGTCTGATCTGTCCGTCTGTCCGCATATACGAGCACAAAAACTACACAACTGAACTATTTTAAATTTAACATATACAGTGAAACCTCCCTGCGCGACCACCTCCATTAAGTGACCACCTCCCTGAACGACCATTTTTTCATGGGACGATATTTATTCTCATAGGCTCAATATTAATTTTAGCTCCATTCAGAGACCATCCCAGTTGAACTCCCTCCATGAACGACCCATTTCTTTCAAGAAAATGAAAAAAATTTCCTTTTTTCCCTGGTCGCTTGAAGAAGGTTTTATTAGAAAAATAATTCCGGAGAGCGCATTATTCATCAAACTTCTAAACTAAGTTTAGAATTTTTTTTTCTTTCGGTAACTTTTAAGTGTTTAAACAACTTTGTGCCTTTTTAGGCAATGAATTTAACTCTGATGACAAATTAAGAATGGCAGTCAATAAACTCCCTGCCCTATTCTGTCAGGAAACTCTCAAAGAAATAGATAAATTAATGAAATCGTCATTATTTGTTCCTTTCCAAAATAAAATTGCATTCATTTACTGAACTTCGAAATAAAAGTTATAAAAGATAAAACTGTAAAATCAAAGCAAACGTCAATGTATTCATTTTTTAAACTCTGCAGTAATTAACTTATGTAATTAACTTTTGTTTTGATACTTAAATATTCATATTTTTTCCTAATGTAAAAAATAAATTTTAGTAACATTAATTGTTACCTTTTTCAACAATTAAAATCTAGATTTAAACATGACCTTCATTAAGAGACCACCTCTCGGAGCGACCAATTTTTATTGGAACGGAACGTGGCGCTTTAGAGAGGTTTTACTGTATAATCGTTGGAGAATTTTGTTGAGTCATTTCAAATTTTATGAAAATCAAATCAAAACTTAAAAAGTTATTAATAAAAGTTTTCTTCATTCTATTAAATCCTATCCTACGTAATTAATTCAATGATATCCCGTGATAGGTAATGATTCTAGGTTGTCATGGTGATTACGTCCTATTTAAGATGGAGTCATATTATTTCAGTATTACTGAATATAATATACAGAATCGTAATAAATTTTGTATTCATGCATTTTTGCGTAAACGTGCAACATCTATTGCACCAAGATCTGAATATTTATAAATCTAGTTGTTTTATACACCTCATTTGCCACGTTTGGCGTACAATTTTCGAATTGTTAACTTTCAAGCTATCTTCGTGGTTCAACCTCGGAAACGATTTCAACTTAAAAAAAATCGTGCGTGAAGCATAGATTATGAAACACTTTCCAATACTTCTTCAGAATACTCTAATAAATCTTCACCGTTTAATAAGATGAAAGATGATGTCGAGGTAAACAAGTTAGAAAACGTATAACACATTTGAATAACCAATTTCAGCAATTACTATCTACATTCGAAAAAATATCCGAGTTCTTTTGTGTAGCTTTATATATGATATATAGATTTGTATATATGTGAATATAAGATAAGGAATGAGCTCACTAGGCAGTTAGTAATAGTAATAAAAAGAAAGCCCATAGCGACAATCCGACTAGTCCGATTCAGCAGATCTCTTTGTAATAAATGTACCTAGAGTCATCTAAAAATGGAGCAATCAAATCAATATTTCTGTCATAACACAAATGAAGCTTGTTCAACAATATTTTCTTGTTAAAGTGTAGCAAAATCAGCTATTATTTTGGTATAAATAGTGTTGAAAAAGCCATTTTTTAGGAAACTTTAGAGCCTAAAAAATAAAAAAAGATAAGAAAGCACACGCAGATAAACATATCTTTTTGGATTTTAGTGAATTTTAAACGGAATCACTTTCAAAATGAGCTTCAGCAGCAAGAGAATTATTTGTAGCAAATTAAGTATAAGTTAACTATTTAATATGCAAATTAGTCAACATTTCAAATCACAATCAGATTGGGAAAAAATTCCAAGTTTTAGTTTATACTATTCCTTGATTATTGAATTAATAATTTCATAATCGATAGGCAACTCTTGAGAGCTTCCAAAAAACGAGCATCATTTCCGTCTTTTAACAGCGAATGATTGATTGTCAGTGTCCATCTACTAATAGCATTGTTGTCGACCTTCCAGTTTTCTCTAAATCGAAAAAATACAATATGAGCTCGAAAAATTATTTAATGAAATGTTCCTTGTTTTTATGCGCTATTAATTAACTTGTTTTATTTAAGAAAATTTCTGATTGTATTTTATTTGAACACTGTTAAAAATCCGTGTTGAAATGTTGCTGCGTTGAAAGATAAGGCCGTTTGATCGTACATAGAAGTTTTATTTACAGAGGGTCAATCACACATTCAAATCAGAGAATACAGTGAGGCACAAAAAAAAGTAACCTATATTTATAACATTTTGAAAGGATTCTAGGAAGGCCAATAGGACCCTTTAATAAGACAGCCAATAGAAATTGCTAATAAGAGAACCAATCAGTTTTATTTAAGTTAATGACGTGATAGAACCGAAATCAAATGATTTAATGAAATGTAATGTGCAATTACATCACTCTAACACCCGCCCTTAATCGCACATCTAATCTTAAATTCTAAAATTTAAATTTTGAAACTACATAATTTGAAAAGTTCATAAAATTTTGTTTTAGGAAGTGCTTTTGTAAGCATGTCAGCAATTTGATCTTCAGTAGAAATGCATTCTACTTTAATATCATTTCTACTGACAACATCGCGAAAAAGTTTCAACTTAATATCGATGGAAAAATGCACTTAATACATGATTGGTTATCTTCATATACTGTAAGATTTTTAACACCCACAATTTCATTGGCGATACCTTTGATTCATAAAAGATCTTGAATTCCTTTGCTCAGGGCATTTACTTCTGCCTCTGTACTTGACAGTGCAATACTCTTTTGTTTTTTTACACACCATAACACAGGATAATTACAGAACATAATAATATAACCAGAGACAGATTTTCTGTCATTTGAGTTTGAACCCCAATCAGCATCAACATAAAGAGAATGATTCGAATCACTTAAATTTCTTTTCTTATAATTAATTTTGAATTTAGCAGTACCTTTCAAATATCTCAAGATTTTCTTTAAAGCACACCAGGCAACATCAGTAGGTTGTTCCTGATGTTGACTTAAGCAGTTAACTGAAAATAAAATATCAGGTCTAGATACGTATGCTAAATAGAGTAAAAAGCCAACCAATTCCCTATATGGCCCATTAAAGCGATTACCTTTTGCAAAATTAGCAGCAGTCGCTTTAGTTTCAATGGGAATGGAACTGGGATTACAGTCCAACATTTTGAATCTTTTCAATAACCTTAAAATATAGGACTCTTGATCTAAATATAAACCGTCCGATGTAAATTCCATTCGGATACCTAAAAACTCGGATTATTTTTCTGATTTTGACATCTGAAATTCTTTAGATAACATATCATTAATAACATTAATTTCTCGAACTTGTAAACCTGCAATCAACAGATCGTCGACGTAAAGAGCCATAAATATTTTGTTTGAATTTACATGTCTTATAAAAATGCAAGATTCAAAATTAAGTTGTTTGAAACCTAACTTAATCACAAAATTGAGAAATTTTAGATACCACTGACGTGGGGCTTGCTTCAAACCATATAAACCTTTATTTAGTTTACATTTTCTACCAGTACTATGATGATACCCCTTAGGTTGATCCATATAAATATTCTCATTTAATTCCCCATTTTAGAAAATCAGTTTTAACATCCAAAACAAAACATTGAAAATTTCATTTAACATAATAATAAACACTAAACGTAAAGCAGGCATCCTTATAGCAGGTGAAAATGTCTCAGTATACTCCACTCCTTCTTTCTGCATGAACCCGCGAGCTACAAGCCTTGCTTTGTACTTACCGTCTCTCTTTTTCCGCAGCACCCACTTGCAGGAGCTAGCATTCCTGTCTACTGGCAGCTCTTCTAAATTCCACACTTCATTTTCTCTCATGGACTCCATTTCTTCGTCCATAGCTTCTTTCCACTTTTGTTGTTCGTTGTGAGGCAGAGTACAAATGTCATAATGTGTTTCTTCTTGAGTAAGCATTGCTTCATAAATTTCGATGTTTCTTTTCTCTGGATGATTTTCTCGCACTTTCTTCGGCCGGATTTTCAATTTTTTCTTTAGATGGCAAGGAACTATCGATTGCACTTTCTTGAAATTGGCTTTCGTCATCAGGCTCATTTTCATTGATGTTTCGGAATACATGTTCAAAACCATTGGAAGTTTTCTTATCTTCGTTACATTTAACATTTTTGGATATAATGATGCGTTTTGTTATGGGATTTAGTAAGCGATAACCCATTGATGAATATCCTATAAAAATCATTTTCTTGCATTTTTCATCTAATTTCTTCCTTTGATTATTAGGTATCAGTGTATAGGCATCACAGACAAATACTCTAAGATTCTTCAAATCAGGATTATTTTTGTGCTTTAAATAATATGGAGTGCAATTGTTAATGGATGCATTAGGCAGTCTGTTATTTATGTAGGCGGTAGTGAGAACTGCAAAACCTCAAAAACTTTTAGGCAAATTAGCTTCAAATAATATCGCCCGCCTTTTTTCTAAGAGACTTCTACTAGAGCGCGTTCTGATACACCATTCAAACATGGAGTATATGGTGGTGAAGGATCAATAAGAATGCCAGCTTCATTTGCAAATTTAAAAAATTCACCATCAACATATTCTTTCGCGTTGTCGCATCGAATTTTTCTTACTGTATAGGATGAAGTTTACAGAAACTTTTAAGTTCACTTGCTGCATCACTCTTTCGTTTAAGCAAGCGAACTTCAGTAAAACGCGAATAGTCATCTATTAAAGTCATGAAATATTGCTCACCTGCAAAAAGTCTTGGGTACTATAGTTCTACATATGTCCGTGTGAATCATCACCATTGGTTCGGATTCTCTTTTCTGGGGCCTTTTCCAACAGGTGTTGCACATAACTTTGAGTGCGTACCTATTTCACAAAAATTGGTTGAAGTTGGCAATCCTAACAGTTTCAGGATTTGATTGCACGAGTGCCCACATCTTCTATGCCAGAAATCGCTGACATCAATATTTGAGTTGAGAGCAGTTTCACTTTGCGGTAAAAAATCACTCACATATTGACCGCAATTTTTCCGACGGCCAAACAATAAACTTTTGTTTTCTTTTTCAATGAAAACTTCTTCATTTTTGAAGATAACACAAAATCCAGCCGTCTCTATATTTTTCACTGATACTAACTGTCCGTTTAAATTTGGAACAAAAAGTACATCCTTTAAAATAATTTGTACGTTATCAGATATTTCACCGCGAAAGTCACCAATACCTTGAATTTCCAGAACTGCAGATTTTGAAGCACATTTAATAGTTCCTGTTGCTGGTTTCAGTGAGCTGAACCATTCCTTCCGCGAACACATATGGGAAGTTGCACCGGAATCAATGATGAATTTATTGTTATCTAAAATTCCTGCTGCGAAATATATTTCGTAAGATGAATGTTTTCCGTCCGAATTTGTTGTAGGACTAAATTTCGAATATCTGCAGTCGCGCTTATAGTGGCCGCTTTTCCCGCACTTAAAACATTTAGAAGTCTTCATTCTATAAAATTTTGACGTATGGCCTCTCTTTTTGCAAAATTCACAAATCATTTTCTTATGTGCAGCGAAGATTTAACGCAATAATTTTTATCACTATTCTTTGAGTCATTCATTAATGCTTCAGCATCTATTAATCTTTGAGTTACGAATTCTAAAGTTAAATTGATACTGGTTTTATTTTCTAACGCAACTTTAATCGCCTCGTAATCTTTCGGTAAGGACATCAGAATGTACACAATAGAATCTGTATCACCTACCTCAGCACCAGATATCCGTAACTCCGTATTTAATTTTAGAATTTCATCGATATGTTGTCTCATTGGAGTGTCTTTATTCTTTCTCATTGTGGCTAGTCTTTTTCGAATTAGTATTTGATTAACAGCCCCTTTAGTTTCATACGTACTTTGAAGACTTTTCCATACTTTGCACGCCGTATCTTTTCTTTGAAGCAAAGCTAAAATCGATCATCTAGAAGCGTTAGCAATAGCGCATAAGCCCTTTTTGATTTACTTATTTCTTCAGTTTTTGATAAATCTGCTTCTATTTCACCGCTAAATAATCATCCAATTCTTTTGCAGAAAATATTGCATTTACCCTTTTGCTCCATATTGGAAAGTTATTGCCTTCAAATGCTGTGACTGTATATTCTTTTCCGTTTAAAGCCATTACTTGTATTTTCTCACTGAAGAAAGAAACTCCCGAGCAATAAATCCTAGTGTGATTGACCTACTTTTGCGATCAACGTATTGAAAATATTAAGAAGGACGGAGAGAACTTTCTCGCAAACCACGCTCTGCTGTTAAAAATCCGTGTTGAAATGTTGCTGCTTTGAAAGATAAGGCCGTTTGATCGTACATAGAAGTTTTATTTACAGAGGGTCAATCACACATGAAAATCAGAGAATACAGTGAGGCACAAAAGAAAGTAACCTATATTTATAACATTTTGAAAGGATTCTAGAAGGCAAATAGGGCCCTTTAATAAGACAGCCAATAGAAATTGCTAATAAGAGAACTAATCAGTTTTATTTAAGTTAATGGCGTGATAGAACCGAAATCAAATGATTTCATGAAATGTAATGTGCGATTACATCACTCTAACAAACACTTTAAAAAAAATGGCAGCTATGCATTGGAAAATATGAAAAAAAATTATGACACATTATAAGAAAAAATGAGATTTTGAAGGAAAATGTGATTTGCTTAGATTAATAACTCCACAAAATGTGTTATGATAAAAATAAATATGTGCTATATTGTTCATGGCTTAGGCATCTGATGACGTCATTCAACACGTCTTATTCCATCTAATAACAATATTCTTTTGACATCAAAACAACACAATGTCAATCAAACTTACAATAAATTGCTTGACAGAAGAGGTATTTAGAGTGAGTAATAGTATTAACTATGAGTCTGCTCTTGGATATATAAATCTACATGAAAACTTTATTGATAACAGCGTTTAAAACCTCTTCAGGGGAAAAGTACTTCTGCTGCTAAAATATTAAAATGATTGAATGATACCGGGATTTATGAACAAATTTATATCAAAGTATGTAAAAGTTTTCCTGCGCGTACATTATACAAAGAAAAATTTAATTCCAAAATTGTGGTGCCATTGTGGCATTTGGAAATTAAAATTAAGTGGTATATAGATCCGAACCTAAAATATTTGTTTGAAAATTCAGAAATATGACCGAACCAAATATGATAACCGACAAAAATATTCTAAAGAACCATAACCCGATCCAAGAAAGACAAAATAATTTCCGTGAATACGTAACCTGACCCGAACCTAAAAATTCTATTAGAAAAAACCCGAAATCTAACATGAACCAAATCTGAACCCGACAAAAATATTCCAAAGAAACATTACCCGATCCGAGCAAGACAAGATAATTTCTGTGGACACGCAGCCCGATCCGAACCTAAAAATTTAGTTTGAAAAGAACCCGAAATATGGCCCGTACCAAATAAGATAACCGACAAAAATATTCTAAATAACAAAACCCGATCCGAGCAAGACAAAATAATTTCCTTGTACTCGCAACCCGAAGGGAACCTAAAAATTTCATTTGAAAAAAACCCTGAAACCTGACCCGATCCGAATCCAACAAAAATATCCCCAAGTACTATAATCCGATACGAGCAAGATAAAATAATTTCCGTAGACACGCAACACGACCCGAACCTAAAAATTCCATTATAAAAACGCAAAATCTGACACGAACCGAATCTGAACCCGACAAAAATATTCTAAAGAACCCGCTGCGAGCAAGACAAAATAATTTCTGTGGACATGCATCCCGATCCGAACCTAAAAATTTAGTTTGAAAAACCCCAAAGTATGACCAGTACCAAATATGATAACTGACAAAAACATTCTAAAAACCATAACCCGATCCGAGGAAGACAAAATAATTTCCGTTGATACGCAACCCGACCCGAACCTAAAAATTCCATTTGAAAAAAACTGAAATCTGACTAAAACCAAATCTAAATCCAAAAAAAAAAAAAATATTCCAAACATCCATAACCGGATCTCAGCAAGACAAAATAATTTCCGTCGGCGTGCAACCCGATCCGAACCTGAAAGTTCTACTTTAAGTTAACACGAAAAGTACCCGAAATAAAAATACCTCAAGCCGCACCCCGATACGAGCAAGGCAAATTAATTTCCGTTTACACGCAATACGACCAGAATCTGAAAATTCCTTATGAAGTCAAACTGAAACCCGACCAGAACCCGATCTGAAAATTACAAAATTATTTTAAAGAACCGTAACCCCATCCGAGTAAGACAAAGTTGTTTCCGTAGGCACGCAACCGGATCCTAACTTAAAGGTTCCATTTGAAGTCAATCCAAAATCCGATCACAACCAGGTTTCGAATTGTGTTCAGTTAGAACTTTCAGGTTCGGATCGGGTTGCCGGTCGACGGAAATTATTTTGTCATGCTCGCATCGGGTTATAGGTCTTTGGAATATTTTTGTCGGGTTAAGATTTGGTTCGGATCGGGTTTCAGGTTGACTTCAAATGGAATTTTTAGGTTCTGGTCGCATTGCGTGTCCACGGAAATAATTTGTCTTGTTCGGGTCCGATATGGATTTTTGGAATATTTTTGTCGGGTTCAGATTTGGTTCATGTCAATTTTAGGCTTTTTTCAAATGAAATTTTTAGGTTCGGATTGGGTTGCGTGTCCACGGAAATTATTTTCTCTTGCTCGGATCGGGCTATGTTTCTTTGGAATATTTTTGTCGGATTCAGATTTGGTTCATGTCAGATTTCAAGTTATTATCGAATGAAATTTTTAGGTTCGGTTCGGGTTGCGTGTCCAAGGAAATTATTTTGTCTTACTCGGATCGGGTTATGGTTCTTTAGAATATTTTTGTCGGTTATCATATTTGGTTCGGGTCATATTTCGGAATTTTTCAAACAAATATTTTAGGTTCGGATCGGGTTGCGTGTCCACGGAAATTATTTTGTCTTGCTCGGATCGGGTTATGGTTCTATAGAATATTTTTGTCGGTTATCATATTTGGTTCGGGTCATATTTTGGAAATTTTCAAACAAATATTTTAGGTTCGGATCGGGTTGCGTGTCCACGGAAATTATTTTGTCTTGCACGGATCGGGTTATGTTTCTTTGGAATATTTTTGTCGGGTTCAGATTTGGTTCATGTCAGATTTCGAGTTTTTTCTAATGGGATTTTTAGGTTCGGTTCGGGTTGCGTGTCCACGGAATTTATTTTGTCTTGCCCGGATCGGGTTATTGTTTTTGGGGATATTTTTTGTCAAGTTCAAATTTGGTTCGCATCAGATTTCGTTATATTTCAAATTGAATTTTTAGGTTCTGGTTGGGTTGCATGCAGACTGAAATTATTTTGTCTTCCTCGGATCTTCCTCGGTACTCTTTGGAATATTTTTGTCGGCTTCAGATTCCGGGTTTTTTTCAAATAGAATTTTTGGTTCGATTTGGGTTGCGTGTCCAAGGAAATTTTGTCTTGCTCAGATCGGGTTATGTTTCTTTGGAATATTTTTGTCGGGTTCAGATTCGGTTCATGTCAGATTTCGGGTTTTTTCTAATGGAATTTTTAGGTTCGGGTCGAGTTCCATGCAGACTGAAATTATTTTGTCTTACTCGGATCGGGGTACGGTCTGTTATAATTTATTTTTTGGGTTTTGGTCGGGTTCTGGGTTAATAAGCCCCAAAAAAATCACCCCGATTGGATAATAAGTTGTCATTTTTCAATTAGCCTAACTCTTACTAGGCTCTTTGCAATAAGCCTGAAAAATATCAGTCTAATTGGAAAAAGGGAGATGATTCTCCAATTAGCCCGGCTCTTTGCAAACAGCCTAGGCTGTTTGCAAAGAGCCGGATTTCTCAATTAGCCTACGACATATATAACATACCTGTGCCCTTCAAGCTTAAGAGAGCACATATTTCAATTACTTTGAAAAATATTGCAATTTTAAACTAAAAAATATGTTAGATTGCCATTCAAGTACATTAATTAATTAGACAAAAAATTTAAAATTTCTGCTTTGCTTCATATATTTTATATTTTAGCATTCAGGTGAAAGCGTATATTATCAAAGCTGTTACAGTAGCCTGCAAAATTTAGGTTGTGTCATGCTTTTTAGATTTTGATAATTGACTCTTATGTATATTGAAGCGCTAAATCTGAAAATGACCTACATTTTTTACCATCACGTTAGGAGTTTTTGCAAATCGTAAATTTCAAAGTTAAAAAGTAAAAAAACATGCGTAACTTTGATACATATAAAATAGATGTTATTGTTGTGTTTTTTAACTTCCGATAATTGATTCTTATGCATTTTATAGCGCTAAATCCGAAAATGACTTTCATTTTTAACAATCACGTCAGGATTTTTCGCAAATCGTAAATTTCAAAGTTAAAAGTGACCCACTTCATCGGACCCCTGTAAGGATCCCCAGTATATGCCAAAAAATTGAATAAATTATTGAAAAATTAAAAAAGTTTTAAATCTATTTTACAGTATTAGATTTTCGCTATTTTTTTCTTTTTAACTTTGAAATTTACGATTTATGAAAAATTTGTCGTGATGGTTAAAAACAAAGTTCATTTTCAGATTCAGTGCTAAAAAGTAGGGTAGACCGGGGCACATTTACGCGGATTTTTTTCAATGAATTTTCCAATTTTTATGTTTCAACTTAGGTAATTTTATGGAGACAGTGTTGTTTTATAAAGCAGTTAATAAAGTTAAAATTTGTGTATTCAGTTGTTGCCCTATTTGTGTTTTTAACCGTAATTTTTTTTTTTTTAGGTCCAAGTCTTTTGCGCATCAAGTGGGGCACGTTTACGCATATTATAAGTGAAGTGATACCAAGGAGTAAGTGAAATAAATATTTAATCAAATTGAAATGTTTTATTTGTAACTTAAAACACTGTTTAAAAAAAATTAAAGAGAATTAATTTAAGAACATTTTATAGGCTAAACTGAAAACAAAGGGCTTATTGCTAATTAAAAACAGAAACTATTTAGTCATCTACATTTGTTACAGTTTTACAAGCAAAAAACAACAAGGTATTTCCTTTTTAACAAAGTATTTCCTTTTGCACACTTGTCATGGGACCACCTTTTGCATCTAAGACATTGAACCCAGTCTTGACCTTTTGTGGATTGTTTGTATGATTTCAAACAATAAATACATACACAGTTTTCATCTTCGTCATCAGATTCATTTACTATTTTCTTTATTCCAGAGTGTACAAACTTTTTCACTTTTGCAGTTTTTGGTTTTGTACTTATTCCATTGCTGTCTTCTTGTTCTGCTTCCACAGAAACTAGTAAATTTTTACGTAATTTCTCCTTTTTGAACGTGCGTAAAGGTGCCCCGATGTCAATGCGTAAACGTGCCCGGTCGCCATGTTTGGATTTATTTTTAACGTGCAACAAAAATTAATAACATTTCTGTTCATACAAATACAGTTCTCAAAAAAGGATAAAATTCTGCTAATGTCCATATATTTGTTTATCCTTAACTAAGTATTATTAGTTCACAATAAGTTTCAATAAGTTCAACACAAAATTTACTCTCCTTGACATAAAACAGATTATCCTTTCCTCATGCTAGACCGAAGCTCGACTGATGCTCAAAAACGTGTGAGAATACCCACTAGGGAGCAGCATTAATCTGTCATGACTGGTGGCGCGCCAGTCATAACTCGTTTCGGAAAAAGTGCGCTGCGTAAACGTACTCCATGCGTAAACCTGCCCCGGTCTACATAAAAATCAATTATCAAAATTTAAAAACAAAACAAAACATCCCATCTATTTTAGAGTACCAGATTTTAGCTATTTTTTAATTTTTTAACTTTTAAATTTACGATTTTCGAAAAATCTTGAGCAGATCGTTAAAAGTGAAGCTTATTTTCGGATTCTGTACTAAATAATGCACAAAAATCAATTATCAAAAATTAAAAAACACAACTATCTCCTCTATTTTTTAGTATCAGATTTACGCTTTTTCCCCCTTTTTATCTTTAAAATTTACGATTTGCGAAAAATCTTGAAATGGTTAAAAATAAAGGTCATTTTAGGATTCAGCGCTAAAAAACACGTAAAAATCAATTATTAAAGTTTAAAAACGCAACCATCGCAGGCTTGTGTTATTTATTTATTTGTATGTTTATTAAAAAGTTAAATATTTATTTATAAAATTTTATGCAATTTACCCATAAATACAGAGTTTTATTTTAAATATCAAAGCCTTTACAAAATTGAAAATGCCACAGATTATATGATTTCTTTTCATGTATATGTAATCTGACAATACTTTCTTGACAATACTTCTTTGATAATACATGTGAATATGTGTTAGAACGAAACATATTTAGTGATAAACATATTCTTTCATTTTATGTGTGTTCGAACAAAAAATATTTAATGGTATATAAATCCTTGGTTTGATGTGTATTGCAACGAAAAATATAATGATAAAGTAAATGCCTTCATTTTATGTGCGTTGGAATGAACAATATTTAATAATATAAAAATTCTTTCATTTTATGTGTATTGGAAATAACAATAGCAAATTAATGATATATACATTTCTTCCTTTTATGACTGTTGGGGCTAAAAATAATTAATGATATATAAATTCCTTCATGTTATCTGTATTGGAGAAAAAATCAAATCATAATGACAATAATGGTATACAAATTCCTTCATTTTATTCATCCGAGTTGGAAAAAAAATTAATGACACATAAATTCCTTCATGCTATGTATGTTGGAACAAAAAGTATTTAGTGGTATATAAATTCCTTCATTTTATGTGTACTGAAGTGAAAAATATAATGATAAAGTAAATGCCTTCTTTTTATGTGCGTTGGAATGAACAATATTTAATGATATAAAAATTCTTTCATTTTATGTGTATTGGAACAACAATAACAGCAAATTAGTGATACATTACATTTCTTCATTTTATGAATTTTGGAACGAAAAATATTTGATATGTAGATTCCTTCATTTTATGTGTATTGAATTGAATATGTAAATTCCTTCATGCTATGGTAAAATGATGATATAAATTCCTTGATTAATAATTTAAAACACTTATAACATTTTATTATTCATTGTTAATTAAAGAGAAAGTTTCATTTAAATAAACAACAAATTATTACTCATCCATACAATTTAATACTAATTTACTTCTAAAATTTACTTAAAAATATATAATTGTAACAGTGTGGTAGTATATAAACATCATGGTAGTTTTTAGCTGTTTTCGCAATACATTTTTCTTTAGATAAACATGCATATGAATATTTACTTCATTTTATATTTATTCAACTTTAGAAAAGAATACTAAGTGGAAAAAATTTTAGTACCTTTTGAATTATGTAAATATCTAGATATTTCAAGTTTGTTTATTATACATTCTTTTATGGGAATTAATTTTTTTCCACCATCTGAAGTTTTCTTATTTACCAGCTTACCCGCCCGGCGCACAGTGTAAGATTTTACAAATCTAGCGGGAAAAAAGTCCAAAAATCGACTTACAGTAATTTCACTTTTAGATGTTTCAAATAACATCTAACATATTGGAGGGAAAAAAATGTACAGTGATAGCAGCCTAACTCCACAACAACACCATCAAAAATCGGCTCAAAAACCAATTTTTTTTTTCAACCTTTTTAAAATGGCGATTCTGTAGTTGTAATTGCCATTGATATTTTTGGCTAAAAACATACTTATTTTGTAAATATTTTTTAATGATAGTATAGAATCTTTCCAACAATGTAGATACTTTGTATCTTACTGTTACAATAGTTATTTAGAAGTATTATATTTAAAAAATAATTTTTTAATTCAATATAAAAATTATTTGAAAATTTAATAGCATATGATAAATTTTAAAAAGCTGCCAAAAATTTTGTACACAATTGTACATTGTAATATAATTTTTTTGTAATTATGTATGCATATAGATATAGAATAAATCAATTTCAGCTGCCACTAATTGCAACTCTTGAATATAAGTAATTTTTTATCAGGTACGGAACACGGAAGTGTAAATTTCGAAAAGAGAATTATATGAGATTTTAAAAAATTATGTTACTAGACATGAATCATCCTCCGTTAATTCTAAAAATATCCAGATAGACTATTTATTACACAAATATAATCTTCAACATTGCTTATCTCTTATGTTAGACCAGAATAAGCGGCTGATCCATTCATTTATAATTGACAGTAATCAAAGATGGAGAAACTGGCATTTTTAAAAAAATGTTTTTTGAAGTAAAATAAGAGATGGACAGATTCGAACATTAACAATAAATAAATTTACAGGGTAGAAGTAATAATTACTACCAGAAAAAGGTTGGGCAACCAAAGAAATTTTTTTATTTAAGTGGAGCGAAATGAAAAGATAAAGGGTGCATTCGTTATTCCCGGAACATATATGAATAACCACGCGCCATGTGTTTAAAACTGAGACAATCTAGAAAAAAAGGATGCTATGGATGTGTTAAAAATATATCTGAAAGCCCCTAAAGGAGCAACGACATTTTAAAAAATCGTTCAAAAAATAGGATACTCGTCATACAAAAAAGGGCTGTAATGAAGAAAATCAAAATTTTATAATGGGTAAATCCACACCCGTCATGTACGTCTTACTCTAGATCTACAAAGTTTAAGTTTATCGTGGAAACTGATCAGTCAATAACAGAAGAATTTGCAATTGTCAGAAATTAAATCTTTACAGCTCTTGAACTAGCTGTAGTAGAATTCAATGTTCAGACGTATGACATAGAGCACAAATTTGAAGACACGGTGCTAGATATCACAATGTGCAGCATTCTATCTTCAAATAAAGCAACTTAAAAATGCAATGTCTGTAACAGAAAATTCAAGGTGGTGAATAACTTAAAAATGGTTCGATAATATACGAATAATACTCACAAATTTTCTTGGGGCTTATCGGCACAACATGCACAATTAAGATTTATGGAATGCCTCTTACATATTGATTATAGATTTGATGTAAAGGAAAAGCAGTTCCGGAAACATGAAGAAAAATGAAGTATCGCAGAAAGGAAAAAAATATAATTGAAAGATTTAGACTTAAAAGAGAATTATTATCTCCAAAAATTATTATCTCCAGAAAACTCCAAAACAAGGGGAAGATAATATTAATGTTGGAAATAGAAAAAGGAAGATATTTTAAGGATGCTGCAGTGGTCGCTAGCAATATATCTACCTTTAAGCATTACAAATCATGACATTAACAACTCAATAAAAGGCACAAAGATGTTTAAACACATAAAAGTTATCGGAATTTTAAAAAAAGTTCTAAACTTAGTTTAGAAGTTTGATGAAAATGCGCTTTCTGGAATTATTTTTGTAATAAAACCTTCTTCAAGCAACCAGGAAAAAACGGAATTTGCTTCATTCTCTTCAAAGAAATTGGTCGTTCATGGAGGGAGTCCAACTAGGATGGTCTCTGAATGGAGGTAAAATTAGTATTGAGCGTATGGGAATAAATTTCGCTCCATGAAAAAATGGTCGTTCAGGGAGATAGTCGCTTAATGGAGGTGGTCGCACAGGGAGGTTTCACTGTATTTTTTCATAATACATAATCATTTTATTTCTAGTAAGATCAATTTTATTACTTTAATATCGGTAATTTTCATAAATTGAATTTTGACCCGCTAGATTCGTGAAATCTTACACTGTGCGGCGTTTCCCGGGCCCATGATAATATTCTTAAATAAACTTTAAATTTGTATTATTTTACTAGGGGGCTCTGCCCCCTGCAAGCTACGCTCGCCAACCCCCGTTCAGACACTGTAGAATCTAAAAGCACGCTAATCTGATCGGTTTTAAAAAGATTAGAGAAGATTGAATTATACTGAAAAAACCTGTAGCGATCTCCCTGTAAACGGGGTTCCATTCAATTCCCTTTGATTGCAAAAATGTAAGGTAGAATCAGTTGCTGCTAAGACATCCAATGGTTGTTTTCGTGTTTGGTTAAATAAGATCAGTTAAACATTTGAAAAGAAGCTAAAATGAAATGAATTAAGTAAACAGAGTCTTTGTCTCTCGGTATTTTTTAACAGCGTTACAAAACGATTGACATAATACAATTACTAAAATTTGCTGCTTTAACCCCTTCAAGGGCGGTGGTTCATTTTTGGACCACTTAATTTTAATTCTTAAATGCCACATTAGCACCAGAATATTGGGGTGAAAATTTCCCTTTTATCAAGTAAGTGAACAAAACCATTTTTGTATTTCGAAATTTGTTTGTAAATTCTGGTGCCATTCACTGATTTCAAGATTTTACGAATAGAAGTGCCTTGTCCGTGAGGGGTTAAACGCATATTAATGTATTTATTATTTTAAAGTTTCCTTTCCCTTTTAATATTCACGTGTAAATACAATTTTCAAGACATAATTTTCAATATTTTCCTGTCTTTAACACGTACTCATTTAATAGTAGTTTTAAAGGGTTTTTTGTTTTGTTTTTTGTTTTTAATAGTCACGTGAAAATAAATTTTTAATCGTTAGGAAATATTATTCTTTGCGCTGTTTTTAAAATTGAAAACAATCTGTATAATAATAGCCTAAGTCATGTGACTATCATCAACAGCTCCAGGCGGATCCCTTCGCTTTTTATATTCCAGGCGGCCATTTTGGTACTTTAATGTTAGCCAGCCACATGTGTGATAAGTCGCCGAATATTATTCTATCGCCATTATTTCGGTTATATTATAATAGTCCAAGTCATGTAACTGCCATAAACAACGGGCTGATTCCTTCGCTTTTCATAACAAAGGTTTCCATTTTGATTAAAGAATCAAAATTATTTTTTCGAATAATACTACATAAAAGTTGCCATGATCACAAAGAATTCCTGGTACTTTTATGTTAGCCGGGTGAAAATCTCGCCAATAACTTTTCTTTAACCTGCCAGTTAGCATTTTTTTTTATTTTTCGAGTGGTAAATTAAATCGGTGCCACTTGGTTATCCCATCGATCAAAAATCTGTCGCCAAACTATAAGATTAAATGCCAATAATGGTTGATCGTAAACGTCACATTCACTTGACTTTAAGGAAGTTACACATGTTCACGCCATCAAGTGATTTTTATTTCGACGTTTTATTTGTATTTTTATTAATGTTATACTAATTTATTTGTTCTGTTGTTATTTAAAATAAAAAAAAACTGTGTCAATTTGTATAATTTGGCTATTTATATAATTTGGCGAAATTGGTCGACGGGAGAAGTAATAACATTAAAACGTTGCTTTGAAGTGGAAATTAAATCTCATGATTTGTTGCATTGTCACATACGCACCGGGTTTGGCGTGATTTTTTTTTCTTTTTTTTTACGAGAATTTGGCGAAAACCTCGTTTTCAAATACCTGTTACATATGTATTTTTAAATTATTTTCTGTTATTTTTAAAATAAAGAAACAATAAATAAAAAAAAATAATTAATAACTATAGAACAAAACAATATATAACATTTTTTGTAAATAAAAAGAAAATAAATTCAAATAAACATTTATTAATAAATAAGCAACAATAGCCGGGT
This sequence comes from Maratus speciosus, assembly GCA_963932465.1. Classification (NCBI taxonomy): domain Eukaryota; kingdom Metazoa; phylum Arthropoda; class Arachnida; order Araneae; family Salticidae; genus Maratus; species Maratus speciosus. Next base: position 387,863,851 of record OZ010795.1, on the reverse strand, counting down.
TACCATGTCAGGCAAAATAACGCCATTTTGGCGCCAATTAGGTACCCCGTTGCGTATGTGACATCTGTGTCTAATATTTTTCTTTTCGTTTCGTTTAAAAAAATAATGAAGTAAAAGCCATTTATTTTAAAGTTTTCAATTTGTATTAAATAAAATGATAATGAAATACAAATTGAATTACGAATAAAAGTAACATGATACATTTCTTAGCATACATTTAAGGGAGGCCAAACTTCTCGCCAAATTAGTTTAAAATAGTAACCTTTTCTAAAATCTGAAGAAAAAAAAAATACCTGTTATGATTAAAATTTGAGTTGCCATCATTAGAGAAAACTATATAAAATTAGAAAAAAATTAATATTTCGAAAAGTAATTCGAATTTAAAAATTCTAACACCAGTTCTGCGATCTGCAGATCAATACGGATTTTTGTTGTTAATTTCATCGCAAAGTATTCCGTATTTTAGGAGAAATCGCCGTGAAACATAATCAGTTGTTTAATCAGTCGTTTCACAGAATCGTTACATAAATTCGTTTCAATTCGATTCATTAGGATTTTTTATATATAGGGTAGAGTTCTGCTGCGCACGCGCTGCACAAATGATTTATCAAACAGTTTCCAGATAAAAAACGCTTGACAAATTAAAAATGTTAATTTATATTCGTTAATTGCGGTCGGAAGTCAAAGAAAATTAGATATTTGGATTCGTCGTTAAAAAATACGCATAAGTGTGTTAATTTGAAATCAATAAAAGCAATATTAAAATATATATAACGTCCCTTACACACTCCTAGTGTACTTTAAAATGTGACAACCTGGTAAACTACAAATTCCGATAAACCCTTCCCACCTCTTATAGAAGAAATTGAGAAAGAATTTTCTTTGTGACCCGATTAAAATCTATGCTTTTTCCTTCTGCAAACTGTTAGCCTTGATGAGATTTCAAAAAGAGCGTGTTGATTGGATAGTCGTGCGTGAACCTCGCATCAGTCATCGCATCCCTCTTAATTCTAGTGAGCTTGTGGTTTTGTAGAAAATTAATACTTTTTTTTTAATTGGGCCGCTTGATGAGTTTTTAATTAATATCCCACCTAATTATTAGAAAATTGAAATTCTGAGTCTCAGGTGTCTTAGAGAAGCCTTGGACTATCTTCACAAAAAATTTCAGCCTCGTACGTGCCTTAGATTTCGCTAGCCATCGTAGACGCGCGCACACACACACATAGACAGATACACAGAGCTAAACTTTCTTTTGTTGGTATAGATAACGTTGATCTAGAACTGGGTGCGTCTAAAGAAACAAATATTATGCCATACAAAGATACACAAAGGTCGTTCTCCTGTCCATAAAGCGGTAATATAATTATTTCTCAATCTTGTTTCTATTTCTATCTCTGATTTTTATCATTTTTGAAGTGACGGAAGAAAGAACGGAAACGGAGTATTTGCCATTACCTGTAACGCCAAGCGACGTGACCTAATTGTAGAATGCCCGGTATAAGACTAATGCATATTAAGATTTTTGACCGTTTGTTTGAAATATAATAGATGTAAATATGTCATAGTAATTAAAATAATAAAACTTTGTAAAAAATCACCATAAAATTAAAACAAAACACAGGACGCGTTTCGAGCTAAAAACATAACAGCTCGTCATCAGCTACAGCATACACGTGTCCGTAAACGAACAAGTTCAAAAATGAACTTTTGAACTTGTTCGTTTACGGACACGTGTATGCTGTAGCTGATGACGAGCTGTTATGTTTTTTGCTCGAAACGCGTCCTGTGTTTTGTTTTAATTTTATGGTGATTTTTTACAAAGTTTTATTATTTTAATTGCTTCATATCGCCAGTTTTCGGTGCTGTTTCGATGTCATAGTAATGTTACTGCCAATCTTTTCATAGTGCTACATTTTTGTGTTACAGGATATTTCAAAAAGATTGAAGCTCACTTAATTTTTACCTGTTGGAGGAGCTACATAAATAGTTTGAGTTTCAAAAGTGTTCAAAATAAAATAGTAATGAAGGTTATGTTGATAGAAAAGTTCTGCCATTTATTTTCAAAGTGTCATATTTTTTTACATTTTTATACGGTCCCTGGGTCTTGTAAGTTATATATATATATATAAAACTCCCCAGGTTGTGATTAAAACAATAGTAAAAACTCCATTCTTTTACGACAAAAACTCACAGTTATGAATTTCAGGAAATTTCGCAGCTTTCAGGTACTGAACACAGACAAAAGATTTTTTAATGTCGAAAAACTCCAAAATTTCATAAAATTCAAAGCATTGTAACTCGTAGAAGAACGAAGCCTTTGGTCATAGAAGAATAGACTTTTTATTGTTTTGCTTGTCAGAGCATGAAGAGTTTTTTTCTAAATATGACAGGCAGGGGCGCCATTTGAGGGGGGCTGGAAGGACAATAGTGCCACCCCCCAAGGAATTTGATTTTTCACAAAATTTATCAACCATCAATTGTCAGACTCAAAAAAATAAATAAATAAATAAAATAAAATAAATAAATAAAAAATTGCACAAACGCTAAAATAATTTATCAGGTTTTATTGCAATAAAAACATATGCATTAAATAAATACTTTATGCATAGAAATTAATAATTATATAAAAAAAAATCCGATTCGAATTTTCTTAAGGTGAGACGTCGTACTTTGGCTAACTTTAAAAATACATGAGAGACATTTTCTTTTATCAGTTGCTTCTCAGCTGTGTACAACTGGATCCTAGGAGAGCTAGTCCCTCATGGCTAGAAATTCAGGGGTAGAGTTTTTTCAGATAGTTTTTTGCAGGAGAGGGGTCGATGAGGGGGCGATGAAGGGGCAAGTATAATTCAAGTTCTTAAATTATCTGACTTTTTTACTCTTTTGGATTATTAGTGTCACGTTATATTTACTGCAATCATTGCAATGCTATCAAATTATTTAATTATTTGCTTTATTAAATCATATTATATATGGTACACTCTCAAAATTCTTCAACGCCTAGGAATGGATTCTGCGCGCACCCGACAAAACAATTTCTTCAACCCAAAAACCGTCAAACTTCCATCAAATACCAAAGTAAAAGAAAATTACTCCATATTTTAACATGGTTATAATAAAGTAGTCTATAATTTTACCGCTTATGTACAGAAATGAACACATGTGTTATTGCTATGGGGCACCGTTAATAGTCAAATCTATAGTTTTTCATTTGGAAAATATTCAGGCCTTCCTTGTTGAAACTCAGGTCATCCCGGCTCCGGCTGAAAGAGATAAAGCACAATCCGAGAAACTTAAAGTGTACCTCACTCACAACGAAGAAAATACGTCAACCTATCCTGCCGCAGGACTGTAATTTCATGTAAATACGTAAACTGCTAAAAAGTTTTACATTGAATGGCATACCGACCCGAAATGAAAGAAAATTAATCATATTTTAATATAATTATTGTAAAAGAAGTCTACAATTTATATCCTTAATATAAACTTTACCTTTTATGTAGAAAAATGAAGATATATATATATAGTAGGGATTGACCGAATACCGAATAGTTGATTCGGTATTCGGTGGTTCGGCATGTAAACCGAATATTCGGCTTCGGCCGAATAATTGCAGATAAGTATTTTCTTAGAAGTAGAAGAATTTTCTTGTACTTAGGAGTAGAATAGGCTAAACAATGAGTTTTAATATTATGTGCATGAGTTCAGAGTTCAGCTGCACTACAAAAAACAAGTCAAAGGCCATTTTTTATTTAAAAAAAAACTTTTACCTTCATAAAATAGTCTACATAGGTGCGAAATCAAAACAACTGTCTACAACAGAGGAAAAAAAAAGTAAGGAAGATGCGCATCTTTCCCTTATTTAATTTTATTTATTTCTACATTAGTTTTTTTTAATTTAATTTTTTTTAATGTGTACTTTCTTTAATATACACATCAAATAAGTATATCAGAGTTCATATCTGTATATCTAAGATGTATATTAAAGAAAATACACACATCAAATAAGTATACCCCTATGCCTATCCTATAGCTTTTATAACCATTATATCAAAATCGCTCAAATTTCTTATCTTCACCACCACAATGTTAAAATATTAATCAAAATATAAATATTCTATCAATAATTTGACAGAAAATAGTTAAATGTACAAATTGATATAATACCTTTTGTATTTTGAGAACATTCCTATTCAATATGCTTATAATTAGAGATTTAGACAATCAGTAAATCAGCTTATTGACAACAATGTTTCTTATTATTTGAATATACTTTTGTTTTTCTGACAATCCTTATCCTTAATAATACCCTGTATAGTTTAATATTGTCATAGGTTATTTTTGGATATTGACTAGTGATAAAATATTAAAAAATAAATGATGGGTTAATGAATTTGAGAGTGGAAAGAAGTCATTAAATTTTTTTCTGTAATTAGATTGTAGAATAAAAATGTAACTCAATTAAATTATTGAGAATTTAATTTCAATTAAAGCTTATTAAAAAAGCTAATATATGCAAAAATGCGTATTAAAAAGTTTCAAGTATTCGGTATTCGGCAAAATTGCTGCTTCGGTCAATCCCTAATATATAGTATTCATTAATGTTCAAATATATAGCTTTTTCATCTGAAAAATATTCAGGATTTCTTTGAAAATATGAACTCACCTCATAATAGTGAAAACGCAATCCGAAACAATTAACACTTACCTTTACTTGCAGAAAACCACTAATGAAAAATTTCTTATTGCTATAGATCACAAAAGTTGCAACTTTCGTGACCCATTCATGACGTTCGAGGGCTGATTATCTCATGACTGATTGAATTTCATGATTCTTTTATGCGATCATCTGACGAAATTTGCGAATTTTAACGACCGTTTCACGGAATTCACGATTTTCTTTTCTGCAACCAGTATCAAAATTGGTTTTTTTTTCTCGCGACCATTTGTCGAAATTCACAATATTATTCCGCGATCAACTGACGAAATTCCATATTTGTTTCTGCGATCTTTTGACAAAATTCGCTATTCTTTTTCAGGATCATTTGTTGAAATTCCTGATTATTTTTTTCTACCACCAACTAATAATATTTGTAATTTTTTGCGCGATAGTTACACGAAATTTCATATTTTATTTCATGATCGTTTGACGAAATTCCTCTCGATTGTTTGAATAAATTTTCTTGATTTTTTGTGCAATCATTTGACGAAATTCGCTTTTTTTTTGCAATCCTTTTACAAAATTCGAGATTTTAGTTTGTGCAACCATTTGATGAAATCTGCATTTCTTTTCGCGATCTCTGATGAAAGAAGGAATATTTTCCACGGTCGTTTGGAGAAATTGGCGCTTTTTTCTTCGACGATTTTTTTTTTTTCTTTTTCTTTTTTTTTTTTTCAAAATTTGTAAAATTGGCGATTTTTTTCTGTGACCCATTGACGAATTGATGTTGCGGAATTCGAAAGGAAAAAAAATCGTGGACTTTCACGAAAATAAAAAAAAAGTTCGCAGAATAATCACATGTCCGTGAAATAAGTTAAGGGGACAAAATCACGCTGAGTTTTTTTTATTGTGCGGGATTTTCCCATTATCTATGAGATTTGTGCAGTTCTGTTCGTTGTGCATTTCTGCACGTTTCCTGTTCCTCAACGAAAATTTTTCCTTGTCCTTCGCCAGGAAACTCTTGAAATAATGCCCCTGCAGTAAAACCTGAAAAACGAAGTTGAAAGGAATCGAAAAAAAATTCCATTTTAGGCAGGTCTCTGTCTTAGCAAGTATAATTGTATGACGTTTTTTCATTGAAATTTGATTTTTTTCCCCTTTAAGAAAGAATTTTGTTATAGAGAGGTTTCGTTTTCACAAGTTTTACTGCAATACATCTCTTTTCAGACCTATACTATAGAGTGGATGGTTTAACAGTCTTTGAGGATACCTGTAAAAATGGAACCTATAATAGAATCCTGTCTAAAAAGAAAATTTTTAATCTTCAATATATTGAAATTTTCTCTGCTGAGACTGAAACCTGTTTAAAACGAAATATTTCATTGATTCTAGAGTTTCCTTATTCAAAGTTTTTACTGTTTTTGCAAGCATGATTCAGATTACGTTTCTCGTTCGGGGGGGGGGGGGGGGGAAGGGGGTAGACGCTTGGATCCTACCCTTAGCTATATAACTTCCCTCAAAAAATCTTTGTCCCCCCCCCCCCCCCAAGAAAGTTCTGAAATGGCGCCCCTGATGACAGGTGCTGTATAAAAATTTAAAAACTTTTGAAAATTAATAGCTTGAATTGCAGTAGTTTTTTATCATTTTATTTTGCCTTGCAGTGCTACAATACATCTTTTTATTTCTTTTATTAAAATTATGACAGAAAAGAAATGATTCAACTTAAAAAAATTAATAACAGCCTATTTTTTTCAAAGTTTAAGCAAAGAAAAAAAGTAAGTTCGGACAATTGGATAAGCGGCAAATTGTAGTAGGCATTTTACTTTTAACTTTAATTTTTGACATCACGTGCCAAATAGTGTTGCTGCGGCATCAGTACTGCGTATTAATTGTGGTTAACCCTCTTTGCTTCATTTATATTTTGCTGCTTTAGATCTGAATGAAAGTTTACAACTAAATATAAAAGGGAAAAATGTTTAAAAAAATGAATTCGTGCAATATTTATGACTTTTTTACATGGAGATACTTTTTTAAGATGGCGAAATTATCCAAAAGCGTGCATGCAAGTGCAACGAATAGGCGTCTTGGGTAGAGAAGAATAAGAATGCATTGTATGTAGACTAAAATAACCTTTTAGTAATTATATGAACAGAATGCAAAATAGAATGCAATAGAACAAACGTAAGTTTTTAGATGCTTGTGTGTATTATGTTTTTATAAGAGCTTTAAAATATCAAAAATATATAACAATATCATAATATTATTATTAAAAAAAAATATTTAAAAGTGTTTCATTTAGATAGTTTAAAAAATTACCATTTAGACAGTTTAATGATAAAGCACTGCGTGTTACATTACTTAATTCTATAAATTTTCTAGATTACCTTTTACTTTACGTTTTATTACTTTTATTTTTTTTTTAAGATAATGTCTTGTCATAAGTCTAGAAAGCTCGTCGATAACACTTGAAGTTTGAACTTCAGCAGTGATCAGGTGTTTCTCTCAAAGAAATTTTTTCCTTTTTTATCACAACCTGACAAATAGAAAACATCGATAAGCCATTAGAGGATAGGTTTCTCACGTATAACTTTATCAATGAATAAATAAATAGATAAAATAAAACAAAATTACAACTATACAATAACGTAAAAAAAACTAACAACCTTGAAATGAAAAGGTGTGTGATTAACAAGGCCTGGATGTCGTTTACCTAAAAATTACTAAAATATGTCCTAAAATTTAAAAAATAACTTTGAAAATCGAAATTTAAAAAGTGTTTAAAATAATCCAATTTTAGAAAATATTTTTCAATAGAACATTTTTAATGAATTTTTTCCCTCTATAAAATATGTGGCACTTGCTAGAGAAACTATTCTAGAACAGGTGGGGATATTTATTTAACAACAACAATACAAGATAAAACATAAAAGTTCCAGAATAAAATATTTTCTTTAATTGCTTCATGAGTGGACATTTCATATTGAGAACTTAAAAGAGATAAGAAAGTATAACAATGCTGAATTTGAAGTATGAGATCATTACTTTCTGACACATTTTTAAATTCTCAAACTCATTAAATTAGCAGGTTATCTTATTCAGAAGGGGGGGAAAGGGAAATCCGAACCGTAGCTCCAAGCTGCAAGCCTGATGAAGTGTTTTCCTACGGACGGCCGAATCCCATTTGTTAGTCCATCCTTTTGACAGCAGTTAAAAAGAAATGTTCAATGTTTATATTTATGCTATAGTAAATAAATAAAGAAAAAACTGTAAGGTTCTCAATATAGCTGCCTGGTTCAAAACATCACGAAATATGATGATTACAAAATATTAGTAACAAAAACACTACTTGTATTAACTATAAAACCAATAACAATAAAATTAATAATAATAATATTTAATGAATATATATGAAGACTATTTACAATGGAAACAAAGAAAAAAAAATCATAAATCATCGTCTGTAAAAGTGTCCGAGAGGTATGGATAATTATTTTTAACAAGTAATATAAATAAAAACATACATTTATTTTACTTAAATAGGTGTCACAAATAAAAATCAAATCAAATTTTTATTTGTGACACCTATTTAAGTAAAATAAATGTATGTTTTTATTTATATGATAAGAAAGGGTGAAGTAAAATTTGTTTGAGTTTTTACGAAGACTTACAACGGTTTTTGAAAGTAATATAAAAATTTTGTTTTTAAAGTCAATTCCTACTTAGGTCATCAAAGAAAAAATTAATATAATCCCTTAAGCTAATATTAGTTTTTGTTGCATTAAAATATCTCAATTTGTTGATTTTCTATAAGCAAGTAGGTTTACAATGGAACTCTATGGGAATTTGGCGAAATATTAGAGATATCGCCGTAGATATTAGAGATATAAGTAATATTAGAGATATAAGTTGGCGTCCCTTTTGGCGACTCATTTTGGTCGCTAAATTTGGCGATATATCGCCAAGCTGGCAACAAACTTGGCGGTATTTGGTGACACAACAGGGTCCCCCCTATGGTAATCCCCCTTATAGATATGAAGATGCATTAAATGCTTCAATAACCAATGGCCGCCATTTTGCCTCCCATGTAAAACTAAAATTAATTAATTAAAATTTAATTAATGAATTAATATTTGAGAAAACTGTATTAATATCAATTGTCATCCAGTACAAGTTTTAAAAAATTTATTTCAACTTGATAGGATGAATAATAAGTATTGTATTAACGATTGAAAATTTGAACAAGATATATATGAATAAATAAATAAATAAATAAATAAATATAGGGAGAGTGTGAACTAATAGTAGGAATTGAAAAATGACTTCATTTTTCTCAATAAATCTCATTAGTGCTGATATTCTGTTCATGAGAACAGGAATTTCATTAATATAATTAATCTAATCCGGAATCGCCATAGCTCTATGTTTTTTAACGTGATAATATGTTGTTAGAGGACAATCCAATACGTAGTGAAGTGAGGTGGGGGGGGAGACCACATACACAAAGAGGGGGAGTCGCGTTTACCTATGTCTTAAAGATACTTCTGGAAAGGGCCGTGATTTGTGAAAAAAAGAAAAAAGTAACGATTATTTACGGTAAATTGAATGGGAACGCTTGCGTAATAAGTTATGTGTGTAGCGGCCTGTGCCTTCACTGTCCCATCTTTGTTGCCATTCATATTTTATTTTCTGTTGTAACTTATATTTTAAATGAGAAGCCGTATGTGGAAGAAAGTATGATGTGATATTAGTGTCCTCTACTGCCTTTTTTGCCACGGTATCAGCTAATTCGTTCCCTGTGACGCCGAGTGCCCTTTAACCCATTTAAAATGGAAAATTTTGCTGGATTTGTGTATTAAATCTAGAATATCTGAAATCATATAGTCAACTGTATCTGTGTTTTGCAGGGCCATTAAACCTGAGAGGCTATCTGAAGAGATTACACTTAGAGGAGATTACACTGAGAGATTATACTTATAGCTGTCTACTATTTCACATTTTAGTTATCACTCTTTCCGAATAGAAATCTTTGCCTAATTTTAATGTTAATCAATTACAGAATTCTACTATTAAACATGTTAAGGATTATGATTTGGAAATAGTGTAAAATACAAAAAAAGAATAGTTCGCAGCTATGCATTTATGATAGCAACAACCTGAATAATCGATTTCGTTTTTTTTTTTTTTTTCTTTTTGAAAATTTAACAACTTCTAAACATCACACAATTTTAATTGTTAAACCGAGAACAGTGAAAAAAAATGCACTTTATAGGCAATTAATTTTAAAAAAGTATCTCAATTTACTGATATTATACACTCATGTCCAAAATTAAGGTCACAAACATAAAATCTGTGAAAACTGATGAACTATTTACTGCGTTGATACGAAATTTGGCTCAGAGGTATATTATAATGGGTCAAAGAAGATAGCAACATAACAATATGAAAAAGATTTTAATGGTGAATTAAGAAACAAGGTATATCAAAAAGTGTTAAATCATGAATCAGAGATAAAGCATTTATCTCGGGAAAAGTCTGTCTAATATGGAGTGTGACCACCATGCACTACTATACAAGCCTCACATCGAACTCTTATACTGTTTATGAGGGTGTCAATAAATATTTGTGGAAACAAAGCCCATTTTTCCAAAAGCGCAGCTTTTAACTCCTGGTGGGTCCTAGGAGGAGGGTTACGCTGTGCAGTGGGTCTTCCTAGACCATCTTAAACATGTTCAATAGGACTAAGGTCCGGAGACCTCGAGGTCTAATTCATACGGTGAATATCCTCTTCTTCAAGAAAATCATCAACAATGTGAGCTCTGTGGGGCTTCGCATTATTGTCCACAAACATGAACCTACAGCAGGGCCTACAGCACCCCGGAACAACCTCACATAGGCTTCAAGGATTTTATCCCCATAGTGATGTGCGTTGAAATTACCCGCATCAAAGACGTGAAGTTGTGAAAGACAGCCCAACATTATGCCGCCCCAGACAAGGATTACTTTGCCACCAAATCTGTCGATTTCTTTTACGCAGGAGGGATGATAGCGAGCTCCACGTTCTCTGCTGATGAAGATTCAACGAGAATCGCTCTGCGTGGTGAATTTCGGCTCATCACTGAAAAGAACGCACCCCCGACCCCCATGCTTGTTGTGTCCAAGACTGATGTTTTCGGCTCCACAACAACTGGCTCTCTTGTTGGATGCAGTGAAAGGGACACACACGACTGGACGCCGGGAGTTAGGGATGAGGTCCTTGAAGCCTATGTGAGGTTGTTCCGGGGTAGGCCCGGACTTCATGTTTATGGAGAATAATGCGAAGCCCCACAGAGCTCACATTGTTGATGATTTTCTTGAAGAAGAGGATATTCACCTTATGAATTAGACCTCGAGGTCTCCGGACCTTAGTCCTATTGAACATGTTTATGATGGTCTAGGAAGAGCCATTGCACAGCGTAACCCCCCTCCCAGGACCCGCCAGGAGTTAAATCTGCTCTTTTGGAAGAATGGGCTTTGTTTCCACAAACATTTATTGGCACCCTCATAAACAGTATGAGAGCTCGTTGTGAGGCTTGTGTAGCAGTGCACGGTGGTCACACTCCATATTAGACAGACCTCTGATTCATGATTTAACACTTTTTGATATACCCTGTTTCTTAATTCACAATTAAAATCTTTTCCAAATTCTTATGTTGCTATCTACTTTGTCCTATTGTAATATACCTCTGTGTCAAATTTCGTGGCAACACAGTTCAACAGTTTTTACAGATTTTATGTTTGTGACCTTAATTTTGGACATGAGTGTAATGGTTATAAAATAATTTTCGAGCATGATAAAAAAAAAAAAAATCTATATCACATGCAGACGGTTATAGGAGATGGATACGTTTGCACTTAAAACAATATAAATAATTCAGTATTTGTTTGAACGAAATTAAAACTTCATTAAAAAAACATAAAAGAATAATATAAATAAAACACAAATTTTGGAGATACATAATCGAACTTAAGCGCTTTAAAAGGAAAATAATCATAATCAAAAAAAGAATCTTTAAATCGGGAAATCGTTGGCGATTTCTTAGTCTATTAATCTCTGATATGCTGCTAATACGAAAGTATCGCTTTAATAAATTTAAAAAATTTATTTGGATACGTATATGATATTTTTCATACAAAAATGCTTTCTGATGCTGGTGGTAATCTAAAAAATATATAAAAATAAATCATGAAATTGTCAGCACTCATTTTTTATAAATAGTCATAAAAAAAAGTGCGGAGAATGAAAAGGACACCAGGAAGTTTGGAAAGTATAAAAAGTGCCTGGTTATAACGATAAATACTGTTTAAATACCAATACCTACATAAGTTACCCAAGAAGTCAATAGATGCATGCGAATTTAACTAAAGAACTTTTTTCCAGAATTATTCGTATACTGAAACAAAAACGCGCATGGTACAAGAGTGCATTAGAACTAGAGGGTTAAAAGTGGACTAAGAATGCAAATGTAACACGAAACAAACAAACAAAAAATCAGCTGAAAATATAAAATAGTTGCTAAATCATTAAAAATAATAGAATACCTCTAAGAAATAAAAAGTTTTTTAAAAATGTAAATGTCATAGGTAACCGTGCCTTGACGATTAGACTAAAGGAAATTACAGCAATTTATTCCAGCAATTAAAAAACTAGTCGGATGTGGCAATCCGAAAACTTTCTTTTGTCTCATACATGTTAATATTTCCTGAAAAATAAAGCAAATCAGTGCCACCGGATAGGTGATTTACACCAAAATCTAATCAGCAACAACTTATGTCAAGTTGTAGCTGAATCTGAAGATTGATGAAAATCCGTGCATTAGTTTTTGAGGTAGAACTATTGCGGAAATCGTAAAAAAATCTACATAGCAGCGCCACCTGTTGGTCGATTTACTCCAAAACCTAGTCAGGACCAGTTTTTATCAAGGACTAACTGAATTTGAAGTTGGATGAAAATTCATGCATTAGTCTTTGTGATACAGTTATTGCGAAAATCGTGATAAATGCAGCCTAGCAGTGCCACCTGTTGGGAGATTTACACTAAAAACAAAACAGCACTAGTTTATATCAGGGACTAATTTAATCTGAAGTTTGGTGAAAATCCGTGCATTAGTTCTTGAGATAGAGCTATTGCGATAATCACAAATAATGCCGCATAGCAGCGCTATCTGTTGGGAGAATCACACTAAAAAGTAATCAGAACAAAATTATATCAAGGACTAACGAAATCTGAAATTTTTATAAAAATCCGTGCATTAGTTCTTGAAATATAGCTATTTTGGAAATCGTGAAAAATGCAGCATAGCAACACCACCTTTTGGGAGATTTATACCAAAAAGTAATCAGCACCAGTTTATATCAGGGACTAACTGAATCTAAAGTTCTATTACATTCCGTTCATTAGTTCTTGAGATAGAGTGCCCACAATATTTGTGTCACAGACAGACAGACTCACAGACTCACTGACAGACATTTTGTAAAATCATGTTTTTCGGGTTCTTTAACCCGTAAAACGGAAATCTGTCGAAAACCAGAATTCGAAAATTTTCATGAATCCAATACTTCCTTCTTGTAAAGATAGAAGAACGTAAAAAATATATGGTAACATTTTCCTCTACCTTTTATGATTTCCATAACGTCATAGAAAACTTGCTTCATTATACTAAAATTTCTTTCAGCCGATTAGTGAAGTCCAGTTAACAAGACTGCGTATAAGAATACAAAAGTAACTGATGCATATTTCCCAGTATTTGTGTATGCATTCACGAAGCTGTACGGAGTTATTTTCTATTATGTTAAAATGTATTAATTTAATCCATAAAAGATAAGTACCTTTTTATCATTGAATCACAGTGTTATTTTTCAACAAAATTATTATTTAAACAAAAGCATGTTGTTCTTAATAATATCAAAAGATAATATCACACGCAAATTAACTTATATTCGATATTAGAAATTAATAAGATATAATTGAAAGTACAGTAAAATATAAGTAAAAGATATAATTGAAAATTTATTTTTATTTCTTCTATATATTTTTTTAATTATATTAAAATAGCATGCTATTAAGCTGTAAGTTATTTACGTGATATATGTTGAAATATACAAGGAATGTTTAGTTAATCAGTTTGCAATTAATCTTTCATCTACCATACAATTTTCATGAGCGTTTGTTTATAGTATACTCTAAAATTATGATTATGCGTCATACTTTACAGTATTTCACAAACAACTGTCTGATTATGAATCATTTTGCTAATACTAGTATTAAAAAATGCTCTGACGAGCACCAAAAAAGGCTAATATGTTTTTAAGTATAAAAAAGGGTTTGACAAGTGCTTCTAATTGAGCATGAAAAAGGACAAGGGGTACCTTCTTGGCTGCAGCTCACTGTCAATGCCAACTTTGAAAAAATCATATCTGCGCTTATTCCATAAATTCGCAGTACTTTAGTAAAATTTTCCGTCGTGCTTTACATGTTAACTGCACTGTTCCACTATTGTACTGCACATGCGTCTGCAATGCAACTTTGTACAGTGCACTGTGTACCATTATTTCTCTACAAATTATACTACACTGTACATTCCTATTATGCATTTGAACCTCAGTGCACACTCACATTGTGCTTTTGTACTTCCGTTTTAAAGGTGTATGCGTCTAATGTTCGTTTATAATTTACATATGCACTGTTGTACTGCATAGTACATCTTACAGCCATATCCACTTGGATATAATTTCAACAATCAATGAATGCATTATATTGTAATGCATGCACATGTGGAATTGTTCCTATGCAGAGTGCTGCATCAGTCTACACTGCACTACAAATCAGTTTTCTGTACAGTTCTACACTGCGGGAGTGCTTGGTGGCACAGCATGAGTGTGATACGCTGCAGGAACTAAGATTTTTGGTACTATGTCGCCTTACATTCATATTTAATCAGGCTGCGTCTTTACTGTCTGTGTCTTTACACTACACATTTTTATCGTAACTGTGGCTGATTATTTTTTATATGGAATAAGCGCAAATATGATTTTTTCAAAGTTGGCATTGACAGTGAGCTGCAGCCAAGAAGGTACCCCTTGTCCTTTTTCATGCTCAATTAGAAGCACTTGTCAAACCCTTTTTTATACTTAAAAACATATTAGCCTTTTTTGGTGCTCGTCAGAGCATTTTTTAATACTAGTCTTTTAAATTTTTTGATAATTATATATTGAATATAAATAAACCTGAGTTCTTTTAAATATTCCCAATACTTTTATCTTATTTCGCACAATAACGCACTAGTTAACCAAGTAATGCACACTGTTTTAAGAGGTTCAAAGTTTTTAAATCAAATTCAAGTTATTTTTATTCATAATTTAATTTACTTGGGCTCCCTTAAATATAATTAATATAATTCCTTAAACTGATATTAGTTTTTGGTGCATTAAAATATCTCAATTTGTTGATTCTTTCTAAACAAGTAAACCCTATTGGTTTACAATGGGAGTCTATAGGTAATTGGTGATATATCGCCAAGTTGGCGATAAACTTGGCGTTATTTGGCGACATAACAGCCTATGGTATAGGCTTTGGCGACAAACAGCCTATGGGGCCAGCCTATGGTAACCCCACTTATAGGTATGGAGATGCATTAAATGCTGTTCTATAAACAATGAGATACGTTTCATTGGAGCGTTGCCATTAAACAATTAACAAATAATCGTGATTTCTGTGACACATACGATAGCGTAATACATATATAGATTAGCGTGGAAATCGAAGATTTAGGCCACATCGTATTGCTTAGCTAGACCGGTTATACTAACGTCGTTCTCATGTTTTGCTACAATTTCTTTTATTGAACAGTAATTCACTTAAGCTTCTTACTACTGCTATCATTAAGCACTTTTCATTCTTAGAAGTCATAATGAGAGCTAATATTAGCGCAAACCTGAGTAAAAGTAAAACAAAAAGTTAATTTTTTTACAGTAATAAAGGTACACAAAGCACTCTGATGAGCACACCTTACTCCAAACTTGACTACACAACAGTTATGTGAAGGTTGCCAACTGAACTATTCGGCAGCCTTGGTCGTGAACCGAGATATTGCACGCCAACCGAGTCAAATTTTGATCATCGAAGTTGGACATAAACCGAACTGGTCGTAAACAGAGGTGGTCGTGAACCGAGGTTCCACTTATATTTTGACCTATAAGTTTGCAAATATGGCATCATTTATATATTCAGTGGCGATGATCATTAAGCATCTTGGCGATTTTGGCGATGAAACTCACCGATTTCAAAGTAACTTTCCGAAGTGTACTTGAATCGCCACAGATGTCATATGAACATCACGTTGACGCGATTTTTTTCTGACGCCAATGTCATATACGCACCGCACCGGGGTACTTAACTGGCGCCAAAGTTTTGTTATTTTGCTTGATATGGTAACCCGAATGTTGTTGTTTATTTATTAATAAAATGTTTATTTACTTTTATTTTATTTTTTAAAATTATATAAATTGTTTTGTTCTATTGTTATTAATTAAACTTTTATAAATTTATTGTTAATCCCTTTTTAAAAATATATATGTAACTGGTATTCGAAAACGAGGTTTTCGCCAAATTGGCGTCAGAAGAAATATCGCGCGAACGTGGTGCGTATATGACATCTGTACCATACTTGGTACAACTTGATTATCCTGTCGACCAAAAAATTATCGCCAAACTATAAGATTAAATGACAATAACGGATCATTGTAAATGTTACATTCACTTGACGTTAAACACGATACACGTTTTTGTTACGTCATCAAGTGATTTTTAATTCAAGTTTTGGCACAGATGTCATATACGCACCGGGTACTTAACTGGCGCCAAAGTGTCGTTATTTTACTTGATATGGTAACCCGGATATAGATGATATATTAACGATGTTTTTGTCAAATTGGCGTCAGAAAAAATCGCGTCAATATAGAGCGTATATGACCAGTTTTTATTAGTATTTTTATTAACGTTTTACTTATTTATTTATTCTTCCGTTATATAAAATAAAAATTACGTCAGTTTGTATCATTTGGCGAATAGTTTGGCGAAATTGGTCGACGGGATAATCAAGTAGAACCGTATATTTTTGCTGTACTTTTCGACAATATCTCAAGCAAAAGTACCTAGAGTTAAACGAAACCCTAATTATTTAAGGGGAACAGATGTCATATTCGCCCCATATTGGCGCGATTTTTTTCTGATGCCAAATCATATAGGCAAAGGGTACTTAACTTGCGCCAAAGTGTCGTTATTTTGCTTGATGTGGTAACCCGGATTATGTTGTTTATGCTGTTGATGTTTTCGCCAAATTGGCAACCGAAAATAATCGCGCCAATATGGGGCGAATATGACATCTGTACCATTTAAGGCACAGATGTCGTATACACAACGGGTTTGGCGCGGGGTTTTTTTCTGACGCCAATTTAACGAAAACCGCGTTTTCGAAAAGCAGTTACAGATATATTTTTAAATTACTTTCTATTATTTTAAAAAGGAAATAACAATAAATAAAGAAAAGTTTAATTAATAACTATAGAACAAAACAATTTATATAATTTTGAAAAATAAAATAAAAGTAAATAAAAAAATAATTGATAAATAAACAACAATAGCTCAGTTTCCGTATCAGGCAAAATAACGCCATTATCGCGCCAGTTATGCACACTGGTGCGTATACGACATCTCTTCCTTATTTAAAATAGATGGGATGGTTTTTTTAAGGTATGCTTAGTATGTGAAGTATTTATGATAATTAAAAAAAACTTACATTTACCTCCTGAACAGAATCTTTGGATTTACCCTGTTTTTTTCCTATTAATTAACTTGTGCTCCATTATGTCTATTACTGCAGTTCAAAATATTAATCAAGAAAGTTTATATATATATTTATGAAAATTATGCGTTATCTGCTTAGGTTGATGTCAGTTTCAAAAGTACAAAAATCTGTCAGTTGAATTTCAATTTTTATTGACTAATAAAAACAAAAGTACACGTGTTATCCTTTTTTTTTTAATTATTGTACTGTTTTTTAGGGAGTGGCATCACGAAAGAAATTATTGAATTAGAAAATTAGAAAATGAAAAGGAGAGATTTTTATAATTTTATGGAGACATTATAAAAGACAAATTCGATTTTCTCAGCGACCGTCAAACATACAAAGATGAAAAAAAAACCTATTCTAAGTTTTAACAAGAGGATCAATATAAAACAAAAACGAAGTTAATCCACTCACTGGAACGTTAGCTACACTTTGTTGAATTTTGTGTCTTCATTTTTTCGTTTAAGATTAAATAAAAAACTACTGAAAGCTACAGTAATTTTTTAAATGCTATCAGTTTATTCGTCTCGTCGAGTTCTATCTTTCAAAAGAAAAATTATTGTCGTATGTCAACTGGTTCGCCAGAAATTTAAGAAAGTCGTTTGCATTTTCTATTTCTTAATCATATTATAGCTTAACGCTGCCGCGTTTGCTATGATTCCTGCATAAACCTTTAACAACAATATAACACGACCTAGGCACATTCGTTTCTTTAATGTTCAATATTTGAGCATCGCTGAACGTAGGAAAAAACACGTGAGTATCCTGCTTTATTTCTCAAAGGAAAAGTAGAAATTGATCTTTAATATGACACGTGAACACTGTCAGCTGCTTAAATGGAATAGTAAGCCTTTCAATTATTTTTCAAGCTGATTCCACAATGTTGTTTGAAAAAGATTTGTAGATAAAAAATACATTTCAAGCTTAAATGGGAAATATAACCTTGATACAGAGTTTTGAGGACTGTGTTTCTAGGGGCATAATTTTATTTGTCTGATATAAGCATCATATATTTTTGTATTGTTACGAAATCTCATTTTTTGGAAAGGTTAAAGGAGACACGTAAAGGAAACTTAGGCAGATTTTTATGAATTAAATTTACTTTTATACTGCGTGTGTTTCACAATGTCTATTCAAGGATCTTAACTGTTTGTGGTTCGACTGCGATTTGCTAGCAAGTTATGAAACTAAGGATCGCCCAAAACAGGTTTTAAACCGAAACCGAACTTAGGTAATCTTCCTATTTTCGGCCGAAAACGATAAAAAATAAACGTCCAATTTCTTTAAAGTAATTAATATATACATAATTATCAATTATTTATACGTGTAATTATTAGTGTGGTCCAAGATGGCACTCTATGTATCTGACGAAAACTTTTTTTTTCATATAAAATGAAATGAAATTAATTAATTCATCTACGATACAAAATGATTTTCTAACTATACGAATTTCATCTAATTAAAAGATGTTTTAGGTATATATACCTCGATATATATTTTACAATGATTTTTGTAAATGATAATTTTGGTATACTAGAACTTTCTCACAATGTATCCGAAACACTTCTGTGGTTTCAAACTAAACATTTTCTATTATTGTTAAGCCTGCAACTTTTAATGATCACGTGGAAAGCGTCTTCAAAGTTTAGACATATATGCATTTCTTGCTTCATAACTTGCACTTAGGTCTTGAGTCAGTCATAACTGATCATTATAAACAGTAAAATTCATAGCAATGAATAAAGTGCGTCTCATTTGAGCCGATACAGCTCTTAAATCAATGAGTAATGTTGAAAATTCCCGATGGAAGAAACGAGATTTTTAGAATGCAGATAATTTCGGTCGAGTTTCGATCCGGCCGAATTTTCAGTGAAACTGAGTTTTTGAGCCGAAAACGAACACAAAACCAAATTTTCGGTCGATCCGTATTTGGAACTTTATATGAGCTCATTTATAGATTAATTTAAAAAGTATAACAGATTTTCCATTAAATATCGATTAAATGTCTTTTTTACCCCTATGTCAAATTAGGCCCTTTTGTTCGCCATAGCATAGCGACCTTTTCTACGGTCAAATACCTTCTTGTCATTGCCAGGGTTTAGTACGACGAAGTCTCCATTTCCAGTAAGCAGAACAACAAATATGCAAAATGTTACAGAGACTTGAGAGGGCACACTACTATTAATTCTTCTAAAAGGTCGATTTTTCAAGAAGTATATGTATGGAAGAGAAATATTTTCTGGGTATTTTAAAACAAGCTTCACAAAAAATTCCTATTATGTCTTAAAATATTGATACAATTTAATCTATAAATTTATGAAGATATGTGAGACATACCGTTTTAAGCTGTCCTTTTAATCACTGCTTACATTGCATGACATATTTTTAACCATTACTACAGGAATGTTTTAGTGTGGTTTGTTTAAAGGCACTAGAATTATGGCATCTATTTTGGTCATATATTATTTTTTTTAATTAAGCCTAAAGATTGTGTAGCAAAAAATTAAATGTACAAAAATCATTAATCAAACAAGTCGAAAATTGTGCATCACACACGAAAATTGTGCACTCTTATACAAAAAATGCATGAATACAAAATTTATTATGATTATATATATTAAATTCAGTAATACGGAAATAATAAGTCCCCATCTTAAAATAGGATGTAATCACCATAAAAACCTAGAATCATTACCGATGATGGAATAATCACCATGGCAATCTAGAATAACTAATTATCATAGGATATCATTGAATTAATTAGGGGAGACTAGGGAGGGTTGACCATACGGGATGCTTAACCCACCCATCAGTTTTCCAATTTAAAAGAATTTCAGAGTTTTATCAATAGGTGTCAACCAAAGCTACTGGAATGCTCAAACAACAGTCTCTGTTTCATACTGATAATCGAAATAGTTATGTAAAAAATTAATTGTGATGAGTTTTCAACCTAAAAGTTGTGTTTTTTAGAAATATTTTGTAAGCTTTTGTCAGATAAAATAATCATAAAAATTTAAGTAAGTAGGTTTTAAGTAATGCAGACATATTGAGCTTTCATTCCCGGTATAAAGATTATACAGTAAGTTAGGCGTAACATAACAATGTGCTATTCTTTCGAAAAGGACTATGTGGGGAGGTTTGACCCAGTCAATGTGAGGGCGGGTTGACCAGATGTTCTAGGCGTCGTAACACATTCACGACGGGAAATGAGAATTCTCATTTTCATTCAAAAAACATCATTGACTAAGGGCGTGGCTTCTACCTTACAGAAAATGCATTTATATCATGTTGTCCATATTTTTTTCGATTGTAAGATATTTTATATTAAATTCGTACATTGAAAGATATTTACCGATGCATAAACTTGTGAAACATATCTAGGACACCAATTTACAAAAGACTTTCAGAACAGGGAGGAGCTTGTACTGTTTTAAAATTCAGATTTGGTAAAAATTGTCCGTCGGCAATGTCTTAATTAAGGGGTTTTGGAAATATTTTTATTATACACTGTGCATAATGAAAGATTAATGATTATATATAAAAATGAATGCAAATTTATTCTGTAAAGCTACAGTCAAATGGGATAATGGAAAAGAAAACGTTTAAAACTGATTTTAATTATGTGAAAAATTGCTATGGTATCCACTGGACGAAAAAAATTAATGAAATATAAATGGGAAAATTCATAGGAGCTTTTTTCCATTTAAATGTAACTTACAATAGGTAAATAGAAACGGTGGAAAAGACGAGAAAGTATGAAAGTAGCAGTCTTAACCATTTCAGGGGCAGTGGTATGTTTATGAAACCACTTAATTTTAATTCCCAAACGCCACAATTACACCAGAATTTTGCTAAAATCTTTCCATTTAATATGTCTGTGAAATATAGCCTTTCTCATATTTTGGAATAAATTTGTTCGTATATTCCGGTGCCAGCCATTTCAACATTTTAGTACTGAAAGTACTTTGCCCCTGAAAAGGTTAAAAGATGTTTATGATAAGTTAACTACTCTTGTGGCAGGAAAACAACATAGCATTGATCGGAAAACTTTAGGAAGGTATGTAAACAAATTTCACCAGCATGAATACAATGAGATGAAGCCAAACTATGTGACGACTAGAGTCGTCGGATTGAATTTCACAAAAAATAAGACAAGGTGACAAAAAAAAAAAGTGGGACAGTGACTGCTAAATTTGGACATAATAATGCATGAAATCCTATGAAAACGGAACTTGTTTCTAGCGGAATACTGCCTTAAATGTTAAAGTTTCATTTTCCCGGCTGTACAATTATACCTGCTCAGACAAAATCCTGTTTTTAAATAATATTTCTCCTCTGAGTTGCGATTGCGGCTAAACAGGTTTTGTTTAAGCATCATATTTTCAAACATATTTTTTATAATAATTAAAGTATGTAGAATATAGTTATTTAGTTTTTTTTAACTGATTTTATTTCTGTTCACAAATATTTCAATATATAAAACAAAATGGGTCAAGCCTCCCATATAGTGGGTCAACTTTCCCATATGTGAGGAGCCTTGACCCATTATTTTCTCCTTATTAAAATCAATAATTTTTCAAATTTCTTATGTTACACTTATGTAGCAATTTTATTTTGATAACTGATTGTATAACGAATAAATGATATATAAAACTTTATTCTACGTTCAATATTTAAAAAATAAAAAAATCATTTTGTAAAAAGTGGGTCAAATCTCCGTAGTCTCTCTCCCCTACATATGATAGGATAGAATGAAGAGAACTCTTATTAATATCAAATTTTGATTCGATTTTCAGAAAATTTGAAATGACTCGGCAAAATTCTGCAACGATTATATACAAAGGGCGTTCCATAAAAACTGAGCGTAAAATCATAAAAAAGATGAAGAAATATATTTACAGCGAAGTGATACATCATTCTTTTTTAAAATACCTTCCCTCAGATGAAATACAACGGTCCCATCGTTCAACCCACTTTTCGAAAGAAGTAGAGAAGCCTTTTTGTGGAAACTGCTTCAAAGAACCCTGCACTGCTGAAGTAACTTCAGAATCTGTATTAAATTTTCTACCATAGAGCTTCTCCTTCAACGTCGGAAACAGCCAGAAATAGCATGGTGCGATATCTAGGCCGTAAGAGTACTAAGATATTGCTGAATAGAAGTAGCGACAAGCGGACGAGCCAATTCCCTACCAGTCCATGATACTTTCTTGATATGTGTTGTCGCAAAATTTTCAAAACTGAAACATAATACAGTAGACTCTCGTTTTCACGAACCTCTTTTTCACGAACACTTGCGATTTTACGAACTATAGAGTGGTCCCGAATACGCTCCCATAGAATCAATGTAATTTTTCGCTCCCATTTACGAACTACAGATTATGAAAATCTCTTTTTTGCGAACTCAGTTTTCGTACTTCTGATTTTTTTTTTCTTTTTTTAAGTATCGGAATGCAGTGCAAACGTCAGTTAAACTCTATACAGGTACAATGAGACATCAGGTACAGTCCAATAATGTGTTGATTTTCCCCAATCTCTTTCGTAGGAAGGGGGGATAGCAACAATTTCAAGTAGTGGTTGTCAGAACTAAGGCACTTTTTTGAAGGAAACAATAATTGTGAAAGGGAAAGGTAGTAAAGGTTTCCATAGATAAAATAGAAACATATATTTTTCAAAATGTGATTTTTAAAAAAAAGATAAGTGATTATTTCCATTCCTAATTTTTTATCTATGTTTTCATCTATGTATTTTCATCTACTAAGTACTAATACAGTCTGCGTTTTCATATGTAATATTTTCAAAGCATGGTAACGTATGTTTCTGTGTACTAAAATTATTTTTTGTGCATAAATTTGCATTTATTTCTGGTATATTTAAAAATACATGTATAACTTTATTAAATAATAAATAATCTTGAAATACTGCTTCATCCATGAAGAGGGAGAAGTTTGATAAAAAAAAAGACATAAATAATGTACGTATTCATATAATTTTTGGTGTTTTTCTATTTTACGAACTTTCTATTTTACGAACTATTTGGGTGTTCCCTACGAGTTCGTAAAAACGAGCGTCGACTGTATTCACCATTCACTGTAGTTTTTGGAGGCACAGTATGCTGATAGATTGCACCTTTATTATCAAAGAAAATAATTAATCATCATGACCTTTCCAGCAGTTTTTGTTCGTAGGATTTTTTTCGGAAGCGGAGAATCAGTGTGTTTCCATATACATTGCGGACTTGGTAAGGGGATCAAAATGGTGCACCCAAGTTTCATCATCTGTTATTACAATCTTCAGGAAATTCGGATCATTTTGAAGCAGCTATTTCTACTTTCAACATTGGTGAATTCTTGTTTGCATTTGTCTTTAGTATTGTAATGAGAGACCCATCTGAAACAAACATGGCGAAGTTGTAAATTGTTGCGTAGAATGAGAAATATCGATGTTTTCGAAATGTTAGTTGATGCCGCTATCTCCTCCCATGTCATTCGCCGATTTCCTTGCAGGATTGTCCACACAGTGTTAATATTTCGATCATTCACAACACTTTTTGGTCGCCCAGATTTAGATTTAGGAGCCAATTTTGCGGACATTTTTTTTTTTTAAATCACCACGCCATTTAAAAATCGTAGATACCAAAACATTTGCCTTTGTAAGCTTCTTTCGTTAACTTAAATGTTTCTGGTGGTGTTTTGCCCAAACGATAGCAAACTTTTATGTCACAACGCATTTCGTTTTTTAACTCTTCACCTCCATTTCTGTAAGGCAAATAAAAACAGTTCTTTAAACAAGCACGAAACTAGGAAAATAAAATCGTCTGCTTTGTTTAGAATATTTATAAACGCGCAGTTAACAGGTTGAAAAATCGTCTGCAGTTTTATTTTTTAGTTTCGCGGTGTTACCACTATGTAAATAATAACTCTCAATTTTTATGGAATGCTCTTTATATTAAATTTCAAACTATTCTGTTGGGTAGTTTTTGCGCTGTATGATGTAGAATAATATATTGATAATCAATATACTCAAAATCATGTTTGTTCCTAAATTACATTCCGTTACATTATTTGTGCACTCCTAAATATTAAAATTTATTCATTTACTGTCTAATATAACTTTATTTTTATCTCATCTAAAAAGCTCTCTTTCATAATAATATTTATTTCCTGTCAAAATAAATCTTTATTTTAGCTAAAGTACTTTCTTTTGTAATTTAACAGTGCTTTGCATTTTGCTAATCTTTGTGAAATGTTTAAGATAAATTTAACATCTGTCAGTTGAGATAAACAAAATAATAATATGTTGAATGATTTATCGCTTTTTCATTTAATCCTTATGAAACATTTTTCATCCCGTCAGATATTGAATTTTATATGTAGTAAAACTAACGGATTTTTTGATACAACGTATTTTTCGTGGTTTGACAGAATATTCTCTTGGGGACTTGGCAAGTGGCTCTTGCACGCTAAAGATGTGAAAATTTTGTATTCGCGTTAGGGCATCACCTACCCCTTTTCTCTGGCTACCATAATAAACTATTGTCCGTGGAAGACTTTGTGCCTTCTTTTTATGTTATATTCAGCATTTCGGGATGAGAGCTTTTGGGTTTTGCGAATGGCGCTATGCAATATTACAAAATCAAGCCTTACATCATCTTTCCAGATCTCTACAACATTTTACGAAGTAAAGAAATATTCGCTCTACAAAACTTCCTGATACGCTTTTTTATGCGTACAGACGGACGGACCAGACAACGACTAGGTGCTACGTATTTATATAATGACGAACGAACGTAAAAACATCCCATCCTCGCTTCAACATAAACCATCACGGTACTTTTATCTCCAAAACCAAATGCAAAAACATTATTTGTTGCACATTTATGTGATCTTCATGTGCTTTCAGAGACAGATTTAGGATGTCAGTAGCGTGATGCTGATTTATTATGGAAATATATTTTTCAAAATCTGTAATATCTTTCACGTTATGCTGTGAATAGCTCAAATACGAGGGCAGTTTGATATGTCCGTGATTTTAAAAAAGGTGGCGGTTTGACATCGCACTCTTATTATTATGTTTTCAATTTATTATTGTCTGCGGCAACATTCGTGCGATTTGCAGACGATCTTTTAAATACATTGTGTTCTATAGGATTCAAAAGCAAACGATTGGCGTGTTTGTTTTGATTATGGAGAAAAAAGAATTTCGTGTTTTGATAAAACACTATTTTTTTTCGCGGAAAAAAATTACCGAAACTGAAGAAAAGTAGAAAAAATATTATGGGTACTCTGCTCCATCACATGGTATGATTCACAAGTGGTTTATGGAATTTCGTTGTGGCCGTACGAGCACAACACATGCAGAACTTTATGGACGTCCAATTGAGATCACGACTGAAGACATGGTGAACAAAATCCATGATATCGTGTTTAAAAGACCGTTATGTGAAAATGCGTGAGATAGCTAAGAAGATAAAAATTTCAAATGAACGTGTATTCAATATCTTGAATGAACATTTGGGCATGCAAAAGTTATAAGCAAGATGGATGCCGCGATTGCTGACAGTGGATCAAAAGCGGACTCGTGTAACCATTTCAAAGCAATGTTTGGACAAGTTCGAGCGCAATTCAAGCGAATTTTTGTGGCGTTATGTTACAGATGATGAAACATGGATACATTGCTACACACCAGAAATGAAAGAACAGTCTAAACAGTGGACTTCTTCTAATGAACGTGCTCCGTAAAAGGCAAAAACAGTTCCGTCGGCCGGAAAGCTTATAGCCACAGTTTTCTGGGAATCAAAGGGCGTAATCTTCATTGATTATCTAGAAAAAGGAGAAACGGTCACCGGACAGTATTATGCTGATTTATTAGACCGTTTTAATGAAAATTCAGGCTCGGACTGGCCCGCCGGCCCATCGGCCCGAGGGCCGGTGCGCCCTCGTCCACGGAAAACTTCGCGCCCCTAAGTGCCTTAAGCCGCTCCAATATTTTCCCCCATGTTGTGCAGATACATTCGGACTAGTGTACTAAATTTCGAGGATTCGTTTAGAAATAATCATCAGAATAATCATTAGGCAAACAGCACGAGATTTTTTTTTTTATCACAAAGAAATTAAAAATACATCGAAGCAATTTCAGGATTGGAAACGAATCGTGGCATCTTTGCATACTATTGAGAGGGAAAACACGCACGCAGAAAAAGCTTAGTAGCCACAGCGCCCTGAGCGAGATTTATTTCGTCTCTTCTTTGAATGATACGTTTTAGATTTTAACCAAATATTTTGCATATTTTCAGGCCTTTAGCTTTTAGTACCTTGTCCCTACACTTTTAATGATGGCCATGAATGCGCCTACAATTGAAACTGTGCTTTTTGAAAACAATTTGCGAAAAAAAAGTGATAAATATCAAAAGACAAAAAAAAAACTATTTGTGCGGATTTCGTTTTTGGTTGAAAAACATGACTTTTCTTTTCGCGGAATACAAACTTGATAAGACTTTCTGGATTACAATCCCGCAAACTGTGGAATCCCACGGCTAGCGTTTTTTCATTCACAAAATCTACACCATAATTTTCAGTTAGTAATCGTTGTTTTATTGAATGATAGATTTTCCGTGGCTAAATAAATATTAGGAAATTCTAGTGTGTATTTTAAATAAAAAGTTGTTTTAATTTAATCACGGAAAAATTATCATTAAATAAAGCGATGACTACTATTCAGAAATTAGGATAGGTTTTTCGAATAAAAAAACGCTGCCACGGGATCTTGCAGCTTGTATGAATACAATTCCTGGGGCATTTCTCTCAATTGTGTAAACTTAAATATTTCCCTTGATCTCTAATTAGGATAAGAACTTTGCAAATCATAGGAAGAGGGTGCTGAAAAGAGTAAATTTACTCAATTATTTTGGTGATTTT
The DNA here is from genome assembly GCA_963932465.1 of Maratus speciosus. NCBI lineage: Eukaryota > Metazoa > Arthropoda > Arachnida > Araneae > Salticidae > Maratus > Maratus speciosus. The sequence continues at coordinate 387,836,393 of OZ010795.1, read as the reverse complement.
TAGGCTAACAAAGTGGAATTTTTGGTGTACTTTCTGTGTATAATTTTTGTTAGTAGTGAAACATTAATGCAGCATTTTACGGATACATAGTCATTTTTTTAAGGACACAAACGCAAAGTGCCTCTTCCTACAAAATACATAATTCGCCTTATATAAATGTTGCAAGTGTAATAAGCATTATTTTCACAAGCAAGTGTTATTTTCAAATTCCTTAATGGGATGTTGATTTGAATGTTTAAATATTCTTATGTTTCAACATTTAAATACCTTATAATATGTGGTACTTTTTATAAAAGAACAAAAGAAGCACAAGCTTTAGTTTTCAAAATTTCTACTTTTATATGTAAAGTTTTATACATTTTTTGTTTTAGATACAAAGAAATTTTAAGCGAAGTTTGCATACTGAATTTTTTTGTGTATCATGAGGGAGATGCCGATAGTTACCATATTTAAAAATTCTACTTAAAAAAAAAAAAAAAAAAAAAAAAAAAAAAAAAAAAAAACTGTAGTAAATAAAAGGTAATTGTTGTCGGATTGTAACAGAAATTGAATCTATCTCATTATAAACTGACTGATAACTAATTCATTTTATAAAAAGTATACTTAAAAAATGGGTTGAAACCCTTAGCAGCACCGCAGCAACTCTAGTTGGTGCCTGGTGCGAAAAATCTTGTTAGTTTTCGTACAGATTTTCAGTGCGCCAATGGGAATAAATGGAATAAAAGGGGTTTCCATTGCTAATTCAGCAGAAAATCTTCGTAAAAAAGTCTATAGATACAACTGTCTGTAAATAATGTCTACTAATTATTGTTATACATAAATTATGTTTCCGAACTCGTCTACATATTAAAAATTGCACCAACTCTGAATTTACAAACAATAACGCCCATTTTTGACACCTTATTTTGGTTACTTTAATTTATTAATTTTTGCATACAACAAAGAACAATCGTTTAAAACATCAATGTATAAGTTTATAGCTAATTTGAATAATTAGTGTTCGAGATACGGAAAAATTTTGCCTTTCCACAATATAAGGGTACCGTCTTCTTTTATCAAAAGAGCCACTGAAAACAATCATAGAAACTTAACAGAAATACTTTGTAAGATTTTTCTTAATATAAAGTTTATAATAAATTTAAAATTCCTGTATCATTTGACTGGTGAGTAATTGAGTGTTTTCGGTTGTAAGATATTTCATTTTATTTTTCGAAACTTGTGGATAAACCCCTGACACTTTTTGTTTTATAACTGTATTCAGATTTAAGAAAATTATATAAACTCTATCTCTTTATTTGCTGGCAAAGAATTCAAATAGGGTATCAAAAGTGTATGTTACCATTTGAAAAATCAACGTTCACTATTTGAAAAATTAACGTTCGTGCATTTTTTAATACCTAGACAATCTCCAAATTGGAACCTACGTCATTTTTATACAGTCACTTGCAAGAGAATTGGTAGGGGTGATCACTTTTTTTCCCCGTGAGTCTTATAAGGTACCTATTAACAAAATAATAAAGCCCTAGCCTTGATATCGGTCATCTACTACAAAGTAATCTGTGTTCAACTCGGAACTATTACTAGATTCGTTTTAAAAAATTGCGTAGCATTGTGTAGATTTGATTTAACTTTAAAATTGCGCTGGTGATATATCGAAGTCTTCTATCTAGACTCAGAGATGTAATATTAAGCCACTTTCATTCTTGGTGCTGTGTGAATGTGTTAAACCTTCTCAAGCCAGGAACAACACAAACAAGAAAAAATTACATGAGTTCGCTAAAATTTTTGTGCTGAAAATCCAAGGTCTGCGCCCTTTTCCCTGGCCCAGTCCGACCCTGTGCAAATTTGAAAGAAAAGCGGCCCCATTTGCCCAAGAAAAATGTTCTTTTTCATCACGACAATGCGCCAGCGCACTCGTCTCAATCGCAGCCACTAAATTGGTTGAATTACCATACAAATTGTTCCCCCATCCACCCTACTCTCCTGACTTGCCCCCCCCCCCCCCAGTGACTTTTTTTCTGTTTTCCAAATTTAAAAAAATGGCTTGGTGGAAAGAGATTTTCTTCAAATTCTGAGATCATTAATGCCACAAATGCCTATTTTGAGGAGTTTGAGAAGTCTTATTTTTTTTGAAGGATTAAAAAAGTTAGAACGTCGTTGGGAAAAGTGTATCATTATGAAAGAAAGTTATGTCGAAAAATAAAATGCACTATGGTATGTATATTGGTTTTTTCATTTCAAAGTTACGGACTTATCAAACTGCCCTCGTATCTGTCACAATGTTTTTAGTTAAGAAAAAAAGCCTAATGAAATGTTCCTTGAAACCGGAAATTAAAGCTCTTCAGAACATGAAAATCCATATATACAGGATGAGATATAATAGGAACATGGATAAATAATTGAATTTCTTTGAAAACATGATTTAATTATACAGTGACCTCTCACTTATACGACTTTCAAGGGACCGTAGAAAAAAGTCGTATAACTGAGAGTGTCGTATAAGTGAGAGACCGCCTTATAATACAAGTTTCAAACTTTATAGGCATTAATTATTTTACCTATACTAAAAACGATAAGTTTTGAGTACTAAGAAGATATTTTAACAAAATTTGCAAAATGTGTTAAAAAATTAAACATAAAATATGTTTAAAAAGTTCACAAAATTGTTCATTTACCACTATGTTTATTTTAAAAATTTACAGATCAGATTTTCTCAAAAAATGAAGATATATTAGTTTGTTTCTGTCGTAGATGGAAATAGAAAATGTCTTTCTCTAGGTCTAATAAAGCTTTTAAGCTAGTTTGGGAATAATCATTTTGATGGACATAATTCTTTAATTTATTTAAAGCGGTACTTGCTTTTGAAAAATTTACAACAGCAGGAACATTGCTCTCATCTTGGTCATCCTCCTTGCTCACGTCTTCATTATTAATATCCTCAAAGATTTCTTCAGCAGTTCTCAGTTCTGACAGAAGACGTTTATCATCACATTCTACATAATCTTTGAAATTAATACCTTCGTCCATAAACATTTTATTCGAGTCTTCGTTATTAAAGGATTCCATACGCTCTCAATATCAGGTTCATTCGTTGAACTAGCAGTTTGGTCTTGTGGGAAAACTGAATTTCCTAAAACACATTTTAAAATTTAATTTGCTGCAGAAACGGCAGATCTTTTACATCGGGATATGATGACATTGATCCATTAGAAGTAAAACCTTTCTTTGTTGTTTTTGAAATTTATCATCCATCTCTTTTAAAAAATCAATGGAAATCTCTGATGTCATCCATGCTTTTTTAAATCTCTGTAGCCACATGGCAATTAATTTTTATTCTTAAAGTATCGAGATTTTCTTGATTTTCCTATTACTAAAGGTTCTATTTTTTCTGAACCGTCACTATTTGTGCAAAAAAGGATAGTTAATCTTTCTTTACTTTTTCTGCCCCCTTGACATGGTTCTTCTTCGTATGATAATGTCTTATCTGGCATCAGCTTGAAAAACAGTCCGTTTCATCACAGTTAAAAATGTCTTTAGATCCCTTAATCCTTAATTAACATAAGTAGATTTTGCAACCATTGTCTAACATCATTTCCATTAACACATGCGCTTTCTCCTGTGATGCAAAAGTCGATGTCTTTTTTTAGCTTCTCGAATCACCGCAAGACGCTGAAAAATTCTCGATTCCATACTTCTCAGTAAGAGTCCGAGCCTTTTCGTTTAAAATCACACCATCTGTCGGTAAATTTGAAGCTCGCATTTGTTAAACCACGCGATTAATGCTGATGTCAATTTTTTAAATCTGCCACATTGTATCCTGGATCTCTTTGAATCGCTATTTTTTGATGCATTTATAATGACATTTTTATTTTTCAGAATTTCTTTTAGTGTCGATTCTGGCAGATTGAAGAGAGCAGCTAATGCCTTCTTTGATTGTAGTAAATTTTTATCATATTCCTTAATGGTTTCAACTTTGAATTGTATGCTTAATGCTTTACGTTTTGACATTTTCAGTTTAGGTATCGACATGCAGCAAACTGAAAAAATTACAGCGAAATGAATAACCTTTCACGCGTCAAGTACGGAAGCTTGTATTGATTTGCGACACACACGTTTTTTCCCCTTCGCTGTGCGGACTGTAAGCGCATAGGTCTTTTGGCATGATAATAGCTTGGGATGTGCTTCCGATATGTTCTCGCTTTAGTATTTTTTTTCTAGTGATGTTCAAGAACTGCCATTTTCGATTTGTTAAGTTTAAAATAAAAGTCTGTTTTTCTTAAAACAACCTCATTCCTAAAAGACGACGCATTCCTTAAAGCTGTTAAAATTTTCCAGGAAAATGCATTTTGCAAAAACCCTGATTTATCCACCAGTGCCGTACAGAGACGTGATCTGCAAGTAGTCAATTGGCTTTTGTTAAATGGCAGACACAAGAGAATTCCATACAATCACCCTCCCGCCATAGATTTCATCGTTAATAACAAACGAAGGTAGATAAGAAATGTTATTCATTATTCATAAACACTTTAACAATAATGAAAGGATAAATGTAAGAAAACGTGAATGATTTGTACTTTAAAGATTATAAAAATTAATTCTAGAGTGAGAAATGTAAAATCACCTGAACCGTTTAAAGCGTCGTATAAGTGAGAGAAGCAGTCGTATATCTGAGAGAAGTTTAGCATTATTTCCCATAAAGCGTGGACGGGACCGAGAGAATTTGGCGTATAACTGAGAGAGTTGTATAACTGAGAGTCGTATAAGTGAGAGGTCACTGTAGTTGGATAAAAGGAAATTAAGCTGGTCATATTTTACTAAATCGTAAATTAAAGCAGAATATTTGATTTTTTATCGATAAACGAGCTAAATAAAAAATATCAACACAAAACGTAACCCCATAAGTAAGCTTCAAACATTAATATACCAAAAATATTTACGCTAAATAATTCCTGTTGAATTATTTATTGCTTATTCAATTGTTTATTTCTTAATTTTTAACATTTTCCCTACAAGTTTTATTGCAACGTTAGTCACGACATTATCCTGTTCTAAACGTTTAAATATGTTACATATTTATTGACTTTTATTTGTTTCGTGAGATTTATTTACCTGTTCAAAATGCATTTTAGCATATATCTGTTTGGATTTTGAAAGAAGACTGTTAATTTCAACATTTTCCGACACTATTAAAATACAATGCGTTTAAGGATTTCATTTTAATATTTCATTGTAATTGTTATGTGTTGTCTCCATGTCGCACAAGAAACATTTATCAAATAGATTAATTTGACATGATTTCATTTAGAATATTCAATACATGACAGAATATTTTTAAATGATCACTAAATTATGCTAGCTTAACATATTGAAACATAATAATCACAAATGTTGTTTATAATCTTTCATCTATCTATATATTTAAAAGACAATGCTACTTTTTTAGTCATCTGGCCTGAGTTTTCTACTGAACCGATTTTGATAATTAATTTTTAGATAAAGGCAGTTTATTTGTGGATGTGCCCGCACTCGTTATTTAACAAAATTATCCCATTTTTATATTTTCATTTTAATTTTAAATGTCTTTTCTGAAATTCCTTCAAAAAGGTGGAAATTGGGTTAGTTCCCTTGTTACAGAGAAAAGGGAAATAATGGGAATTAACTACATCATTACGGATGACATTTTCTCATTACAATGAAAAATATTTGAGAAAAATTTTCAACAGAAAATGACGTTATGTGTAAAAAAGCGCATTATCTATCTATATTATAAAGGACAAACATATCTGTGCGTAACGCATACGTCATTTTGCGAATGGCAACACTTTGAAATTTGAAATAAAATTTTGGTTTTGCAATTTTCCCTACTGCAAATTTTTAAACTTCTAAACATGGCACAGTTTAAATTTTTACACCGTCGTATAAAGAAAAAAATGTACTTTTAAATGCAATTTGTTTGAAAGCTCTATCTCAATTTATTTTTGAGATATTAATTTTTTTATAGTTTTTAGTACCAATTTTGTAGATGTGGCAACTGAAGAACTCCATTTCTATTAAAAGTAAAGGAAAATTAGTCATGGTTTATTTATTTTTATTGGTTATATCCTTATTGATGCCATTTTATTATTACAAATAAAAGTAACTTTTTTCTAATTTTTGAACAGAAAATGACGTCAGCAATAAAAAAAAACAAAAAAAAACACGCTTTTTTTTTCATAAATTAAAAGATTGAAGAAGATATTTCAATATTTTTACATTATGCTGATACTGAGTTTGAAACGCTAGGCAAAATGACCCAGTGAGTGAAAATGATGTCATATTTAAAAGAAAACGATCCTTTTCTTTGATAAAACTAAATATTTACCGATACTAAATGGCCAAAACTATGGCAACTAAAGGCAAATTTCTGAATGGTAAGTTTTTGCGGATACTGAGATTAGAACTTAAAGTTTGTGCGAATGTTCACATGAAAAGTTGTATCGGACAAACGTGACGTTAAGTTTGGAAATACATTCATTAGTAATGTATTGTGCGTTAAAATACTTTTAAATTGTGATTTGAGTAGTGCGTATGTAAATTTTGAGAATGTGAAAATAACGTACAGTTTAGATTTTATGGGGGGAAATTTTTTGAAGTGACAGAGGGAAATCCTTTTTACTGATTTTTCATCCCGTAAAAACAAACATAAGAGCCTCAATCGATAACATCAACATAATTACTGATATTGATTACGTACTCTAATACAGTTTAATTTTTCAATAATTTAAGCACTTGGTTTTTTGTGGAAATAATATTTTAGTAATTTTAGGTTGAAAACATTATTTGTTTTAAGAGTTAGACAACCAATGCAAAATGAATTTTTTATTGTAATTATTTTTGTAGGTTTATTATACATTCGATCTAACAGTCCCATTCTAGACATTTTAATTCGTCGAATTTCGACGGGTTCCAACTCGTACTAATAAAAGAACAAATCGCTCTCTGTGTGTGTCTGTCTATGTGTGTGTGTGCGATGGCTAGCAAAAACTACCGCATGTAGAAGCCTGAAAATTTAGGTGTGAATAGTCCAAGACAGGTCCTGATGCACCTGAGGCTCAGATTTTAAATTTTTTAAGTGCCGGGGCCCTTGAGCCCCTTTAAATTTTTATGCACAGAATTGTTAATAACTTGTCCCCTATTTATCCAATCTTGTTCGTTTTGGGGGAACTTTCAACATATAGTTATTCTTGCCATTCAATTTTCCAGCTAATGACCCTAGACCCTTGGGGGCCTATACAGGGCCCCTTGAATTTTTTGCGCTAATAAATTGCTTCCTTTTAATCCGATCTTTATTTTTGGAATCCTTTTTCCATTTAGTTATTCTCATTCCAGTATGTTATTCCATTCTCCTGGGCCCCCTAGGGAATCGCAGGGCACGGTCCAGAGCCCCTTGACCTTTTTGAGCACCAAGCATTCCCCCCCCCCCCTATTTTCTCACCCATAATTTTATAGTTGAGTCTTGAGTTCTTATTCCTGGACCAACAGCCTCATACTTTTATCGGGGCCCTAGGGAATCGCAGGGCCCCTTGGATTTTTTGAGCACCAAGCCTTTTTCACCCCCTAATTTTCTCACCTTCTAAGTGCATAATTTTATAGTTGAGTCTTGAGTTCTTATTCGTGGACTAACAGCCTCCTATTTTTATTGGGGCCTTATGGCCCTTTTTAAAACATTATCCAATCTTTTGTGCATTTCTTTAAAATATTATTCTAACGAATAATTCGTACCCTATGCTTAATTTTGACTAATTGAAGTTCTAAAGCGCTAAGTACTAAGACATTTTAACATGTTTTCATGTTAAGGCCGTTTTTTAACAATGAGTTGGGCCCCTATTATAGCTCCCTTAAAAATAGTCCGATTCAATAGCTTTTTTTTCCTAACAACTTCTTAGGTCCTCCAGCTACTAAATGAATGACAAAAAAATTTCTCAGACTTCAGCTACCACCAATTGGAATATTAATCGCCTTCTTGGGGCCCTTGCTGTGGATTTTTTAAATATGATCAGGATTTCTTGAAAATGTCTTTAATATAGTTTTAGAGTCTTCTGATTACTTTAATAACTACTAAAAATATCTTTATACCCAACTACATGCCAGTTAAGCCTCTGGCCCTTTGGTGCCCGGTAATGGGCCTTTTGAAATTTTTGCACCATAAATTGTTAATAAATTGCACCCTTTTAATACAATCTTCATTTTTTGAACCCTTTTTTTATTTAGTTATTCCCGCGTCTATACATTCCAGTTAAGACCCTGGGCCCCTATGGTGCCGTAGGGCCTAGTGCAGGGCCCTTGAACGTTTTGTGCACAATGCATATTGCACCAACTAATTTTCTCATTTTCTTAGAGCATAATTTTAAATTTGAGTCTTGAATTCTTCTTCCTGGGCCAACACCGTCATATTTTTATTGGGGCCTTTGGGCCTTTTTTAAAGAATTCACTGAGTTTTCTACGCATTTAATTAAAATATTATTCTAACGAATAATTGATACCCTATGCTTAATTTTGACTAATTGTAGATCTAAAGCGTTAAGTACTAAGACATTTTAACATATTTTCATGTTAGGGCCCTGCTTTTAACTATCAGTTGGCCTCTTTTTGGGACTTCTATTATAGTCCCCTTAAAAATGGTCCGATTCACTATCTTTTTCTTCTAACTTCTTAGGTTTTCCAACTACTACATGAACGACAAAATATTTTTAAGTCTTCAGCTACCACCAATTTTGAATATTAATCGTCTTCCTGGCCCTTGGTGCAGCTTCTTTAAAAATGACCCGAATGGCATGCAGTTTTCTTTAACATAGTTCTAGCGCCCTCTGATTACTTTAAAAACTACTAAAAGTATCTTTATACCAAACTACATGCCACTTAAGACCCTGGCCTCTTGGGGCCCGGTACAAGGCCCTTTAAAGCTTTTGCATCATAAATTGTTAATAAATTGCCCCTCTTAATCCAGTCTTCATTTTTGGAACCATTTTTCCATTTAGTTGTTCTCCCGTTTCTCTAGTCCAGTTAAAATCCTGGGGTAGCCTAAGGTCCGTAGGAACCTATCCAGGACCCCTTGAACTTTTTGTGTGCCATGCATTTTTCACCCTATAATTTTCTCACCTTCTGATTGCATAATTTTAAAAGTGAGTCTTGGACTTTTCTCCCTATACCAACACTCTCATATTTTTATTGGGGCTCTAGGGCCCCTTTTTAAGCATTTACTCGATTTTGCGGATTTCTTTAAAATAATTTTCTAATGATTATTTCATACCCTATGATTAATTTTGACTAATTGAAGGTCTAAAACACTAAGTACTGAAACATTTAAACATGTTTTCAATTTAGGGCCCTGTTCTCAACTATCAGTTGGGCCCTTTTGGGCCCCCTGTTATAGCTCCCTTAAAAATGGTCCAATTCACGAACAAAGGTTCTCCATCTACTACATGAACGACAAAAAAAAAAAAAAAAAAAAAAAAAAAAAAAAAAAAAAAAAAATTGAGACTTCAGCTACCACAAATTTTTAATATTAATTGCCTTCTTGAAGCCTTTGCTGCAGCTTCTTTAAAAACTATCCGATTCTATTGCAATTTTCTTTAATATAGTTTTAGCTTCTTCCAGCTACTATAAAACCACTAAAAAGTTTTCTTATACCCAACTACATTCCAATCAAGACCCTGGCCCCCTGGGCCCGGTCTTTCTTTATACCTCAGCTACCACCCTTTTCGAACATTAATCTACTTTTTCAGCTTCAACTTACGTCTATTTACTACAGCCGTAAATTAAAAATCGCTTTACTTTAAAGGTAACTTTAGATAAGGGATTTCATCCGTTTATTAAACATCGTGTTAATGCTAAAATTAATTTATGAAATTTAAGAGGGGATAGGGGGCATCTTTCACCGCTTGGGGTGCATTCTTTCCTCGGGTTCTAAGGGCCCAATTTCAACGGGGTTTTGTTCTTTCAACTTAGATTACAATTTAGCTACTTTCTGCATTATGAAATTTTATTCTTAGATTTCAGTTACCAACATTTTCTAACATTAATGGGGCATTCTTTTTTAGATTCTATGGGCTTGATTACTATGAGGTTTGGCTCACTCAACTTGGTTTTCGATTGTCTCTGGCCCGTGCGGGGCACTTCCGGTAAATGCTGCATTGGGTAGCGGGGACCCAGGTTACGTGTTCGTTCGGAAAGAAGTTTGTTGGGAACACACTAGACGCTGCGGAAAGCAATGGGGACTCTGAAATTAGGTTCATTTAAAAGAACTTTCAAAGACATAAAATCCTACAAACTTGAGTTATGTTAAGATTGTTATTTATAAACCCCGGGCAACGCCGAGCGGGTCTGCTAGTTACCCATAAAACGGTTATATTTCAATATTTTTCCATTCCGCTGATACTGACATCAGACGCTAATCTCAAAGAGTAATAATGACCTCAAAATTAAAAGGAAACGTGTATTTTCTTTGATAAAACTAAATATTTTACTATGAATGCGTCTAAAAGGGTAAATTTGTGGATGTCACTGGTACTGAGATTAGAACCGTTAGTCAAGAGTGCGAATGTGCACATGTAACTAGGAAACATGGCATCAAGTTCGGAAATATATTTATTAATAATCTACTGCACGCGCGTTAAAATATTTTTAAAATAGTGAACATGAATATAAGAAGTACGTAGCTAATTTTTTCGCTGGTGAAAACGACGTTATTTTTAGATTTCGTTGAAAAAAAATATATATACATGATTGTGTCACAGTGGCGCAATTTTTGCTGATTTTTTATTGTGTGATGCAAAAGATTAAAGTCTGGATTGATAACTTCATAATTTATTACATTAATTACATGTTGCTGATTACTTTAAAGTTTAATTTTTCAATAATTTGAAAAGTTGAAGTTAAACTTTAGTTAAAAATAATATTAGTTTTAAGCGTTGGGCCAGACAATATAAGATGTATTACTTCCTATAATTATTTTTGTAACTTTTTATAAATTCAATCTAACAGTTCTTTTAAACATTTTCACCCGCCGAATTCGAAGGATTCCGACTCGTAAGTTATTAAATACCATATTTCAACAATATATAACACACACATGCATGTAAGGGATTCTTTCATCTCAGTTGTTGTATAAAGTATGTACGTACTATAGTTTCGTACTATAACTAGTTTTCTAAATATCCAGATCTTGGTGCAATAGCTGTTGCACTCTTATGCAAAAATGCATGAAATTTATTTCGATTATATATATTAAATTCATTAATACGAAAATAGTATGACTCCATATTAAAAAAGGACGTAATCATTATGCAATCTTGAATCATTACGTATCATGGGATATCATTGAATTAATTACCTATCATAGGATTTAATAGAATGAAGAAAACTTTTATAAATATCTTTTTACGTTTTTATTCGATTTTCATAAAATTTGCAATGACTCGAAAAAATATATTAAATTTCAAACCATCCGGTTGAGTAGTTTTTTCGCTGCTAGATGCGGACAGACAGACGGACGGACCAGACGACGACTATAGGTGCTACGTATTTGCATAATTACGAACTCACCCAAAAAATATCTAAAAATCTCAATTTATGTTTTAAAAGTTCGGGTTCTTTCAATAGAAGAAAAAAATTAATTCGTTTTCACTCACTCATGTTAAAATTGAGTTAATTTTAATATTTAAAATAAAAACACATTCGTCTTTTTCTCCGGAACAAAATTTATAGTAAAGCAAATTACAACTATCGCTATATCTGGCATAACGTTCCTTTTTAAAGTCGTTTTATTCGAAACTACTTTTTTAGAGCTTGCGTGCACTTTCATTTACTTGTATGTTCTTACTTTTTGCACGTGATGCTTCCGTATTTTAGACGTTTATCATATACAATAAAACCTGTCAACACGTAACCTGTTTATAGTGGAATTCTGTCTTAAATGGAAAAAATCGTGATGCTGACGAAAGGATATCCTGTAATATTAGAGACTGTGCCGGCAACTTGCCTAAAACGTAATATTTTTCGCTCTGTAGCAATTCCTTTTTGAAAAGTTTTATTGCATTTTTTTTTATTACGGAAAAATTATTCTAATAATAAGTTTTGTTTTGATAGTGAAGTACATTATTAAATCGCGTACAATATTATTATTTATGTTACAATATTAAATCGCAAAGGAAGATTTAATATTGTAACACACACACACACACACACATACATATATGCATATAAATATATGTATGTTACAATATTAAATCTTCCTTCGCGATTTCCCTCTACTATTCTAAATTACTACTCTATATTAACTAAATCTTTATTATTAAATAATCTCTACCGTTAACACAGTTAAATTCCCTTTAATTTAATGTCTCACTTGTCTAATTCACTCACTTATTACGCTTTTAGTATTCTTAAATTAAATGTTCCATTTTCGATCTTTCACTTTTTAGAATGTTCGTTTTGGTAGCCATTTTATTCCAGCTGAGAATTTTCTTTCCCGCGCTTAATTCTAGGGTTTCCTTTTTACTTTCTTATTCATCCTCTCCTTTGTCGGCTCTCTTTTCATGGCGCGATATCTTTACGTCTCAATTGGTTCAGAGCACTTATTACGTCATTTTTGTATTCCTACGCTTAGGGAATAAAAAGCCGCTACACATGATTCTCTGGCAGAATTTGCTGATTTTTCGAAGTGTAAACTGCCCCCTGGCTGTGTGTCTGACACTATGTACTTCTTTCTAAAGCTTTACCTTAAGATGTAATCAAAATGATTCCTAACGATTAAAGATGCTGGACACATCAAACTTATTATGGCACTGCACCGCATCTTTGTGAGAACTGCCTCTCGATGTTATTAAATAAAAACCTGCGACTAAAAATGCTTCTTTCCTTGTCTATTGGAGAAATTCCTAATCAACATATCCGTTGTTTTGACCATTCGCCAATTGACTGAAAGCCATCTTTAATGCGAAACGATGAACGTCTGCAAAGATTAAGCTGCTCAATTGAATCGGTGAAGTTGTTGCATCTGCACTCATCTACATCCATTACATCATATAATGTATAATCTTACATCGACCATCACTAATGATAGATTATCATTATATATACTAGTGTGTAACCCTGTTCAAAATGACGGAATGTTTATCTACGTTAACAATTGGACAAAACAAATAGCAGTATTTTTTGCAGCAATAATAATAATTAGCAAAGTGAAACACAATTTCTGAAGATTTCACAATCTCAATAATCAATTTTTCAATAAACCGCTTTCTTTTAGGGATGAATCAAGGTACGTAGTTAAGAGATAAAGATATTGCATTAGAACTCTGTGGGATCAAGTCAGCGGGTTTTACTCATCTATGGAGCCGCCGCGGCGAGCGGCCTCTTTTCCTCCACAGCCTTTTATTCTTCTACTTATTCCGACTCTTTTGCGGAAGCAAGGTTCGTAGGTCCCCAGCCACGTCCCGAGTAAAAGACACTCTAGCGAAAGCCAGGTTGGAAAAAAAAAATCCAAAAATTAAAACCGGACAAATTTAAAAGGGAAATTGCACAAATTAAATACACCAAAAAGCGGGAAGGGAGGACTTGGGACCCGGGATGGCCACCCAAGGAAACCCAGCAAATGCTTTAGAGCTTTAGTACAGTCCCTGGGGGAGGACACCAGAACCGAACCGTCCGGCCCCCCGATGCCGAAAATTTATTTTCATTGAACTTCATATACAATGCCAATCAACATTTCGTTTCTAAATATGAACTAGGCGTCATTTGTCATCAATCAATATAAACAAAGGAACTTTTTGTTAAAATTGTAGATTTTTTGCATAGAAAATACGCAGGACGCATTGATTTAATTTGAGATAAATTTTTAAAAGCTTCAGCTATATAACTTTAAAAAATTTCATTTGGTATAGATAAAATCAAAAGTTATCATTGTTATTATTTCTTTCGTAAAATTTTAATTTAATTTTATCAGTTTTTATGAACTTAGCTTGTATGCATTTGAAATTGACTTGCATTGTAAGTAAGATTTATATTTCATATCAAATGTAATTAAAATGCAAGGAATACACAATACCATGTTATGTACTACATGTATTAATTACATCAATGCACATAAAATTTCGATTTTTAACATAATAGCATTTGGAAAAACAAAATTATAATTTAATAAGTGAAAGGATAATTTTCAGCCGTACTAATGCAATCATGATAACAATATATTTCAATTACATCTGGTAAAAAACAAACAGAAAAAACTCATTTATAATACAAACAAAATTAAACAACCTTTATAAAAAAAACTTCAATTTCAATCGAAAGTTCTTTCCTTTATATTGATCGCCGATAGATGGTGCCAAGGCAAAGCTTAAAAATAGACGGGATTTTCTGCAAAGATAAGACCGAGGGCGCTAGTGTAGCGAATACAGTTTGTACTTCTGGTTAATTAACTCTATTTTCACAAAATCGTCAGTTGACATGAAAAAGTGAAAAACGCATTTCAAAATATTTAAAGGCTTTAATATACTTCTACAAATATTTTAATACCAGAATCAGATATTAACCTGTAGTGTTTTTTTTTCTTTTCTTTCTTTTTTTTTAATGAAACACTGTAAGAGTCGTTCATTTGTTTCTAGATTTGGAATTTGTATTTCTAAATGGCAACTGCCTTCATGTGCTTATATCTTGTTATCCGTTGTTCATAATAGCTAGTTATCCGTTATTTTTAATTTAGAATTTAAAACATTATAATTTGATAGTTTTGTAACGTTTTACAGAAAATAATGAAGAAAAGATGTGATACAAAGCCGATTACGTATATATTTCCATAAGTTGAACAATTGGCAAACTTACGGTCTCTTGAATATTTCTGCCTAACATGGTCGCTATAATTAATTTCTTTCGAGGATGGGTAAGAACCGGAATCGTCATCTTAGCGTATTATATATATATATAAAGCTCTTAATATGCCTGAGCTCTAAATATTATCCTGCTTTTGCGTATCGATCTTTGGAAAAATGTTTATCTATTTTTTATGTCAATTTTCATTGCATTTCGCCTCATATATGATGCACGTCAATAAATGCTATAGTTTCCCATGTGATATTAGCTTACTCACCATTAGGTCAGTTTTAAAACATGGCTCACAATAATTTACGTAATTTGATTTAAAATTTATTGTAGTACATTTTGGTTACTTCACATTTACACACATTTTAACTTACTTAAGCGAAAATGTGCCAATTGCCCAATTGCACATTTTTTCTTCTTTTTTAAAATATACCTTGTGGTAACACAAAATCTGATTTGCTAAACCTCTGTATAATTCCATTCTTCTACTGATGCCTATATCTATATACCAAATGCTGTTTGGTGAATTCTAATTTTTGAAAAGCTTTTTCGGGTTCTTTCAGCACTAATCGCTAAACTAAAAGCTTCTTCGAATTCTTTTAATGTTATTTACTTTTTCAACCACTTTTTTCAAATTTAATTTTCAAAAATCCAATGCTATCTTGCTGGAAAAAAGAAGTACCCATTTTGTGCTTTACACACTAATCATAATTTTCCCCACACTAATCGAGGGAGCATATAAAAAAAGTTTACCGTACAAACTAAAAACTGAGCCGCAATAAGCAAGGGAAAACTTGGATAACGATTTTCAGATGCGTTCGTAGTTATATAAATACGTAGCACCTATACACTCTAAATAAAAACGAGTGACTATTCACTCCGGAGGAGTGAATAGTCACTCTATCGCAGAGTCAAAATATGCCCAACCTCTTTAGAGTGACTATTCACTCTGAGCAAAAGTGAAATTTTTGACTCTCTGAAAGAGTGAATAGTCACTCCTGGAAAGTGAATATTCACTCTAAACAGGGGTGTATAATCACTTTTTCGGAGGAGTGACTATTCACTCTTGCTAAAGGAGTGCGGTTTTTCACCCCCTGGTAGGAGTGAATAGTCACTCTTTCATAAAAGTGAATGTTCATTTTTTAATGTAGTCGTTTTTTTTTTTTTTTTTTTTTTTTTTTTCGCTTCTATGGTCATTTTAAAAGAATCACATCTTTTACAGCATGCAATGAAAATAGATACAAGCGTAGTAAAGATTGGAATAAAATACTTTATTAGCAATATTTATTTAATTCATGGTTTTTAACAATAATTGAACTTTAGGGAAAAATTCAGTTAAAGTTACATACGAATTTAAATTAGATTACTAATAGTAATAAACTAAAATATTTTATTCCAATCTTATCCTTTGTGTTTGCTTTTATTGCATGCCCTATAAAAATATTACTTTTGAAGTTTTATTAATAACTTTTTAATCAGCGGATGTTATATGTTTAACAATGTTTGATTTGATTTTAATTTTTGTTTTAAATATAAAACCGTACTTTTTCTTTAAATTATTGCTATTTTTGCAAAGTCCTATTGTTCTAAAATATTTTTAATTTTTCCATTTAAAAAACAAAACTTATAAACTCACATCTTTTTTAAATAAGTTCTAAGCATGATTTAAATATTAAGAATGTATATATATATCCGCTGTCATTTGCTTTTGTTTTATTTAATATGAACTTGGAGTCTAAAGTTAAACTTTTAAGTTCTCTGGAATATGTATATATTTTTCTTTTTAACATATTCCTTAACTTAATCATGATTTCTAATTTTCGTCCGCCATTGCTGAAAAATGAAATTAATACAATACTTATTAATGAAATGACGCGATAAGCCATGTTTAATTTAATTTTTTTATTCGCGTAGATATTGTATTTTGTGAATATGAGCAAAATAGATTTTATATGTTTTATAGGAAAAGATTGACCTCGGAAATAGAAACAAGTTGGAAATTGCTCGTCAAACGTGGCAAATGAGGTGCGTTCGTACTATAACTAATTTTATAAATATTTTTTGCACCGCATATTGTGCTGAATGTATATTTTGGTGAACTTTATAAGTGCATATCAATTTCATTCTGTTCAAAAGACTGTAACACCATTAAAATGCACTTGAAATAATTTTTTCCCATTGACCTTAAAGTTAACGGAAAGCTTTTGACTCCCTGTAATTAAACTGTACATCCGATTTTCATAAAATTTGAAACGACTCGACAAAATTTTGCAACAATTAAATAGGGTAGATGTGCCAGTAATGGACACTCTTAAGGAATTTCTTTTAAAATTATTTTTTTATTAATAGTTATAATTATTACATTTCAGTTTTTTCAATATTATATTAATCTATCAACAATATTTAACCATTCTTATAGTCTCATTTCCCAATGTGAATCGAAATTTAATTTTAAATAACAGAAATATACCAAAACACCCAAAAGCCCAGTAATGGACACCCTCTGACCCAGTAACGGACACCCCATAAAAAGTAATAAATATAATTGTTTTTATGACTGTATTTAGAACCAGAATTTAATGAAAACATACTAATGAAACAAAATGGTTATTTTCAAATAATTTTAACAATAAGGATACCAGTAATTAATAAAAAATTTGTGATGATCATTTACTGTTTGCATCAATTATTGTAATTATCAGACGATCAATGTTTTAATTATTTTAGATGGATAGTTTAAAATACTAAATATCAGGCAATTACAGCTATTAAATTATTGAAACAGTGGGAGATTTAAAAGGTAATAATAATAAAAAAAAGTTTTGGAATGTTAGTGATGTTTAGTTTTGTCTCGCTATTTTTAAAAATTAATCTTCCAGAGACTACTTGATACATCATTTATAATAATTAATATTGCAAATATGAAAGAAATGATATTGTGAGTTGAATATTTTAAATGCTAAGTAAAATAATTTCAAAATAAAACTGTAGAACTGATGTTTGGGGCCACTGATCTGCAGATTTACCAGTTTCATGAATATTGCCTATAAATTAAGGAATATTACTTTTTTTCCCTTCTTTTTTTTCAGATAAGAATAACCATACATTTAACACAGAAAATAGATTTTTAATAGCTTCTGTAACTTAATTGCTTTTATTTAAAAGGAGAGGTATTAAGACCTATGGCCCGTCTTTGGCTTAAACAATATTTTCTACTACCTAGCTGGTTTGATTGCCAGATTTTAAAATAGTAAAGTATATATACATAAAAAAAGAATAAAATGTTGAAATTTTATTAATCACATAAACTAACTTAAAAGCAGCTATTTAAAAGGTTTTGGTGGAAAATGACTAATTAACCATTCTAGTAATAGACACCCTCTCTTAAACCCTTAAAAATAAATGAAATTTCGTAAATGACCGTTAGTATATAAAAGTCTAAGTTTTCTATTGCTACTCAAACAAAAGCATTCAAATTTTGCAAGAAAATAAATAATATATAAATTAATTAAACGAAGCCAGCTCTTAGCCTCTTCATTAAGATTTTCACAGAAAAACAGCAAAACTTTGAAACATTATTTTCTACTTCCTAATTGGTTTGATTAAAAGTGTCAACAATAACCCAGTTTTATAAAACATGCAAGGGGAAATTATAAAAAAATTAATTAAAATTAAATATTTATTACTTATTTTTTTATGAACCAAAAACATCAAAGGGTGACCATTACTGGCACATCTGCCCTATTTAAAATTTCAGACCATTCGGAAGGCTGTAACAACATTAAAATGCACTTGCAATAATTTTTCCCATTGGCCGTAATGTAACAGAAAAATTTGACTGTCCCTGTAATTAAACTATACATCCGATTTTCATAAAATTTGAAATGACGCGACAGAATTATACAACAATTATATATTTTAAATTTCAAACGATTCGGTTGGGTGGTTTTTGTGCTGTTATATGCGGGCAGACGGACAGACAGACGGACTGACAGACGGACTGAACGACGACTATAGGTGCTACGTATTTATATAACTACGAACGCACCTAAAAAGCGATTTTTATTTTTTTATATCATTAAATAGTTTAAACTTTTGTCTTTCCAACGATGTGTCACACATGTTTATATATATAAAAAATAAGTGTTGAAATTATTCATTCTTTCTAAGAGTACTTCACAGCTTAATGGCAATAAATCTTTAATCGACTTTTTCTCAAAACTTGGATTTTTCATGTTTATGTTCCTTTTTTAGGTGTGTTCGTAATTATATAAATACGTAGCCCCTATATTCGTCGTTTAGTCTGTCTGTCAGTGTTGATTTCAGGGGGTGGCCCGGAGGGGGGGGGGATTTCCCCTCCGGAAGATTTGAGATTTTGTGTTTTCAATGGTCAAAAAGTGCAATCCCCCCCCGGAACTCTATAATGTCCCCCCCCTCCGGAACCACAGAAATCCCTCCCGGAGATAAGGGTCTGAATTCAACACCTGCATATAACAGAGCAAAAACTACCCAACCGAATGGTCTGAAATTTTAAATATATAATTGTTGCAAACTTTTGTCGAGTCATTTCAAATTTCATAAAAATCGGATGTATAGTTTAATTACAGGGACAGTCAAAATTTTCCCGTTACATTACGGCCAATGGGAATAAATTATTGCAAGTGCATTTTAATGATGTTACAGCCTTCCGAATGATCTAAAATTTTAAATATATATTTGTTGAAAAATTTTGTAGACTCATTTCAAATTTCAGGAAAATCGGATGCATATAGTTTAATTACAAGGACAGTCAAAAGTTTTCCGTTACATGACGGCCAATGGGAAAAAAAAATATTTTAAGTGCATTTTAATGATGTTACAGCCTTTCAGAACAGAATGAAATGGATATGCACTAATGTATTGCACTAAAATATACATTCAGTACAATATGCGGTGCAAAAAATATTTCTAAAACTAGTTATGGTACGAACGCACCTCATTTGCCACGTTTGGTGAGCAATTTACAACTTGTTTCAATATCTATTAAACATAAGAACTCACATTTTTTTTTAAATACTTATACTATGTTATATTGTATACACAGTGATTTAATGATTTGTTGAGAATTATTTATTTTAGGCAGTGAAATCTTACCAAAAAGTGCTAATTTAAAAATGACTTTCAATAAATAATTAATAATTAATTTTGAATTTTACTTAGAACGAAAATGGTCTGTTAAAATACGTAAAACATGTTATTCAAACTACCCTAAAAAATCTAGACCTCTATCTTTCACCATTTCTGAGAAAAATGTACATAAAGTTGGTGAATTTAACATGGCGGAGATACGGCTTTCTCGGTCCCCTTAAAACAATTTTATTTCAGTCCGCTACATGAAGAAATCTCACAATCACTTTAGAACGAAAATGGTCAGTTAAAAAACGTAAAGCATGTTATTCAAACTACTCTAAAAAATCTAGACCTCTATCTTTCACCATTTCTGAGAAAAAGGTACATAAATTTGGTGAATTTAACATGGCGGAGATACGACTTTCCCGGTCCCCTTAAAACAATTACATTTCAGATCGCTACATGAAGAAATTTCACAATCACTTATGAATACTCCACGATCAATCTTTTGCTATACAAACATACAACTATTTAGCTCATAATCTGGACATTCCACATATCTACACGGATAAATGCTTAAAATTAAACAAGACTTACCTTCATTTTATGTAATCCAAAGAATAATTTTAATGATATCCTAATCTTAAAATGGCGGACGAAAAAGTGATCATTTTTCTTATCTTTAAAGGGTGTCGTCGCCTTGCTTCTCTGATTGGTTAATAAGCAATGCACACGTAAGTCACTCTTCTTTCAGGAGTGAGACAGCTCACTCCTTTCTAGAGAGTGGAAAACTCCACTCTTTAAGGAGTGTATTTTTACAAAACTCACTCCAAAAAGAGTAAAAATGCCTGTCACTCTTTCAAAAAGTGAACTTTTCACTCCTCCCAATTTTAGAGTGTAGTAGTCGTTCGGTCTGTCTGTCTGCCTGTCCGTCCGTCCATCCGCGTAACACAGAGCAAAAACTACCCAACCGTATGGTCTGAAATTTTAAATATATAATTGTTGCAAAAGTTTGACGACTCATTTCAAATTTTATGAAAATCGGATGTATAGTTTAATGACAGGGACAGTCAAAAGATTTCCGCTACATTACGGCCAATGGGAAAAAAATATTTCAAGTGAATTTTAATGATGTTACAGCCTTTCGAACAGAATGAAATTGATATACACTTATGAAGTGCACTAGATTATATACATTTATTACAACATGCAGTGCAAAAAATAATTATAAAAATAGTTATAGTACGAACACACCCCATTTGCCATGTTTGATGCGCAATTTCCAACTTCTTTACTTTGCTGAAACTATGAGAAACGTATGTGACATACAGCGTACTTTAAAATGTTTTTTCAATAAAGTTTTTTTTGTCGCTGTTAGATATTCCATGTCATTTTCCCGTATCTCTATCCTCTGTTTGTATAAAAACCATACTTTATAATAAGGAAAATCTCATCATTTTTAACACAGCATTTCTAAAAACAAGAAATACCTAGAATGGTACAGAAAAAAATATATCATTTTGTAAGCGGTGTAATTTTTTACACTCTTTCATTTACCGCAACCTGATTTTTATATGTAAAGATTGAATTTTGCAATCGATTTTTAACCCACTTCATGAAATGCTGAAATTATAAATATTATGTACAGTCGTGGAAAAAAAAGTAAACACCCACTACTAACTCCTCAAGAAATTATCGTAGAAGAAAGTTACTGGTATCGAACGATTGGAATTAAAATCTACTTTTAAATTATGTATATAAAATTTCCTTAGGGGGCCCTCTATATATTAAAACGAACCAAAACTTTGTTATTTTCAAAAGAAGTAAACAATTCTGACAGCATAGACGAACTCTACACCCTTCAATTAGTCTAAAAACAAATTTTTATGCAATTCGTACCATAAGTTTCCGAGAAATTAATTATTTTAAAACGAGCGTATTGTAAGGGCTCTATCCAAATTAAAGTTCGGTACTCGATTGTTAACAGAGAGAGCTCCCTTCTTGATCAAGGCACCTTAAGCAGTCAATTAAGCCTGTTAGATTACAGGATAGCATAAGAAATTTCAAAATATTTAGTCACTTCAATCTTAGACGGCCCCTTAAGCAATCCTTTTGCCGTTTTTTAATCATAATTTGAAAACTACTTGGAAGAAAAATGTGAAATTTTGGATTTCCATAAAGCAGGACTTGATAAATCTGAATCCATCAAAAAAATATTAGGTTGCAATTCATAATTTTTTTGAATATTTATTTCATAATTCATATCAGGAAATTATAAAAATTGCAAATTCAACGTATTTATGTTTGGGTATATTAGTATTATTGCTACACAAAAAATTAAAACATTAGGACCATAATTTCAGAAGTTATAAATAAAAATGTGAAAATGGGATTTAACATTAGAAGCACTAAATTTTGAATGTTTATAATTCAAAAATTTATCATTCAAATGACTTGAAATTTGGTGTCTAATCATAGTTTGAACCAAAGATTTGAAACTTCTCGTTAAAATTGGGTATTGCCATTGAAAAAAATGAAGTTCGGATTCGTTTTAATATGTAGATGACCCCTAAGCAAATTTTATATTCGTCATTTAAAAGTAGACTTTATTTCCAATCGTTCGGTACCAGTAACTTTCGTCTACGATAATTTGTTGAGGAGTTAGTAGGGGGTGTTTACTTTTTTTTTCCACGACGGTACAAAGGTGTGTTTCCGATGACAATACAACATTTTAATATTTTTACAACTTAATTATAAATTAATACATTAATTGTAAGGCATTTTTCAATTGGCCTGCCACAGATGATAAATAGCCAAATATTCTCTGTAACTCGTGCAATTGTATGAGAGTTGAAAAAACAATGGATTTAATGATGCGCCAATAAACGATCGCCGAAATATGCCAAATCACTGTGAAACTGCAACAGTGAAACATTTTAAAAACTAAAAGGTACAAAATAAATTAAAAATTAAAAACGAAGAGTATAATACATTTTTTAAGTACCCTTTTATCATTTAATAGTTTAATATTAATTAATTTACGATTATTCGTTTAGAAATCAATACAGAAATCCTAAAATGATAGATTAAATAATGTTTCCTTTTTACCCGACTGTCAAGAAGGGTCATGTGTTTCACGCTTATCTGGGTATGTGGATATCTTTATACCCTCGAAACATCCCAACGGCTGAATGGATTTTAATGAATGAGGTCTCTATCGATCCGTCTTAACCGTTCGATGGTTATAGTTTAGGTTATGTTTATATAAATTCAGAATGGTGGCCATAAAATACAAAATGGCGGTAGAGACGAAAAATAATTTTACGCACCCTATTGAGTGGCATATCATTGGATAGATCTTTCAAAATTAAGACGATGTTTCATTGACTATTTTACAATCAGAAGCTCCGTTTCAATATTACACAACCTCGAAGTTCTGTAGGTAGAATCTCTAGCTTTACAGCAACTTTAACCTTCATAGACATCTATAGGCCTCATCAAAACAGTGTTTATAGATAGGAACTAACAATTAAACACAACTTAAAAGCCATCAATACAGGTAAATAAAAAAAATATATGTAAGTAATATAAAAAATAGTTTCACATTGATGAGAAATAATTAATTAGTTCGCTTTTTACGCAGTCGGGTTCTTTGATTTTTTAAATTTAATTTTTACTTGTTTCTGTTCTTTTGAAAAGAAGCAGAGCAAAATTTGTATATTTTATAATAAATTAAATTGCTTGCACTTTCTACCAAACATAAAAAAGTGAGGAATTTTTCATAATCGTCTTTAGATGCCAAATTAATGCATTGTAATGGAAAATTTTCAGAAAAAACATGAATTGCTGCCAAAAAATTAGGCGTAATTTTCAAGATAAACATTGAATGTATATAAAAGAGTGTTTTTCTTTTAAACTATTTTTACTTTTATACTTATTTAAGATAAGAGTGACAACTTTCGCTAACTTTCGATATTTAAAAGGTACCTGACTCCTTAAACTTCTTCTCTTTTTGATAAACACTAATTCAGAAGACACGTGCAAACGAAACAACTTTGCGAAGTTTTATTAATTTTATTTTTAACATGATCTTGTTTTATAATTTTAGTGAAAAATGCTTTTTTGACATGAAATGGTCGACCTTTGTTTTGACTGCAGGTTTCTATGGGAACACTGCGATTAGGACTTTTTTTATTCTTATGTACTTCAACGCCCCTAAAATAGATGACATACTAAAGTACAGCGACGATATGTCAAATATCCACTGTAAAACTGTTTTATTGAATATTTAAAGATAATGTTTTTATTCGTGGTTTATCTTTTTAAATAAGATGACTGGAAAAGTGATTTTGTCACTTCGACTTTTTGACTGAAATTATTTTAAGTAGTAAATAATAACCTGCTTTGCATTATTTATTTATTCTTTTTAAGGGAAACCATAGACAGTGCTTTAATGGTGTTTTAACGGTTATTACTTCTTGAAATAAATCTGTATCTTTATGATTTTTTAGGTGAACATATTTAGATCTATTTTAAAGTAAAGAAAAGCATTTCTATAATAGAATGTAATTTTACAGTAAGGATATATTATTTCTCTAATAAATAAATAAATATTAAAATTTTCTCTTTATTTATTATCTCCTCACCTTTTTTAGGAAACATTAAAATCCGTTTGAATGGTATTTTAGGGTTATTTATTCAATAAATGTGTATTTATATTAGATGTAAATTTCCAACTGGGCGAAAAATGTCCGGACCAGGATTCGAACCCGGGACCTTCTGGCTGAAGCCGCCAGTGCTCTACCATCTGAGCTATCCCGGACGATTCTGGTCGAACTTTTTCACCCAGCTAACCTTGATGATTACAGCATCTGGTCTGAAACCTGGTTCAGCTCAACAGAATAAATCACAGGTAATGGAACTCCAGAAATTGTTGGATACGAAATTACACTAGATTAATATTAACACAATTATTCAAATTGGTCCGAACATTCTCCTGGTCCGGACATTTTTCGCCCAGTTGGAAATTTACATCTAATATGATTTGTTTACCAATTTGAATAATTGTGTTAATATTAATCTTGTGAAATTTCGTATCCAGCGATTTCTGGAGTTCCATTACCTGTGATTTATTCTGTTGAGCTGAACCAGGTTTCAGACCAGATGCTGTAATCATCAAGGTTAGCTGGGTGAAAAAGTTTGACCAAAATCGTCCGGGATAGCTCAGATGGCAGAGCACTGGCGGCTTCAGCCAGGAGGTCCCGGGTTCGAATCCTGGTCCGGACATTTTTCGTCCAGTTGGAAATCTACATCTAATATGATTTGTTTACCAATTTGAATAATTGTGTTAATATTAATCTAAATGTGTATTTATTAATTGAACATTCATTTGTATTTCAAAGTAAAGTATAGCATTCTTATAATAGCAAAAAAGTTTAACTAATGAAACTTTATGTTATTCTTTTGTTTTTGAGAAATCAATACTTATTTAACTCTTGCTTTATTCTCTTTTTCTTGAAGGAACTGAAAACCTGAATTTTAATGACGGTTTAATGATTATCTGTTTTAAATAAAGGTGCGTGCTTTTATGACTTTTTACTAGAGATTAATTCGATATTTATACTTATTTTAATGTAAATAATACTTATATTGAAATGAAATTTCATGATAATAATATAAAACATTATGTTATTTTTCTTGGAAATAAATAAACGTTTACCTCATTTGAACTGTTTTGATTATTTTTAAAGGCAATCCGTGAATTGTGTTTCAGTAGAATTTTATAAATAAAGCAGTATTTTTATGTTTTTCTATGGAGCTTAATTAGACATACGGACATTTATTTTAAAGTAAAGTAAAATACATTTATAAAGCAATTCAAATTTATAGTAATGATTAATAACGTATTTATAATACATTTTAGATACATTTATAATAAATTCTTAGCAATGATTAATAAAGTATTTATAATAAATTTTAGATATACAGTAGAAGTTTTTAATCCGGCACGTTCGGGACCACAGCCGTGCCGAATTAGCGATTTTGTCGTATTATCGAACGTCAATGCATTTTTTTTTTTTTTTTTGTATTCACCTACGTTATCAACCTGTGCAAACTGTATGAATATCTGACAAATACTGTTTTATATTTCGTCATTGTATATTTCGTCATTGTGAGCATTAAAGAAAAACATAGAATACAAACTTAAAATCCAATTATTTAATATATACTGAATATGTACAATGTAATGTACCTATAGGGCACTATATATGTACATTACATTGTACATTTAATAAAAAATTAATATAAACATTACTTGTCTCTGATGATATATTGCTTCCGCGATTCGGATTTCTTCTTTAAAAAATCGTTACGGATTATCCTACACAGATTTATTTGTTCAGCAGCGTTGTTGCTTTTGTTCGATTAGGCAAATTTTGTGAATGCATCTAATGCATCAAAAGCCTGTTTCCAAGAGTCTTTAGATTCATCTGCCATGGCTCCTCCTTCAACCGATTCCATCTCCTGAATCTGGTCTTCTTGTGGGTGCTCGCATCTTAGTGATCCCAGTCAACAGTGGTTGTAGGAAAAAAAAAAAAAAAACCCGCGGTTCACGAGCCGAATTATAGAAGGTGCCGAACCATAAATTGCCGGATGAAAGAGTTTCTACTGTATTTATAATAAATTTATAGGAATGATTAATATAATGAAATTATTTTATTTTTCTGAGAAATAATTAAATATTGAATTCTTGTGCATTATTCACATTTTGTTTTTCTTTTAATAGATTGTTTTACAACCCAAGCATTGTTTTAAAATAGTGTTTAACACGTTCACTGCCGCAAAAAGTAAGGATTTTCAAATTTCGTCTTGAAAGTCGTTTGCCACCACAAATTCTGAAAGGTAAATCTCGCTTTACTAATACAGCGAAATTTCTGCCAATAAATAAGGCATTTTTTATTTTGAAATAATGATGACAAAGTAATAAATTAAGGCCACGAATATTAAAGCTACGAGTGTACTCGTAGCGTGGCAGTCAACGTGTTAACAGCTGCATCTTCAAGATCCCAATACGAAACGCAAAATTTCACCTTGATTCACACATAAAATATACAATATGAACTTTAAAAAGCTCACTGTTTTACTTAAAAGGCGACTAAAATAATAAAAGATATGTTACAAGTTAAAAATATACATTTTATTTAAAAACTTCTTATTTTCGGGGTTCTCAAAACCCTTCATCAGAGAATATTTAATAACTAATTGCCGTTTATTTAACAATTACGTCAGAGAGAGTCAATAATTATTAGAGTTCAAATTAGAAGTGGTAGTCTCTCGGATTGAATTTAAGTAGAGAAAATATATATTAACTGCAGTTCCATTTATTTTATTACTTCACATTTTTCTCATACGTCATTTTCCTTTTAAATGCATAGCTGGACAATTAAGTTGCAGTGTTTCAGATTAAATTCGCGTAGAAGAATATTTAGATGCCGTACTATAAACTTTAATACATCATTTTGCTCAAGATTTCAGGATTTTTTTTTTTCGGATATTTAACCGTATATTAAGGATATTGTACGACAGGGCGTCGTTACATGCTTGATACATACCTCTTTCATTTCAAAACGAAGTGACGTATTTGTATAAATAAACGGCAATCTGTTATTAAATATTCTCTGATGAGGGGTTTGGGAAAGCCCGAAAGTACTAAGAAGTTTTTAAATAAAATATATATTTTTAACTTGTAACATCTCTTCTATTACTTTAATCGCTTTTTAAAGTTCATATTGTATATTTTAAGTTGTATCTTTTTTAAACGAAGCTATATCTTTATGATAATGTAAGACGTTTTAATTAGGCATTTCTATTTAAGATGAATTCGGGAATCAGGAACAACCTTGCCTCTGAAATTACTATATATTTTTTTAAGAAAAACTATGATAGGCCTAAAATTGGAGTTCAGGTAATTTTTCCTCATTTGTTGGTTATGTGGAAATAATAATAATTAGCAAATAGCTTTATATTTTGGTATTTACATATTTCAATTAAATTAAAAACTAAAATGTCAAAACAGGACTGAGGTACAACGCCTTCCCTGCAACTATACAGCAGATAAACATACAGTATGTGTCAAAACTATAAGGACAGCAAAAATTTTGATAAATTGAAAATGCGACAAGTGAAATGGTAATTTAATGTTGTTCATAAAGTGGAAATACTAGTATAAAAGTCAACAGAATATATCTGTGTCCTTTTTATTGCGAAAAAAATCATAAGTATGCAAAAAAAACGCTATTTATGACTGTGTAAAAACTTTAAGGACACCTGTATTTTTTTTTTTTTTATAGAAATGGTATATATAATTATTATTAAGGATCGACCGAAACAGGTTTTTAATGTCGATACCGAAACCGAAACCGAATTTTGGAGATCTTTCTATTTTCGGCCGAAAACGAAAACGAATATGTCCAAAAAAATTTTTAAGTAATTAAATTGTATGTATTATAGTAATTAATAAATACATAAATATATTATTAATTAATTACACGTACTTATTAAATATGCATAATAATTAATTAATTATGCGTATTTATGAAATATACATATTATTAATTAATTATACGTGTGGCCCGAGTCTCCATGCCTTAGATTCAAAACTTTTTTTTTCATGTAAAGTAAAACATAGTTAATTCATCAACTACACAGAAAGAATTATACGAATTTAATTTAATATAAAAATAGTTTAGTTTTATGTATACACACCTCGATTTATCTTTTATAATGATTTCTGTAAATGATCACCTGCTATACTTGAACTTTCTTAAAGAGTATTCGAAACTCTTCTGCGGTTTCAAACGGAAAATTTTCTATTATTGTTATGTCTGCAGCTTCTAATGAGCACGTTAAAAAGTTTAGGTATATATACATTGCTTGCTTTATAATTTGCATTCAAGTCTTGAATCAGTCATGACTGATAATTACAAACAACGAAGTTCGTAGCAATAAATTGTCTCATTTGAGCCGGCCGACAAAGCTCAAATCGATGAGAAATGTTAAAAATTTCCGACGGAAGCAACGAGATTTTCGGAATACTGATATTTTCGGTTGAGTTTCGGTCCAAAATCTGAGTTTCGTTTTCGGCGAAACTCAGATTTTGGATCTAAGGCACAGAGAGACAATTTGGGCCACACGTATAATTAATTAATAATTATGTATATTTCCATAAATACGCATAATTCATTAATTATTATGCATACTTAATAAATACGTATAATTAATTAATAATATATTTATGTATTTATTAATTACTATAATACATACAATTTAATTACTTAAAATTTTTTTTGGACATATTCGTTTTCGTTTTCGGCCGAAAAGAGGAAGATCTCCAAAATTCGGTTTCGGTTTCGGTTTCGGCATTAAAAACCTGTTTCGGTCTATCCTTAATAATAATTATATATACCATTTCTATAAAAAAATACAGGCGTCCTTAAAGTTTTTACACAGTCAAAAATAGCGTTTTTTTTTGCATAATTATGATTTTTTCGCAATAAAAAGGACACAGATACATTCTGTTGACTTTTATATTAGTATTTCTACTTTATGATCAAAATTAAATTACCATTTCACTTTTCGCATTTTCAATTTATCAAAATTTTTATAATTTTTGTTGTCCTTATAGTTTTTACACACACTGTAAGTTCTGTTTTCCAGTAATTTTGGAAAAAGACATCAAGCAGAAAACGAGGATAAACAAACGAAATCATGCGGCTTCTTTTTTAAATCTTTTCAACAAAGTTGAAAAGTGTTTATGCATTCGGTTTCTCTGTCCGTCTTTCCGTCAGTCTGTCTGTCTTGTCGGGAAATATTCGTTCTGATAAAAGGCATATTGCAAGTATATTTTATTATAAAAATTTCCGAAATAGTTTATTTTAAGGAGTAAATATAAAAGACAATAAAAAAACATAAATTTTGCATAAAGAATGAAGTCAATCGGATAATTAGTTGGCGAGATATTTGTAATAATATTTTCCACACTCTTCAATTTTTCATGACCCTGTATTTCATTCAAATTTTAATTCAAAGATATATTTTAATTGGAAATGAGACGCTTAATCAGACGCAGTAAACTGTTAGTGAATATGATTATAATTTTTGCAGTTATAAGGATGTTTCTTTTACGCAATTTGGCACTACTTGATTATCCCGTCGACCAAAAAACTATCGCCAAATTATAAGATTAAATGCCAATAATGGCTTATCGTAAATGTCACATTCACTTGACATTAAATACGTTACACGTGTTTGTTACGTCATCAAATGATTTTTAATTCGACATTTTATTTGCAGTTTTATTAATCTTTTACTAATTTATTTGTTCTTTCGTTATTTAAAATAAAAATTATGCCAATTTGTATAATTTTGCGAGTAGTTTGGCTATGTATATAATTTCTCGAAATGGGTCGACCGGAATATCAAGTAGTACCCGCAATTCAGTAATAGAGCATTACTATGCGTTAAAAATATTTAAATATACGTTTGCATTTTATTTTCGAATTGCAATGCATTTTATAAATAGTTTACACGTGTTTTATTTTCAGATTTTATATTATGCATATCCATGAGGCGGGTAAATATTACGGTGGCTCCCAACGCCTAGTTTATAATACAGATGATTACAATCCTTTAAAAATCAGTTTGAAAGGGAATTGAATTGTTATTGGTGGGATATAACGAGAGATATTCTGATTATGAAGCTGTTGCACGACCAGTGTTAGAAACACAAAGAAGTCGTGGGATATCCCTTGTCTATTTTAGCCTTCTGTTTGAAGTCTTCTTGCAGAATTATTGGAAAGTAGAACTCGTGTCTTTCTGCCATAGTTGTAGAATGATATTTTAAAAGATTAAGAATGGCGACTGTTGCAGATTTCTACCAATGATTTGTTATATATAACAAATTTTCTATTTTAAACAAATTTAATAAGGACTTGAAAATCACGAAACGTTCTCATGAGGGAGTGTTTATAATTAATACTTATTTCTATGTAAGAAGGTATTTCGAAATGAGAAAATGAATCTTGAAACAAATTTAAAACAGCATTAATAATTTTGTACTGCGTATTTTCTGCTTCGGGTAGAGCTCTGATGATGCAAACAGTTTCGGGTTCGGGCAGGGCCTTATTATCGCATAGGCAAATCAGGACTTTGCTCATGGGCCCTGGAACTCAATGGGGTCCCAAATCCATATATTAATTTTTTTTTAAATATTTACTGTTCTTTTTACTATTCCAGCTCTGAAAAATTTCAAATACAACTAAAAAATTCTGAAAAACAAATTTTATTTGAACTCGCATACTTCAATGCGTTTACAAAGCTAACCTCAACCGCTATTAAATAAGAAATAATATTTTGATTTTAATAGATTGTATTAGCAATGAACTTAAATCATATCTAAACTCTAGTGGTTGTAAATAATCAGTGCTAATTGTCATGAGATAATTTTTCTTTCTTATTCAAAGTTATTTCTTTTAACTTTGAGTGAAATATGAAAAACAAACCCAAAATTGCCATTTTTTTAAATTTATTGAAAAAACACTTTCTACTTGTGCTGAATGTATTTGATTTGATATTATGTTATGTGTAGTACAACGTAAAAAGATGTAAAAGAAAGTAACTTGATTAACTCATATTTACATGTTAGAGTATTTGACACTCTTACACTGTTAAAAATTTGCAGCATTCTGGCAGGTCATTTGACCGTTTTTTCCGAAAACGGTTATACAACCGTAATTTAACACTATTCTGACCATATTATTGGCCATTTCATGGTCAGAATATAGTTAAATTATGGTTATGAAACCGTTTTTTCAAAAAACGGTCGAATGACCTGCCAGAATGCTGCATATTTTTAACAGTGTACATAAGTTGAAGTTATTAAGTTCATCGTAAAATAATATAACAAGCTGCTAAAGTTATATAAAAGTATTTTGTTCTGTACTAAGAAATAAAGAGTATATGGCTGACCATCAGTTCTATTTGAACAATGTTTCAAGAATTCGAATGGGACCCTTAATTTATTTTTGACCAGGACAGCAATTAGTTATGATCGGGACCTGGGCTCGGGCTCTGAAACTTGAGTCCAAACTCATCTCTAATGTATAAAGTAGGAAGTGTAGGGTCAATTTATTCTCGGTTGCGGAAGAAAATAGCAGAAAAGCAGAGAAACAAGGAAATTATACAATTACATATTTTTTAAAGTGCTTTTTTTTTCTTTGATTCAGATATTATTAGATATATCAGATATTACCAGATATATTTGGTTTCAGATGAAACCATTCAAGGAAACCTAGAGTACCGGAGAATATCACACCTACGACAAACACAACGCATAGCACCAAGAAAAAGCTAGTAAGCTAGTCATAAAGCCATATCTTTCAACGAAAAAAAAATAATTTTTTAGAAAGTTTGAAATATGAGGCTTGTATACAAAAAACCACATATTTCTACCTCGTATTTAAAACTTTAAGGGGTAAGTAATTGTGTTTTGTAATGTTGACTTTACACTGGATTTTTTGAAATTTTTTATTTCCAAATAAGGCAAAGCTATTTTACAACTTTTATCCATGAGTTAGAGAAGTAAAATTATTAAAAGTTTCTGATGCAAATCTTTATTAAAATTCGGTAGGACATAATATATGCCACCGCCCCTCAAGGGGTTAAGCATAAAAGAACTTCTCTTTAAAATATCTCTCTCTTATTTTTTTCAAACTGCCCAATGATGAAAGAATCGTATTATTGAGAGGCGCATGGTCATTTTTACTTAAAAAATGAGAAAGGATATTACTCTTAGAGCAAATTTAATAAATTCACCTTCAAAACAGTGAATGACGAATTTATCCAAATTTAAATAGCAGACGCAAGGTCAGCCTAACTCCTTCTTTTTGAATAAGAAAAGAAAAGGGAAAACTCGAATTGGACAAAAGACGGAGAAGAATATAGCTTCCGACACATCAGCATCTAAAAATAACTTTTAAATTACTCAATAATCATTCAGTTATGGCGTTTATCCTTTCATTAACATTGAACATTTGTCCCCATTATTATTAAAGGGTGTTTGAATTTAATGTAATTTAAAGGCAATTCTCTCAAAAGCAGTAGATGATACTTATTAAGGCGGGGTAAGTGTTTATTTTAGTTTTTATATTTCATTGTCGGTAAATCGTGGTTAAAAAGACTCATGGATACTGTAGTTGACAAAAGTTTTGAGATGATATGTTTTTCTGTCTTAACTTTTTCTGTAAGCAAAATTTCATAATTATGTAAATTAGTAATTTGTAGCTTTAGTCATCCTACACGGTGCGCAACTAATGATATGGATGAAAATTGTTAATTTAAAAAATACCAAAACTGAATTTGAAAAGTTTAAAGCAGAAGTTTTGAGACGATCTGATAAAATTCACGTTTTTAGTACTTGTCTTTAACACATGGGCTATTGTCGCACACACAAGGATTCCGCTAACTCAGTGAATAAAGCCTTGGAATTCCACGCAGAAGATGTGGGTTTGAATACTACCGACCTTGGATTTTAAATTACATTTTCGTTTTTTTTTCTTTATGTACGAGTGCAAATGATCGCAAATGATTTTATAATTTCGATAACTTTGACCAGATTAGTAACTTTACGTAGTCATGTTCCCAGAATGTTCTAGAATATGCGATGATTCATATATAAAGCACAAAACAATCCGTCACCTCAGCGTGGCTGTTGCATGCGAAACACAGTTGCGTAATCCTTAAAATCATTATAATTCTACTTCGTACGTGAAAATCTGCATGTTAGCATCTGTATCAGTTTAAGTGTGAAGACAGGGGAAAATAACGTCGGTCGCTGACACAAAAAGATGCTGCTGAAATATGTAAGGAGATGGCTGTCGAACATGACTCACAGTGAGTAAGGACGCCATAAGAAATTGTCTGGATGCCGCTGAATTGTGTGCAAGGAAATCACACATCCGGGCAAAGAATAGGAAAATCCGATTGGAATTTGCTAAGGAGCACGAAACGTGGACAACCAAAGATTTTAAGAAGGTCCTTTGGAGCGATGAATCCAAATTAAGTTTGTTTGGAAGTGATGGCTGACGTTATATTCTTCGTCCAAAAAGCACCAAAATGGATCCCCGGTACCAACATCCAACAGCGAAGCACAGATCAGTAATGGTCTGGGAAGCTTTCCATCATGGTGGCGTCATCCCTGTCGTACACATCGATGGGATTATGGATAAAAATGTTTATAAAAACATTTCAGAAGACCACATGCTGCCTTATGCTCGTAAAAAGATGCCTCGTCGATGGTTGTTCCAGCAGAATAATTGTACCAAGCACAACTCGTCGATGGTTGTTCCAGCAGGATAATTGTACCAAGCACAACTCTAAAATTGTGACAAATTGGTTTACAGCTAAGAAAATTTAAGTTTTGGACTTGCCAAGTCAGTCACCTGAACTCAATCCAATTGAACATCTGTGCGAACAACATGTTGAGAAAAAGTCAGGACACGGAAATATTCTCTAAAGGCAGACCTCCTTCAGGATCTTCAATTAGAATGGGCGAAAATCCCTCGGTTGACTTTAGAAAGCCTTGTTAATTTCATGCCCAAACGATGTGCCGCAATCCTCAAATCAAAAGGATATGCAACTAAATAGTAAATATTTCTGTATTTCGTTACATTATGACGCTTAATTTCAATAAAAGTTTAGAAAAACTGAATAGTCTCAAAACTTTTGTTTAAGCAATTTTGCAAATTTCCGAATTATTTTTAATTTATGCATATGTCTCAATTGTTCTAATGTTGCATTTTGTTGAACTTTGAAAGGGGTACAAATTACTAATTTGCATCATTAAGAAATTTGTTTACAGAAAAAGTTAGGACAGAAAACATTTTGTCTCAAAATTTTTGCCAGCTACTGTATACTAAAACTATACTGAATAATTTATGGATATAATAAATGTTTTGAAGACTTTTTAGTTTTTTGAGTATTTGTTGTTTTTAATGATGGTTAATCTTTCTATATAGATAAAACACTTTTTAAAAACTCCAAATATTAGAGTCCTCCAAATGCTGCGTTTGAAGAGATAGAACGCTCGCTGTGCGTGAGGCAATAGAGAGCCCAGAGTGTGACGAAGGTAGATAGTAGAAGTGGAATGTATAATAGTTGTCTGTAAGCCAGTAAAAGCAATGTGGCTGGAACGGTTCGTACCACGAAAGCTTCTAAACATTTTGAGTGCCATCTGCACCCCCTTACGGAGACTGAAAAAGCAATCAAGAATCCTCGATAAGGCATGTTGTCCAAAAAGGTTATTTTTCTGAATAATAATGCCCGCCCTCATTTGGCTAATCTGTGCAAAGGTTTGTTGCAGCGATTTCGATAGAAAGTTCCGGAACATACCCGTATAGCTCTGACCTTTTAATGCTTTTTAATTTATTTTCAAAGAGCTATTGAGTTTATACATTTGTAGTCATTTTTTTCTTCTTTTTAAAACAGAGCAAATTAGTGTGGTTTTGGAGAACAAGCGGTCTATACGGGGGTATGCCATAGCACATCCCGTAGGGAGCAGAGCTCCTCAGTATTACAAAATAATAGTATTTTAAAAATTAAAAAGTACTTTTTTAAGCATTTTAAAGTGTAAATAAAACCATTCCTAAAGACTTTTTGTTTATTTTTGTACATTTTTATTGATTTTTATACAAAGTGTTTGTGTATCACAAAATTTCTTTGTGATTTATTTTTAAGGAGGCACAGGACTTTTAAACTTTCAAAATACCAGTTTTTGGATTTTGTTTTATTCTGAAATTTAAAATTTTTTTCAAAACTATTAAAAAAAAAACACATTCAAAAATCTGCATTATTTCTTTCATTTATAGACGGTGAGTGCAATTGAAGGCTCGTAGATATTGAAACTTTAAAACGCGTTTTCTCAGATTAGTAAATTTGGAGTTTGCGCGCACTGTTTACTTTCAAGCTATATAAGCTACAGCTTTAAAAAATTAACAAAATATGCATTTCTCTAGTCTTCATGCTAAAACCAAAAAATTAATCTTTTTTTTTTTTTTTTTTTTTTTTTTTTTTTTGCACTTGAAAAACTAGAAAAATTTGTTGAAACATTTGAAGGTTTTTTTTTTCTGCTAAAATTAAATTAACAAAACTTTTTGTATATATTTTGGTTTTAATTTAAAAATAGGCGTATTATGATTCTATTTTGTTCAAAAATTGTTTTTTATGTGCATAATTTAGAGTTTTATCATGCGCGCAGCGCTTAATGTGTTTAATTCCCGCATTAGTGAGATGATTTTAAAAAATTTCCTATATAGTACAACATTTATGCTTCTGGATAATATAGCTAAGAATATATGCTTTAGGCAGAAAGAAGGAAAAAAGATCTCAATTGCATATTATGTGTGTTTTGGTACTTTGAAAAAGGCGATGTTTCTGATCTTTTCAACAAACTCAAAGGTTCTGCGCCCCCTAAATCATTATTAGTTTTTACAATGTTTTTCATAATCGTATTATTTATTTGCGCAATACTGAGGAATGTATAATGATCCTTTTGCCACTTTTGCGTGAGCTTTTTGTAAACAATTGTAAAATACATTTCTATGAATTTCAGCACGAAAAAGACGTTTCTGCTACTGAAATATAATATTGTAAACAAAAAGGAATTTTTAATTTATTAAAAAAAATCAAAGTTTGAATAAATATAAACTATTAATTGCGTTCAAAAATGGTACACATTTTGGAATATGTCAGCGATCTGCATAAACAAACTCAAATTAGCTTTCAGAAAAAATCATTATATGATTGTTAGAGATCACATGTAT
Organism: Maratus speciosus; assembly: GCA_963932465.1. NCBI lineage: Eukaryota > Metazoa > Arthropoda > Arachnida > Araneae > Salticidae > Maratus > Maratus speciosus. The sequence goes on along the minus strand of OZ010795.1, from coordinate 387,799,548 downwards.
GTACATAGAATATTGATACTCTTTCCTTTCTCTCTTTTTTCGTATTTTTTTTATGTTAAAAAAGGAAAAGATTCTTTTAGAAGATTAAATTAATGCGTTAATATTTTCTTATCTTCATTTTTCAGCAAATATTAGTTTAAGTTTATTTATTTTATTTTATTTTTTATTTAAAGTAGTGATACTTCTGACAAAATAAACATTAAAATTGCGTACTTGATTCTTATTTTACACTACAACTAAGTAAATATACATCATTTTGTGAAATGTCAATATATAATTATAAGAGATTGAAGAGAAAATTTACTTTTATTTGCAAACACATTTGTATAATCCATTATTAAACATAATTTTTTAAATCAATATTTAAAATTAATACCAAATAATTTTAATTGAAGATAGTATTACGAGCTATTCAGGTATAACTTTTTTTTATTTATGTTAAATGCAAAAGAATTTACTTGTAAATAGCATTCATTTTAATGAGATTAAAAGTATTTATTTGCAATTTTATAGTGATTTTTTTTATGAGTTAGGACAATTTTGTAGATTCCAATTTCCTCTTAAAATTTAGGGTTCTATTTGGTAAAAAAAAAAAAAAAAAAAAATTAGAATACTGATTGTAGCGTATCTTTCACCATAGTTGCTGAAACATCAGTGAAGGCTTACTGTGGAAACACGAAAAGTTTTGGTTTCCGTTAGACTGTTAGTCTGGCTGTTCCGCGATAACTCACACAGAAAGCATCCGATTAACTTGAAATTAAGTGAGTATGTAGGTGAGGTACCCGGAATTAGCTGTACAGTTTTTTGTTATATTTGGTTCATTCGTTCGGAAAATATAGAATATTTTATTTTTCACAATAATGCTTTTCTATGGCAATTCAGACGATTTTTCCCTTTTTATTTGTTGAAAGGAAATGGCTCATATGATTGAAGGATTTAAATGGTAAATTATGGATGATGAAATTTCCTAATTGGAATCATACATTATTCATATTAATTTGAAATTTTCTCTATGCATTTGTCAGAGTTTTTAAATTCGGTGTATAACATATGGAGGGATTTTATATATGCGTTCCAATAATATAAAATATTTTCTTTTATAAATTTACTTCTTTAGAATGTGCACATTTCATTGTTTTAATTTTCTTTTAACTGTTGCCTAGCAACGGAATTGCACCTAAAAATTTCGTAGATGTGAAAGTATGTGTAATTGTTTGAAGTCAAATTGAACGTCAGAATGGGATGAATTAATGCCTTTTTGCTTTTACAAAATATAGGTGGATTTTATCCCAGAAATAAAGGCAGGCTATGTTCTATTTATTTTGCCCAAATAAATTTCTTATAAATTAAAAAGTTCAATATTTTCATAAGGAATAAATTGACATTTTTCTTTAAAATTTATCAATCTTTTTTTTTTTTTTTTTTTTTTTTTTTTTTTTTTTTTTACCGTTGCCAGCAAAATCAGATCCCGGAATAATAATTCAACCTAAACAGTCAATTTTGATTTGAAAGATTTTCATGTGCAAGAGGAAAATGAAATAAACAATAGACATGAATGTACGTCTTCATATTGGAAATAAAACGAAAATGCGAAAAGAAGATGAATTTGACCTCATATATCAAAAACAAAACGAATATGCTCAAAAGGACTTTGTGTTATGATATTAATTCTTAATTAAAAAAAAATTACCAATATCTCACGGCTTATCGTCTGCACACGAATAACAGAAATGTTTAATTTTTGATCGAAAATTTCAATAATAAAAACATTTTTGAAAAGCAAATAGATAGTAAATGTCACAATTATGCACCGAAAAATTATCTCTGTCGAAAATGACAACATTTATCGGGAAATAAGCATTTTCATTCGTTAAAGCCAAACATTAACTAGATTGCCTGAAAAAATATTTTTTGACGAGTGTTACTTCCTAATGCAGCCTCATTTCAGAAAATATGGATGAAAATTATTTTATTTTTAAAAGGAAATTACTTTTTCGTTCATAAAACCCAAACTTTTAATATAATTGCGTCAATGTAAATTATCTTCTGTTCACCGGTATTAAAAAAATAAGGCTCGGAAGTGTAAAAAACAATCTTAGATTTACGATAATCACTAGCACAATGAATAACAAGTTACATATAGAAATTTAATGAGACCACGGGGGATTTCTTCACCAAAGTAGATTTCTTCAGGGGGCGGAGCCCCCCTAAAGAAATCTACTTTGTTATCTAACAAAATTCCAGATTTAGCAGCTCATGAAAATTTCAGAATATCCTTACATAGCGTTTTTAAATTAACGCCTCTAATGCCTGAAAATTTCGTATTTTTTTTTTTTTTATAAATAATTACGTAATTTGAAAACTTTAACTTGCGGTTTGCAGGTAGTTGAATATTACCCAAAAGTGTGTTTAAAAATAATGACTTGCAGAGCTGACGTTGAGGCTCCTGATCTGCAGATTTACTAGTTAAGTATATTCTGACTGCGAATTCTACCGCACATTTAAAAAGTGTTGGAGTGTCTGTCATTGTTGGTATATTTTCACTGTAGTTTCAATGCTTAAAATTGTTGGAATGTAGATTATAGCTTTTATTATATGTACATTTAGAAAAATATGCACATTTTCTACTTAAGTTTTAAAACTGTTGAATTGTCGGTTATAGTTTTAATTCGGTGTATATTTACAACGCAATTCCTACCATATATTTCAAATTGTTAAAATGTTTTTTATAGCTTTTATTGTAGGTAATAGATTCTAAGATTCTAAGATCTTAAGTATAGATTCTACACTCTGTGTAAAACTGTTAGAATGCTGATTATTAATTTCGATGTAAATATAATTTTAACAAGAATTCAACAGTATATTTAAAATTGTTGTGACACTCATTTTACTGTTTTCATTATACGTATATTTTAAACGCGGTTGTTTCTGTATGTTCAAAGCGCTTAAACATGGATTTTAACTTCTGTTGTAGATATGTTTTCAGTCTGAATTTTGCTGAATATTTAAATTATTGGAAAATTGACTATACATTGTTTTGAATGTATATTTATTTTAAAAGTCTCGTAGATTTTAGTTCATTTTGTTGAAACTATCATATGTATCATGTTCACATTTGAATTTAATTCAGTGAAGGCCAAATGTTGGTTAAATTTCATTAAAGCTTACATAAAATCAACCAATATAAATAGAATATTCACAATTAGATTTTTGTAAAATTCCATGTTTTATTTAGTATTTTATCTAAAAATCCTAAAAGAAATTTTAAAATAAATTCTCCGAAAAAGTTATGCCAAACGTGGTCAGTCATCTTAATAAACGAATGCATGAACCGGATTAGAGTTCTGTACGTGTTGCGTTGTGCTCGATCCCATAAAATATTTTTATAATAAACTCGAAACCCGACTCACCACGAATTCTATTTAAAGCCGACCTGCAATCGGATCCGAAACCGACTAAAATAACTCCGTCGATTCGAAACGTGTAATCAAAGAAAATTCATGCACAATTTAATGTAAATATGAAAAAATAATTTAGAATCATATCACTAATAACAATTTGACCTTTTATACAGAAAAATAAACATATCAACACTCATTCTCCTTCAAATATATCGTTTTTCATCTGAAACAATATTCTGGACTTTCTTTTGAAAAATCGGTTTAATGGAACTCGACCCATAAGAATCAAAATTCAACTCGAACCTAAAACAATCACAGTCAACCAGACCCGTAATGAAAAAAAATAGCGTTAATTCGATCTGTTCGGGCTGTAACTCATGTTGACAGGTGTCCCAATTTTCAGAGGTTCCAAACCCTGTCCCGCGTAACCACTGCATGGGACATCAAAAGTTTCATGATGCACAACTTCTTTTAAATGTGTTTTTGTACCATGCTATTTGTTAGCCTGCATGGAGTGGAATTTCATACAGTAAAACCTGTAAAGACTGAACCTGTCTGCAACGGAAATTTTTTATATACTATTCGAAAAAAAAAAAAACACATTAACAATTCACCTGTCTTGACAGAAAGCCTATCTTGTTTTCACAGGTTTTACTGTACTTTGTCCAATGAAATCCGTGAAAAGGGAATCTGTTTATGATGTAGAATCATATATTGATAATTTAATATACTCAAAATAAAGTTGTTCCTAAATTACATTCCGTTAATTTATTTGTCCTCTAATAAATGTTAAAATCTATTCATTTACTGTGTAATATAACTTGATTTTTATCTCCTCTAAAAAAAAGCTCTCTTTTTAAATAAAAAAATATAGCTTGCTACAATTGACGGTTATTAATAAAGCAGATGTAATCAGAATAATATTTATTTCCAGTCTGAAATAAATCTTTATTCTAGATAAAGTACTTTTCTTCGTAATTTAACTGTGCCTTGCATTTCCCTAATCTTTGTATAATGTTTAAGATAGAAATTAAACATCTAAGCCTGTGATGGGTGTGACATCCAGACACAATTTTAAGAGGTTATATCTGTGTTTTGGGCAATAAATTAGCTAATAAATCCCTGAAAAGTATTTAAAATATGTTTTTCCATGCATTTGCTTGAATAATTGTGCAAACACGAAACTTCAATAGCTTTCAATTTTCTTTTAAAAAAATTTAAAATCTTGTGACGGGTGTGACTCACTCCGGACATGAGTTTTCACTAGCATACACATTTGTTAAAATTCCTGTGAATATTTTAATGTTTCATTATTAAAACATTTTTTTCTAATGAAAGATATTCAGATTAAACTTAATACATAATTTTCATAATAAATTTTAATTATTTTAATGTATAATAAAATTTTTTCTGCTGTGACGGGTGTGACAAAGTTGTGACGGGTGTGACATCATGCAAAGTATACAATTTTAAAGTTATTTACCAAAAAAAAAAAAAAAAAAAAAAACAGCGCTCGGTATTGACAGAAAATTTGACAATAGCTAATATACAAACAAAATTTAATAAAACTAACATCTTTATGCAGTTAGTTTAAAATTTGTAGTGCCCCCTACTTATTATAAGTGATGAGGTAGCTATTTTTTTTTTACAATGGCAAAAAAGTTTTCAATTGAGATATCATCTTTCTCTGGCCAAATCCAGTGTGGTCCACTGGCTTGCATGTATTTCAAGCTTATTTCTTCCTTTTGGTAGTTGATATTCAAGACATTACTAAGTTAAGATATTACATGCTATTGTGCTTTTTGTTACTGGCCAGGGGAACCACAACATAGTCTCAGATATTTAAATCTGATGTTTTCAAAATCTTTCTGGGGGAAGATCCACAATTAGCAGTGACTTACCTCCCTTAGTGTTGATTCCGTAGTTTTTCCAATCAAAAAGTTGGTACTATCAGCACTTACCTTAAAGTGGTGATAAGACTTGATGCCTTCCCATCCTTCTGTCAGCATTTGTTTAGTTTCCAGTATTTTCTCTGTTGACACATGAATGTCTTTATTGCACCAATCTCCTGTGCACATTAAAAAAAGCCAAAGCAGAATTAACTATTGCTTTTCTGGACTTAAGCAAAACCCACACTCTTGACTTTATCAATACCCCAATTCCGTCAACTGCTCCTTTACCATGAGAAGTGGCCAAAAAGTTCCATTCACATGTTAGCTTAAAATCTTTTATAAAGAAGCACAAGTTCAAAATGTTGTTTTTAAGCAGGGGTGCACAGCCATCGGAAAATTTTTTCACCGTTTTGAGTTGGGGAAACTCTGTTTTCAGACTAGTAGTAATGGCATTTAAAAATTCCCATACAGCATACTTATTTAACATGCTGCAATTCATTATTGATTACTATATTACTATTGATTACTATATTATTACATAAGACATAAGAGCGAATCACATTACCTTTCAACGATGCAAAGCATGTAAAAATGGTGATTTGAGGATGAGTCCAGTGAGCACTCTGGATCTCATTTTGAGAGACAGCACTATAGTTCTCGGCAAAGCCCACTTCTATTATTGCTTCAGTGTCTCCCACATTATTTTTCGCTTCTTCAAAGTAACTGGATTGAGTTCCAGTTATGTAAAGGATATTAATAATAAATTTTCATTTTCTTGAAAATCTATCAAAAGTTAAAGTAAATTGCCACCACCTCACAATTTGCTAAAATAATTCAAATATATATATATTTTATGATTTATCTTTTTTTTTTAAGCCACATTTGTCTTAATATGTTTAGAAAAAGTAATGATTCAACCTTATACTTCATTTAAGAAACATTTAAATATATTTCTAAACAATTTAAAATGGTGTCACACCTGTCACAAGGATTTTGTCACACCCGTCACACTAAAATTCCCCACAAAATAAAAATTTAATAGATTTTTAATATTTCATATTTATCCAGACTTGGAATAATTAGACTTTCAGAAATTTTCATGTATTTTTGAGAAAAAATGAATTTTGTATAATAACTTGTGCATCATTTTTGTGACGGGTGTGACAGAGAGACAGTATAAATGTATTTGCATTAAAAATCAAATTATTTTGAAAAATTAAGTGTTTCAAAAGGTAAACAAAGGTCACAAATAGTAATATATGCACATAGAGTGAAAATGCTGCTGTTTTAAATATTGCATCTGGCGGAATGAAAATACCTTATTTTACATTCTAGAAAGTTTTTGAAATTTTTTTAACTTTGACCCTAGATAAACCATAAAAGAATAAATTTTACAGCTTATTTCTCTGTAATTTCATATGTGTCATATTTTTACCTTTAATTTGATATATTACTTGTAATAATAAAATAAGTTTGAAATTTCAACCCTCATGTCCACTTTTTCATGGAAATGCCCATCTGTCAGTAGATATAAACAAAATAATATATGTCTTCACTATAAAACATTCTTCATCCGTGATCTGTCGACAGATTGACGTCTTTAGGTTTTGAATTTTTATATGTGGAAAAGCTAATGGATTTTTTATGTAAAATATTTCGTGGTTCGGCAGAATATATTTCTCTCGGGAGCTTCGAAACCAACCTTAGAAGTGTAAGGTCGCAGAAATCTTGCTCGTGTTAGGGGGATCACCCCACCGTGTTTTTTTTGGCTTTGAATAAAAGAAACTTTCGTGGATTCAAAGTGTCTTCAATCGGTCTTTACCTTCAGTATTTCATTTCACGAAACGAAGCGAAGTTTATGTTTATACCCTAGTTCATCAACACAATCTACTCACTATTTTCTCATAACAGATCAACGGCTTTTACTTAAGTTTACTTAACTAAACAACAAAGTAACTTTAAAATAAATCAATTAAAATACTCACAGCATACTGTTTATTTCAGGATGCTGTTTTAAAAGCAAAAATTCCTTTGTCCCTACGATAGGAATACTATGCAATTATACTTGCTAAAATGGAATTTTTTTAAAGACACAATTCCCTAGTGATTCCGCTTTTACAGGTTTTACTATATAGACTGTTGTGTTTATTTAGTAAAATAAAAAACCTGCTGAAACGGAATAAAAAGGGGAATTAGCAAAATTCCGTTTTAAAGAGGTTTTTGTCTTCGGTAATATAATTGTATAGTATTCCTACAATAGGGACAATGAAATTTTAACGTTTAAGCAGGATTCCGTCATAGACAGTATGATGTAGAATCTCATGAGAAATATGTGATATAGAATCATATATTGATAATTAATATACTCAAAATCATGTTTATTCCTAAATTACATTACGTTAATTTATTTGTCCTCTCATAAATCTTAAAATCTATTCATTTACAAGTCGAATATATAACTTTATTTTTATGTCATCTAAAAAGCTCTCTTTCATAAGAATATTATTTCCTGTCAAAAATAAATCTTTATTTTAGCTAAAGTATTTTCCTTAGTGATTTAACTGGGCCTTGCATTTCATTAATCTTCGCATAATGTTTATGATAGAATTTAAACAGCTGTCAGTAGAAAAACAACATAATAACAAGTTTAAATAAATTACTGGAAAGATTAAATGCTTATTTCATATAATCATTATAAAACATTTTCCATCTGTAATATATTGCCAGGTTCACCCGTTAGATTGTGAGTTTTATATGTAATAAGACTAACGGATTTTCGTGGTTCGACAGAATAGTTTCTCAGAGACTTGGCAACCGACTCTTCTAGGAAAAAGACGTAAAATTTTTGTGCTGTTGTTAGGGGGATACCCTCACCACGTCTTGTTGGATTCAAATAAACGAACTTCCATGGATTCTTTTTGAGTGTCTTTAATCTGTTTTTATCAAAATCATCGGTATTTTATTTACAGGAAACGGACCGAACTTATGTGCATCAAATGCAATTTACTCATTATTTCCTCATTACAGATCAACGGCCTTTACTTAATCTAACCTAACAAACAAATAACTTTAACGTTTAATCAAATTAATGACACTATAACCAGTTTCTGCATTCATAGAGTTTAATATGTTTATGTGTCCCGATTTAGAAGCCACTGTCCCGCTTTTCTTGTCTCCTTGTCCCACTTTTTGTGACACTGAATCTGGCAGCACCAGCTGCAATTGAGATTCTAAATTTGAACATTATTTTTTCTTTCATAATGCTACAAAAGTTTTAGCTTGAAGTCGGCATTTAGAAATGCATCCAAAGAGGTATTGATTTTTTCAACGTGTGATTGCAAGGTGCCATTCTCGATTAAACAGAAAGGGAACGTGTGTGAAGTACCCTACGGAAAAAAGCCTTTTCAATTAAACTGCTGAATTAGCGGGTAGAGAAATCGAAAAGTTCTTACTATTCTATTTATACAGCTGACGGTGTGCAACACATCACGTCTGACTTCTTTTTCCCTTTCTTTTTAAAAGGAAGATAAACTTTTGTTCGTATTTAGATTTGTTGAAGCAGTATTAATAATGTATTTGAAGAAAATGTATCTTGATTCTATTTGAAGAAAGAGTATCCTGGTGCATTTCTTTGAATTCGTGATATATATTTTAAAATCTTTTGAAGCGAATATAAATTAAGAAAAAAATCAATAATACTTTGTGTGGTATTTGGTTCTAATTTAGGTATTAGTATAACAATACATCCAAAATGTACACAAAAGGAAGATATTTTTAATACTTTTTACATCTAAATAACTAGAACAAAAAATCATGCGTCAAGCATAGTTTAAGACACACTTTCCAACAATTTCAGAATACTTTAACAAAACATCCCCGTTTCAGATGGTGAAAGATAATGTGTTAAGTAAATCATTGGAAAAACGCATAAAATTTTTTTAAAGTCCAATTTCATCAATTCCCATCAATAATCGGAAAAATATCTGAATTCTTCTGTGAAGCACTATATATGATCTATGTTGTGTTTATGATTTGTTTACTATTTGTGCACTATGATTTGTTTATATACTACATAGTATGCTAAAATTTAGTTCAGTTAGGGAACGCGTAGAACAGTTGTAAATTCCTCTTCAGCAATTTCCGTCAATAAACGGAAATGTACTCGAGATTTTTGTTCTTTCCTGTAGAACATATATTTATAGAATTTATACATGCCAAGTAATAGGCAAAAAAATAGCTACATTTTAAAAAGCACACCATAACTGAAAGCAAGAATTACTGTAATAGAGAATAGAGAGTACTGTAACCGAATTCTTTTGTGTGTCCCTCTAAAGTCTAAATGAACGATAGTAGTGCATCTCAGTGATTCATATCAGTTTCGATAAGTCTGAAATTAAGGATCGGCCGAAACATCTTTTTAAGACCGAAATCAAAACCGAAACCGAATTTTTGTAATCTTCCTACTTTCGGCCGAAAACTAAAATCTTCAAAGATTTTTCATAGTAATTAATACATACATAAATATACAAAATTATTAATTGATTATACGTGTAATTATACATGTAGTCCAAGTTGGCTCGCTGTTCCTTCTGGCCAAAACTTTTTATTTTTATGTAAAATAAAATGTAATTAATTCTAAACGACACAAAATGATTTAATTATACGAATTTCATCTGATTAAAAAAGGTTTTAGACATACATACCTCGATTTACCTTTTATAATGATTTTTGTAAATCATCGTATGTTAGTTATATACTTGAACTTTCTCAAACGATATTTGAAATTTACTATAACGTAACTTATAATAATTTAAACAGTATCTGCGGTTTACTAAAAAAATTCTATTACTGCTAAGTCTGCAGCTTTTAATGAGCACGTGAAAAGCGTTTTCTAAGTTTATTCATATATACATTGCTTGTTTATAATTTGCACTCACGTCTTGAGTGGGTCATGACTGATAATTATAAACAGCATAGTTCATAGCAATAAATAAAGAGTGTCCTCATTTGAGCCGATACAGCTCAAATATACTAGGGTTGAAAATTTCCAAAGGAAAAAACGAGATATTTGGAATACAGATAGCTTGGACCGATTTTCGGTCAATTTTCGTCCATTCAGCATTTTTGTCGAAAACGAATTTTCGTCTAAACTCGGATTTTGAGCCGAAAACTAAACCGAAATTGCGGTCAGTGTAACATCCTTAAAATACACTGCAAAAGATTTTGCCCTTTGACCATAATGTAGGGAGACCGGGGCTAGTTGGCTACAGCGGTAAGTAGGCGCAGTCTTTATAAATCGCCTGTTTGTGGATAGATCGCGCGACCAGTCACAGAGTACCTTTCTTCTTGCTTTTTACAATCTTCATTGTAGTTTTTCAGCGTTACCTATGTGCAGTGGACATTTATTACGATTTTTCTGTTTTTTGCACTCATAAGTAATTTTTTGATGCTTCATTCTTTTTCTAATTTCTAATACTTATCTTAATAATTGGGATTTAACTTGTGCAGTTTTTCTTAGTGTATGATTAACTGTATCTACCCCATATGTGATTTACTTGGGTTATTTATGCTTAGATGGTTACATGTCCCTTTTGTGAAGAAATTCATTATGGGGCTAGTAGGCGCATTGAACACGGGGCAAGTTGGATCGGTGTCTGGTGTGTGCTGATAGCTTGAAAAACAGCAAACACCTAAAAAAGTGGTTGCAATGCAAGATTTTGGGCGCACGAGGCTTGCCCAATCGGAGACACTCGATTTTTTATTTGTGACAACTGTAACTCTGATGATGATATCGAGTAGGATAAAAGTTACTCAATGTTAGTGTTTTATTCATTATTTTCAAGTCTGTATAATTTAGAATTTACATTGTACGGTGATAACGTCTTTGTTTAAACTTACTGGTAATAATGCAGTTGATTTCTCTTAACTGCGTGTCTTATTTGAGTTTCATTTAAATTTTTATAAAGCGTGTACCAACTTACCCAATACGTATAGGCAACTTGCCCCGTGACGGGGTAGGTCGGCGCACAATTTTCCTTTTCCTTTAGGCTTCCGCTAAACATAAACTACAAAAGCTGCAAACTCAAAACTCCGGTCTCCCCTAACAGAATTCTTTTGAGTGCCCCTATAAATGAACTGTAAATGCTACACACTTCATTTTCAGTACCGACAATTCCATGGTAAACATCATTAACACATTACATGATAATCGGATTATATTTACGCGAGATAACCACCTTCAAAATAATGAGTTCTTACATTTAACTAATTTGTTTTGTGTATTTATTTATAAAGTTTATGATAGCTGTCACAAAGTCAAAAATCATTATAATGTTTTTCTTTTCGAAGCTCCGTTTATTTATTGCCTACACTGCTTGAGTATACACTTGCAATCACATTCATTGATGACTTACGCCTAAATTTATTGTTAATCAATTAGAAATTCTAGGGTCTTTAAAAAGAAATTTATAATATAACAGGTGTCAAAAATTCTCAACCTGTATGGAAACTATATATATTAGAACTTTTTTAGTAAATTTTTCGAAATCAGCATAAATAACTTTCACAAGCGGGGATACCGAGATATACTCGTTCAAAATTAGCTTCGTGTTCAACTCGATATAATATTATACTAGTCTGCATGATATCGGAGGATTAAAAACCAATGAGTGCCCTTAATTCATTTTTTTATCCTGATTACAGAACTGTTCTTCGTTTTCTTCTATCACGTATAGTTTGTTTGTAATCAACCCGAGTTCATTTCGAAGATTCATCGCTGAGAACAAGCACTATATGGTAGTCGCGCATAACGTAAATGTACTTCTGGATACTTGCCAACTTATCTAACGACTTTTAGAATACAGTCTGATTTGCATGAACGACTCGTAAATCCATCAAACATTTTGCTTTCTCCATTACACATGAAATTAGGATTAATGAAGCAATTTGAAAAGGTTCTACCACAAGACGGTATTGCTTTCATGTACCTTACTATGAAATTTCCCTTCATCACACATGAAAAATTAAAAGTTGGAATTTTTGTTGGTGCTCAAATCAAAAACTTATGAAAGACAAAGATTTAGAAAAAACGATGAATGAGATCGAAAAAGACGCATGAACCGCCTTCAAATATGTTACAGAAAGCTTTCTAGGAAATAAGAAAGATCCAAATTACAGGAATATTGTTGAAACAATGCTGGAAAATTTCAAGAAGTTGGGCTGTAATATGAGTGTAAAAATGCACTTTCTGCATTCCCATATCGACTACTTTTCAGGAAATCTGGGACATTACAGTGAACAGCACGGCGAGCGCTTTCACCAGGATATAAAAGAGATAGCTAATAGGTACTGGGGAAGATGGAATGTAAATATGATGGCAGACTACTGTTGGATGTTGAAGATGGAGATAAATGATGAAGGAGGATCTGCAAGAAAGTTCGTTTAATTGAACACTGTTTGTTTTTGTTTTATTAAGGAAATATCATTAAACTTAATAATAACATTTTTTACAGTATTTTTAACGTGATTCATGAAATAGTTTGTATGAAATTGTGATAATTTTTTTACTGCATTAATTAAAATATTGAAAACAGAACTTCTTATTTTTTGTAAAATCCTGACGTGATGGGCTAAAATGGAAGTCATTTCCGGAATCAGCAATAAAAATTGATTCAGAAAAACTTGATCATAAGAAATCATCTGACAAAAAGTTTAAAAATGCAGACTGGTGTTATCAGTTTCATCCTCTCTGTATTATTGCTATAAAGCATGCTATTTTATAACAGTATTATTTACAAAAACAATCAATATGAAAACTATGTAGTACGTGTTTTTAAATTTTATATTATTTACAGATTTACAATGAAAGGAAATCAACCAAATTACATTTCAAGCTCGACTCTGATTGCTTTAACCATGTAACTCGAGTCCGATTAAGAATTTCTAAAAAATTCCTTCACATTCTGAAAGACTATTTTTTTCGCCAAATATAGACAAATTTGGCGACATTCTTTTACTAGGCGACAAGTATGTGTTTTGGCAATCGTGATCTTGAAAATCGATTTTTCGGCCAAATGTCGCCAATATTTCGCCAACTTCGCGTTTTCGTGACCCTGAGCCGCAATGACCCAAAATGTCCCACTAACCTAATTTTCTCGAACATGTAACCTAGCCAAGTGATCTTCTCAAGACCGAAAACTGTCTAATACAAAATTCAGTCAAAATCGTTTGAGCCGTTTTTTAGATAAAATTAGCTCGATCCGTAGTCACCCCAAAATGACCCATTAATTGATATTTCTCGAACATGCGATCTAATCCAATGATCTTCTCGTGCCCAAAAACGGTATAACATAAAATTCTGCCAATATAGTTTGAGCTTTGTTTTAGATATAATTAGCTTGACCCGGACCCACAGTTACCCAAAATGACCCACTCATCGAATTTTCTCGAACATGCTAACTAACCCAATGTTCTTCTCGATCCCGAAAACGAGTAAATACATAATTTAATTACAATTGTTACAGCCGTTTTCTAGATAAAATTAGCTTAATCCGCAATGACCCGCAATGACCCACTAATCGAAATTTCTCAAATATGTGACTCATATGTGACTCAATCATTGACTCGAATAGTCCAATGATCTTCTCGCGCCCAAAAACGATATAATACAAAATTTTGTCAAAATCGTTTGAAACGTTTTTTTAGATAGAATTAGTTTGACCCAGACTCATTGTGACCCAAAATGACCCACAAATTGAATGTTCTTGAACATGCGACTTAGCCCAATGGTATTTTTGTGGACAAAAACGATAGAATACAAAATTTAGTTATAATCGTTAGAGCCGTTTTCTAGATAAAATAAGCTTGACCCACAGTGACCCAAAAATGACCCATTAATCGAATTCTCTCTAACATGTGACTTAGCCCAATGGTCTTCTCGTAATCCAAAACGATAGAATGCAAAATTTAGTCAAAATCGTTAGAGCCGTTTTTTAGATAAATTTGGCTTGACTCATGGAGACTCGAATATGACCCACTAATCGAAATTTCTCAAACATGTGACCTAGCCGAATGAATTTCTCGTGCCCGAAAATGATAAAACACAAAATTTAGTCAAAAACGTTCGAGCCGTTTTGAAGATAAAATTAACATACACACACACACACACCCACACAGACATACTCACACAATTTTTGCTCGTATTATAATATTAGATAAGAAACAATGTTCACTTTAACCGTTTTGGGACTAACAAGACTTAAAAATAACGATCAATTTAAATTGATTTTTTTTTTCGTTTTAACAATTGTTTTTGTTGTTATCTGCATCTAGTAAATATAGTATATGTCTATACATACTTTTTAATCATTTCCTTTATGTTTCAGCAGTAAGAGGGGGGGGGGGGATTAAACGTTTCAGCGTTGGGGATTCTTTTATTTGGTGATGCGTTTCATTCTTTAAATTTAAAATAGATGCCACTTTTACGAACCAATAAGTTATGATGAAAAATATATAAAACATTGGAAAGTTGTTAATTAATATTTTTGTAATTTAAGTTTACCAAAAAGTCTTAAAAAATTCCTCCTTAGTCTCTCGTTATATTAATAGAACGCAAAATAACTATATTCGTTAAATTTCGCTAAATGACATATTCATTAAATTTCTGCTAATCTTAACATTTGTGTTTCTGATAGTCACTTTTAATTTTTTAAAGCTAAAAGTAATTCCTTCCCCCCTCCCCCCCAAAAAAAGAACAGGTCCTGGAAGGATTAAAGAAAAAAATGTCACTGCCAGCTTTTTACCCTCAGTGTTTTTTTACAAACTTCTTCTCGCATAATTATAAATTACAGTTGTGTCTTCTGTATGTCGGCTTCGTCCGCTCTGAAGTTTAACCTTTTAATTGAGAAGCGACGAATATTAGATGATACTAATTTAAAATCCACTTCCTACTTCTTGCCTTTTTTTTTTTATCATTCTATTTTCTGAATCTAACGACTGAAAAATAAAATAAATGAAGTTGAAAGTATGACGACGACAGAGAAATTGATTCTATCCTTGGAGGCATCAAGTGCAGCTTTATTTTTGCTTTATATTTTTGGCGACCCTCATCTGAAAACACAGAAATAAAAAGAGAAAAAGCGGGACGTTGTCAAAATTGTGTTTCTGAGAACCTAGTTTAAGAACTGTGATGATATTTCCTTTGTAACATAATAATCGTTTTTATCGGAGTTTTATGTGTTTTGATCAGGGCTTAATTTCTAACAAAAAACAAAAAACAAAAAACAAAAAACCGAAGCCTTAATATTCTGTAGGACTAGCAACCATAGCGTGCTCCCTTCCCCATCTCCCCCCGTCACGCCAACCAGCATATTTATATTTCATATCATTCATTTTATTTAAGGGGGCACAGGACCTTTGAGTTTGTCGAAACAATCAGAAACATCGCCTTCTTCAAAGTATCAAAACATAAACACTATGCGATAAAGATCTTTCTTCCCCTTCCTGCCTAAAGTGTATATTCTTAACTATATTACACAGAAAAAATAAATGTTGTATGTACAAAATTAATATTTAAATTTTAAATTTAAAAATTCATCTCACTAATGCTTAATTAAGTGCTGCGCGCATGATAAAACTCTAAATTATGCATATAGAAAACAATTTTTGAGCAAAATAGAATCATAACACATCTACTTCTAACTTAAAACCAAAATATAAGCAAAAAGTTTTGTTTAAAATTTAATTTTAGTACAAAATAAAAAAAAGTTAAAAAATTTCTAATTTTTTTTCAATTTTTTCTAATGCAAAAGAAATAAATAACCAAAATATGTGAATTTTTTGGTTTTAGCATGTAGACTACACTGTAAAAAAAAATGGTAACGTTCCATGTAAAATCTAGGAGCGTTTCGCCTTTTCTCAGGTTTTCAGAATAATTTAGCTCTTTCCTGTGAAATTCTGGTTTTCTTATCTGAAACGTTCCTGAACAAAAGTTGGAAACAGCAAAACGCTGCGGCCGCCATTTATTAATTTTTTGCTATAATCCGTTGCTCGCGCGCGAGTGTCGAAACGAATTCCTTAAATGAATGTAAAAAAATCAATATGGAATGCAAATAAATCAATAGACGACATAATCCTTTACGTCTCTATTGTCAAGACAATTCAGATGAAAATACAATACCTTTGTGACATCGCTAAGAGATTACCTCTCGTACTTGTCCGTGGAATGTTTAACGAGCAGACCGTGTAAAAAAATACACCTATTATTTGGATCTCCATTAACCAGGGGACCATCAAACATGATTCTCACCGATTTTGATTAATTTAAAGTATGTTTTAGAGTTCTTATCTCTAATTATTCTTGTGAAAGGATTTCTTCAAATGGGCCTTAGATTTTCAGAAATTAGATGCCGAGGTTTAGCATACGTTTCAAATACCCATTAGTTTGCAGTTCTCAACGTGTCTTTCGTGGTGTGGACGCAGAAAGCTCGCACGCCACCCGTACGGCCCGAGTTCGATGCTACCTCTTGACTTTCTTTTTTCTTTTTTAATTAATTTTATATTTTAACACTTTATTACAATTTGATTTAAATTTCATATATATTTGACACTTTGAATTGCTGCAAATTTGATTTTTTTTTATTTTCGGAAAAAATATACAATTACGTTTAGGTTTTTTTTTTCATGAAAATTTATATGTATTTTATCTAACTTGTAAACTAACATAATTACTGACGAAAATCCAAAATATTTTATGTCTATATTTTTTTTCTAATTATTATTTACATTTATATATTTTTATATTTTAAGCAAAATTCAGAAACAATATATCATATATATATTTACTTTATTGAATTTTAACTGAAAATTTATTTTTTCGTGTAAATTATAAATAATAATTTTGATGTCAATTTCAAAATATTTTTTCATTCTAACAAATAATGATAATAAAGCGAAAATTGTCAACTGGAAATGTAAAAATCGTCTGCGGATCCCGCACGCTGTGAAATGTCAGTAATGTTTTGCTGTCAACAGAAATATTCCTGGTATTTCGCAGGAAACTTACTGGCATTTCTGTAGAAAGTTTTTAACATATACAGTAAAGTTCCAGTCATTTTCAAGAAATGTTTCTTGGAAATAATGGGCAACTCAGCTGCCCATTTTTTCCCAGGAATGTTGCGGAATTTTTTTTACAGTGTATAAAGAAATGTATATTTGGTTAATTTTTTTTAAGCTGTAGCTTACATAGTTTAAAATTAAACAGTGCGCGCAAACTCTAAATTTACTAATCTGAGAAAACGCTTTTTAAAGTTTCAATATCTATACGGACCTTCCATTATACTCACTGCCTATAAATGATTATAACTCAAAAATTATGCAGATTTTTGAATGGAGTTTTTTCATATCGTTAAGAAATTTTAAAACATTCAGAATAAACCAAAAACCGAAAACTGATTTTTTTAAAGTTTAAAGGTCCTGTGCCCCCTTAAAGTATTTTTTCTCTTTAGCAAAATGAAAATTTTAAATATCTATATCAGCATATACTTAGCTGTCAACTTTCCACTTTGTAGTTATCACTCCTTTCGAATAGAAAACTTTGCCTAATTTTAATGTTACATAATTGCAGATTTCTGCGATTAAATATAGCGAGGATTATGATTTGTAAATAGTGTTAACACAAAAAAGGAATAGTTCGCAGCTATGCATTTTTATGAAAAAGTGAGTGAAATTCACAGAAATTAATATTTATGTGCTGAAGAATAGAACAAGGTTTTTCAATTTCCTATAAAAGGTGCATATCTTAAACTGTAATCGATTCCTTCCGCATAACAATCTTTTGTGGCGAGTCCCTGAAAAACAGATTAAATTAAAAATTTGACACTGCTATCGGAAAGATTCGATGCTTTTATAGAGAAAGGAAAAACAGGGATCGATTGCTTCCTACCAGAATAACAATACATGGAATTATATCTAGTTACAAATGAAAGTGACTTCGTAAATGTGCAGAGCAAAGCCTTAGCATTGGCAGCGTTCATGATACAAAATAAATAGAAAAATTACTAACGTGCTTTTTATACTCGTACACAACAGAAGACTGAAAACCTCAAACAAACAAAATCTGAAGTTGATATGCTCGTTGGCTAAAAACAGAAAATGTTCTTTTCACGTTAGATATCTAAATAATAAAATAAAATAAACCAGACAATTAAAAATTATTCTACTGTCATAAAAGAAAATCGAACTGAACGCAAATTCATTGTTCAGTTTCTTGAGTGGCGTCGTATCAACACGTCGCGTTGCCGCCAGCAATGACATAAATTTGGAAATATCACTAAAATTAGAATAGAAAAATGTGATTTCTGTTTTCTCTTCATTCTGATCAAAATAGCATTAAAATGATTTGAAATAGATTAAAAATACATAATTTTAAAGGAGAAAAAGGGAATTTTTTTACACATGTATGAATAAATAAAATTTTGAATGTAAGACAGATTGAGCTTTAGCCATCCCAAGCCCAAAAACTGATATAAAATTGAGTCAGTTTCATTTCCATCTCCTACGTGTGCGACACATTACACTGTAAAAAAAATTCCGCAACGTTCCTGGGAAAAAATGGGCAGCTGAGTTGCCCATTATTTCCAAGAAACATTTCTTGAAAATGACTAGAACTTTACTGTATATGTTAAAAACTTTCTACAGAAATGCCAGTAAGTTTCCTGAGAAATACCAGGAATATTTCTGTTGACAGCAAAACATTACTGACATTTCACAGTATGCGGGATCCGCAGACGATTTTTACATTTCCAGTTGACAATTTTCGCTTTATTATCATTATTTGTTAGAATGAAAAAATATTTTGAAATTGACATCAAAATTATCTATCTATATTATAAAGGACAAACATATCTGTGCGTAACGCATACGTCATTTTGCGAATGGCAACACTTTGAAATTTGAATTAAAATTTCGGTTTTGCAATTATATCTACGGCAAATTTTTAAACTTCTAAACATCGTACATTTTAAATTTTAACACCATCGTATAAGGAAAAAAATGCTCTTTTAAATGCAATTTGTTTGAAAGCTGTATCTCAATTTATTTTTGAGATATTAATTTTTTTGTAGTTTTTAATACAAATTTTGTAATTGTGGCAACTGAAGTGCTCCATTTATATTGAAAGTAAAGGGAAAATAGTCATGGTTTATTATTTTTATTGATTATATCCTTATTGATGCCATTTTCACAATACAAATTAAAGTAACTTTTTTATAATTTTTGAACAGAAAATGATGGCAGACATTAAAAAAAAAAAAACACGCATTCTTCTTCATAAATCAGTTACATTTCAATATTTTTAAATTACGCTGATACTGAGTTTGAGACGCTAGGCAAAATGATTCAGTGAATAAAAATTATTTCAAACAAAACGATCATTTTTTTTTTTTTTTTTTTTTTGTTTGATAAAACTAAATATTTGACCAATACTATGACAACTAAAGGCAAATTTCTGAATTTTTTTTTTCGCGGGTACTGAGATTATAACTTAAAGTTTGTGCGAATGTTTACATGAAAAGTTGTATCGGACAAACGTAACTTTAAGTTTAGAAATACATTCATTAATAATCTATTGCGCGTTAAAATACTTTCAAATTGTGAATTTGAGTGGTGCGTATGTAAATTATGGGAATTGAAAATAACGTACAATTTAGATTTCATGGGGGAAAATTTTATGATGTGACAAAGCGAAATCCTTTTTACTGATTTTTTATCCCATAAAAACAAACATAAAAGTCTCAATCGATAAATTCATCATAATAACTCATCTTGATTACGTATTCTAATAGAGTTTAATTTTTAAATAATTTAAGCAATTGAAGTTTGCGAAAATAATATTTTAGTAATTTTAGGTTAAAAATATTATTTGCTTTAAGAGTGCGACAACCAATGTTAGATGATTTTTGTATTGTAATTATTTTTGTAGGTTTATTATAAATTCGATCTGACAGTTCCTTTTTAACATTTTAGTTCGTCGAATTTCGACGGGTTGCAACTCGTATATATAAAAGAAAGTCTGAATTTCGTATTAATCAACGCGCAGCCCAAACTACTGAACCTAAAGTCTTGAAATTTGGGGTAAAAATTCTTTTTATGACATAGAGTGCCGCTAAGAAAGGGTTTTCTAAAATTCCAACCCTAAGGGGGGTAAACAATCGAACGAACTTTTAAAAAATTCCTTAAAAATCTGATTTTATAGCTATTTTTCAACTGATAACATATTTTGGTGTATTTTTGTATGCTGAATCGAATGGTACTAACTAAATTCTTTTAAGCCCAATAGTTCGCGAGATAATTCTTATACTTCCAATTTGGCGATGTCTTTGGCGCCAAAACTTCGAAATACCTAACATTATAAGTGATAATTCATCCATATTCAATTCATCTTATACATCCGTTACTGTAGCAACGGAAGAACTTCAAATTAAATCTTTTTGTTAAATCTTTTTGTTAAAGAATTGAACCGGCTATATGAGTTCGAAAAAAATAAATACAAACGAATTGGAAAAAAGAAAAAAAAATATTGAACTTATTTAAAATACAAGGAAGTGATCCACTTAGAAATTAACATTATAAAACGAAAATATTTAAATAATGAAAGCAATGTTTGTACGACTTTAAATATTTTGTGGTAATTACATCCGGGCCATGTCAGATACAACTGCGCCAAGCAGGCAATTACATTAATTACAGAAACCCTTATTTTTTGTCCATTTGACAGTTTATTTAGTATAGTTTTAAATTAATTTTATTATTATAATTTTTATTTATTATAGTATGCAGTTTTATGTTATATATTTTATTTATTTATTTACTTAAAACAATTTGCCATTTTTAACAAGGTTATGTATTTAAGAATCTTAAATTACTTTTTTGAACGTAATTGGCAAACGATAATCAAGACTGGCAATTGTCAACCATTTTTGGCGATCTATCTCATGGTCCGAATAATGCGTATTACTTTTTTAATGGAATAAATTGGAATTGAAATAATACATCGCGATTTATCACTTGCTCCTGGATAAGAAGAAAAAATGGGTACTTTTATGTCAGCCGTATACGTATGTAAATATCGCCATTAGCATTTTTAAAATTTCCAATAGCAGTAGTTACATTTCGCGTATGTAAATTAAAAACAATTCATTGTTTTAAGTTATGGCATTATTTCCTATTGTTTTACTTTTCATCTTTTTCAATGACATTAGTGTAAAGCATGTATTATAACTGAAATGCGTGAAATGTTTTTATTTTGAATGAAAATAATAAAATAAGAAAAAAGATATGGAAACAATCTTTGTTGATTTATTACTTGCGCCCGGCTAACATAAAAGTATCACAAAAGCCATATATTCATCTTTCTTTGGGTAGTTGTTCATGGAATTTCCGGTTAATCTTCTGTAATCGGATACTTCTTCAATAGGTGTATTAATTACAATGTTGAAAGCCTCGTTTATGTATGAAGCGAAAACTTCATGATGAATTTTATTACAGAAAATCGTATCATCATCATCTACTACATATTTGAAAAGGAAATTTGCATTTTATTCCTATTCTTTATAATATTTTGATAGGATATGCCACTATTAGTTAGATAATGTTTTTGGAACGGTTTTTATGTATACACAGTGTTCTAGGTTGCTTAGTTTTAGTTATAG
Organism: Maratus speciosus; assembly: GCA_963932465.1. NCBI lineage: Eukaryota > Metazoa > Arthropoda > Arachnida > Araneae > Salticidae > Maratus > Maratus speciosus. The sequence goes on along the minus strand of OZ010795.1, from coordinate 387,777,549 downwards.
AGCTAAGTGAAAAGCTATACAGAAAGGTGAACGCAATTATGAAAGATACATCTACTGTAATTATATAAAATGCAAATTTGCTTTTCCTTCCACCCGTTTATAATTTGAGTTTTGCTGGATGTATTTTGATGGGACTTACACTGTTAGATTATTTTTTGTGGCTGGTTGGTACTTCTTGCATGGATGGTACTTCTCTGTAGCGAAGTTTTCTTCTGGGTTATTGTTTTTCTGAAGCACAAACTTGGCAACAAATGAGATTGCAGAAAATTAGATTACAAGAAAAGTAGAAAAAAAAGTAGGATAAAATCTACAGGCAGAGGGTATATATTAGAGAGTATATATGTTATAGCTATGGAGTGCAGAGTTTCTAAAAAACACCAGAAGGTCTACGGCGTAGAGTCTGTGCTATATTCCTAAAAATTCTACAATCACGTTAACTTGATTATGAAAGATATATTTAACAATCAACTTCAAATATAAAATAAAAAGGGCAGTTTCGGTCCGACCGCTTATAACTTGAGTTCTTTTCAATGGATTTTGAGAAGATTTGCATTGTTAGATAAATTTTCAAGAAAGTGTTTCATATATAACACATATTATTCTACGTTGCTCAGTTATAGAATTATGTGCGAAAGTTCTTTAATCAGTGAACCCTATTTTGAAATATTAGCCTTTTTAAAAGGTTCTACTGAGTAAATTAGCACTGTTGTTAAATATTTTTTCAGGAAAGAATTTAGTATATAACACATATTGTTCTACATTGCTTTGCTATAGAATTATAGCTCAATGTTGTATTATCTGGTGAACCTGATTATGAAAAATTAGTCTTATTAGAAGATTTTACTGAACGGATTTTGATGAGATTTGCATTTTTTAATTTTCAGGGATGATTTTAATATGCTACGTATTGTTCTTCTGTTCTTTTTTATATTGAATTATAAATAATCAGCTAAAAGTTTTGCTTCATAACAGTCCAAATTTTGTCTGAGACATTAGAAGATATAAAACCGTAATGACGTTGACATTTTTTCAGCAACGCGTATGATCATTAGAGATAAATGTATTTATTGCTGTAAAACACAAGATCAAATACATCGATATATTTCGTTTGATTAAAGTTTCGCTTGGAGAAACAGACCATCGTAGCGGGTGAAGGCTTCTATTACTATATGTAAAACGTATATTCCTATTTCATTCCGATTGCTTATAACTCAGATTCTACCGAACATAATTTTGCAGAACGTACACTATTAGATACTAAATTTGGTTTATAAATAGTTTAATCTAAAAACCATTGTTCCAAGTTGCTTAGTAATAGTTACAGGAATTCTAAAATTAGGTGAACTCGATTAGGAAAGATTTCAAGTTTTACTGAATCGATTTTAATAACAGTTGCACAGTTAGTTAGATAATATTTCAGGGATTTTTTCAATATTTATCATATCTTTCAAAATTGTTTAGTTAGGAAGCTATGCGGAAAAGTTCTCTGTGGTATAGTAAAGAAAATTGGAGGATATTACGCTACACACAAAGGAAGTATACTAGAATGCTATAGTTATGGAAGTTGTGCAAAGTTTCTTTAAAAATCCAGAAATGATGCGACGTATACCTACCCCTACATCCCTGAGAGTTCTATATAATCAGGTTAACGCGATTATGATAGCTATATTTAACTATCTCGATGTATATAAAATACAAAGAGAAATTCCATTCCGGCCGCTTTTAAATTTACTTCTACTGAAATGATTTTGATAGGGCTTACATTGTTAGTTAGATAATTTACAGAAGAGATGTCTGTATAAAATATAATATTCTACGTTGCTTAATTAAATAATTATGGGTAAAGATCTAAATCAGATGAACCCAATTTCGAAAGATTGGCTTTTTTTTAAAACTTCCGCTGAATGAATTTTCACGGGATTTAAACTGCTAATTAGATTATTTTTATGAAATGTTTCGGTACATTTTCCAGTTTAAAAGATCCTGCTAAGTGGATTTCGATGGAACTTGCTCGGTTAGTTAATTTTTCAGTGAATGTTTTAATATAAAACACATATCATTCGCTTGGTGTTGCTTGGTCGTCAGGTTGCTTGATTATAGAATTAAGGCTGAATGTTTTAGAAGCAGACGAACCAAATTATGAACGATTAGCCTTTTCAATGTGTCCAATTAACAGATTCTGATGAGATTTGCATTGATAATTTTTCATGAACCCTTTTAGTATATTACATATTGTTCTATTGTTCTTCACAGAATACTACACTGAATGATCTATGAAAGATGTTGGCCCTTAACAGCCTAAATTTTGTATGACTCAAGGATATAATAGCGTAATAACGTTCATATTGTTTTCACCAATTAGATTGGGCATTCCAGGTAAATGTCCATATTGCTTTAAAACGCATGATCAAATTCACAGATATATTTCGTTTGATTCAAGGTTTCTTTAGAAAAACTGACCAGCGTAGCGGGCGTTAGGCTGCTAGTTATTTATAATTTACACGAAAAAAATAAATTTTCAGTTAAAATTCAGTAAAGTAAATATATATATGATTATATTGTTTCTGAACTTTGGTTAAAATATAAAAATATATAAATGTAAATAATAATTAGAAAAAAAATCTAGACATAAAATATTTTGGATTTTCGTCAGTAATTATGTTAGTTTACAAGTTAGATAAAATACATATAAATTTTCATGAAAAAAAAAAACCTAGACGTAATTGTACATTTTTTCCGAAAATAAAAAAAAATTCAAATTTGCAGCAATTCAAAGTGTCAAATATATATCAAATTTAAATCAAATTGTAATAAAGTGTTAAAATATAAAATTAATTAAAAAAGAAAAAAAAAGTCAAGAGGTAGCATCGAACTCGGGCCGTACGGGTGGCGTGCGAGCTTTCTTCGTCCACACCACGAAAGACACGTTGAGAGCTGCAAACTAATGGGTATTTGAAACGTATGCTAAACCTCGGCATCTAATTTCTGAAAATCTAAGGCCCATTTGAAGAAATCCTTTCACAAGAATAATTAGAGATAAGAACTCTAAAACATACTTTAAATTAATCAAAATCGGTGAGAATCATGTTTGATGGTCCCCTGGTTAATGGAGATCCAAATAATAGGTGTATTTTTTTACACGGTCTGCTCGTTAAACATTCCACGGACAAGTACGAGAGGTAATCTCTTAGCGATGTCACAAAGGTATTGTATTTTCATCTGAATTGTCTTGACAATAGAGACGTAAAGGATTATGTCGTCTATTGATTTATTTGCATTCCATATGGATTTTTTTACATTCATTTAAGGAATTCGTTTTCGACACCAGCGCACAAGCAACGGATTATAGCAAAAAATTAATAAATGGCGGCCGCAGTATTTTGCTGTTTCCAACTTTTGTTCAGGAACGTTTCAGATAAGAAAACCAGAATTTCACAGGAAAGAGCTAAATTATTCTGAAAACCTGAGAAAAGGCGAAACGTTCCAGGATTTTACATGGGACGTTACCATTTTTTTTTTACAGTGTACGTCACATATAAGTGTTTTGATAATAAAGAATGAAAAAGCTTGGAGATGGGAAGAAAAGGAAAGGGTAGTGTAGGTTTCGGTTTTTTCGAGAGCGCTATTGCGCTGGGCTCCGGAGCCCAGTTTTTATGAGCTCCGGTGAATCCCGAACAATATTTAAATATTTACTAAAATCAGAGAAGTACCGGAGCTGAGCTCCGGCCCAATGTTATGGCCTAGTTTTAATGTATTTCGGTATGCCAAATTCGGCAATGTCAAACTTTTGTCTCCATCACATAAGGTTTCCTTACAAAGTGAGGATGAGGTAAAGGATGAGGATGTAGGAAAATAACATAGAAGATGTTGCTAAACCAAAAAGACGTTAAAAAATACCATAAAAACAAGTTGTGTTTTTTACTAATTTGAGTTATGAATTAGTTTTAAACATAGTAGAAGCTCTTTTATCCGAAACTCTTTTAACCGCAACTCCCGGTTAACCGAAATCCATTGTTAAAGTTTTTTTTTTCCTTCCTTGTGTGCAAAATCCATTTTGAAAGCTTTTTTTTTTTTTTTTTTTTTTTTTTTTTTTTTTTTTTTAATGATCCTGTTCCTTGTGTGCAAGCAGTCGTTTCCGAATTACGAATACATATAAATATTTTCGATCCCATTTCTTAGAATTCCTTTGAATTTAACGTGAGTTCCCGTAAGCTGCGGAGTAGAATGAAGAAAACGGACAAATTAGCAATTATGAAGCTTTTGAATGTTTTGCAAAAGTTTCGGCATGGCTGGAGCACCAGAAAGACTGTGGTACTGGTGAACTACTAATATTAAAAAAATCCGTGATAGTGTTTCAAAGCAAAGGCAATCGAAACTACTACAAACAAAACATTTTTTCAAACCCTTGTGATATATGTAAAAGGTACTTAATTTCAAAATAAAAATTGAGGTAATTTATTCTTTTTTCTATTTTGCTACTATTTTATTTTTATTAAGCACCTGTTACCCCACAATAAAAAATATTGCATATATTTCTCCTTAATCTTAAAATGGAAGCATTCTTGATTATCCGGAAAATTCGATTTTTTGAAAGAGAGTCGGTCCCAATTACTTCGGATAATCGAGGTTCTGCTGTATTTATTATAGCTGACACAAAGACAAAAACTCATTATATTGTTTTTTTCTCCCTGGAAACAGCATTTGGAACTTTTTGCAATGCACACTTCTTGAGACCACACACTGTATACAGAAGCTAGCAAATCTGCTATCGTATTGATTTGTGTCTGGTATTTTTATGATTAAATTTATAATTTACCAATTAGAAAATGTCTAGTGTCTTTATGGATAAATTTATGATATACACTGGCCTCCAAAAGTTAAAGAACAGGGGCTGGATGCTTTCGATTGTACACGGTTTGTCGAATATCTACCAAAATTATTGGCGAATTTTTCTTGAACAACTGAGATGTAAAGAACATGTTTGATTTCATATTTCTCGGTGAAGATTTAGTCGGGAGGACAATTAGGGGCTCATAATAAATTTAATAATAAAATAATATTTACGATCACATATGTAACACAAAATGCTAAAAATGGTTTTTTTTCACTGTGTTCAATGCTATTTGGGTCCTATTCAACGTTTGTATGCAATTCTGTAAGCATAGCAATAGCACTCATATTCGTGAAGATGTTATTGTGTCTGTAAAAAATTCAAAAGATTTTTGTTTACAGCATACATAGTTCTCAACTAAATTTAACACAACTTTCCGAAAACCTGACAAAGAACAACAGTACTATACTGCAATTAAAACATGAATATATTGAATATTTGATGATATATGGGTATTTGTATGAAATAATTTTTAAATGCGCAGGCGTGGAAGATTTCAAAATTTTTATTTCATAAATTTGTAGTCTGCTATTTTGGGCAACTATAAAAAGTCCAGTCAAATATTTTTAAAACTCAGAAAGATATAGTGAGTTGATTGAAAAGTTGTGGAAAATCCTTTATAATAAAGCTATTTTTAGAAAGCAACTCATTATATTGCCCTTATCTTTGTGAATTTTCACGATAGTTGACTGGACTTTTTATATAAGTTGCCCTAAATAGCTCACTATCAAATTATAAAATAAAAATTTTAGAATCTTCCACGCAAGCGTAGTTAAAAATTATTTCACATATCTCATCAAATATTCAATATATTCATGGTTCAGTTGCAGTATACTGTTGCTACTGTTCTTTGTTAGGTTTTCGGAAAGTTGTGTTAAATTTGTTTGAAAACTTTGTATGCTCTAAACAAAAAACTTTTTACAGACTTCTACTTAAAATTCTACTTAAAACAGAGAATTTTTTACAGACACAATAACATCTTCACGAATATGAGTGCTATATTTACACAAATGCACACAAACATTGAACAGGACCCAAATAGTCATTTAACACAGTATCAAACCATTTTCAGCATTTCCTGTTACACAGGTGATCGCAAATATTTTATTATTAAATCTATTATTAGCCTTTAATTATCCTCCCGACTTCATCTTCACCGAGAAATATGAAATCAAACATGCTCTTTACATCCCAGAAGTTCAACAACAATTCGCCAATAATTTTGGTAGATATTCGACAAGCCGTGTACAATCGAAAGCATCCAGCCCTTGTTCCTTAACGTTTGGAGGTCAGTGTAGAGATCTGCATCCGTTGCCCGAAGCCCGAGCCCGGCCGTCCTGTGGGCCGATTTTCATTCACGGCACTCAGGCCGGGCCTGACTTATTTTTTCTGTACAGAGCCGGGACTGGTTTCATTCCTAGTCTTCACGGCCCAAAATTTTCAGTCCTAGTTTTGACCTAGCCCGTATGAAAATCATTGTCTCAGAGTGGCCTGGTCCATTCAAATGTCTGTTAAATTAGGCCTGGCCCAAAAAGATTTTCAAAAAATGTATACATTTTTAAATCGCCATTATTCTACACTTAAACATTAAAATTTATTCTTTTTAAAGAACTGTAGATTTCTACGCTTATTAAAATATAGCTAAATTAAAATATAGTAAAACATATGAAAAGGAACCTGCCTATGACGGAACCCTGATTTAAACTGAAAAATGTTTTGATCCAGAAAAATTAATATACTAATACTGTAGCATTTTTCAGACACTTCAATTTTTAACACTTCAATTCATGTAATATGTATATTAACAATATTAATGATAACTGAAACAATTACATCCAAGAAATAAAGATTCATTAAAAAATAAATATCGCAGCCTGCGGCACTTCTATAAAATTGAAGTTTATTAGCATGAAAAAAAAAAGCTAAGATAAATATTTTTGGTCAGAACTTCTCGTACGAGACACATTTTTAAATAAATCGACGTAAAAATCAATGTTTTGTACAAATTCATTCGGGCTAGGCCGGGCTCGGACCGAGAGTTTACCTTTTTTCCAGGTGGGGCGTGGCTCGGGCCGAACTTTTAAGTTTTTTACCGGGCTGAATTTTTTTTCTATGAGCCGGGCCTGGAAATTTCGGCCCGTGCATACCTTTTAGGCCAGTGTACTAAGTTAACAAAATTTCTCCATTTGACTCGAATTAACTTTTCGGGTGTTTTCATCGACATCAGCATCAATAAATACATAAGTAACATGTTATACCGAACATAAAGAAAAATGGGCCTGTGATTATAGTCCTGTTTCATTTCTCGTTTAATTTCTCTTTACTTAATTACAAATTGCGTTGTCAGATTTTTGTCAGCATAAAAGCTCTGAAGTTTAACTTTTTTAAGGGAGAAGAGACGGATATTAAATGAGACTAATATGAAATCGCCTTCCTACTTTTTGTTTTCTTTATCATTCTATTATCTGAATCAAAATACTGAAAAATAAAAGGTATGAAGATGAAAGTATGGCAGCGAGCGAGAGAGAAATTGATTCTAACCTTGGATCACGTGTAGCTTTTTTTTTTTTTTTCTTTTTTACGACCCTCATCTTCAAAGATAGAATAAAAGAGAGAAAATATGGGATGTTGTCAAAATTGCGTTGCGGATCGTGATTTGTGATTATGCTTCCCTCGTAACACAGTAATCGTTGTTATAGGAGTGTTCCGGTTATATTTTTAATTCATGTGAATGTTTTGAATGTCATTTTTCTAAATGTAAAGGACAATTAAATTAATAATTTTACGACATCTGATTATGTTTGAAACCTGTTTAACCTCCTCGGTTCTGAAGTATCACACGTGATACTTCATAAAAAACTCATATAAAAACTGAACTATTTGATTTTTTTACATTTTTACTTTACTTCTATATAGCTGAATGTTTTTGGCTTTCGATCAAAGTCAGTAATGGTAGCACTGATGCTTATTTCCTCATAAAATAAGTGTCATTTTCATCTGGGTTTGCAAAATGCATTCCTGAAGGTTTGTCCAAAAAAGTGAGAAATTTTCATAATTAATTAACTTAAACGCTTTACAATTAAAATTTTTGAGGATTTGCATTTGATTAATTAAAGATCTTCAATTTGTTACTGCGTAATTTAGGTTATCAATAATTAAGTCGATATTTTAAGGGTGTTGGTAATTTTAGATCCGTATTTGTGAACCTAAATTACCAGCCCCCTAATGTATCAATTGCAGAAAAAGGGTTCCTTCTGTCATTTATGGTGTCTTTGTGTTTGTACAAAATCAAAAATATGTATATTCGCGGTGTTATTTACCTTCGGGTCTGAAGTGTAAAGAAAAAACACAATAATATTATAATTTCTCGACAGTTTGTCCAGTACTGGAAAAAATAAAATTAACGCCCCATACTAATATTGCCATAAAGTAAAAGTAGGAAAGTGAAACTTGTGCCAATCGCCTGAGAAAAATGTTTGCACCTATTTGATATTAAAAAATACTGGAGGATGAATGGGTGAGGAGCATTTTTTGACACATAGGTGAAAAGCATTTTTTTTTAATTGAAAACTATGAAAGTTTTTTTCAGATTTAACATAATTTATTTTATATTGCCCACTAACAACACCAAGGCATGTTTTTATATGGAAAAGATAAATAATGTATTCAAATAAAGTTTTAAAATTTATTAAAAGTGATACTTTCGTATTGCACTGTTAAAACACCATTCTTAAAAATAAGTAAATTGTACTAATTATTGAGCACTTCCCGATCTTAAAATAGCTCCGAGTACTTAACTCTGAAATTTGAAAAACGCAGGTACTAATCTTTTTGAGTACATACAGGAACTCGAAAATAAGTATGTATAGAAACGCACATACACTATAAGAAAAAATAGCGAAATTACAGAGAACCGACAAATCACTATTTTTAATTGCTAAGAACTACAATTTTTGGAGTAAAGAACAACGAATTTACTATTTTAATTCTTGAAATTTTGTGTATGAGCCACCCCGTGATTTGAACCCGAGTGCTCTAGGTGGGGGATCAGTATTGTACTGACTGTGCTATAAGAGCAGTTACCAGCTGTTTCCAAATGACACCTTTTATGAATCAGTGACGGAAGATCGCTGACAGCAGAGATGAATTTTTCCTTTCTTAAATATTCTAATTTCTAATAAAACAATTTTTAATCTAAATTTTCTTCTTTAACATTTCTAATGAAATTGTAAATAAATTTAAAAGTGTGTGTTATAAATTAAAAATTATAACAAAGATAGACATATCTTTAAATAAAAGCTTGGAAATCCATACTGTCAACTCGGTATAAGAAAAGGGTTTATCAGAAAACTCATATTTTTGAGAACATAGGATTTAAACATGAATATTAAGACTTTAAAATACAAAATGTATGTATTCATTTCTGTATACATTTATAAATCAAGTATACATATACACAATTTCAAAATATCATGTACTCGTTTCTGAATTAATTGTACTTATAAAAATCGAGTACAAAGAAATTTTCATTTTTAAGTAGATTAATGCTCCTTTTTGAAGCAATTGTACTTAAAAAATATGAGTACATAGACATGCTCATTTTTAAGTAGATTATTTTTAACAATGGACTTCTTTTTGAAACAATTGTACTTAAAAAAATACGAGTACATGGAAGTCCTCATTTTTAAGTAAATTATCTTTGAGAGTGTAGCCACATGCCAGAGGTTAATAGCCACAGAAATCGCTAAAAAATTTAATACTGAGAGCAACCTTTTTGATTCTATTATTTCTGATTTTGGTTTAATCACGTAGTTCAGTTACATATCTTTTGAAGTTGTGTTTTATTTATATTTTGTTGTTTGTTTCTGTATTTTTTTTATTGATAAAGTGTTATTTTTTTTAAATAAAATATTAGTTGAAAACAAATGCTGAACTATTTACATTGTGTAAACGGGTTAATTCTCTGTAATCAGGCTGCATGCGATAGAGATAGATTTTTGAAAGATAAATTTTCGAATTTTTTTTTTTTTTTGCCATAAAAAATCACTAATTTGAGATACACAATTCAAATAAGTTGCATTTGAAAGTAAATTTTCCTCCTTATATGACGGTATAAAAAAATGAAACTGCGCAGTGTTTAGGAGTTAAAAATAAATTTTCGATAAAAGCAAAATGGATTGTTTAGAGATCGTTCCAACTCTCGATATGGCGTTACTCACGGACATGTTTTGCTTTGTAATGTCTATGTATATGTATAATGCAATCTTAGGGAATATCTTTGTATTATAATGAGCACAAATTAAGTAAAAAAAAAAAAAAAATCAGCACTACTCCACATATACCCGGAGCTAGGCGCAATCACATTTTTAACTATCACTATTTCCAAACTGTAATCTTCGCTTTAGAATTCTCTTGCAAATATTGTTTAAATCTACCATGAAGTTTATTGTTTTGGAAATAGTTGCAGTTAAAAATATGACTCTGCCTATGTCTATATATTTTACGATTATATTCTTTTCAGACTTATAAAACCCTATTACAGTGAAACCTCCTTGTGCGACCATCTCCCTGAACGATCAATTTTTCAAAAAACGAAATTTATTGCCATAAGCTCAATGCTAATTTTACCTCCATTCAGAGACCATCCTAGTTGAATTTCCTCCATGAGCGACCAATTTCTTTGAAGGAAATGAAACAAATTCCGTTTTTTCCTGGTCGCTTGAAGAAGTTTTTTTTAGAAAAATAATTCCGGAGAGCGCATTATTCATCAACTTCTAAACTAAATTTAGAATTTTATTTTTTTTATTCCGGTAACTTTTAAGTGTTTAAACCCCTTTGTGCCTTTTTAGGAAATGAATTTAACTCTTATGACAAATTAAGGATGACGGTCAATAAACTTCCCCGCCCTATTCTGTCAGGAAATAAATAGAAAAGAGAATAGATAAATTAATGAAATAGTCATTATTTGTTCCCGTCCAAAAAAAAATTTGCATTTATTTACTGAACTTCGAAAGGACTTGGAAATAAAAGTTATAAAAGATAAAACCGTAAAATCAAAGCAAACGTCAATGTATGCATTTTTTAAACTCTGCAGTAATTAACTTATGTAATTAACTTTTGTTTTGATTCTTAAATGTTCATATTTTTTCCTAATGTGAAAAATAAATTTTAGTAACATTAATTGTTACCTTTTCTCAACAATTAAAATCTGGATTTAAATATCACCTCCATTAAGAGACCACCTTTCGGAGCGGCCAATTTTTATTGGAACGGAAGTGGTCGCTTTAGGAAGGTTTTACTGTATTTAAAAAGTAAACAGTGTTTTCGTGATAGAAGACTAAAAGACGACTAACTTGGTTAAACAAGCTATTGAAATTTTTTATCTTCCAAAATATAAAATGTTTAGTTAAATATGAGTTATATAAGGTTTCCACATTCATTGCTTTCCAGTATAGCTAATTCGTAGCTAGGTTTAAAGGTATACTTACAAATGCAATTATGCAAAAGAATGTTTGAAATTTTGTTTTCTATCTATATTATGAACTATGAAGGACAAACGAGTCTTTGCATAACACTGACGTTATTTTGACGATGACAACAGCAGACGATTAAATTTAACTTTTATTGCAATTTTTTTAACTTTTAAATACTGCACATTTTCAATTTTTACAACGTCGAATAGGAAAAGAAATTTACTTTCAAAAGCAATTTGTTTCAAAACTGTATCGCAATTTACTCAATTTTTATTGTTTTTAAAATAGTTTTCAAGTAGAAATTTTCTTAAATCTATCTCTATGCCGCGCAGACGATTGCGAAGGAAAAATCCATTTGCACTGAAATTAATATAAATTGCTTATCTTTTGTTTCCAGCTTATATTTCATAACGAAATAAAAACATTCACCAGTTAATACATAAAACAATAAAATATAAATAAGATAGATTATCGAATTTAGTGTTTAAATCGATGAAATGAACAGAATCAAAAGTGCTGATTTTAAATAGCGATATTTTGACGATTTCTTCGACTATTAACGCATGATGCCCGGCTAATATGAAAATATCGCTTTTAATGCGTTTTAAAACATTATCTGAACGTATTATTGCTCTTTTTTTCTTATAAATATGATTTTTAGAATTGTTAGTGGACATTCGAAAAAAATATATTAAATGCAAAAATATATTAGATGTAAATTTACAACTGGGCGAAAAATGTCCGGACCAGGACATTTTTCGCCCAGTTGGAAATTTACATCTAATATGATTTGTTTACCAATTAGAATATTTGTGTGAAAATTAATCTAGTGTAAATGCAAAAACTCTATTAGAGTTAACACTAAAAAAAGAAAACAACAGTAGACCCGTGCAAAGCTTTCTAGCCGCAATCTTTGAGATTATTTGCTGATGCTTTTTTCATTAATTTTTGATTAATTGAAATTCTTTTTTATCAAACAATGTGTTTTAACGAAATTTAAGTATATTACATCAAAAACAGCTTGCAGAGTCTTTCGAAAAATACCTCATTCGTCGCTGTGTCTTTACTATGTGCAGAGAAGAGAGGATCTTAATATCAGAAATAATATGTAGGGGAGAGTAGTACACAGTGAGATGTAGTGCACAGTGAGATAGAAGTCACTTTGGCATATAGTTGTAACTTTTTCTCCTATCTGGCACTCACACATAACCACCTTATCTTATGCAACACGTGGATGTAGTTTGTTTGTTTTATTGGACACATACATCAGACTTGTGTGCTTGACAACAAGGCCCGCTTATAAGTCATCGACGATATACAGGGACGAGATAGCACAATGAAATTTAGAGCACAGAGGATTTTTACATCCGGGAGCTCCACAAAGAGTGTGCAATGGAGTCAGCGGGAGTCGAACCCGACAAGCCTCCTACGCTCTAAAGCGATTAGCAGCGTGGTGTCTTAACCACTCGGCCGCGGAGGCCCCCATGGATGTAGTTTCGTGCTCTTCGGTTACTCGTCCGGCAAAATAGTAAATAATTCTTTATTTTGTAGTGGTTAAAATTACGCAAACCTCTATTTTAGAGTTTATTTCTTTCAATATGGCACATATTTATTTAACCAAATATAGCTATATCTAATAATAGACTATTTCGACAAAACTTTTTAAAGTGATGAAATTGACGAAACAGATCTGGCATCCATTTTGTTACAACGTAAGGAAAGTACACAGTGAGACACATAGTTGTGGTGTCTCACTGTGTACCTACTATGTGGTTATGATATTAAAAAAAGTTATTTATTAATAAAATAAAGTTCATCGTTCTCTCTCTCTGTGTGTGCGTATGCGTGGTACAGGAAGTGGCTAGGGAAATCTACTAAACGTACGAGGCTGAAAATTTGCATGAAGGTATTTTGAAAATCTAGAAATATTAATTCGAAATCATAAACGGCATCTCAAAGTGGTGCAAAGCTGATCTAGGCAACAGAATCCCTTCCCGTAAAAAGATGAAAGGAAAGCCAATATTTCTGAAGTCTTCAAAAACACACCAGACGATGCAGAATGGTTCGTCCTCAGATGGCACATCTGATGAAGATACGCATATGGTTCTAGATGGTTCTTCTGACAACGATGAATTATTTAGAACGGGAGCCTGTCGTTTGTGATTATGTTCTTGTACGGTTTCCAAATAGCGTGTTCTATGCAGGAGAAATCTTAACCTGTAAGGATGAAGATGGCGATTTTGAAGTGATCTATCTTCGCAAGAGTGTGAAAGTAGCAGGCTTCGTGCTTTATGTCCCAGGTATGGCGTCTGTTAATGAATCAGACATTTCAATGTTACTTCCAGAACTACAATCTATACTAATGTTATAAAGAAATAAAATTTGTTTGTAGGACGTAATCTCTGGAATTACCCAACCGATTTTAAAGGTAATGGTATCAAAATGATTGTGTTAGTCCATGTTCGAATATAGGCTATATCTTAAGTCAATGCCACTACCCCAAAAGGGGTGTAAGAGTAAAAAACTTTCTAAAAATGCTAATTTTGTGTTACTGAAGAGCCTAGAAACACGAAATTTGGAATGGTTGTTACTTATAAGATATAAAAGATTTCTCGGAACACTTCTTAAAAAAATTCGAAATTAAAAAGGGGTAAAAATGCGCAAAAAACGTTCTAAATCTATATGTATACTAATATTATAAAGAAGTAAAGTTTGTTTGTTTGTAGGAGGTAATAACTGGAGCTACCGCACTGATTTCAAAAGTAATGGTACCAAAATGATTGTGTTAGTCCACATTCGAACATAAGCTACATCTTAAGTCGATACCACTACCCAAAGGAAGTGTAGGAGCAAAAAACGTTCAAAAAATACTAATTATGTGTTACTGAAAGGCCTAGAAACATGAAATTTGGAATGGTAGTTACTTATAAGGTACAAAAATTCTCTAAGAACATTTCTTAAAAAAATTCGAAATTTAAAAGGGGTAAAAATGCGCAAAAAACGTTCTAAAAACGTTCTAAATGGTGGTTTCTATTCAATTTCAGGAAATACCAAACCGATTTATGAAATAAAGGTGCCAAAATAATGGTGAAGACCTTTGCTCCAGGATAGGCTATACTTTATGTTGGTGTCACTACCCCAAAGGGGTTGCAGGAGAAAAAAAAAAACGTTCTAAAAATGCGATTTTTGTGTTACTGAAGGGCCTAGAAATATAAAATTTAGAATATTAGTTACTTATTAGATATACAGGATTTCTAAGAACCCTTCTTAAAAAATTCGAAATTTAAAAGGGGTGATAATGCGCGAAGAACGTTCAATAATAATAAAAAAAAACGTTCTAAATAGCGATTTCTATGCAATTTTAGGAAATATCTAATCGATTTCAAAAGTAATGGTTATAAATTGATGGTGACAGCCCTTGCTCTAACATAGGCTCTATTTTATGTTTATGTCACTACCCCCTCGGGATTGCAGGAGCAAAAAAACATTCTAAATTGCGGTTTTTGTGTAATGGAAGGGCCCAGAATCATGAAATTTGGTATGGTAGTTACTTATAAGATATCAATGATCTCTAAGTACATTTCCTAAAAAACTCGAAATTCAAAAGGGGTGAAAATGCACGAAAAGCGTTGTAAAAAACGTTATAAATTGCGATTATAGTACCTCAAATTCAGTGTAATGTTCAGTTTAATTTGTAATTTATAGAAGCCAGGAAAATGACATAATAAAAGTCTACTCAATTTTTACAAAGCCTTTAAACACATTATTTTCAAAGAAATATCTAAAACATCTTGTTGGTAGCAATGAATTTACTACTGCTGACTTGAACTATGTCAAGAACAAGAAGAATTACTCTGCACCGCCATCTTTATACCTCATAAAGAACTAAAATGAGCAGGCCAAGATAATGACATTCATTTTCAATGACAATTATATTTTAATTATTGAAAATTATTTGTAAAACACAAAATTTGTTACCTTCCACATATATGTGTTATATAAGGTATAATTATTAATGAAAAATGAAAAGAACTAAAAAAAGATATTTATACATGATAGCAGAAAGCCTTTTACTTTGCACACATCATAGTGTGACATGCCCGAAAAATGACAATCTGAAATTTTAAGTCTTTTAATTGTTTTATTTTTGTGTTATTATTAATATAATATCTCTTGAATATACTTCTAAGAATATTTTTTATTAGAATGTAAAAAAGAAAATTGCATCATGTCACGAAGCGTCTTCTCGTGTAACGGTTCCCGATAGTTATTAGTACTGATGAGACCAATGAGTAATCATGCCTCTAAACAAAACAAAGAACATTTAATAAGTAAAAAAAATATTTACAGTTTCTAATATATCAACGGGCTAGGCTCATTGCCTATCTCTCCCGTGGTTTCAGAGCATTCGATAATAAAAACAAACACAGTTTTTGCGACCAGCGGCCAAACATATGTTCATCCTTCCAGTTCAAGGGCCTCTCTGCTCTCTCCCTCCAATGTTTATTTTCTTTCCAACCCTCGCATCCCCCATCCGCGGAGAGTCCACTTCGAAATTCCAGAGATGCATTAGGGGTGCGAGGTTGTTAGAGTGTTCGGGGGGGCCACACGAATGTGACACCTCCCTTCCACTTTCTTTCATCTGTTTTCAACCGATGAACGGAAAGTCACTAACTAATCACTATCTGAAGTCATGGTGTCAGTCCATATCATGATATCAGTCCATAACACCAGTTTTTTTTTTCACCTTAATAAGTAAATATTGTTCTCAAGTGGAGGTTATCGTTTAATTTCCCTTGTACCAGATCCATTTCCCCCATGAGTGATAATAGGATCGAACCGCATAAACTTCTTAATACCTATCAGTGAACATTCAGTACATCATTCCAGTTTTTTTTTCTTACTTTCATTAAAAAAAAACAGATATACAAATAAAAACATAATTACTATTAAAGAAATCTTCAATTTCATTACTCTTACTTTGTTTTTACAACATCAAATCCACTTTGATAACAAATTAAAATTCAATGTAACAATCCTGCTTATACCTAGAATCAGTGTATAATTCCCATAAGCTCACACAACTATGTGATCTGTTACATTCATTCTGCCAAATTAGCATAATCCACCACATTATATTATACATTTAATCGTTGACTTATAATTTAAAAAATCATACAACAATTAAATTTAATATTCATTAACGAAAATGAGATTTCCACTATTATCAATCTCAATCTACTCATTTTCATTACAATTTGGCTGTATAATTTCATTTCTACATGTTATACTTAATTATCATATTCACACAAACTTATCACTTATTAAATATTTTGCCCTCATAGAATATACAATTTAAAACACATTAGATACCATTATTAATAATACACACACACAAAAAAACACAATATTTCATAACCTAAATTACCATTCTTAAAAATATTCAACAAATTCCCACTTAAATTATTCCATAGGCACCAGACGCGAAAGCGCATCTGCATCCTTGTTTGTAGGTCCTGGTTTATAATTAATAGCCGTGTCATAACGCTGAAGTGCCAATAACCATCTTTGTAATTTTGCATTCCTCGGTGCACTTTCCGTTAAATATTTTAATGGATTATGATCAGTATACACATATACTTTGGACCCAAATATCCATGTTTCAAATTTCTTTAAAGCCCAGATTAGCGCAAATGCCTCCCTCTGAATAGCTGACCACCGTGCCTGGGTCCCCGACAACTTTTGGCTGGCAAAAGTGATTGGCATTATTTTTCCCCTTTCATCATACTGACCTAAAGAGGCCCCAATTCCCACTTCTGAGGCGTCGCACGCAATCACAAATGGTTTTTCTATATCTGGTGTATTTAACGCCACTGCTCTGCATAATTTCGATTTGAGATTTAGAAACGCATTCTCCTCCTTTTCAGTCCACGGTATCTCATTAGGGATGTTCTTCTTTGTCAAAGCCGTTAACGGTATAGCAATCTGAGCAAAATTTTGGACATATTCTCGGTAATAATTAAATAATCCCAGGGCTGATTTTAACTGCTTTTTATTCTTGGGACTCTGGAGAGTTTCAATAACTCTTAACTTTTCGGGGTCCGGCCCATGCTCTCCAGATCCTACTACATGCCCTAAATACATAACTTTTTTTTGGACAAAATGACATTTCATAACATTAGCCGTAAAATTAAGCTCACCCAGAGTACCCACCACTGCTTCTAAATGTTCTAAGTGCTCGTCCCACGTTTTTGAGAAGACAATTATATCGTCAATATAACTATCAGCATATTCTGAATGCTCAATTAACACCCTATTCATCGTTTTCTGAAATGTTCCAGCACTCCCATTCAACCCATATGGCATTACTAACCACTGATATTGTCCCTTCGGACCTATAAAAGACGTCAATTCTTTGCTCTCCTCCTCCATTGGAATAGTCCAATATCCCTTTAAAATATCTAGAGTTGTAATATATTTAGCGACGCCCGCTTTATACCTTAATTCAGTGGCATTCTGCATTGGGAATGGGGTCGTTTTAGTCGCTGAATTAAGGGCCCGGTAATCAACGCATAACCTGATACTCGCATCCTTTTTTGCTACCCAAACTATCGGGTACGCTATCTCTGCTTGGGACGGTTCTATTAATCCTTTAGTTAGCAACTCCTGTATTTGTTCTTCCACTGCAGCTTTCAGTATTTCGGGCACCCTATAAATATGAGGTTGCTTCCTCTCAACATCAGGTTTTAATCTAATTACGTGACTTCCAACTTTTGCCCGCTTTACCTCCCCACTAAAAAATTTTTTATTCTTTTTCAAGATTCTCTCTAACTGTTCCCTTTTCTCTTCCTCTAAGTGATTTAATTTTTCTGCTATTATCTCCTGAAATTCCTTATCATTCTCAGCGACCTCTCCCCCCGGAGCATGTTGAATAACCCCAAACTCTTCATCTGCCTCATATACTAATCCTATCGTATTTACTGGATGGATATACGGTCTTAACTTATTTTGGTGTAAATTCTTAACACTTCCATCTAGTAATTCTACAAAAAATGAATGTTCATTTCTCTGATCCACAATGACTCCCGGACCGGTCCATCGTGAGTATAACTTATTGGTAGAATCGGGAATTAAAATTATTACTTTTTCCCCTACTGAAAATTTCCTAGACGATGATCTCAAGTTATATCGATTAGCATAATCGCTTTGCTTTCTCTTAGCCACATTAGATGCGAATTCTGCTGCTGATTTTAAATTATTTTTTAATTGCTCTAAATATTCGGTAAGATTATTTCCAACACCTTCAGGTATGACGGTTTCCCCTTCCCAGCCAGTCTTTAAAACTGACAACGGACCATTTGGTAACCTCCCATACATTAGTTGAAATGGTGAAACCCCCGTCGTTTCATTTGGGACTTCTCTCATAGCCCATAATAATAATGGCAGTATTTGATCCCAATTTTTGCCATGTTTTCTCACTGCATGGTGCAACATATTCTTTACTGAGCCATTAAAACGCTCCACAAGTCCATTGCTTAAAGGATACCCCGGAGTGCTCAATCTGGGAGCCGCCCCCAGGTGTTTTAAAAACTCCGAAGTCAACTCAGCTGCAAAATTCCTTCCCTGATCCATCGCCACAACTTGGGGAATCCCTGTTCGCACAAAAATTTGAAGGAATGCTTGACATGTTGCCTTAGCATAAAGAGATCGTATTGGGATTGCTTCCGGCCATCTACTGTATTGATCTACTACCGATAAAACATATTTATGACCTCGGGCTAAATTTGGCTCAATAGGTCCAATTAAATCAGCATTAACAACTTGAAACGGTAATTCAGGGCGGGCTACCGGTTGAATCGGTGACCTGTCACTCACTTTAATTCTCCGCCTCAATTGACAGTCCTCACAAGCTTCGCAATATTTCTTTACTTCCTTCCTCACACCTTCCCAAAAAAATGATAGCTTAATCCTTTCTAAGGTTTTTACTGACGCCAAATGACCCCCTGTTGAGTGATTATGCGCAAGTCTCAATATTTCTTTTCTTCTACACTGAGGAACCACTAACTGTTTAACGCTTTCATTAATAACTAGATTCTTTTTATATAATAATCCATCCTCCACAAAGTAGTTATTCTTTCCACTTCTACCTTCCTCCCAGGCTCTTTGCAGTGTCGGACATTCCCTCTGTTGTTCTCTAAACAATTTTGATTGACCCCCATATTCCCTAGGTTTCCCTTCTTCCATATTAATCTCGGCATTCTCATTTGAGACCTTTTCTAATGACTGAGAATCTTCCTTTATTTCTCCCACAATTGGTAATCCTTCTTCCTTATTAGTTGTTACCTCATCCGTTTCTTTAGCTTGGATATTATTCACATTTTCCTCCCTTCCCGTATTTTCTAGATTCTCTAATCCTACAGTGACGCTATAAAGTTTTGCCTGTTTTATCAACTCATCATAGACCGCCGGAGTTATGAGTGCCGGACTGTTTAATTTCTCCGTTACTGCAGCGACTATATCAATTTCCGAAGAAATCGCCTGATTATCCTCCCATAATGCCACAGGTAATGTGATAAAGTCCGCTTTCTGCATTTCTCCTATTGCAGGAATTAAATAAATGTGACCTCCAGTCATAAACTTATCCGGAATCAAGTCTTTCCGAAACACGCAAATTTCAGCCCCAGAGTCCAAGATCCCCTCTACTTTTTGTCCCCCAACATTAAGCTCTACCATCGGTAATAATTCTTTATCCTGCCCTTCCCTCATCTGATGTTTCTTAGAATTCACCGCGCTCAATCCCACTTTTGCCTTAACACAACTAACTTTTCTCTCTTCATTGCGGGTTATTTCCTTTCGCTGTGGGCACTGATATCTGTAATGCGGACCAGAGCAAAGGAAACATTTCACTTTTTGTTTCTCTTTCCCCACACCGTTCTTACTTCCTCCCTCGCTGCTACTGGGGGGGCGAGCACTTCCTCTCTCCACTACTGGGGTTACCCTTTCCTGCCTGAATGGCTTAAATTCTCTTCTCTGATCTCTCTCCCGATAAAAGTCTCTCCCTTTCGATGACGGAGTGGCCTCTGCATATATATCTAGTGTCTTAGCAAGATCCACCGGTGTCATCCAATTGGACCCCTCTTTCACTAATATATGTGATTTTATGCTGCCTGTTAACGAGTCTTTAATTTTATCCGATATGATAAGATCTTTTAATGATTTGAAATCTTTCACATCCCGGCTCTCTAAATAATATTCAAAGTTGGTTTTAGCCTTCGCTACCCATTGTACGTAACTTTCGTTATGTTGTTTATAACATGCCTCAAAATTCTTTTTGTGTTGTAATGGAGTCAACGCATTTTCCGCTAAGATACACTCCTTAATGGAGGTATAATTAGATAATTGGTCGGTTCCCAAACTATTCGTTAGACTTCTAATAAAGTTTCCAAGCCTGTTCAGAATTATTTTACCCCAATATTGCTCTGGTACTGAATAAATTTCAAACAGGGTTTCTGCCTGGTGAAAAAAGAAAACCCAATTTTCTGTTTTTTCTGGAATGCGAGGCATTTGATCTCTTACTATATGTAAATATTTTGCTAGTCCATCTTCAGAATTATTTATTATTTCCCTCTGATTCCCACTCGAGCCCTGTCGTTGTTGAATTTCGAGTTCCTTAAGTTTTATTTCATGTTCGCGGGCGCTTCGCGTTTTCTCCTCACACTCAAGTTTTTTTCGTTCACTTATAATTTGTTCTAGCAATTCTTTTATCATGGCTTCCTCATAATCCGCGTGTTCCAAAATAATTTTACTGAGTTGGATTTTGGTTCCCTTTTCAGGCACTTGTTCACCCAATTCCTCAACTACTTGAGCTAAATCTGCCCTACTACCTTTCATTAGAAAGGTCATTTTCCAGCCCTTTTCAGTAACCAAACAGAACAAACAAACAAAAGAATTCTATGGTACTTAATTAGCCCAAAATTTATATATAGTTATATATATATATTCTAAATTTCAATCTGACATAAAACTATTTCATCCAGAACATTATTATTATTTTTTTTTTACAACATATAATACAATAATAATAACAATAATCATATACTAAAAAAAACTAGATCTGAACACATTTACATACAATTATGCCGGTTAATCCCACCATCACTCATTTCTGACAGACAACCACAACCACTTTTTTTTTCTTTTAACATTACCAATTAAATTAAATAACCCACTATTATTATAACCTTATCCTTTTATAACAAAACATACCTGTTTCTGGTACAAACGGAAAAAAAAATAATCTCCACTCACCAGTCATTCCCAGTATTCTTGCTTCTTCCTTCCACCATAAATATGCCGTCCAGATGATCTAAAAGGCTTGCTTCTATCTCTTCCAGCCTCTCACCAGCTATGGCGTCTTCCATCCATGTCCATCAGCTTCACCATCTATACATCACGACGTTCTTTTTCGTTTTGCTGCCCTAACTGGGCATAAGCATCCATAGAGGCACGCAATGTGGATCTCATCAGTCTATCGGTACCGACTACGCCAATGTCACGAGGCGTCTTCTCGTGTAACGGTTCCCGATAGTTATTAGTACTGATGAGACCAATGAGTAATCATGCCTCTAAACAAAACAAAGAACATTTAATAAGTAAAAAAAATATTTACAGTTTCTAATATATCAACGGGCTAGGCTCATTGCCTATCTCTCCCGTGGTTTCAGAGCATTCGATAATAAAAACAAACACAGTTTTTGCGACCAGCGGCCAAACATATGTTCATCCTTCCAGTTCAAGGGCCTCTCTGCTCTCTCCCTCCAATGTTTATTTTCTTTCCAACCCTCGCACCCCCCATCCGCGGAGAGTCCACTTCGAAATTCCAGAGATGCATTTGGGGTGCGAGGTTGTTAGAGTGTTCGGGGGGGCCACACGAATGTGACACATCATATAACATTAAATAGAAATTTTATTCTGCGGACTGCAATTTCCGTATTTTGTGATATTGATCCATAAATGATCTCTAAGAACATTTCTTTAAAAATTGGAAATTTAAAAGGTGTGAAAATGCACGAAAAACGTTCTAAAAAGGTTCTAAATTGCGATTTCTACACAATCTCAGGAAATATCAAACCGATTTTAAAAGTAATGGTTGAAAATTGATGATGACAGTCCCTGCTCCAACATAGGCTATATTTTATGTTGCTATCACTACCATCTGGGGGTTACAAGAGCAAAACATATTCCAATTTTGCGGTTTTTGCACAACTGAGGGGTCTAATATTTTGAAATTTGGCATGGTAATTACTTACAAGATGAAAATGCTTTCTAAGAACTGTCGAAAGAAAATTACAAATTTAAAAGGATGAAGTGAGCAAAAAGCGTTCTAAAAACGTTCTAAATTACAATTTTTATGCAGTCTTATCAAATACCAAACCGATTTAAAACGTAATGGTTGCAAATTGGTGGTGATAGAACCTGCTCAAACATAAGCTATATTTTATGTTGGTGCCATTATCACTAGAGGGTTTCAGGAGCAAAAAACGCTCTAACTTGTGATTTCTGTGATACTAAAAGACTAGATACATTAAATATGGCATGGTAGTTACTTATAACACATAAATGCACTCTAAGAACAGTCAAAAGTAAATTCGAATTAAAAAGGGGTGAAGCGAAGGGGAGAAACGAGTCAGTCCTAAATTACGATTTCTATTAAATCTCAGGAAATATAAACCGATTATAAAAGTAATAGTTGTAAATCAATGGTGACAGTCTCTGATCCTACACAGGCTACATTTTATGCCGGTGACTCCACCATCTGGAGTTGGCAGGAATAACAAACGTTCTAAAAAAGGCCTTTAGGAGCTTTCTAAATTACTTTTGTGTGGAATATTAGGAAATACCAAACCGATTTCAAAATTAATGTTGGCAAATTAATGGTGATAGCCCCTATTTCAACATAACATTTTATGTTGAGAGAGATAGTAGACCGTTAGACAAGCAGCTTGGAATTTGACATGATGGTTAATTTGAAGATGTAAGAAGATGGTTTCTAAAAAATTCCAAATTTCAAATGAATACTGAAATGAGCGTATTAATTGAGCATAAAAATTACAAAATAGTTTCTAAATTATCATTTATTTAGTTTTAGTTGTTTTTCTCATTTCTGCCTAATGCAGTGTAATAATGAGGTTTAGTCAAACTGTGTTTTAAATAGTAATTTTTGAATTATTCCTAAAAGTATAATTTCCTTTAATAAAAATTAGACATATAAATATCACTGGGCATATTTCAACTATTACGCGAGCAAAGCCGCGGGGTTTGCTAGTTTATGATAAAGAAGCAACTATCCGGATGCCAAGATTTTCCGCTTTCCTTCGGAAATTTTGATGTACGTTGAGCTACACACTGCCATACTTTTAGGCATACACTTAAGCTTTTATTTAGAGGGATAACTATAGTTTAATTTTCACAATCCACCATACATGTTCAGTTAAGCTCAAAATGTGGTTGAATTGTTAATAGTATGTGTACTTGTAATTACTAAAAATTTCTTTGCATTTTTATTATTGCTCTATCAAAACTACTCGATCCCAAAAATGCCAGATTAAACTCCAAGTGATAACCACGATTTCAGGCAGTAGTTAAGACACTATTACACCGCAGAAAAATATGGATGGGGTGTAAAAATGTTTGATTTATGAAAATATATACAGTAGCTCCCATAAGTGTTCGTACACTTTAGAAATTTGTAGTAAAAAGGCATTTCCATGGAACTGAATTCGATTATGAAGTCCAGTATTTTTTTGCATCAACTTTGTTATTCTAAATAATGCTCAAAATTTCTTTTTATAATTGACTGATTTTCTTTTTATATAAAAATAAAAACGGAAGAAGGCAGAGAAAGAATACGCCACAAAAGTCTTCGTACACTGAAACATTTTCGGATAAATTCGCAATTAAAATTATCGTCGGGCGCATTATTTTTATTTTTGCATTGTGGGGACATTTAAGAAATCGTTTGGCTTTAATTTTTGCTTGTTTTCTCCGTAATATTCTATTTATTATTTAAATATGGCTCGTAGCCGTAAGAAACAACTAACAGCATACAAAAATTGATTATCTGTCATCATAGTAGTGGTAAATCAGTTCGGAATGTTACAAAATTACTTAATTTAACCTATTCTACGATGTAGCATGTGATAAAATGCTTTAAAGAAGAAAATCTGATCGAAAACAAGGCAAGAAAAGGTCGTCCATCAAAGTTAACATAACGTGATCAGAGATTAATAATTAGAAAAATTGTAAAAAATCCATGCTTAAGTGCTGTACAAGTTGCTACAGAATTTAATGAAAAATGTTCAACTTCAATTTCACCTGAAACTATTTGACGAGTGCTGATATCAGCTGGATTAAATAGGCGTTTTGCTCGTAGAAATTTTTTTGTTAATGAGAAAAGCACAAAGCTTAGGCTTTCCTTCACAAAATCAATAATAAATAAACCTGAATCGTATTGAAGTAGCGTTCTTATTTGCAGATTAAAGTAAATTTAACATTTTTGGTTCCTATGGGCGTATAATTGTATGGAGGAGAAAAATGAAGAACTTAGTTGGAACAGTTAAGCATGGCGTTGGAGGTGCCCTTGTGTGTGGGGTGCATGGCAGCATCAGGACTAGATAATTTGGTATTTATTGATGGCATAATGAATCATAAATTTTATTTAAATGTTTTAAAATACAACTTAAAATCATCGGCCCAAAATTTTGGTATTGGAAACAACTTTTTTTTGTTGTTGTTATCAAGGTAACGATTTTAAGCACATGGCTCTCAACGTTCGCCTCTGGGGTCTCTATAATTGTCCATAAATTCTGAAGACACTACTTTAATCGTCGGATTTAAAGCCAATAGAGCATATTTGATGTAAATTTCCAACTGTGTGAAAATGTCCGGACCAGGATTCGAACCAGGGATCACCTGTCTGAAGCCGCCAGTGCTCTACCATCTGAGCTATCCCGGACGAATCTTGCGGAACTTTTTCACCCAGCAAACCTTAATGATTATAGCATGTAGACTGAAAGCTGGTTCAGCTCAGCAGAATAAATCACAGGTAATAGAACTCCAGAAATCGCTGGATGCGTAATTACACTAGAGTGATTTTAACACAATTATTCTAATTGGTAAATAAATCATATTAGATGTAAATTTCCAACTGGGTGAAAAATATACTATAATCAGATCCAGATGCTATAATCATTAAGGTTAGCTGGGTGAAAAAGATCCGCCAGATTCGTCCGGGATAGCTCAGATGGTAGAGCACTGGCGGCTTCAGCCAGGAGATCCCTGGTTCGAATCCTGGTCCGGACATTTTTACCCAGTTGGAAATTTACATCTAATATGATTTATTTACCAATTAAAATAATTCTGTTAAAATTACTCTAGTGCAATAGAGCATATTTGGAAAGAAATGGAAGCTAGAGTACGAAGACACGACATTAAAACGGAAAGCGAACTAAAAACAGTAATGATCGATGAATATATGAACTTTGATGCAGAAGAAAAAAAAAAAGCAATTTAATAACAAATTACAACCGACCATTTGGAAAATGATTTTTTTAAAGACTAAAATTTAAGACATAAAAAATCGCACGGAGTTGATTATACATTACGTACGCCATGAATTAAACATTAATAATGTTATTACACGTAAAAATTCCAAGCGAGAAAAATCGCCTGCGACTCGTATGCATTATCCACCTGAAACTTACGTATTATCCAATCATTCCATTGACTGTTTGGGAAAAGGCTTTTCTATCGCCAATTTCCAAGAAATCTGACGACCAATTTTAAATGAAATTTCATTCTTAAACTTCTAAACATCCCACAATATTACTTTTTACACTGTCGTATAGAGAAAAAAAATTTACTTTTAAATGCAATTTGTTTGAAAGCTCTCAATTTGTTTCTGAGTTATTATTTTTTTTTTGTAGTTTTTATTACTTTTTTGTTATAGTGGCAACAGAAGATATCCTTCTCTGTTGAAATTAAAGGGAAATACAGATTACTGTATATACCAATCAGAAAACGAATAAAATGCAGATTAAACCAATCAAAAGCTTCAGATATGCTTTTGATTTCCTACCCTGACGAGGACAATAATCATTTTTCCAAATGGTAAAAAAAAAAAAAAAAAAAAAAAACTAGTGAAATCTATTCCTAGACGTTTAAAAACTGTTGTTTATACTAAAGGATATAATACTAAGTACTAATTTAACGAAATATTGCAGTATTTACTAATATGTATTTTTTTTTAAATGTACGAAGACTGAGGTAACTTTTTTGTCACTTTTGGTTATTGATTTTTTTAAATAACGTATTACTATATTTAAAAAATATTTTACGTAGTTTTGTTAAGAATAAGTTGTAGTTCTTATTATTAAATACTTTTTTTGAAATATTAATTTTAATTAACGGATAGAACACAATTTCATTAAAATTCGTAAGTGTACGAACACTTTTGGGAGCCACTGTATATTGTCATTCTGTGTACCACTTTTGGTACACAGTGAGACAGTAGTCACCATACGTTAAGAAATAATATTTTTCATCTCAATATGTACTACTCTCCCCTATTATCGTTTTTAACTCATATTCTGTAACCCGGGAAGCCCGGCGACCCCCTAGTACTATTAAAATACACTTATATAAAAATAGTAATTAACCATTCTAGTAGTACATTCTAGTTCTACCATTCTAGTAGTAACAAGTAGAACAAAAAATAAAAAAAAATAGAAGAAGAAGAAGCCAGACAAGGATTACTGAGTAAGGATACTTTGCATTTTAGGAATTTTTAGCCATTCCTGGCACTAAAAACGATAAAAAGGCATTTTTAAAGCCGGAAAATTCTGAAATTCACAAAATTCAAAGTATTATAAGTGCGTTTTTTACGTAAAATGATGAGTTTTTTCTTCCTCTGCTTGTCAGAACATGCAGTATGTTTTAATTTTTTAAATGTAACTTAAATGACATAGAAACCATATAAAAGTTTTAATTTCGCAAGTTTTACAAAAATAACTATTTTGACTTAAATTGGTTCTAAGACGGAGAAGGACATAAATTGAAAAATTTTTTAACGCTTTCCAACATAGTTGAAAGTGTTTATGCATTCGGTATGTCTGTCTGTCGTTTTGTTCGTGCTCTAACCGACGTAAATATAGTCAGATTGCCATGAAATTAATATATG
The DNA here is from genome assembly GCA_963932465.1 of Maratus speciosus. Taxonomy (NCBI): domain Eukaryota; kingdom Metazoa; phylum Arthropoda; class Arachnida; order Araneae; family Salticidae; genus Maratus; species Maratus speciosus. Next base: position 387,749,948 of record OZ010795.1, on the reverse strand, counting down.
TTATTGGGATTTACTATGAAATGTTGGCTATTGAAAATGAAGTATGTTTCATTTACGGTTCATTTACAGAGACACTCAAAAGAATTCATTACGGCCTATGGAGAAAAATCGTTTGCTGTAGTATTTTAATGATAACGCTATTTAAAACGCTTTGAAGTTTATATATATCATCACTACAAGACGCTTAATGTAGAATCTATTGTGCATATAATTTATCATTCCTTTACAGGGACACACAAAATTATTTGACTACAGTACTGACTATGCAGAATAATTGCTGGATATGCGTTCACAGTTGTAGTACGCGTTTTAAAATTTAACAATTTTTTTGCATGGTATGTATAAAGTATGTATAAAGTCTTGGAGTGCATAAAGTCTAAAAAATTCATGGATCAGATGACTACGGTCTATATACATATTTTTAAAGTACAATTTAATGGTTTTGTACCGTTTCAAACCTATGAAAATTCATATAAACTTACCGAGATGCACAAAAGCAATTTTCCTCTAGAAAATAGTTTCGTAACATCTATTAATTTAATAAGTGAAAACACAAGATATTTTGGATGCTATTTGTTAGCTGCACTGTAGAAAAAAAAATCTGTAATTTTTATAGAAAAATTTGTATTTTTTACAGAAAAAACTGTTTTAAAGAAAAACAGTTTTTTCTGTAAAAAAAATTGAATTTTGTAATTTTTACAGAAAAAAAACTGTTTTAATGAAAAATTGCAGATATTTTTTGTAAATTAAACAGTTTTCCAAACAGTTGCGCCAAAATTGACAGTTTTTTACAGTAAGTTTGGCGAAATTTTTTTTTTTTTTTTTTTTTTTTTTTTTTTTTTTTTTTTTTTTTTTTACAGTGTGTAATTGATTGATGTGAGCTTTAAGAGTTATTCTATTTCAAACAGAACGAAAATAAATATGGATTATTGAACTTCACCACAGCGAGTTTCCGATTAACAATGGTATATGTTAACATTTAAGTTCAGTGAAAAAATACATACTCACGCTGGATATTATCTAAAATTAAATTACAATTTATTTATAGTTTTGCTAGAAATAAATCATAGAATTTAACGAAAACAAGGAAAAAGCTCAAGACAAAAAATACATTCTATAAGAGGTTCTTTTTACAGTTTCCTGTGTTTTTAAATTTTTAAGGATTTTATAAGCGCTTTGAAATAATAATTGAAATATTCAATTTTATAATATATTTGTAATATTGAAACTGATAATCGCTTGAAGGTTTCGAAAGACCAGAAGCATATTAAATATTTTAAAGATTGTATAGTTCACAGCAGCTACTTTCGTCCCTACAAACAGATAACTTGACTAGAATTACGTGATTGACGAAAGAGGTTTTGAATTTAAATCTTACTAACTCCTTTTTCACATTATTATATGCTAAACTTACGAAATTTTTTACTTCCGTTTATTTTATCGAGGCCCATATGTGCTCTGCCACTCCTTTCTTTTATGACGTCATATTTTGTGTATGCGTACAGCGTAAGTGGGTAATTATCCGGTAGTAACGATGTCATTGTCGACACACACTATTGACTTCGTTTACGATACACCCGAAGCCAAACAATATTTCCTGTGTTGTTCAGTGATGTTAAATGCTACGTGAGAATAAGTTGTCGGGAAATTACATATCAAATATTGGTTAGTGATACGATAGCGGATTGTTCTTCTTTCGTTGCTGTTGTTTGTTTGTTTGTTTGTTTTTTTCCTGAAAATACTTTATTATTTTCAGCTCATTAAACAGGATATATATATTTCACCTTTTTGATAGCAGCTATTATGACAATATTTTTATATAACGATATGCAATCATGAACACTTTTGTAACTATCTACTTCTGAAAAAAAAAAAAAAAAAAAAAAAAACGTAAACAACAGTCCTTCTTTCCCCCAATATTTCGACTGCAAATCATTGTATAATAAAATGATACCACTATCAGTTAATTGGGAAACTAAAAAGACGTACACATTTTTATTTCGTTTTTAACACTTTCCAACGAAGTTGAAAAGTGTTTATAAATTCAGTTTGTCTTTCTGTCTGCCATCTGTCTCTAACTTGTGCTCTAACTTGCGTAAATGTAGTCCGATTGCCATGATTCATGATGTTATTGGCTAGCACTATGGCATGTTCGGTATTGAAAATGAAGTGTGTAACAATTACGGTTCATTTACAGAGACACCCAAAAGAATTCCATTACATTACGGTCTTCGGGGAACAAATCATTTGCAGTGTATCTTAATGATATTACACTGCTTTAAACGTACTGTAATTTATATATATCACTGAGGTGTACGATACGGCGATTACTGTAGAATATGGTACGCATAGAATTCATCGTTCATTTAGGGAAACACAGAAAAGTATTCGGCTACAGAAGAAATTGAAACATTGAAGCGTATGAACAATAATTGCTTGAAGCGCGTTTTCAGTTGTTGTACGCGCTTTTAAATTGAACTTAAAAAGAAATATCTTGGTGTGTATAAATTCTGTAGATCATATACAGGACTCAACAAAAGTTTTCAAACACATTTCGTTTATTCACGAAAATTTCTTAATGGAAAATTTCAACTCCGCTGTTCGTTTACCTGAATTATTTTTTTTGCATACTATGTAGCATACACACAAATTTATAGATTATATACGGAGCTGCAGATAAAAAAAATATCGAATATTTTTGTGACTATTTATACAAATAGCAGAAATTGGGTTTCAAATAGGTTATGCGTTTCTCAAATTGTTTATTTAGACAGCACTGTTCACCTTAATAAACAGTGAAGTTTTGTTATAATACACTGAATATTGTCCGACAACTCGTCTGTGCTTTATTTGGGGTTTTTTACTTAGATTCCCAGGTTCGAAAGTCCGATGTATAAAATAAACTAATTCTAAATTATTAATGAATCAAAATGATAAAGGCATTAACAACATGCCTGGAGTAAATTTCCCTATGTATATATAAATATTAACAATAAAGAATACATAGAAAAGTTGTATAGATTATAGTTTAAACATTCATAGGGACTCTAATACTAAGGATGCCTGATTTTTATTTATTTACTTTAAATTTTTACTCTGTAATTTTGTTGCTCGAATTGACAAACTTTCCCACTCACCTCTTAAATTCAAGGTCAACTGCGTCATCAAAGCAAATCCATTTGAGGGCATAATCCTTACATTGTACCACTCTAAAAAAAATTCTAACTTTTTTGTTTTGCGGTAGCTCAAAAGCAAAGCCGCATTCTTCTTATTTCCGCCGGAGAACACCAAGTTCTCCTTTCTTAAAAGAAAAAGTTTCTAGCCTATTTTGATACACAATTTAGTTTAGCGGCTAGGGAGAAACAATTTGCTAATTGCAAAATGCTGCCCTGTGAACTTGTAAAAGTTTATGCAGCTTAGAGTCGCAGTAGCCACACAACATTGCTTTAATAGCCCGGATTTATCCAATGATGGAATTAAGGCTAATTTTGGATAAAGTAAATTAGCGAAATTCATAGAGGGGCTTTCAGCAAATTATAAACAATCCGTAATACTCAAAGATCCGAAAAATTTCGATGAGGCAGTAAATTTTGTACAAATGCCAACGAATTATCTTCTTTTGATACGGGTTTCCGATCCTACAATAAATAACATAAATAAGGATGTAACTACGGATAAGATCAAAACATTAATTGAAGCGCATGCATTCCAAACGAGGGAAATGGTGAATTCATTAAGTAAAGAAATTGAGAACTTAAAGCTTCAATTCCCAACAATATGAACGACCTCCACAAACCCCTGCTGAGTATAATATAAGACCTCTTTACAAAAATAATTCAAATTACAACAATCGTTATAGTTATAGTAGACAGAGCGGAAATTTTAATTCGAGAAATTCCCCTCCATGCAACTTCTGCTCGAAAATATCACACCGGTCAGACGACTGTTATTACAATCCATCGAATAGAGGGAATTTAATTAAGTAAAACCCAACTAAAGCCAAACGAGTTGTCGGACAATATGTTGGAAAGTGTTTCCAAATCCATACTGGATGCATGATTTTTCTTTCTTGTAGCTGTTGTGTCGCGAAATATAAAAGTTTGAAAATCTGTGCCACATTGTTCGTTTTTCTATTTCTGTAAATCTACTTTCATGCTACTAATAGTGTTAAGCAGGAAAGAAAAGCGTGAGATTTCGTCGACAATTTTTACAAACCAAATATGTTCCAATTTCTTGCAACTCGTGGTTTGTAGTTTTGTGTTTTTCTAAATGTTTAGTACCTTTGAAATACATAGACAAATATTTATGAAATTCTTTGAAATAATTTCTCATTCAGCTTTCTGTGACATTTAAATACATTTAAGAATCACATTCGCAATTTTCCGAAAAAAAAAGTTTAAGGCATGAATTGTATAATTATTTATATTTTATTCGAATTTTTTTCGTATAAATTGTAGTTAAAATTGTTTTTTCATGGAGTTTTATCGCATTTAGCAAAATCCTACGATAAATTTATTGGTTAGATAAAATACTACTAATGATATATTCGTTTGATGGAAAAGTTTTTAGCTTTTATTATTTTCATAATTATTATTTCTGCCGCCCAAATCCCTTTTTCTATGCATTTACAAAACGAACAATAATGAATGAAGTATCATTTGAAAGAATTTTGAACCGGCTTTTGACATAGTACTCTCACGTTTTGTTAAAACGTGATTTTTGATTAAAAATTGGCGTTAATTAGAAATTAAATTAGCTTTGTTTTCATAAATGAAATGTTTTTTCTCAAATCACTTGTCAACAAACGTAAGATACTGCATTATATCATGCTCAGCAATGATTATATATTAAAAAAAAGGTACGAGAAAGATAAAGTGTGGATGTCTCTGCACGAGTTTAATTTATATTTATGATTAAAAGGGAAAACTGAAATTGAAATGTTTAGAAAAAAGAAACATCATCAATCAATCAAAACAGTGGTATTTCACGCGAAGCTTAAATGATACGCTTTGTTATAATTAGATTAAATAGTATTTTACATGTATTCAATATATTTTTCGTTGCGCCATGTTTTTCCCTAAGGGTATGACGTCATCCTCTAATTTTCTCTCGCACGCTATCTTTGATCATTTTTTACTGTAACTTTGATGGAATAAATGATATGATAGTCTGGATTGACTAATGTTATTTGCGGAAATTTTTATCCCTAATCTTTTTTAGAAGTTTAAAACTGCATATAAAAAGTTGTATTAGATATTTCTAAAAAAATATTAGACTGCAGTGCGAAACCTTAGCACGGATCCACCGGGTATCATATATATTATTATTATGATTATTATTTAAAACGTAAATTAATCTACAGGAAATAAATCAGTATACTTTAACTATATTTTATAACTATACTATAACTTTATTTTGTATTCCTGACATCCTTAGAATATACGTTCAGCTACCTTCTACTCTGATGCACTTGACATACACCCTTATTGTAGAAACTATTGGTCTGCTTATTGTCTACTTTTTCTATAGTTAATTTCTTAAATTCATGCAAGTGATTCAAATATTTCTAATATCCTGTTATGTTTGATTTTTTACCTGCTAATTATTTAACTTACAATTCTGTATGTTTGTATGTGGCAATCTCAAATCTTGTTATTCATTTTTCACCCGCTTCTTGTTGACACAGAGCTTTGAAATTTAGAATATATATGTATTCCTAAGGGTAATACATGGATTGATATTGATTTTTTAAAAATTCTATGCCCAAGTGGAGCAACATAGGCAAATTTAAAATTTAAAAAAAAAATCACAATATCTCATAAACTAATGGAAATAAAATCTTGTAACTTGACATGCCTGTAGTATAACTAAAATTAGTAAACAGACAGGGTTCTCGCTGCCGCTCGCCATTGCGCCAAATCACGACAAAATGTTTCATTTGGAGAGTAAACGGATGATTAGACTCGCCAAACTGCGAATGCTGAATTTTTGCTCATCTTATTTTTGCGTGTGTGTAACAGTACAGGCGACACTCTAATTTACATTACGGAACGATTGATGTCACTTATAATGTTCAATCATACCGTACCATTTAGATTATTTTTAGAGATACTAACTCAACAACAATTCAATTTAGCATCAGCCAAAGCCGCAGTAAGCAAAAATGCCATTTCAGTATGGGTTAATGTGTCCAATAGGCAATATTACTATTTTGAAATTGCCTTTGAAGTATGGACTTCAATGAAAAGTCGAAAAATTCCAGAAAAATAAAGTTTTGACACATTTTATTGTTTATATTTTGAAATTTTTAATGCAGTATTTTAAAATTTTGAGTTAACTGGGATTAGAAGTTTTATTTCATAACATTTTATTGAGTTAAATCAGATTAAAAAAAAAAAAATCTTGATTACGCAAGACATTTAGGATACAGTTATTTTTTTAGTTTCTGGAGCATATAATTAAATTTTGATGAATAACTGATCTATAAGCAGTTACAAAAACTCAAGTTTTTTTAGAAGATATCGAAAAAAAGGGGTGCATACATTAAGGGGTTAAGGATTGACTTTTCACTGATTCATAAAGAATTTTTATTTGCTACTTTTTTTCATTTGGCGAATGTATTTTATTTCGGTTAGCCAAATTGCCAATGCTCATAAAAAGTCAGCGAGAATCCTGTAAACAGGTATTTCGGAATTTCTTTAAATTCAACCCCTAGGGGGGGGGGGAGGATGTTAGGCTGCCCAAAGCGTCCTCCGTTTTCGAAAGACATCGAAAAAACACTATTTAAGATTAAACTAACACCACTAAGGTTAACACTACTTAAACATAATGGTCACTGAAATTATAGTTTGATTTCCTATCGAGAAATCAGTATCAGCTTCAACAATGAGTATTTGTTGAAATGTACTAATGGCAGGTTTACCACAATAGCGGCAAATTTTGGACATCTTGGCGAAATATCGCAAATTTGATAGTGCATTTAAAAAAATAAATAAATCTACATTTTAGTGAATTTTAAAGAAAGCATGTTTTTCTCAATACATTCACATTATTTTATTATTTGTTTCTACTCTATTTTTTATTTATTCATTTACTTTAAAAGGTAGAGAATATAAGGAAATCCGGCTTAACAGGGTCAGTATTAATAAGGTTTTACTGTATCTTCAAGTTAAACACCAAGTACAGCAATATACAAAATCCATACGGCGCACAGTGGAGTATTTGATCCCAAAACCTGGCCAAAAATGCAAAAATTAAAATTTCGTCAACAATTGTAAAAATCATATTTTTTAATAGCTAACTAATTGGTGCATCGATCTATGTCTACTTTAGGAACCTGAGTTATATCCGGTGGCTCCTGGCCTCAGCTGAAGAGGAAGTTTCTTTCTGAGAAGACGTGGTTTTTAGTTGTTTTTTGGCATTGTTGTTATATTTAAATATAATTTTTTGTGGCTCAATGAATTATTGAATTGAAACTAAACAGGGCTTACGTGTTTAACAAAGGCCATAGCTTAGTGTAACTGTGTGTTAATTTAAATAGTTTCGTTTTTAAGGAAATAAAAAAACATTAAATGTGTAAAAGGGTTATTTTTAAAGCGTTTTTGGCTCTAATTTATACATATCGAAAGCCTTTTAAGTATATGCCGCGCTTTGCCCGGCCATATTTGAATTATAATCATATTAGTTATAGTCTTGAGTGTCAATTTCTACAAAAAAATCTTCCGCATATTGTTGCCATTTTTTTATAATTTTTTTTCGGGATGACTATTTAAATGCTCTGTTTTGCGGCCACCGAATTAAAGAGATAAGAACTATATATTTATTGTCGTATTGCAGGTTTTTAGCTCCCAGGATATTACCGGCGAGCTTTTGTACCTACATATTCTGTCTGTATGTATGCACGTACGTATGAAGGTACGTACATACGCACACAACTCGATATCTTTTGATAGAAATATCCGATCGCCTTCAAATTGTATATACTTATATATTGAAAAAGGGTTCCCTAATTAGTTCTTGGGGCTCATGTGTGTAATATAAGGAGGGAATTAACCCTTTCGAGGCGGTGTCCTTAAAAAGGGACACCTAATTTTAATTCCAAAACTGGGAAACGTCACCAAGAAAATTTAATTAAAATTTTCCTTTTATAATGTACGTGAAAATAAGCAACTTCATATTTTCTAATAACTCCGTTTATCAACGAAAAAGAGCAAGCCATAGAGTAGCGAGACCCTACAACTTCTTCTTCCAGCAAGGTCTGATGGTAGTCCCGATAAAAGCCAAGAAGCGAGTAATGAAGAAGATGAAGAAGAGTTCTGAAGAATCATTTTGAAACTGGTAATATATTAAATACATTCAAAAACTAGGAATCTATACTATATAGACTCCACTTTACTGAACCTATTATTAAATATAAATTAAATACAATAATTATAATTAAATGTAATTTAAATGTAATAAACATTATTAATTGTAAATAATAAGTTTTATATATAGTAAAATTAAATTCATTTAATTAAACATTAATAGTGAATAAGACAAACCTATCAACAATTACTTCCTCTTAAAAACAGTAAATAGTTATTGTTACAAGTTGCTCAACTTCCAAACTCCCTTCGATAATGTTAAGTCAATGGACATGTGATTTATTCGTATCTTTAAAATATCTTCTTAGTAAATTAATATTTTAACTTCTTTTTTCTTTGTGCTCTTCTTAAATGATGACTCTTTTTTTTTTTCTTAATTGTCAAAATATTTATAAAATATATATTTATTATTATGTGAAGTGTTAAAATCTTATTTACACTTCGTCAGCTTTTAAGATATAAAATGTTAAACTAAGCTATGGATTTGTATGTATACTTCCTAGTATGCTAAAAGTTAATTCAGTGAAACGCATAGCACAGTTAAAAATGTCCATTCAGCCATTTCCGTGAACAAACGGAAATGTACTTGAGAACTTTTGCGCAGCCCTGTATATGGTCTATAGAATGTATCCACACCAAGTAATATTTTTAAAAAATTGTTCTATTTTAAAACGTCTATCACAACAACAAACGCACTTCCAGCAATTATTGGTCATAGACTTCAATAGTTAAGTTTATTCTTCAGTCGTATTCTTTTGTGTGTCCCTGTAAATGAACGATATATTTTATACACACCATATTCTACAATAAGTGCCTTAGTACACCTTAGTGATGTATATAAATTTTAGCGCGTTGAAAAGTGTGATATCATTAAAATACAGAGCAAACGATTTTTCCCATAGACCATAATGTAAGGGAATTCTTTTAGGTGTCTCTGTAAATGAATCGTAAAGGCTATAGACTTCATTTACAATACCAAACATGCCATAGTGATACCCAATAATATATAAGAATTTCAAGCCAATCGGACTATATTTCATCGAAAAATATTTTTAACCAGAATTTCGGGTCAAATACTCCACTGTGCGGCGAAGTGCCGCGGCGCCAAAGAAAACTACAAAGTGTGCATCAAATCGAAACGCATAAAAATTTGAATGACAAATTTAAATAAATAAAACTGTAAAAACATTCTGGAATTGGCAGAAAAAGTTTGAGATTTAGCATTTTTTCGGAAAAAATAATTAAAAAACGAAAGTGTTTGGTTTTAATATTCATTGAATAATAATGAAGAAATATTTAACTTGATTATTCATTTATTTGTTTACTTTTGAGGTTTCTAAGACTGCTTTCTTCTATTTAGAACGATGTCATCCAAGAATAAAATTAGCAACAAAGGAAAAAGCATATCTTATGTTTTTCTCCACTTGCACATCAAGTGGAAACAGAAGACGACTTTTTCTTTTTTTTTTTATTTCATCAAGTATGCTACTTAAGAAAAAGATCATCATCTTGTGTTAAATTCAATTTCCTTCTTCGAATGACGTATAAGTCTTCGTTGTTTTTTTTTTCCTACATATTTCATTAAAAAAAAAAAAAAAAAAAAGAAAAAAAAAGAAAAAAAAACATTGTTTAAATTTTACTTTGCACTAGAATTAGAGTTATTTAGAAAATAATTAACTAAAATACTTAATTTTAATAAAATAGTTAAACAGTAAAAAATTCCCCAAATTTTACCAAAAAATGCATATAATTAGCCTAATGAATCTAATAAAATTTTTACTTTTCAAAAAAAAAAAAAAAAAATGAATATTAGAAAGGTAAATTTTTCAAGTATAAATACAAGGATTGTAATTAGACACATTTTTAGTCTCTCACAAATAATTTTAGGGGCAGGCTTATAGATTAAAATATATAAATTGCAATAAATCTCTTTTTTTATCACTTGGGGGCTCTGCCCCTTACGAGCTACACTCGCCAACCACCACACAGACACGTCACACACACCACCACACGTCAAACACCACAAACTCTAAAAGCACACTAATTTGATCGACTTTAAAAAAAAAATCAGAAGACTGGTTTATAATTTAAAAAAAATTAAATCAGATCAGTGAAACATTTGAAAATAAGCTAATATAAAATGAATTAAGTAAACAAAGTCTTTGTCTCCCGGCATTTTTTAACAACGCTATAAAAAAGTTCTTTTAAATAAGGCATTTTAAATGTATCGTTTTGAAACTGACGTAATTTTCATCAAAGCCTTCTTTCTCATTTTAGTATTCACGTGAAAGTGCTTTTGTTGTTAGAAAGGAAATATTATTTGTGCTTTCTTAGAATTCACAAAAGTAGTTTAAAAGATTAACTCAAAATATGAAATAAATGTCTGGTGCAAATATATTTTTTAATTTAAACTGTTTGGCAATATTGTTGTTTGGCCATTTTAAATAGGACGTAATTTCCTCCATTTGCGAATTTAACGCATATTAATGACTTTAAAACTTTACAGTTTTCTTTCTCTTCTAAAATTCACATGTAAATATAGTTTTTATGACGTAATTTTCAACATTTTCTGCTTTTAATACATAATGATTTAATTCTAGTTTGAAAGTTTTTTCGTTTATAATAGTCACGTGTAAATAAATTTTTAATTTGAAAGAAATATAATTTCTTTTTCGCTTTTTTAAAAATTGGCAACAATTTAAAATAATACCCTTTTTTAAAAGATATTTAGTACAAAATATGTTTCGGAAATTTGAATTTAAAATGGAAATAAGTCCTCAAAAAATGAATCAAATAAAAAAAATAAATGCAGTCTGCACACCGGGACCGTCTCATGTATATCCTCAGAAAAAATTATTACACTTCTATGTATAGTGTTCCGTCCCGGAAGTATAACAGTTCCCCCTAGTGAGCAGTCTGTAAAAAAAGGTTGTTATTAAGCTGTTGATCGTCAAAGCATCAACACGTATCAAAAACTCCATCCAAACTACGCGATGGATATTAATTATAGTTTGCAATCTCTTCAGATTAGTCAAGTTTTATGTTTGTGTATGTGTGTATAGGACGTAATTTCCTCCGTTTGTGAGGTGTTTATGAGTGAATAAAATCAATTAAAAAGAAATTAAACGTTTACAGTCCACCTAAGAACATTGTGGTCCTAAAGAGCCTGAGTGCTACTATGGATAAATTGAATCGATTAAAAGGCACCGTAAAGGCTCCCATCTCCAGATTAGAACAGTTTTTAACAGACACCTCTGACATAAAAACAACGAATGTGAGTCAACTTGAAGTAAAATTAAAAAAGGCAGAAGGTGTACTTTTAAAAGATGTACAGAAGACAGGAGGTGTCAGGAAGACAGGAGCAGTATTTTGATATCCAAGAATTATCTGCGCAACAAGTGCAAGAAATAGAGGAGGATATCGACACTGCTAATGAGAGGCTCGAACAAGAGGAGGTAAGCTTGCAAGTTTTATTAGCATCTTTTGAAAATAAATGTAATATTGTAAATATTGATGATTATTCAAATGAAAACAAAACAAAGGTTCGCCTCCCAGAAATCCCATTACCTTCATTCGAAGATGATTACTGTGATTTTGCTAATTTTAAAATGCAATTCACTAACTTGATTATTAATAATGCTCAATTAGATAATAGTCAGAAGCTATTTTATTTGAAAGCTTCTTTAAAAAACGAAGCTAAACATTTAGAATCACATGATGATGATTTTAATTCATTATTTCAAGCCCTGATACACAGATACGAAAATAAAAGATTGTTAATCGATTCACATATTTCTGCAATTTTAAATTATGAAAAAATGCAGTATGAATCCCCTAAAGAATTGCGTAATTTTATTGATTGCATTAACAAAAACATCCTTTCACTCAAAGTTATGGGATATACGCAAAATAATTCATCAGAAAGTGTATTTATAAATATAATTCTTAAAAAATTGCATAAAGAAACTCGAAAGCAGTTTGAATTATCTCTTGAAAACTCAAATGTTCTGACTTTTGATTATTTAATTTCCTTTTTGGAAAAAAGATGAATTGTTCTATAATCAATAAAATTATCGTCTGACGCCAGTCAGTCGCAATCAAAGTTTTCGAAAGCTAAGAATAATTACGCAGTAAATAAATCCAGATCATTTTTTATCAGTGATAAAAATAAAAATAATGTAAAGCCATGTTTATTGTGCAAGACAAGTAATTTTCATTCAAATCTTCTGCTTTTTTGAAAATGATTGTAAATGAAAATAAATTATGTTCAAATTGTTTACGATTGCATCAAGGTCAATGCAGTTCGAAATTCACCTGCAAGCAAAGCTTCGCAGTACATAATAGTTTACTATGTGAAGTAAATGACTGGTCAGAAACAGCGGTAATAAATAAAAATAATGAGTTTGTTAAAAACAAACAAATAAGCAATTCTGAATCTGAGAATAAAAAAACGGCATTAGTAGGTGCGAATTTTTTAGCAGCTGATAGAAAAAATTGCACAATATTAAATACAGCTATAATTTTAGTAACTGATGTGTTTGGAAATAAAATTAGATTAAGAACAATTCTAGATAATGAGTTGTCGATTAACGCTTTAAGTCAAAGCGCATGCAGGAAATTAAATCTAAAACCGAAACCATTCAAGGGTATTATTTCTGGCATTAACGAGTCTCACCAGGAAGTAAAGAAAATTATCAATGCAGAAATATCAAATAACAGGGAACATTTTCTAAAACATTAGGGTTTGGAGCTCTATCAGAAATAACAAATAACATTCCAGTTGAAAGATTAGACATTTCAAACGTATGCAGCCCAAACCACATAGAATTAGCACACAATAATTTTCATATACCAGGTCAGATTGATGCATTTATTGGTAGCGAGGTATTTTTTGACATTTTAAAGAGTGAGCAAATTCGTTTAGCAGATGCTAATTGTATATTATAGAATACAGTATTTGGATAGTTAATCGCAGGTTCACTTCAACAAGTTGAAAATAAGTCATATGGTTGCCTCTTAACTGAAAATAGCTTAGACAATACTTTACAGAAATTTTGTGAAATAGAATATTTACCTGGGGATAATAAAGAAACTGTCAAAGGGGATGAAGAAATATTTTGTGAGAAACATTTTAGAAGCACCTATAAACGCGATCATACCGGTAGATTTGCAGTACAGCTACCAATGAAAGAAAAAGCAGAATCAGTGTTAGGAAGTTCTATAGAAATTGCAGCTAGAAGATTAAATAATTTTTCGGCTAAATTAGATAAAAATAAAACAATGGCTAATTTATATACAGCTTTTATGGAAGAATACGAATCTTTGGGGCATATGGCACAAATTAAAAGTGAAAACGAAAATAAGCTGTCTTATTACATTCCACATCATGATGTGTATAAGCCGGATAAAATATCCACTCCCCTGAGAGTTTTCTCCAATGCAAGTTCAAATACATCTAGTGGTTATTCACTTAACTCTATTTTGTTAAATGGGGGAACGGTTCAGCAAGACTTATTTTCGATTATAACTAGATTCCGTACCCACAAATATGCATTCTGTGCAGACATTAAGAAAATGTACAGGCATATAATGATCGACCCACTGCAAAGAAATTTGCAAAAAATTCTTTGGAAGTCCAGTAAGGACGCCCCGATAAAAATATATGAACTTAACACGGTTACATATGGCACTGTTAGTGCTCCCTTTCTAGCCACGTGGACGTTGAATGCTCTTGCTGATGAAGAAAGAAAATATTTTTCAAAGCTTCAGAAGTAATGCACAACTACATGTACGTTGACGATTGTTTATCTGATGCAGGTTCCTAAAAGACGCACAGGACTTGCAATCTCAGTTAATTCTGATTTTTAAAATGGGAGGGATGGACCTACGTAAGTGGGTCTCTAATCATCCTGAATTATTACAAGACGCAGCTATATCAGAATATGCATTTGACGAACACTCGCACCAAATTTCTGTAAAAACGTTAGGAATGCTTTGGAAACCATTTTACTTTTAAAATTAGTATCGAACCCAAAGATGTTTATACTAAGAGAGAAGTTTTGGCACAAATTGCTAAAATTTACGATCCCTTAGGCCTAACTGGCCCTATTCTAACCAAAGCAAAAATTTTCATGCAACATTTGTGGGAATTAAAGATAAATTGGAAACAACATCTGCCTGCCAGTTCTCTTCGGGAATGGCAAAATTTTCTGATTAAATTGACAGATATAAATCATCTTACCATTCCACCCTATGTTTTGTCTGACAACATTGCAGGTCTAGATTTACACGGATTTTCAGATGCTTCTGGAAAGGCCTATGGAGCAGCCATCTACATAAGATCTCTCTCCACAACTGGACAGTTCAGGTCTAATCTTCAGTGCAACAAGTCATGTGTGCTCACCCTAAAGCCAATGACCATTCCGCGACTAGAGTTGTGTGCAACTCTACTTTTGACAAAACTAGTTCAAAGAATAATTCCCATTCTACAGCTATGCTTTGAAAAGGTTTTACTATGGATAGACTCTTCAGTAGTTCTATTTTGGCTTAATACACTACCCCACAAACTTAAAACATTCGTTGCCAACCGAGTCACCATGATCCAGTCTATTTCCGAGAATTATCATTGGAACCATGTATCCTCAAAATCCAATCCAGCAGATATCATCTCCAGAGGTGCAACAGCCAAGGATCTGATCAACAATGATTTGTGGTGGTTTGAGCTAGAATTTCTTCAAAGGGAAATTATAGTTCCCAACCAATTTCCTACTGTGACATTGAATGCGAACAAGAACTGAAATTTGATTATTCCTTACTGACTATGAACAATAATTCTGACTTTTTTAATGTATTATATAACTCTTCTAATAATTTTCTAAAACTAATTAGAATATGCAGTTTTATTTTCGTGAATAGCACCAGACGTAGAGCTGTAAACAGGAATCAGTTTTGGGACACAGAATTAAAATACAGTACACAATTTTTAGCAGAAAAGGCCCAGGAAGGTAAGTTCGCTTCTGAATTAGCAGCACTCAGAAAGGGGTAAACTGTTCCTTCTTCCAGTAAGTTAAAGGGATTAGATCCCTTCATTGACAACTGTGGTTTACTTCGTGTAGATGGCAGATTAATCAATTCTGACTTAACGTTTGAGGCTAAGCACCAATTAATTCTGCCCAGTGATCATAAGCTCACTAAATTAATTTTTGAGTACTTTCATAAAAAGTACTTTTACATAGGTGCTCAGGGATTAGTTCATCAAGTACGGATGAAATATTGGCCTATAAAGGCTAAAAGCATTGCCCGAAAAACAGTGCAAACTTGTGTCACATGTTTCAGGCATAACCCCAAAACACTAGATCAGTTGATGGGAGACCTCCCACCACAACGCGTAACACCTAACCACACGTTTCTCAATTCAGGTGTTGATTTTTGTGGCCCCTTCCACATTAAGTAAAAAATTCAGAGAAAGGGCACTTATTCCAAAAGTTATGTGGCCATATTTATATGCATGGCTACCAAGGCTATTCATCTAGAGATAGTAAGCGAGTTATCAGTTGCTGCATTCATCGCTGCGCTTGAAAGATTTTTCGCCAGGAGAGGCAAAGTAAATATGCTAACTTCTGCCACAGTGCCACTAATTTTAAAGGTGCGTCAACAGAATTAAATAACTTTAAGAAATTACTGGCCACTTCCAACGAGGAATTATCAAATTTCTTTGCCGAAGAATTCTTAACTTCGAAATTTCCGAAGAATTCTTAACTTCGAAATTTATCCCTCCGCGATCTCCTAATTTTGGCGGTCTGTGGGAAGCTGGCGTTAAGTCCTTCAAACATCATTTGCTTAGGGCCGTAGGTGATAATAAAATCACTCTAGAGGTTTTTGAAACTTTAGTAGCCCAAATTGAGGGAATCCTAAATTCCCGACCTTTATTTCCGCTTTCTGATGATATAAATGAGTTTGGAGTGATTACGCCAGGGCATTTTTAATTGGCAGACCCATTAATAGTATTCTAGAGCCTAATGTTATGAATATTTCTGACAATAGATTAACCCATTGGCAATTAATTATCAAATATGTTCAATGCATTTGGAAACGGTAGTCTGTTGTCTACCTAAATCACTTGCAGCAGCGTATAAATGGCAATTTACAAAAGAAAACATTAAGTTAGAATCTCTAGTGTTATTAAAAGAAGAAAATATCCCACCATGTAAGTGGGTCCTTGCCCGGATTATGGAAATAATTCCAGGCAAAGACAACAGGGTTCGTGCAGTCAAAGTCGAAACTACATGTGGCATATTTTTAAGAGGCATTTCCAAAGTATGCCTGTTACCCATTCAGGAATCTTAAATAATGTTTATGAATCATTGTATTTCTTATATATCTATATTACTAGCAGGAATGACCGAGCTAAGCTGGGTCAAAATTAGCCTTGTGTTCAATTCAATATATTATTCTCACTTTATCATTCTAGCTGTTTAGATACAATTGGCATGATCCTGAGGCATAGTGATCCAAAATGATCCACTAACCGAATTTTTCCGAACATACGACCTAACCAATGCTCTTCTCGAACCCGAAAACGATTGAATATAAATTTAATCAAAATCGTTAAAGTCGTTTTATAGATAAAATTAGCTTGATCAACGGTAACCTAAAAGGGACACAATAATCTAAATTTATCGAACATGCGACCTATCCCAATGGTTGTCTCGTGGTGGGAAACGGTGTAATAAAAATTTTTGTCAAAATTGTTTGAGCCGTTTTTTAGATACAATTAGCTTGACCCACAGTGACCCCAAAACTGATCCACTAATCGAATTTTCTTGAACATGTGACTTAGCCCAATGGTCTTATGCTCAGAAACAATATAATACAAAATTTTGACAAAATGTTTTGAGCCTTTTTTAAAAATACAATTAGCTTGACCCACAGTGACCCAAAAATGAACCGCTAATCGAATTTTCTCGAACATTCGGCTTAGCCAAATGGTCTTCTCTTGTCTAGAAAAGGTATAATACAAAATTTTATCAAAATCGTTTGAGTCATTTTTAGATACAATTATCTTGACCCACAGTGACCCAAAAATGACCCACTAATCGTATTTTCTGGAACGTGCGACTTAGCCCAATGGTCTTCTGATGCTCAGATATGATATAATACAAAATTTTGTAAAAATGTTTTGATCCTTTTCTTAGATACAATTAGTTGACCCACACTGACCCAAAAATGACCCAGTAATTGAATTTTCTTGAACATGTGACTTAGCCCAATCGTCTTCTCATGCTCAGAAACGGTATAATACAAAATTTCGTCAAAATTGTTTGAGTCGTTTTTTAGATACAATTAGCTTGACTCACAGTGACCCACCCACAAATCAATTTTTGTCGAACATGTGACTTAGCCCACTTCCTTTCGCATGCCCCAAAACAGTATAATGCAAATTTTTCTCAAAATCGTTTGATTCGTTTTTTAGGTACAATTGGATTGACCCACACTGACCCAAAATTATAGCTCTTTGGTCATCTCATGCCCAGAAGCGGTATATTACAAATTTTTGTCAAAATTGTTTGTCGTTTTTTAGATACAATTAGCTTAACCGACAGTGACCCAAAAATGACCCACCCACAAATCGAATTTCCTCGAACATGTGACTTAGCCCAATGGTCATCTCATGCTCAGAAACGGTATAATACAAAATTTTGTCAAAATCGTTTGAGTCATTTTTAGATACAATTTTTTTGACCCACAGTGTACCAAAAATGACCCACTAATCGAATTTTCTCGAACATGCAGCTTAGCCCAATGGTCTTCTTGTATCCAACAATATAATACAAAATTTTGTCAAAATCGTTTGTGTCATTTTTAGATAAAATTATCTTGACCCACAGTGACACAAAAATGACCCAGTAATCGAATTTTCTTGAACATGTGACTTAGCCCAATCGTCTTCTCATGCCCAACGTTATAATACAAAATTTTGTCAAAATCGAGTCATTTTTGATACAATTATCTTGACCCACAGTGACACAAAAATGACCCACTAATCGAATTTTCGCGAACATGTGACATAGCCCAATGGTCTTCTCATGCTCAGAAACGACATAATACAAAATTTTGTCAAAATGTTTTGAGCCTTTTCTTAGTTACAATTAGTTGACCTACAGTGACCCAAAAATGACCCAGTAATCGAATTTTCTTGAACATCTGACTTAGCCCAGTGGACTTCTCATGCCCAGAAACGGTATAATACAATATTTTGTCAAAATCGTTTGATTCGTTTTTTAGATACAGTTAGATTGACCCACTAATCGATTTTTTTCGAACATGTGACTTAGCTCAATGGTCACCTCATGCCCAGAAGCGGTATATTACAAAATTTTGTCAAAATGTTTGAGCCTTTTTTTTAGATTCAATTAGTTTGACATATGACCCACTGTGACCCAAAATGACCCATTAATCGAATTTTCTTGAGCATGCAGCCTATCTCAATGGTATTCTCGTGGCCGAAAACGATAAAACACAAAATTTCGTCAAAATCGTTAGAGCCGTTTTCTAGATAAACTTAGCTTGACCCACAGTGACCCAAAAATGACCCACTAATCGAATTTTCTCTAACATGTGACTTAGCCCATTAGTCTTCTCGTAATCCAAACAATAGATTACAAAATTTAGTCAAAATCGTTAGAGCCGTTTTTTAGATAAATATAGCTTGACCCGAACTGACCCCAAAATGACCTACTAATCGAAATGTCTCGAACATGTGACCTAGCCCAATAGTTTTCTCGTGCCCCAAAACGGTTGGATATAAAATTTAGTCAAAATCGATTGAGCCGTTTTTCAGATATAATTAGCTTGACCCTGATCCATTATGACCCAAAATGACCCACTAATCGAATTTTCTCGAACAATTGACCTAGCCCAATAGTCTTCTCGCTCCCGAAAATGGTAAAATACAAAATTTCGTCAAAAACCGTAGAGCCGTTTTTAAGATAAAATTTACATACACACACACACATATATACACATACAATTTTTGCTCGCATTCTAGTACATATATAAGATAAAGGACAAACATATCTGTGCGTAACGCATACATCATTTTGCGAATGGCAACTCTCTGAAATTTGAAATGAAATTTCGGTTTTGCAATTTTTGCTACTGCAAATTTTTAAACTTCTAAACATCGCACATTTTCAATTTTTACACCTTCGTACAGGGAAAAAATGTGTTTTTAAATGCAATTTGTTTGAAAGCTGTATCCCAATTTATTTTTGAGATACTAATTTTTTTGTAGTTTTTAATACAAATTTTGTTATCTTAGCAACTCAAGTACTCCATTTATATTGAATGTAAAGTCAAAATAGCTATGGTTTATTATTTCTATTGATTATATCCTTATTGATGATATTTTCACATTACAAATAAAAGTAACTTTTTTATAATTTTTGAACAGAAAATGACGTCAGACATTAAAAAAAAACGCGCATTCTTCTTCATAAATCAATATTTCAATATTTTTACATTACGTTGATGACGAGTTTGAGATGCTAGGCAAAATGATTCAGTGAGTAAAAATGATGTCATATTTAAAACAAAACGATAATTTTTTTTTTGATAAAACTAAATATTTGACCAATACTAAATGTTCAATACTATGACAACTGAAAGCAAATTTCTGAATTTTTTTTCGCGGGTACTGAGATTAGAACTTAAAATTTGTGCGAATGTTCACATGAAAAGTTGTATCGGATAAACGTGACTTTAAGTTTGCAAATACATTAATAATGTATTGCGCGTTAAAATACTTTCAAATTGTGAATTTGAGTGGTGCGTATGTAAATTATGAGAATGGGAAAATAACGTACAGTTTAGAATTTATGGATGAAAATTTTATGATGTGACAAAGAGAAATACTGTTTACAGATTTTTCATCCCATAAAAACAAACATAAGAGCCTGAATCGATAACTTCATCATAATTACTCATATTGATTACGTATTGTAATACAGTTTAATTTTTTAATAATTTAAGCAGTTGAAGTTTGTGGAAATAATATTTTGGTAATTTTAGGTTTGAAATATTATGTGTTTTAAGAGTTAGGCAACCTATGTAAGATGAATTTATTTAGTGTAATTACTTTTGTAGGTTTATTATTAATTCGATCTGACAGTTCCTTTCTAACATTTTAGTTCGTCGAATTTCGACGGTTCCAACTCGTTATTTTAAAGTAACTATCCTGATTGTTTTGAATATTGAGTATTTATATTTTAGTACCATTTGTAGTGTTAATTAGTTATCTATTGTATTATGTTTGTATTAATTGCTGAAATATTTTATTTTTCCCCGGGCGGCATGTTCCGTCCCGGAAGTATAACTAGCTCCCCCTAGCGAGCAGTCTGTAAAAAAAGGTTGTTATTAAGCTGTTGATCGTCAAAGCTTCAACACATATCAAAAATTCCATCCAAACTATGAGATGTATATTAATTATAGTTTTCAATCTATTCAGATTAGTCAAGTTTTATGTTTGTGTAAGTGTGTTGTGCAGTGTTTATATGTGAATAAAATCAATTAAAAAGAAATTAAACGTTTACAGTCCACCTAAGAACATATAGTTTTTGCTCTTATAAAACAATTTTGACCAATTTGTCCGATTTTGACCAAATTTAACATTAAATGTATCTTAAAATAATTGTTCGATTTAAAAACTGTCTGCACCAGCGTATTTATCAAACATTTCTCTATAATACCACCGATTTTCATATTTTTGTATGCAGTAGTTTTCTTAATATTAACGAAGAAAGACCCCCGGTCACAAAAAATTGAAAACCGGCGGCTGTGGCAGCGTTAGCTACTCTTTTTTTTTTTTTTTAGAATAGAGAGATATGTTTTAAATTGACGTATATGTCATGAAACTTTCAGAGCGGAAGAAAGTGAAGATAAAACGTGCAGTTGTGGATTATACTGAAATTTTATTGTTTCAATCTAAGATTCTTCACCTGCGCATTTTAAACTTGATATATAGGCGCCTTTTAAACTATAATTACACAACGGCCATTTTTTAATATGTCTAAAGTCAAAATAATCTAAAATCTACAAGTCAATCAAAATTTTGGAACCAAGCCAGAAATGGGAGTGGAATTAGAGTCCTGCGCGTGTCGGGTTGTACCCGACCCGAACCCAAAAATTCCACTTGTAGTTAACACGAGCCTAACAAAAAAATTTCCTCATCGACCCCCCCCCCCCCCCCCCTGCCAAAATATTTTTTTGCAACCCGCAACCCTACTCGAACCCGAGATATTTCAATCCGCACCGGACCCGAATCTGAAATAAAAGGAAAGTAAGTCATGCTTTAATGCAATTACGAAAAGTAATCTACAATCGTATCTCCAATACCAATTTTATTTTTTATATAGAAAAATGGACAAATCTATAGTCTTTAATATTCAAATATAGTAAAACTTCTGAATAGGGGACATCTTGGCATTGTTGAACATAGTCCTGCATCGGAATGAATTGTCCTTATTTTCCTTTTTTCGAGTCGGGATTACTATTTGCCTTTCTGCTGGTCGGATTCATCACAGACTATTTCTTGCGGGTCATATTTATTTATCTATTTATTTATTTATTTTTTTTTTTTGCAAGCCGGGTTGTTGGGATTTTCACGAAGAGTTTGAGCAGATCTATGTTTCAGATGAAAATAAATACGTATTTAAATATGAATGAGTACATATTCAATTTAGTGCAAGAGAAATAAATTGCATATAAGAAATGTGATTATAGATTATTCTTTCTTTAAGAAACATATTTTCGTGTCTCAGAAGAAGAAAAATATTACTAACTTTTTTTTTAATACAAATCAAAATATATGTATCGTATTTGTGATAGCTTATGCATTCATACACATGTTTGGTATGTGTAGGTTAATATGTGTCTAGTATTCAGAGATATAAGCGTACGATATAAGTGTTAGGAATTGAAAAGGGTTTCGCCAAATAGAGGTGTCCGCTTTTCGGGAGTATCTATTATGCAGGTCTTATTGTATATGTGTATTTTTAACGTGAAAAATATCATGGACATAATTTTGAACTAGTTGGATGTGCCAATCCCAAAACTTTCATCTATCTTATACATCTAAATATTTCAAAAACTAGTTACACATGTTAATACTTCTATATTATTAGTTCAATACTATACCAACTTTGATTTTCATTTTAAATTTCTGCTTCAGTCAATTAAACGAACTAAAAACGCGTTAATCTATATCATGATATTTGTTAAAATTAATAGTTTTTCCTTATTCTGTTATCAGATGTTTGCGAATAGCCGGATTAGCAGGAAGCGAGTTCCCGCCTTTGCACGAGCCGCCGATGGACAATAGAATTACGAAAAATCAAGAAAAGTATACAAAAATCGTTATCACAGAGCCCCTTTACCACGCAATATTTCCAAATTCAAGGAGGACCTGTTGGCCAAAGCCAAAAAACATGCACGAAAAAATTTGGTTCAATTGTATGCATAATTTTATACACTTTTCGATGGTATAAAAAAGAAAATGGCACAAACATCGCTATTACAACGGCCCCTGTGGTATTATCCTGAACTATGAACGATAGTGTTAAGTCCGAACTCTGCATTTAACCTTTGGAACTATTTAACCGGTTGTTAACTGTAACTTTAGTTGTGATGTATGTTTACCGTTTGTATTCGTCTGTGCGCTTATTAAATGTGTCGTTCGATATTACGTTGTATTCAATAGTGTTTAAATACACAAACACGCCAAAATGCTCGGTATAATAACTAGTAAAGTTAATTAAACACGCGTAACAACACATGGCGGCAGCGGTTAAAATAAAGAAGTAACTTAGCATATTCTACGTTGTTCGAAGTTCAAAATCAACTTCTAGTTTCGTTCTGCGAACAGTTATGGCAACTGCGTCGGCATATCATATAACACCACCGGATTTATTTCAATTTTCGACTCCAACGGAGTGGCCCAAATGGAAACAGAGATTTCTTCGATTCCGAACTGCTTCTGGTTTGAATACGAAGACACAAGAGGAACAATTTGATGCTCTGATATATTTCATGGGCGAAAAGGCCGAAGATATTTTTCTTGCTTTCACTTTAACAGAAGATGAGAAGAAAAACTTCCAGGTTGTATTAAATAAATTCGATGATCATTTTATTGTAAAAAGAAGCGTAATTTTCGAACGCGCACAGTTTAACAGAAGGCTACAGAGAGAAGGTGAGTGCGTTAATGATTTCATTACTGATTTATATGCACTTGCAGATAAATGTAGTTATGGTGCATTACATGATGAATTATTGAGGGATCGAATAGTTGTTGGAATTACTGATCTGGCTTTAAGTGAAAAGTTACAACTAGATCCTAACCTTACTTAGCAAACAGCGATAGACAAAGTTCGTTTATCCGAATCGATTAAAAAGCAACAGTCTGTTTTAGTAAATAATTCATCAGTAATGCAGTAATTCATAAAAAGAAATCTGTTCAATTTTCAAATAGAAAGAATTTTCTTGATAATAAAGTTAATGTAAGCATTTCAAAGTGTAAATGGTGTGGATTTTCACCGCACGATAAAAAGAAATGTCCCGCCAAGGACTCTTTTTGCAGAAAATGTAAGAAGAAAGGGCACTGGGATAAAGTTTGTTTATCCTCCACTAAAAGAATTAACGAAGTTAAATTTGAAGCAGGTTTTATAGGCTTAGTGGGAAATGTCGAAAATGAAGATGATTGGATTATACCAATTAAGATATTAGGAAAATCTGTTAAATTTAAAATTGATAGTGGTGCTGAACACACTGTTATTCCTTCTCATGTTGCACAAACAGTGTTGAAAAATGTTCAAATTAAAAGAACAAATAAAGTAATTTTGGGTCCTGATAGATCACCTTTAAAACTTAAGGGGTAGATTGTTGAAAATATAGAGTATAACAGAAAAAATTGTTTGGAAGAAATATATGTTATAGAAGGTCTCCAGACATGTTTGTTGGGGAAACCAGCCATAAAAATGTTTGGGCTAAGTCCTAATATACTAGGCGTATACATACTAGGCTGTGTGCGTAGTATTAGTAGTTTCGATCCTGTTAATGAATTTCCTTCTCTATTTCAAGGACTTGGTTTACTGAAAGGTGACTACCACATAGAACTTATCGATGACGTTAAGCCTTATGCTCTTACTTCTCCACGGCGAATACCTGTGCCATTATTAGAAAAAACAAAGTTAGAAATTAAAAGAATGCAGGAATTTAATGTAATTCAGCCAGTGGAAAAACCAACTGATTGATGTTCTCCTGTGCCGTTGTTGTAAGAAAAAGGGATGGAAATGTCAGGATTTGCGTAGATTTGACAATACTGAATGGAAGCATTCGTAGGGAATGGCACCCACTGCCAACCACCGAATACAATTTATCTCTCTTGGCAGGGGCAAAAATATTTTCGAAATTGGATGCCAATTCCGGGTTCTGGCAAATACCTCTTGACGAAGAATCATCCTACCTGACAACGTTCATAACACCCTTTGGCAGATTTCGTTTTTTGCGTCTGACATTCGGAATTTCGTCGGCTCCAGAGCATTTCCAGCGGAGAATGTCACAGGCCTTAGAAGGACTTAATGGCATTATCTGCAACATAGACGATATCCTTGTTTGGGGGTCTAGTCAGGCAGAACACGACGAACGGTTAAAAATGACCCTAAAACGGCTTCAACAAACGAGAAATACCCTAAATAAACAAAAATGCGTTTTTAATGTCAAGACCATAAAATTTCTGGGTCATGTCATCGACGAGTTAGGAATACATCCCGACGAAGAAAAGATTGCAGCTATACGACACTTCAAAATTCCAACAAATAAGACGGAGCTTAAACAACTTCTTGGTATGGCTAATTACCTCGCACGATTCATTCCAAGATTTTCCGAAACTTTAGCACCTCTGAATTCCTTATTATCCACGAAGAACGAATTCATTTGGGATTCACCGCAAGATGAAGCACCGAAAAAACTTAAAAAGATTTTGTCGTCCGAACCGGTGCTGGCAATTTTTGATCCTGGAAAAGAATCTATTGTGACAGCTGATGCCTCGTCTTATGGTCTGGGGGCGACGTTGTGTCAAAAACAGAGTGACTCTACATTGAAAGTAATTGCATACGCATCTCGCACGTTGACGCCAACTGAGCGACGTTACGCACAAATAGAAAAGGAAGCACTTGCGCTAACATGGGCATGTGAAAAATTTTGTAATTACTTGATAGGCACCAGGTTTCTTCTAGAGACAGATCACAAACCTCTTGTCCCTATATTGACAAGAAAATCCTTAGATGATTTAACTCCTCGTCTTCAAAGATTAAAAATGCGATTGATGAGATATTCTTTCGACGTTTTCCACACCCCGGGAAAAAATTTATGTGCAGTAGATGCATTATCTAGATCACCACTCCAGGAGGAAGTTCCAGATTTCGAATTGAAGACGAAGTTGAAGCTTATGTCAATCTTTTAACAGAATCCATTCCTGTAGCTCCGCAAAGACTCATACAGGTAAAATTGGAACAAGAGCAAGATTCAACATGTAAAATGTTAACAACCTATGCTTTACGAGGATGGTCGGAAAAAAAGTAAATTAGAACCAGGATGTCTACCTTATTGGCCTTTGAGATACGAAATATCCTCGCAGAATGGATTACTTATGCGAGGAACTCGAATAATCATTCCACGCAAGCTAAGACATGAAATTTTAGAGAAAATACACGAAGGCCATATGGGGATAAATAAATGTAGAGATTTGGCGAGATCGGCAGTATATTGGCCAGGTATCAGTAAAGACATAGAGAAGTTAGTGCGAGAGTGTACTTCATCTATACAAGAAGCTAAAAATCCTTCGGAACCATTGAAACCCACAGGATTTCCTCAAAGAACTTGGGAAATAGTAGCTATGGATCTGTTCAAACTTCATTTAGACTGGTATTTGTTAGTGACTGATTACTATACACGTTATCCAGAAATTGCTAAATTAGTCAGGCTTACATCTCGAGAAGTGATTCTACATTGCAAGTCAATTTTCGCTAGACATGGAATACCTGATATTGTTAGGTCTGACAATGGGAAACAATTTGAAGTAACGAGAACAGCTGAATTATTGATGGGTAGGAGATTACAAACAACGTTACCCATACCACTAACAGCACTTCAACCAAAGCTCATACAGAAGGAGAAATTGGAAGAAATAGAGGAAAATTGAATAAAAATGCAAGAAAGATACTATAATCAAAGACACAACTCCCATGAACTCAAGTCAATAAATCCAGGGGAGAAAGTGTGGATAACTGATAGAAAGGCTGTTGGTACAGTACAGAAACATGCAGATACACCAAGATCATATTTCGTAAAAGGAGGACATCATATCCTGAGACGAAACAGAGAACATCTAATTCCGAGTGCGAAACTGCAACCACGTCCGACAGATGATGACATCGAGGAAGCTCTCTCTACAGAAATTTCTAAAAGTGAAGTACCTGAAAATGGAATACCAAACCCTTCAGACTCAACTACGAAAAATGATCAGCTTAACCCTTTAATCAACCAACCTGTTGTAACTCGAAGTGGAAGAACTGTTAAACCTCCAAATCGACTAAATCTCTAAAAGGGGGAGATGTGGCATTATCCTGAACTATGAACGATAGTGTTAAGTCCGAACTCTGCATTTAACCTTTAGAACTATTTAACCGATTGTTAACTGTAACTTTAGTTGTGAAGTATGTTTACCGTTTGTATTCGTCTGTGTGCTTATTAAATGTGTCGTTCGATATTACGTTGTATTCAATAGTGTTTAAATACACAAACACGCCAAAATGCTCGGTATAATAACTAGTAAAGTTAATTAAACACGCGTAACAACACAGCCCCCTTCCGGCAGATTTTTTTTCAAATTCAGGGAGGACTTGTTTGCCATAGCCAGAAGCATACACAAAAAATTTGGTTCAATTCTATGTATAACTTCATACAATTTTCGATGGTACAATAATGAGATCGCTTCCGGCGGAATTTTTCCAAATTCAGGGAGGACATTTGTACCATGACCAAAAACATACACAAAATATTTGGATCGATTCTATGTATAATACATATAATACCCTTCATACACTTTTCGATGGTACAATAATCAAAATTGCACAAAAATCGCTATAACAGCGCCCCCTAGCGGCGATTTGTTTCCAAATTGAGGGGGGACCTGCTTGCCATAGTCAAAAACTTAAAATAAAAATTTGGTTTAATTCTATGCATAACTTCATACACTTTTGGATGATATACAATATTCAAAATCGCATAAAAATTGCTGTTACAGCGGCTCCTACCGCCGATTTTTTTCAAAATTCAGGTGGGATCTGCTTGCCATAGCCAAAAATTTAAAATAAAAATTTGGTTCATTTCTATGCATAACTTCATACACTTTTGGATGGTACAATATTCAAAATCGCACAAAAATCACTGTTACAACGCCCCCTACCAGCGAATTTTTTTCCAAATTCTGGGAGGACCTGCTTGCCATAGCCAAAAACTTAATATAAAAATTTGAATCAATTCTATGCATAACTTCATACACTTTTGGACAGTACAATATTCAAAATCGCACAAAAATTGCTGTTACAGCGACCGCTACCGGGATTTTTTTTCCAAATTCAGGGAGGATCTGCTTGCCGTAGCCAAAAACTTAAAATAAAAATTTGGTTCAATTCTATGCATAACTTCATACACATTTGCATGGTACAATATTCAAAATCGCACTATTACAGCGCCCCTACCGGTGAATTTTTTTCCAAATTCAGGGAGGATCTGCTTGCCATAGCCAAAAACTTAAAATAAAAATTTGACTCAATTCTATGCATAACTTCATACACTTTTGGATGGTAAAATATTCAAAATCGCACAAAAATCGCTGTTACAGAGCCCCCTAACGGCGAATTTTTTTCAAATTCAGGGAGGACGTACTTGCCATATCCAAAAACTTAAAATAAAAATTTGGTTCAATTCTATGCATAACTTCACACACTTTTGGATGGTACAATATTCAAAATCGCACAAAAATCGCTATTACACCGCACCTTACCGACGAATTTTTTTCAAATTCAGCGATGATCTGCTTGCCATGGCCCAAAACTTAAAATTAAAATTTGGTTGAATTCTATGCATAACTTCATACACTTTTTGATGGTACAATGGCGACAGACAGACAGACAGACGAACACACAGACAGACAGACATTTTCTATAAACATGTTTTTTGGGATCTCTGGCCCCTAAAACGTGTAAATCCGTCGAAAACAGGAAGTCGAAAAAAATTTCGATTACAATAATCGGGTCAAAACGCAACCCAAAACTGACCCGAAACCGAAATAATAAAGTCAACCTGACCCTAATGCGACCCGCATCAAAAAGTAGATGTTAACCAGTCTGTAATCCGACCCGCATCAAAAAGTAGAAGTCAACCGGACTCAAAACCGATTCGCAACGAAAAAATATAGCGCCAATACGACTTTGGGTAAAAACTGGTAACCCGACCCGATGCAAGACTCGAAGTGGAATCTGATATCTTTCAACTAATTGTCAGTGTTGTAATTACTAGAAGCGATAGCAGATGCGATTCCAGGATATAGCATAACATGGAATTCCCGCAAGTGTTAGTTAATTTCTCTGGAGAAGATTTTTGCTATTTGTCTGCTTTTCGATGGACTGGAGAGGAAAATATTCACCAAAATTCCATGAATAGTATAAATCTTTCCCGGAGGAAGTGAAGATTTTAATTTAAAATTTCCCCATTTAATTATACATTTTTTTCAATTGAAAATATTGAAAAACTATGATTACACATAATTTATTTGAGAAATGGTCCCTTGGCATAGTTTCAGCAGTTGACGAATATGTCCAAAGCAGTCATTGCATAATGGCTGTTATAAAAAAATCCTTGCCTTAGGCACGTGATCGACTGTTTACACGTGAAGTGTAAGGAGAAAAAGGTCAAAGCCTTTTGTTCTGACCTTCGACTTTAGCGTTCTTTAAGCCAGTTAAAAAAGCTAATGACGTAATATTGGAGGCTATTTCTCTACGGATGCTGAAGGAAATTTCTCAGATAAATAATTCTTCAGTCTTGTTGATAGACGACTTACATATTGGCGCACGTGAATCAAAACTCTCGTGATGCATTGCGAATTCTGAGACATATTTGTAACGCTCAGAGAGGAAATCCCAGACGGTTATTTATTTATTTTATTTTATTTTTGGGAGAATAATAATAAAAGCTTGTTCAACGTTTTGTTAGTGTTAAAATAGATTGTTAGTCATAGATGTTTGCCATCGTAATGTTCTAAAAAAGGCTGCCTAATGTAAAATTTCACATTTGGAATATTTAATGAAAAGAGCTACATTTTTACTTTCTTCTATCTTTACAAGAAGAAAGTATTAGATTCATGAAAATTTTCGAATTCCGGTTTTCGACGGATTTACACGTTTTAGGGGTCAGAGATTCCAAAAAACATGTTTTTACAAAATGTCTGTCTGTGACTCTGTGAGTCTGTCTGTCTGTCTGTGTGTATGTGACACAAATTTTGTGGGCGCTCTATCTCAAGAACTAATGCACGGAATTTAATAAAAATTTATATTCAGTGAGTCCCTAATACAAATTGATGCTGATTAGTTTTTGGTGTAAATCGCTCAACAGGTGGCGCTGCTATGCTGCATTTTTCACGATTTTCACAATAGCTCTATCTTAAGAACTAACGCACGGATTTTCATCAAACTTCAGATTCAGTTAGTCCTTGATATGACTTGCTACTGATTATGTGTTGGTGTAAATCGCCCAACAGATGGCGCTTCTGTGCTGCCTTTTTTACGTTTGCCTCAATATCTATAGAACTAATGGACGAATTTTCATCTAACTTCAGATTTAGTTGTATGTTGACACAAGTTGTTGTTAATTAGGTTTTGGTGTTAATCACCCAATAGGTGGCGCTGCTATGCAGGAATTTTCATGATTTTCGCTATAGCTCTATCTCAAAAACTAATGCACGGATTTTCTCCAAACTTCAGATTCAGTCAGACGTTGACATAAATTGTTGCTGTATAGGATTTGGTATAAATCACCCAATAGGTGGCGCTGCTAGGCAGCATTTTGCTGGATTTAGACGATTTCAGCGATAGTCATATCTCAAGAACTAATGCACGGAATTTCATATCTTTAGAATCCTCATGAGATGCATAGATTGACATTTAATTTTGGCAGTGTGATAGCGAATTTTGAAGCATTAACATGTAAGAGATAGAACAAAGTTTTGGGATTGGTACATCCGACTAGTTTTTTTCTGTCTATGTAACGGAAAATATGAAGCCTCAGCTTAACTCTTTCTTGATTAGTGACCATATATACTTCTTTTCATTTCTGGCCACCACCATTTCCGAATAGTAATTTTCGCCTTATTTCATCGCTGAAATTCTGTGATTAGATGTGGCGGCGAATAATGTTTTAAAGAAAATTCATCTTAAATCTCCTTGTTGCCAATATCGCTTATTTTGACAGGTAATATGGATGTTGTATTATGAGGATTGGGAAGAGTTCCATATCATGGTTTTTTTCTTTTTGCGATAAATATTTTGATGTGGTTGTTGCGAATGGTTGATTGCCGCTGGGATTGCCTTTTTAAAAAAAATACTGGAATGGACTTTATCAGTATGTGTTTTTGGGGTAATGTTTCGCCAAATATAACGTATTTTAACATTTTTTTTCGAAAAAATCTATAACTTTTCGTTTTTTTAAACGGTATGTTTCGGTAGATGTAATATTATGTAAATGTATTTTTGTGCATTTTAATATGTTTTAAGATGCATATAACATTAACGTGTATAATGTGATGTTATGTCTTAATTTGACAGCTATAAAATAAAATATGAAATATATAAAATTTTAAAAATATATGTAAGTACATTATTTATTTACAGATGTATATATTATGTATTTATATATGCATATTTTTATGTATAATTACATATATAAGTATAATATACATAAAAATAATACACATTTATATAAACATATGCTGAATTTTTCAACGTATGACATATATAACATTTATTAAATAAATATATGTTTATAAATATATAATAAGCATGTTTTTCCGAAATTCTATAAATTCATATAGAAAAATCACTAACGTGATTTTCATACCCATACACAATAGAAGACAAAAAACCTCAAATTGAAGCTCGTTGACTAAAAACAGAAATTATTCTTTTCACGTTAGATATCTAAAAAATAAATAAATAAATAAATAAATCAGTCATTAAACATTATCCTACTATCAGAAAAATATCGAATGAAAGCAAATTCTCTGTTCATTCTTTTGAGTGGCGACGTATCAACACGTCCCCGCCATCAATGCCAGACATAAATTTTCAACTATCACTAGAATATAAAAACCCAATTTCTGTTTTCCATTCATTCTGATCAAAACAGCATTAAAATGACTTGAAATAGAATATAATACGCAATTTTGAAGGAGAGAAACTTATGTTTTTCAATAGTTGAATAAATAAATTTTGAATGTGCTGGACAGATAATTACACCTGTTTATTTTTTATTAAATATATTCAAAATTGTTAATTGGTCCAAATCATCCAAGCAACCTCATAGCAAATTGGTATATAGTTTTATATACCTTAGATAAATTTAAATAATATAAGTGATCGTATTTACCTACATTCTAGTAGAAGAGCAACGCGAAGCATTAATAAAATTAAATTATAATTCGCGTCAAAAAGTAATTATTAAATTTGAATAGTTACGAATAAAATTAAGAGTTTGCGTTGTGAATTATTTAGACGAACTCTTCCACTTATGAATTAAACTAAAATTTAAGCTGTGAAAAAAAGAATTGACACACTTTAAATATTATTAATTAAATAATTACAGAAACTTTTTAAAACTTGATTAAATATTTTATTTACATTGAACATATCTATTTACAGAAAAACATAATATTAATTCAAAAAATAGAAAGCAACACTTTAGTTTGCTTCTCATTATTTTAAGTATGTTTAATCTTTTTTAAAAAAAAGACAATATTTTCACGTACTCTAATTATTATAATTGTTTCTTTTTGCTAAAAGAAATACTCTCTTTCATTTTTAAAATTACCTTAATCTTATTTAATTATTGGTTTGGTCGGATCTCAGATAACTCTCTACCGTAAAATATCAGAAAAGTATTTTTAAGGTTTTTCATATGATCTTAAGTGGTAAAAGAAAATGTTTAAAATAGTACCTTCTTTTAATATACGGGATGGTGGCCTTTATTCGTCAAATTCCGAGTTGTTGCGTTGCTTAGGATCATGGCAATGTGTCATCAGGAACGCATCCTCAATTTGGCTTGATTAGGATCACTCCGATATGTACATCAGGAAGACATCCTCAATTTGGCTTGATTAGGCTCACTCCGATAGGTACCTCAGGAAGACAACCTCAATTAGGCTTGATTAGGCTGGATTAGGCTCGCTTCAACATGTCCATCTCGCCTGGGCTTTACTAGGGCTTACGGGACTCATTGCACGGGCTTTCAGGAGAGCTCCTGCGTCCTCTACATCTTTTTTCAGACTATCCTTTTTTAAAACTTATTCTTCTTGCACACCAGCTCCTGCAGTGGGAGGAACTATTTTTGTCTAGTCCACTGTTATTGGATGTGAGAAGATTTTTTATTATACTTCGATAGGCCTATTAGCTAGCAGTCTGCAAATGGCCCCTAACATATACTTTAATATTATTATCTGCCTTAAAGTTTGGGTGGTCTGAAAAGTCATAAATTTATCCCAACACTTTTATTGAGGCCATAAATTGATTCCAACGTTTTTATGAATTTACGACTTCTAATTATACACCACTTTCCATTGGCTTGTCATAAAACGACACCATGGCGTCTGCGTATTGTTGTTGTCTGAGATCCGAACTCCATTCAACGTTATACATTCATTTTACAATACAACAATTTTTTTAAAAATATATATTTAATCTTTAAAATCAACTTAATAATTTTTGTATGAACTTACACTCTTATTTTACTTAAATATATAAACATTATAATTTTACACTCATAATTATATTTTATAAAAAATATTTATACAAACAGAAATAACAAATTACGCAATTTCACTTTGATTTAACCAACATGGTGCGGGAACATATCATAGTTATATGTTGCCCAGCATCTCTCCCGGTATCGGAAGAAAAAAAAAAATAAAACTGATTGCTGGTTTTATTTTTTTTGTAAAGCTTGAAGGAATGTACGTGTCCATATGACTGTGTATCTACACAGTTTTTGAGCGAAGACTGTAAAGTTCAATTATGAATGGTTCTGGTATATTTTATAAGAAGTTCATCTATTGTTTCATAACAGAAAGTTCAACACATGATAGCATAGTTGTCTGTTGACATTCACATTTATAGAAGACCTCTGTACTGACAATCAGACGTCTTTCTCGAAGCCTTTTTTCTTTACCACACACATGTTTACTAATTTTGTAACTTTACAGTTTAAGTGCCCAAAATACATTCAAAGCTATAATTTTGTCTGAAATTAATATGCCGAAATAAACCTCATTATAAGAAAAATAATGGCATACGCATTTGACATATTATTTCATCACATACAACCTTATGACACAGTGTTTTATCTAAAACACATTTTATACTGAATAAAAGTAAATACAATGCTTGTAATATGACATGTTATATTTTCACATAATTAATCTGATGTATTCAAATTATAATCAGAAAAAATATTGTATACAAACTTGTTACATTATTTTATTTATTTGTTACTTCAAACATGTATGATCTGTCAAAATGTACAAGCTAATTCATCTCCTTTAATATATCATTACGCAATGCTTTCCAACTTTACCCGATACGAGAAAGAGAGAAAAAAAAAAAAAAGAAGAAGGAGGATTGAATAAAACCAGTTCTGAACGTCCCCGATTCTTTCGAAACGAGGGGTTGGTCAGCTACTAATCCCTTTCTGCGAGATGAATTGTGCTGTGACAAAATTTTACGACTTCAAAAAGTAAGTATTTAAAACCATTTCATGCTTGTAATTACCTTATTAATTAGTATAATTTCTTGATATACTTTCTTCTTAACTCACTGTGCATGCCTGTATGTAATTTTAAACATAATCTATGCATAAACAGTGTATGTATTTGTATCGTATCTAATGTAAACCTTCTGCTTTTTTTTTATTATTTTGCAGGGGGAAAATGGCGATTCTATCATCGGAATTCTCCTGCCTCATACTGGAACTGAAGCGAGGGTGGCTTTTTATTCATTCAGGTTTAAACTAAACCAAATTGCCTTTCAGGATTAAAAAAAAAAATGCATATAATTTTCTTTAACTGATTACATTGTATATTTTTAGACCTTTCTAACAAACACAAATTTTGATTCATGATATTGTTTACTATTAAAATGTAAACAACACGGAAAAATGACTTCTACGGCCTCTCAAAAATGCAAGATATGCATTACGCTGACCTTAAAAATGCACCTTCATTTAATACTATTAAATAGTGTTGTCAGAAAATGCCATTGACGAAGAAGAGAACAATTTTTTTGTCTTAAATTATTATTTATTTAGCCAACAATTCTATCTTAAAAGATTGTTAAATTTTCATATTTATTTATTTTTTTACTGAATGAAATAAAAATTTATTTATTCAAAATTTTATTTATCATTAACATTCCGTATGTGAATTTTACTGTCTAAAATTTAATGATATGTTTAAAAATAAAAGATAATAAATTATTATTATTAATCCAACATTAATAATTATTATTTAATTATAAAAAAAATGTACTTAATACACTTGTATAATTTAAAAAAAAAAAAAGTAAACGATAATTACTACGTAAAATCGCATGCAGCCCTCTATGAGTACCCGGCCGGACCAAAGAACTTCTGCCAGCAGAAAAAATCTTTGTATACTCACAAACAACCACATCCAATTTTTTTTATAGATCAAGTTTTTAAAATAATTACTGTACATACTATAAAAAAAATTAAGTAAATAAATTTATTAAGCCATACTACATATTTTAATAAAATTAAGGCCAATATATATAAATATATTTATTTATTTATTTTGTTTTCTTATGTTAAATTGGCCAAATTATATAAAAAAAAATTTATGAACTCACACACTCAAATTTATCAATACTATGTATATTTATATGTGTTAAATTTAGAATTGCATTTAATTCTAAGGGAAAGTAAAGAGAAAAAAAAAATGCTTAAATTCTAAACTAACATAAATTTATAAAATATTTCATTTAAAAAAAAAAAAATCTAATTTCTAGCTGATTTCAGCAAGGTGTCATTTAATATTTATATTAAATAATTTTGCTAATACATTTTATTAATTGTTAAATTTGCATATTTTTATATATACAATAAAATATAATAGTCTTACATAAAATTTTACACTACAACAATGTTATTAATTAATTTAACTTGAATTTAAGCCTACTTTAATTCTAATTGAATACCGTTAATAAAAGTAAATTAGCTTATCAAGTTAAATATAATATAAACTATGTTTGTCTAATGTTAATTTTGCTGAAAATTCCATAAATTTTAACTGTAAATGCTAATTGCTATACCTTTTGTTATTTATTTTGAAAACAACACGAACTTATATTTTTATTTATTATTTTTTTTTTATTAAATCTAGGAACTATACACTGAGCTAGACACTCCATAAATGTGTAAAACCTAAAAATCAAAAATTTTCCTAAAGAAAACTCAAAATGCTGCTTTTTACAATATAATATTACTAATTTTATTGTTTCTGAGCATAACATCTAGTAATTATACCATACTTAATTTTTTCTTCGATTCCTTTTTCAGCCAAGAATCCTGAAATTTATGCCTAGGTGGACCATATATTGATGTATCTGTGAATTGATAAATTTTCTACAAAAATTTTGTTGGTGTTGGTGCATACCCAGCCGTAGGCCAAAATTGCACCCTATACAGAAAGCCTTTGGTGAGAAAATTTTAATTTTACTTCAATTATTTATTTGTGTATTTTTTTTTTTTTTTTTTTATAATTTTTGTGTGCAATCATGTTGAAATAACTTGCCTTGTCCATTGTTATACATATATATGTTTTTTTAAAAACCAATGTGCTACACCAAAATCCTTTTTTTTAAATTTTTTTTTATAACACTTTTGTTCATAAAACTTATCCCTGCTGTCTAAATTCTAGACTTTAGCATATAAGTTGTACTTGAACTACCGGAATAAATCTTAGCACTTTTTGTATATTTTATTATATTTAGGCTTATAGCTGACCGCTATCCTAATATAGAGTGCACTAATAATTTATTCCTTGTCAACCATCTATTTATATAAGAAAAAAATATATATATATGAGTATGCTATAAAGCTGTTCTAACTACCCTGAACCTATAGCTTACACCTACTCATTTTAAAGAGTAATTCTGAAATTTTGTCATCTAAATTGTAAGGCTATTAGCAAAGGCTACCCTTATAGAAGACAGAAAAAATTCTCTCTTTTTTTTTTTTTTTTTTTTTTTTTTTTTTGAAAATTACTCCAAGATTATTTACTATGAAATTAATTAAGTTTTAATGTTATTTGGCTTTGTTAAGATTTTATATTTTCTAATTCATATTCGAAAAGAAAAAAAAATATATATATAACTTTTGCCTGGAGAGAAATATTTCACTGCTCCATTGAAGTTTTGTGAAGCACATTACATAATTTTATAAGTATGTTTTCGGGTGCGCCCTGCACATTTGCTCAATATTGTAACCCTGAGACAAATTGGCGTTCCCATGTTCCTATCCTTTCTTATTATTATTTTGAATTTTAAAAAGGCAAGTTATTAATTTTGTTTCCATTTTTTTTTTTTTTTTTTTTTTTTTTTTACCTAAAAGAAAAAAAATTTATTTTTTTATTTTGAAAATTTTTAAATTTTGAAATTCGATTAATTATGCATTTTGATTTATTTTTAATACCAATTCATATACCATGGATAATCTTGGGGAGGGGGGAAAGGGTAATGATCTTGTATAACATCCCCGTATAAGTTTGTATATGGTGTATAACCATATAACGACATATTTTGATCATAATGATCTATTTGATACTTTAAATATGGGTCTACATTCTCAGAATATTTATTATTATTTTTATAATAATTCTTATTAAGTTTGTCACCCTTTTGACTCGTATTTTTGTTCAATTTGAACCAACAATTTTCAGTTAAGTGCGATTTTCTTTTACAAATGTCACATTTATTTTTGTAATTTTTATCACCCTTAATTTTTTTCTGAGACCCTTGTAAATTCGTAATTTCCGCCTCTGTATGACCTGTTGCATATTTCGGAGCGTACAGCTGATCCATATGTCGTTTGATCGGCTCTATTGATTTATCTGGAACATATTGTAATAAATAATTAAAGTTTCTAAACTTTTTAGTAACTTCGTAGGGTCCTTGAAATTTTGGCTCTAATGCGCCTGGTTTTCCAATACATTTTAAATATACTGTTTGACCCAAATTTAAATCCTTTACTTTTTCGTATGCCTCTTCATCTATATATTCTTGCATTATTTTCTCCTGGTTTGCAAGGGATTGAATTTTGATTTCCTTCATATGCTGTATTCTGCTTTTAACATAAGAGTGGGTATATATTTCCTCAGAAGGAATATGGGCTGTGAAGGGATTTTTTATTTCCCTTGCGAAAAATAGCAGTGAGGGACTATATCCCGTAGCGCGGTGTTTCGAGGAATTATACGCTAGTTTAAAAAAATCCAGTCTTATGTCCCATTCCGTAGTGCGTTTCGACATAGCTACAATTGATGTTTTTAATATTTTATTGGTAACTTCACAAAGTCCATTTCCTTGCGCACGGTATACACTCACAAATTTCCTTTGTATGTTTAAAGATTCCAAATATTCTTTCATAATTTCGCTTCTTAAATATTTTGCATTATCAAAGATAATTTCTTTACACATCCCATAATTTGCAAAATATTTATTTAGTACATTTAATATAGTCTGTGACTCTACGTTTCGTAGGGGAACAGCTTCCAGGAATCTCGATGTCGAATCAATTATAATTAAAATGTATCTGTTTTTCCTTAACGTGAGGTTTAAAGGTCCAATGACGTCAGCATGCAGGACTGTACCGACTTCGTGATCTTTCACCATTTTTTTAACAGGGACTTTTATTGTCGTGTGTTGTTTAGATGTGAGGCACTGCACACAATTTGCACAATATTGTTTAATGTCTTTGTACATTCCGTGCCAAAAAAGCCTTGTTTTCACATTATCATAAGTTTTTTGAAATCCGAAATGCGCTTTATGAGCTTCTTCTATGGCTGCAATTTTTAATGAATCCGGGGTGATTAAAAGCTCCTTTTTATCTGAACCAGGTTTCAAAATTAATAATTTATTTTGATTTAAAGCAAATCTCTTCGTGCTTCTATTATTTTTGTCTTTTTCGATTTTATTTATTATAATTTTTAATTTTTCGTCTGCATATTGCTCCGATTTAATATTTTCGTCTGTAAGTGCTATGTTACTTGCAAACAAATTATTTTGGAGTTCTCTGTCTGTTGTAAGATTATCTAAATTCCTGCTCAAATAGTCTGCTGGATTGTTAATTCCTTCGACGAATTCGAAGTCGAAATTAAAGTCTTGTAAATCTGCTACCCATCTGTTTATAATTTCCGATTTATCTTGTAAATGTAAATGCTGAGTTAGTGCTTTCGAATCAGTTAACACAGTAAATCTTCTACCTGAAAGCATATATTTAAAATGCATAATTGCTTCATGCACTGCTAATAACTCAAATTTAATACTCGGATAATTTTTTTCCGGTTCTCTAAGTTTTCTCCCGAAAAATTCAACAGGTAGCAAATGACCATCCTTTTCTTGAGCTAGAACACCTGAAATTGCAACTTTGCTCCCATCCGTGAATAAGAAAAATTCCTTGTTAAAATCGGGGGGTCTGAGCGTTGGTTTTTGTACAATTTCTTCCTGAATTATCAGGAAAGCTTTTTCTGCTTCTGGACTCCACCTGAATTTAACTTTATCTTTAGTCAGCTCTATTAAAGGGTTAACTTTGTCTGAATAGTTGGGTATTAGAGTCCGAAAATAATTCGCTAAGCCCAATAAAGATCTGACCCCCTTTTTCGATTTTGGTCTGACTAAATTTTTTACTTTTTCAATATTCTTTTGAGATGGAGAATATCCCATTTGATTCACCCTAAATCCTAGGAATTCTATTTCTGCTTTGCAAATTTGCATTTTTGAAGGTTCGATTGTCATGTTGTGATTTATTAATACCTGTAGAACTTCTTCTAAGGTTTTCGTCATCTCTGCTATTGTATTTGCAGATATCAACACATCATCAATGTAGTATGATACTTTGCTTTTGTCAAAATGTCCCAGAATTTTATCGATTACTTCTGCAAAAATTGCGCTAGAATTTCGTGTGCCAAAAGCTAAACGAAGTGGCATATGTTTTCCAAATTCCGTAATAAACGCTAATTTTTTGCAATCTTCTGGTTTTAAATTTATTTGGAAAAAAGCACTATGTAAGTCTAGCACCGTATAGTATTTTTTACCGCTTATTTTTTGTAATAAGTCTTTTACGTCCGGCATCGGATAAGTATAAGGTTGTAAAATTTGGTTTAATAGTCTTAGGTCCGTTGCCATTCTAAACTTGGGTTCTGCATTCGGGTTATTACTCGGATTTTTCTTTCTAACGAAAATAACTGGAAAAGCATATTCGGAGTCAGTCTTCTCTATAATTTTAGCCTGTAACAGTTGTTCAATTTCCCTTTTCGCATACTGTCTTACTGCCTGAGGCAATTTATATGGCTTAGCTTGTACCGGGAATTCATGATTCAATTGAAAACTTGGTGCAACAAACGCTGATTGCCCCAATGTTTGATAACTTTTTGAAAATGCATGAACATTGCCCATTAAAATTTTTCGAAATTTTTGTTGTACTTCCTCTGATAAATGGCTTAAATCGAAATCCGTCTCTTTAATTTCTGCTTCTCGCAATTTTCTTACATCTTCTATATTTAAATTATTTATTTCATAAAATGTTCCTTTCTCTATATTATCAGTTGAGTCATCTTGCTTGCACTCAAAGTTCGTTATAATTTCCCCTATTTTAGTTCCTTTCTGAATAATTAACTTTTCTAACAGTTTATTCTTTATTATAATATTTATGTTATTATTTTTTTGAACTTCGTGTAACGAAGTCTCGCATGAAAATTTACTATTTTCTTGAATGGGGTCAAAAATAATTATATCTGACATAGTTATATCCTCTGGGCATTTTAATTTTACAATTTTCGATTCTTCAGGTTGGAGAAAAATTCTATTTTTAGTAATGGCAAACATACTTTTATTTGAATGTTCCCCTGAATTACATGGCGTAATGTTATTCACTTCATAATTATTTACTTCACTTGCAACGTTTAATTTAATTTGTTGATTTTTAAATTTTAATGTTTTATTGCATAAATCCAAAATCATATGATTTTCTTTGAGATAATCGTACCCTAATAACATTTGGTACTGCCTATCAAAATCATCATTAGTGACATAAAATGTGCCTGTTGTGAATATACCTTTTAATCGAAAAGTTAATTTTACACATTGTTTAAAAAAAATCTTTGAATTTGTTAAAGTTTTAATTTGGATCTGATTGCCCAAATATTTGATTTTGACGTTTGTATCTTTAATTTTTTTGAATAAAGAAGGTGATAAAGGGACACAGCAGCTCCGGTATCCAGTAACGCTTGTATTTCGACGCCCTGTATACTTAGTGATATAATTGGCAGACTATCTTTGTCTGCATTTGTTATATTTGCGATTGTTTTATTTATTTTATCGATTTCCGTCTCTGAAAATCCCGAATCTTGATCCGATTTCGCTGTTTTCTTTGCCCATTTTTTTTTCTTTTTGCGCTTTTCAAATTGATAACCATTTTGCTCATAATTCTCAGAAATATATCCAAAATCCCTATTTCCCGAATTCCAGTTAGGTTGTGAATAATCATACATCCCATAATGCGTCGGGTAATTAAAGGAATTGTAATAATCATTATAATATCGTTCATAATCATTATAATGAAAATTGTTATTGAAATGGGGACCCTGATAATCATTGTGTTTATTAAAGAGTTTCTTATTCCGCGGAACACTATCAGCTCTAATTGCATGGTTTTTTTTCTTTGATTTTTTTAGTTTTTCAATCTCCCCTTTTAATTTCTCGATTAGCTCTTTGTTTTGCTTACTTGATTCTATAATGTTCTCATAAAGATCTTTGTTTTCTTTATTTATTGCGTTAATTTCCTCAAACTTTGATTCATTATACGCACTTTCCATAAGTTTTGCTAACTCGCATGCCTCCTTGAAGGACCTGGGCGCATTTTTACGCACATCTAGTGCAATATCCTGTCTAATTGAATTTAAAAAATTCGACATTTTTAAGATTTCGATAAAATTCTCTTCCTTATTATCCACATTTTCGCCTGCACTTTCGATATAAGATTTTACACCCTTTTTAAACTCCAAAATGAAATCCTCTATCGTTTGACTTGCGGCCTGTTTTAAATTTAGAAAATTGCTCTGAGCATTAAGGAAGCTTAGTTTTGTACCAAATAACTCCACCAAATTATTTTTAAATAAATTATAATTGGTCTCGTTATATGTTTAAATCTGTTTACTTAAAATATGTTTTGCGTCCCCAGTAATTTTAGCCTTTAAAATTAATAATTTAGTTTCTTCCTGTATATCTGTCGAATTCAAAATATTATCAAATTCCTCTAAGAAAAATATAATGTTTTTGTTCTTTTTATTGTCAAATGGTGACACTAACTTAATACGTGTATCTATATCCAGCGTCTGAGTCATTTTTAACAAGTATTAGTAATCAATGTATACTTTTTTCAAAATATCAATTCAAAATAGATCCTATACCTCTTAAAAGAATATTTTGCATCTCATACTATTTTCTCTATATTACAACATATGTATGAAAATATTCTAAATTGCATAAATACATAAAAACAACAACACTAAAATTAAAAAAAAAATTTCTTAGGAGATGAAGTTGTTTTGTAGATTATTCTTTTACACACATAAATACCCCTAAAATATTTATAATACACGTATATATAAAAAACAACATAATTTCATTTAACAGAAAAATATCTGTCTTTTTCTACAGAAAAAACAATCTTATTTTTTTTTTGTATATATTGTACTACTACTTCGTAGTACGACTCATAAATTTTCTTTTGTATCAAGGTGATACAATTTCAAAAATCATGATCTATTGACATTTCAATCATTTTTATACCAGACATATTATAAAATTTTACTCATTATTCTTATTATTATTATTATTTATACATTATATAAAAAAAAATTATTTTTACAAATGTGTCATCTGTGATGTGAATGCCATTATTTTTCAATGGTAACTGAGATCCAACCACAAGAGAAAAGAGAGAAAAAAAAAACAAAATTGTAATTCCTAAATTTACCTATTATAAATCCCAGAATTATTTTTTTATTTCCTTTTGTTTTTTTACTAACATATATTATTCATTTTATTTATATAAAATTATTATATGTGTGTCATTATTGTTACAATAATAAATTTAATTTTAATAAAATTTTAATCAATTAAACTTACATACCTACAATATTTTTAAAATTGTGACATTAAAATAATACTTAAATTTATTTTCCTTTATTATTATTATTATTATTATTATTATTTCTAATGACCTCAGATGAACGTTCCTGAGTCATAGCACCATTTACCTATCTAATGACCTCAGATGATCGTTCCTGAGTCAGAGCACCATTTTACTATCTAATGACCTCAGATGATCGTTCCTGAGTCAGAGCACCATTTTACTATCTAATGACCTCAGATGATCGTTCCTGAGTCAGAGCACCATTTTACCTATGAAGGGGGGATGCTGGACAGATAATTACACCTGTTTATTTTTTATTAAATATATTCAAAATTGTTAATTGGTCCAAATCATCCAAGCAACCTCATAGCAAATTGGTATATAGTTTTATATACCTTAGATAAATTTAAATAATATAAGTGATCGTATTTACCTACATTCTAGTAGAAGAGCAACGCGAAGCATTAATAAAATTAAATTATAATTCGCGTCAAAAAGTAATTATTAAATTTGAATAATTACGAATAAAATTAAGAGTTTGCGTTGTGAATTATTTAGACGAACTCTTCCACTTATGAATTAAACTAAAATTTAAGCTGTGAAAAAAAGAATTGACACACTTTAAATATTATTAATTAAATAATTACAGAAACTTTTTAAAACTTGATTAAATATTTTATTTACATTGAACATATCTATTTACAGAAAAACATAATATTAATTCAAAAAATAGAAAGCAACACTTTAGTTTGCTTCTCATTATTTTAAGTATGTTTAATCTTTTTTTAAAAAAAAGACAATATTTTCACGTACTCTAATTATTATAATTGTTTCTTTTTGCTAAAAGAAATACTCTCTTTCATTTTTAAAATTACCTTAATCTTATTTAATTATTGGTTTGGTCGGATCTCAGATAACTCTCTACCGTAAAATATCAGAAAAGTATTTTTAAGGTTTTTCATATGATCTTAAGTGGTAAAAGAAAATGTTTAA
Source organism: Maratus speciosus (assembly GCA_963932465.1). Lineage (NCBI taxonomy): Eukaryota > Metazoa > Arthropoda > Arachnida > Araneae > Salticidae > Maratus > Maratus speciosus. Next base: position 387,705,786 of record OZ010795.1, on the reverse strand, counting down.
AATAGTACCTTCTTTTAATATACGGGATGGTGGCCTTTATTCGTCAAATTCCGAGTTGTTGCGTTGCTTAGGATCATGGCAATGTGTCATCAGGAACGCATCCTCAATTTGGCTTGATTAGGATCACTCCGATATGTACATCAGGAAGACATCCTCAATTTGGCTTGATTAGGCTCACTCCGATAGGTACCTCAGGAAGACAACCTCAATTAGGCTTGATTAGGCTGGATTAGGCTCGCTTCAACATGTCCATCTCGCCTGGGCTTTACTAGGGCTTACGGGACTCATTGCACGGGCTTTCAGGAGAGCTCCTGCGTCCTCTACATCTTTTTTCAGACTATCCTTTTTTAAAACTTATTCTTCTTGCACACCAGCTCCTGCAGTGGGAGGAACTATTTTTGTCTAGTCCACTGTTATTGGATGTGAGAAGATTTTTTATTATACTTCGATAGGCCTATTAGCTAGCAGTCTGCAAATGGCCCCTAACATATACTTTAATATTATTATCTGCCTTAAAGTTTGGGTGGTCTGAAAAGTCATAAATTTATCCCAACACTTTTATTGAGGCCATAAATTGATTCCAACGTTTTTATGAATTTACGACTTCTAATTATACACCACTTTCCATTGGCTTGTCATAAAACGACACCATGGCGTCTGCGTATTGTTGTTGTCTGAGATCCGAACTCCATTCAACGTTATACATTCATTTTACAATACAACAATTTTTTTAAAAATATATATTTAATCTTTAAAATCAACTTAATAATTTTTGTATGAATTTACACTCTTATTTTACTTAAATATATAAACATTATAATTTTACACTCATAATTATATTTTATAAAAAATATTTATACAAACAGAAATAACAAATTACGCAATTTTACTTTGATTTAACCAACATGGTGCGGGAACATATCATAGTTATATGTTGCCCAGCAGAATGTAAGACAGATTAAGCTTGAATCAGTCCAGTCCAAACCCAAAAACTGATATAAAAATTGAGTCCATTAAATCTCCATCTCCTATGTGTGCGGCACATTACATCGCATATAAATGTTTTGATAAAAAAAAAAGAATGCAAAAGCTTGGAGATGGGAAGGAAAAGAAAGAGTAATTTAGGTTTTGGTGTTTCGGAAGCGCTATTGCCCTGCACTCCAGAGCCGTGTATTTATGAGCTCCGGTGAATTCAGACAAATATTTAAATATTTCCTAAAAACAGAGAAGTACCGGAGTTGGGCTCTGGTGGGCTTCGGCGGAAATTAAGCCCTGCTATTATCATCAGAAGTAAAAGAAAACTTCCACACTAGGTGCCAAATAGCATTGCCGCGGCTCTGATCCACTTATAGCGATGTGGCCTAACTATTATTAGTGAATTCTCTGTAAGGTCTTTCACCTTTTTTTGGTAGATTTCGTTTCGGGATCTCCCCTATGTTGGTATTTCTGAAAATCTTTTTCAGATCTACTTCGATCATGACCCCTTGAACCCAAAACCACCCTCAGTAAAACACTTTATGTATCTCTCTCTCTCTCTCTCTCTCTCTCTATATATATATATATATATATATATATATATATATATATATATATATATATGTATATATAACTTTTTTATGGACACGATAACTTTCATAATTCTGCACAAATCTTTTCCAGACTGATACATAAAATCAAGTTGCATAAAATCTCGGTCAAGTTCGTCAATGGGCAAAATCGACCAAGGAGGGTAGAAATAACGGAGCGGTTTTGTGAAAAACGGAAAATAGAACCATAACTTCTTAATTATAATACATAACGAATCAGTTTAAAGTTATTAATACTTCTAAAAAAAGGGCCAAAAATTTATGTATGGCAGATTTTTAATAAAATTAAAAATAGGCTCAAGGGGCGAAACAATAGGGTTTTCGGCAGAAGAAAATTCATAACTTCGTCAATTCTCAAGATATCAAATCCAATTAAATTTATTATAAGTCTTCTTAATATTATCTACAACTTTTATATTGACAAGTTTTTGCTAGGATCAATTCGTATGCAAAAAAATTAAAAACGAAAACATAAAAAAGGGGAGGGGGTGGTTGAAGAAGAAAAAAATCCAAAACTTCGTCAATTCACAAGATCTAAAATCCGCATGAATTTATTATATATCTCCTTAATATTATCTACAACTTTTATAGTTACAAATTTTTGATAGGACCTATTCTTACAGCACAAATAATTAAAAATACATACTGGTTGAAGAAAAAATCTGTTGGCAATAATGCCGCCTCTATTTCCGCATTAAGCCACACGAGCTAATATTTAGATACATCATAGTGAACAATAACTCTGGCCTGTATTAATAAATCAAGCAATAAAATATTATAGGTAAATTTCTTACCTGTATATCTCCGCTGCTGGAATTCCTCGTTCAGATGTATGGAGCATTAAATCCGAGTAAGTTTTTCCTTGATGAAATTCATATTTTACTTTCACACTAAATTGGGATTAAAAAAAAATGTTGTGTTAAAACATTTTCAGAACACACGAAAAAATTCACTCGTGGGGCCTTTCTTTCTTTTTTTTTTTTTTTTTTGTTATTCTTGATTATATTGAGATTACATATATATTTAAGGTTTGAGTATCAAATTGAATATTTTAACATACAAATTACACTGCATCCTTCGGCAACGATTTAATTTTTACATTTTACTTGTTTTATATCTTACAGCATAATAATAAAAAGTTAGTAATGTCTTTTTTTAGTCCTTTAGTTCAATCACTTGATCTCTTCCGTAACATCTGGAGGAAACAGTCATTCGTGATTTATTGATGCAATTATTGTTCATTCTGGGATAAGTAGAATTTAGATTTGAAGTTGCAACATATATGATGATTACTTATTGATTTATAGTTAAATTTATTTCGATTAGAACTCGCAAATGTTATTGTTCGTGATGAATAATGTTTCAATTTCCTATTTCCATGATTTATTATTGTATCTGAGGATGGTTATATCTTCATCACCCTTCCTTAACCACCTCGGATGATAATGTAGTAGTTGCATGGATTCTCAATGTTTCACTAATTTAGGTTTTGGCAATGGTTTCGTTGGAGAATCGGCTATCATGTCTTGTGTCGGACACTAACGATGATATAATATACAATCTTCCTTCATTTGTTTTATTGCACGATAACGCAAATCGATATGCTTGGTACGTTTTGAGAACTTTTCGTACTCAACCTTTTTATGCAACTTTGATTATCATCGTAGAGAATTATAGGCATCGTCTGTTATAACCCTAAGTCGGACAAGCATTGAATTAACCAGGCAATTTCCTGGCCTGCACTAGAAGCTGAGACAAATTCAGTTTCTGCCGATGAGAAAGCAATACAATTTTGCTGTTATGTGTACCACTGTATGGGACTATTTCCCAGCATGAATATATTGCCACTGGTCAATTTTCTTGTTTTGGTGTCAACTGCGCAGCCACCGTCGGCGAATCCGATAAGTGTCGGTTAGTGCTCCGTGTTAATCGTGAATTTTAGTACTATGGTACAGTTTAGGTAACTGACAACTCGTTTTACGGCGTTCCAGTCGAGGCACGAGGGGTTTCGTACCTTCTACTCAAGATATTCACAGCGACTGATATATCGGGGCGCGTAGTAGTTGTTATATACAATAATGACCCGACAACTTGTCGAATTTTGTGTTGTTAGGCAATAGGTTTTCTTCATCCTCTAATTTGTAAAAACCAGGATCCATTGGAGTGATTACTGGTTTGGCATTTTCTTTTCTTGCAAGTTTTCTTGCGAGTTCTTCTATTTTTTTTAATCTTTGATTCAATGTGTACCCATGTTTTTTTTTTTCCATTCCTAAATAATGCGCTACTTCAAATCATACTCGTATTCAATATATTGTCTACGTAGACGATTATATAAGTGGAACTCTTGTTTTCTATTCGCGTGTATAGACACGATTCCACGGTGTTTTGCTGGAAGTTCTGTTTTTTTTAGAGATTGTTCGATTCATTTGTGCCAAGTTCTGGCTGCCTGCTTGAGTCCGTAGACTGTCGTTTTAAGTTTGCAGACTTTATTTTCTGAATTTTTCTCGATGTAACATTACGACTGCTTCATATATACTTCATCTCCTAGCTCGCCATAGAGAAGGGCGTTATCAATGTCTATATGTCTACATTTAATTTGTGATATTAGACTGCTGCCAAAAATGTCCTGACTGTTGTTTGTGAGACTACGGGGGCAAAAGTCTCGTTGTAATTTTCGCCGTATTTTTTATTATAGCCTTTGGCTACCAGACGTGCTTTATGCTTTTTAATGTTCTCGTAACTGTCTAATTTCTTTTTCAATGTTCACTTACAACCTATAACCATTTTGTTTGGTGGAGGATCTAACTCCCATGTATTATGTTTTTTCAGCGAATTGATTTCCACTTGTGTGGCTTTAAGCCAACTTTTTTTTCTGTGGGGATATTAATTTCCTGTATGTCATTCCAACTAGTAGGTTCTATCATGTCATTATTTTTTACATAACAGGCGTATCTGTCTGGTGGTACCCCTCTGTTTGATCTTTCAGTTCTTCTGGGTTCATTGGCCGGTCGTTTGGATGCGGTTGGTTCATCGGTTGAGTTATTTATCTCTGTTTCAATGTAATTTTTGTTGTCATGTGAGTTTTCTATCTCTTTATTTTCTTTTAAGTTAATTTTGACATTTCTATGAATTTTACTGTTCTGCCAATTACAGTTTTGTTTTCTTTAGTGTATACGCGATATCCTTTTGAATTGTTGTCGTATCCTACAAAAGTCCCTTCCTAAGCTCTATCGTCTAATTTTCCTCGATGCTGTTTGTTCCCGCATACATAAGCTTTGCACCCGAATGTTTGCAAATAGTGTAAATTCGGTATGCGATTAAACCATAGCTCAAATGGAGTTTTATTCGTTGTTCTTGCTGGTAAGCGATTTTGTAAATGGTTCGTGGTGTTAATTGCTTCTCCTCAAAATCTCTGCGGTAGATCCGCTTCTCTGAGTAGGCTTCTAGTCATGTCTAATAGTAATCTATTTTTCTTTCCGCAATGCCATTTTGGCTCGGACAATATGGCACTGTTAATTGGTGTTGAATGCCTCTTTTTCTTAGATAATCCTCAGTCCCTCTATTTATGTGCACTCCCCTATTATCAGATCTTATTGCTTTCGGATATTTCCCGAACTGATCTCGAACCATAACTATGTACACTAGATTAATTTTAACACAATTATTCTAATTGGTAAACAAATCATATTAGATGTAAATTTCCAACAGGGCGAAAAATGTCCAGACCAGGATTCGAACCCGTTTAGCTGGGTGACCAGGTTAGCTGGGTGAAAAAGTGCGACCAGAATCGTCCGGGATAGCTCAGATGGCAGAGCACTGGCGGCTTTAGCCAGGAGGCCCCGGTTTCGAATCCTGGTCTGGACATTTTTCGCCCAGTTGGAAATTTACATCTAACATAACTATGTAGTTAATTAATTTATCGTGTACCACATCTTTATGTTTTAATAAGTATATTACAGTAAATCTAGAGTTGTCGTCAATGAAAGTTACAAACATTGTTTTATCACCTATTGTGGGTGTTCCTATTGCTGTGCATACGTCCGTGTGCAGTAGATCGAGTAATCTGCCTGTTTTGTTTTTATATGATGTTTTGGGACAAGGAGCATCGCTTGTTTTTGTTTGTATGCATGTTTCACATGTTGTTCCATGATTGCAATTATTTTGTTTTATGCCGTAGACAAAATTGTCTTTAACCATTTCCTTTATGGAATTATAATTTCGGTGCCCCAGGCGTTTGTGCCAAAGTTCTAGGCAATCTTTATTTTTGCATTCGTGCGCACTGTTTGCCGTATTTTTTTTCTGTATTTATAATAATTCAACCTCGTATGGGTTATTTTTCATTTTTGCCTCCAAGTAGATTTTCCCATTTCAGGATAGGGTGCATTTATCTTTATCAAATAATAATTAACACCCACTCTTTGTGGCTTTACTGACTGAAATTAAATTAGATTCTAGCTCAGGTACATATAACACTTTTTTTAACGTAATTTTATTTATGCCTCCATTGGATGTTTTTGTCGTGAATGTAGTTTCTCCGGTACCTTACGAGTTTAGTGTTTTTCCGTTGGCAATGATGACGGTTGTTTTTTCTGTGTTATTTAATTTAGTAAACTCATCTTTATTGTTTGGGATATGTGAGGATGAAGCAGAATCGTTGATCCAGGTTGTCCTAGTTTGTCTGTTAGAAAGGCTGCGTCGCTGCTTTGATCTGATTTTCTTTCCGTTCTATGTTTTATCTTATGATTTGATCTTATCTACTGATTCGCGGTCAGTCTTTCCTATCTGGTTATCCGATTGTTGATAACACAACGATGATGAGTAGTGTTTATTTTTGTATGTTTCTTGTTTTTGTGTATTTGGGTGACTGTATTTGGGAGATGCCAACATTCTCTATATGTGTGATTCCTCATTTTGCAGTACGTGCATTGCTTTACCTTTTTAAAATTGTCATTTGGAAATCTTTTATGCGTTTTAAACACTTTTGTGGAATTTTCACCCTGGTCCGCGTTTTCAACTCTTCTGTTGTACTCATCTGTTAACTTGCTTTTAATAAATTGTGGTGTAAGCTCGTCCTCATCACGCGATTCAAGGGCGATAATTAAAGTATTATACCTTGGGGGTAGTGGACACAGTAATAAAGCTGAAAGATGTGAGTCGCTAATTGTTTCCCCGATTGCGGACAATTTATCGATTAATTCCAAAATGTGCGTTATGTGTTTAATTAAATTACCGTTTTCTGAGAGCTTAGCTCCGTAAAGTTTTCTTAAGAAATATAATTTTCTTGATAAATTGGACTTTAACATGGACGATTTGGGAATCGACAATTGCCAGGTTAATTATGGCCCTAGCCTTCCTGTCTTTCTTCTGCCAATCGGTTGTGATCGGCGTGGGTAGATCATCGGTAATTCAAATAATTCTTATTTAATTAATAACATTTGTTTTGAATTTCCATGTACTATAATTGCTTGTATTAAGTTTTTCTACAAACTGGATCAGGGTTCGTACGCATCAGGGGATACCTGGGATTTTAGGTATTTTAGTACCAGGAATTTCCTAAAATACTGGTCGCTATATCTGAAGATAGATTTTTTTATTAAATCACTTCATTAATATCACTTTACAAAAATTCTGGTAAAACGTCCTTGAAGCGTACGAACCCTGTGGATTTCTCTTGGTGCGGCCACTTTTACTAGTAATTTAAGTTTATATATAAAAGAGGAATTGCTTTTATTTTATCTCATATAAAAATTTATATATGTTTATTTTTCATTCAGTTCTCAGCATTTCATTTATACTATAAAATATACGCATTATTTATTTCATTACAATATTTCAATGCACTAACGTACTAATGTTCAACAATTTTCTTTTTACTGTACACACTTGTTCGGACAGTACTTTTCTCTACTAATATTAAATATAAGACCTTTTCAGTATTCATGATCAATAAATGTTGGCAAAAATGCCAGCTCTGTTTACGCATTAGGCCATGCTCGCTAATATTTAGATATATCATCGTGAACAGTAACTCTGGCCTGTCATAATAAATCGAGCAATAAAATATTATAGGTAAATTTCAAACCTGTATATCTCCGCTGCTGCAATTCCTCGTTCAGATGTATGGCGCATTAAATACGAGTTGGTTTTTCCTTGATGAAATTCATATTTAATTTTCACACTAAATTGTGATAAAAAAAAGGTTGTGTTAAAACATTTTCAGAACACACGAAAAAATTCACTCGTGATACTTTTTTTTTTTTTTGTTATTCTTGATTATATTGAGATTTTATATATATATTTAAGGTTTGAGTATAAAATTGAATATTTTAACATACAAATTACGCTGCAGCCTTCGGCAGCGATTTAATTTTTACATTTTACTTGTTTTATATCTTACAGCATAATAATACAAAGTTAATGATGTCTTTTTTAAGTCCTTTAGTTCAATCATGTGATCTCTTTCACAACATCTGAAGGAAACAGCCATTTATGATACATTGATGCAATTATTATTCATTCTGGGAAAAATAGAATTTAGATATATTTGAAGTTGCAACACATATGATGATTACTTATTGATTTATAGTTAAATTTATTTGGATGAGAATTCGTAAATGTTATTGTTCGTGATGAATAATGTTTCAATTTCCTGTTTGCGTGATTTATTATTGTATCTGAGGATGGTTATATTTTCATCAAAATCATCGTATTAACGGTGTACTCATATCCAAACTGCTTATTTGCTGACTCGTTTTTAAATTCATTTCTGCTCTCAAACACATCCAATTGGTAGGTTTTCTTATTCAGAAACTATATAATGTACCGTAACGGTCGATTTATTGATTGAGGCAGAATATATTTCAAAAAATGATGTCATAGTGGCATTTTGAACCGAATTTCCGGAAGTGATTGACTTGGAAACAAAAAATGTTGTCCTACTGAGAAAATCATTGTTTATAAATCACGTTCTAATTAATTGAACGAAGAATAAAAAACAGGTCATACGATTTGAATATTTCCAACTGAGCGAAAAAATGCCCAGGCCGGGAATCGAACCCAGATCCTTGGCTTACAAGGCCAATGCTTTTCCATTTAAGCTAACTGGGCCGACAACCAGCCAGCATATTTCGCTCAGATAACCTTATTGGTAGGAACATCTGGTCTGTCATGTAGACAACTCAACAGAATAAACCGCAAGTTAAGGACCTCCATATTAACGATGGATACGTAGATGAACTATTATTTTTAACACAGTCAAACTGACTGGTAAAGTTATCATACGAATTGAATATTTCCAACTGAGCGAAAAAATGCCCAGGCCGGGAATCGAACCCAGATCCTTGGCTTACAAGGCCAATGCTTTTCCATTTAAGCTAACTGGGCCGACAACCAGCCAGCATATTTCGCTCAGATAACCTTATTGGTAGGAACATCTGGTCTGTCATGTAGACAACTCAACAGAATAAACCGCAGGTTAAGGACCTCCATATTAACGATGGATACGTAGATGAACTATTATTTTTAACACAGTCAAACTGACTGGTAAAGTTATCATACGAATTGAATATTTCCAACTGAGCGAAAAAATGCCCAGGCCGGGAATCGAACCCAGATCCTTGGCTTACAAGGCCAATGCTTTTCCATTTAAGCTAACTGGGCCGACAACCAGCCAGCATATTTCGCTCAGATAACCTTATTGGTAGGAACATCTGGTCTGTCATGTCAAAAAAAAAAAAAAAAAAAAAAAAAAAAAATAGTTTATCTACGTATCCATCGTTAATATGGAGGTCCTTAACCTGCGGTTTATTCTGTTGAGTTGTCTACATGACAGACCAGATGTTCCTACCAATAAGGTTATCTGAGCGAAATATGCTGGCTGGTTGTCGGCCCAGTTAGCTTAAATGGAAAAGCATTGGCCTTGTAAGCCAAGGATCTGGGTTCGATTCCCGGCCTGGGCATTTTTTCGCTCAGTTGGAAATATTCAATTCGTATGATAACTTTACCAGTCAGTTTGACTGTGTTAAAAATAATAGTTCATCTACGTATCCATCGTTAATATGGAGGTCCTTAACCTGCGGTTTATTCTGTTGAGCTGTCTACATGACAGACCAGATGTTCCTACCAATAAGGTTATCTGAGCGAAATATGCTGGCTGGTTGTCGGCCCAGTTAGCTTAAATGGAAAAGCATTGGCCTTGTAAGCCAAGGATCTGGGTTCGATTCCCGGCCTGGGCATTTTTTCGCTCAGTTGGAAATATTCAATTCGTATGATAACTTTACCAGTCAGTTTGACTGTGTTAAAAATAATAGTTCAAAAAACAGGTCGCTTACAAATCTATCCAAAAATCACGTCAGCAAGTTTCATGTTTTTTTCTTTTAAAAATAAATCTGAAAATGTGTCAGAAAATTTCGAGTTTTTCAGCATGGAAAAGATTTTTTTTTAATACCGCCTTAACATGATTCTGATAAAACCAGTTCTTATATAAAAATTAAATAAAAAAAATCTTCAAAAGCGGCCAGATAAAATTGTTAAAGTGGGTTTGTCTCTAATCATGATTTAGTTTTTGTAGTTGAAATTAGTACCTAACTTCGAAATCTACCTGCGCCTGTAGCCCGAGCCGGCAGGGATTTTTTTCCTTCTATCTGAATCGAGCTATAGTATAGTATATATTTTCTTTTTTCGTTTAATTAAATGATTTTTTTTTTTATTAAGTATCATGGAAGTAAGAGGGTACGATCTTTTTCATTCAATATATTGCATTTGATTTTAAAAAGTCATCTAAGCGTTTTCTTAAAAATTACCGATGCTTTACAGTATGTATATTATCGCAAGGTACGTGTTTATCTTTAACGATAACATGTTCGGCAGTTCCCTATGTTGTGCTGTCGAATGATAATGAAACGGACTATTACCGATCATGAGCTGCGAAATCACTTACGGTGTTTGACTTGGCATTGGCTCATTTTTGCCTGTTCCTGTATGCAGTGTGGATATCTTATCTTATGTTTCTAGGAGAAAGTTTGCACGTGTGAAAATTGGAGGAGGAGTGCTTCATTCTGCTATTTTTCTGCTTGGTCAGTGTCCCAGTTTTTATTTTTTTTCCAAGGATCTACATTTCAGATTACTTTGTACGTTTTCAAGGATATATTTGTGGTATTAGTTTATTTTTTGTTACTGAAGTTCTGTGGATTATGTTAAAAAATTACAATTTCAAAAGTGAGTAGTATCTTTATCTATCGTATCTTACTTATCGTACTCGTCATTTAGTTGTTCTCTTTTTACCCAACTGCCAAGAAGGGTTATGTGTTTCACGCGTATCTGGGTATGTGGGTTTCTTTATACCCTCGAAACATCCCAACGGCTGATGGATTTTTATGAATGAGGTCTCTATCGATTCGTTTTAACCGGCCGATGGTTATAGACATGGTTTTGTTATTATAAATTCAAAATGGCGGCCGTAAAATACAAAATAGCGGTAGAGGTGAGAAAAAAATTTACGCACTCTATTGAGTGGCATATCATTGGATAGGTCTTTCAAAAGAAAGACGATGTTTCATTGACTATTTTACAGCCAGAAGCTCCGTTTAAATGTTACACAACCTGGAAGATGTGTAGGTAGGATCTCTAGCTTTACTGCAACTTTAACCTTCATAGACATCTATAGGCCTCATCAAAAGAGTGTTTATAGTTAGGAACTAACAATTGAATACAACTTAAAAGTCATCAATAAAAGTAAATAAAAAAAACAGGTAAGTAATATAAAACTAGTCGGATGTACCAATCCCAAAACTTTCTTCTATCTCATACATGTTAATACTTCAGAATTCACTATCACACTGCCAAAATTAAATGGCAATCTATGCATTTCATGAAGATTCTAAAGATATGAAATTCCGTGCATTAGTTCTTGAGATATGACTATCGCTGAAATCGTGTACATACAGCAAAATACGGCCTAGCAGCGCCACCTATTGGGTGATTTATACCAAAAACTAATCAGTAACAAGTTATGTCAACGTCTGACTGAATCTGAAGTTTGGAGAAAATCCCTGCATTAGTTTTTGAGATAGAGCTATTGCGAAAATCGGGAAAATTCCTGCATAGCAGCGCCACCTATTGGGTGATTAACACCAAAATCTAATTAACAACAACTTGTGTCAACATACAACTAAATCTGAAGTTAGATGAAAATTCGTCCATTAGTTCTATAGATATTGAGGCAATCGTGAAAAAGGCAGCACAGAAGCGCCACCTGTTGGGCGATTTACACCAACACATAATCAGTAGCAAGTCATATCAAGGACTAACTGAATCTGAAGTTTGATGAAAATCCGTGCGTTAGTTCTTAAGATAGAGCTATTGTGAAAATCGTGAAAAATGCAGCATAGCAGCGCCACCTGTTGAGCGATTTACACCAAAAACTAATCAGAATCAATTTGTATTAGGGACAAACTGAATATAATTTTTTATTAAATTCCGTGGATTAGTTCTTGAGATAGAGCGCATACAAAATTTGTGTCACATACATACAGACAGACAGACAGACAGACTCACAGACTCACAGACAGACATTTTGTAAAAACCTGTTTTTTGGAATCTCTGACCCCTAAAACGTGTAAATCCGTCGAAAACCGGATTTCGAAAATTTTCATGAATCCAATACTTTCTTCTTGTAAAGATAGAAGAAAGTAAAAATAGTTTCACATTGATGAGAAATAATTAAATAGTTTGCTTTACGCAGTCGGTTTTTTTTTTAAATTTAATTCATGTTTATTTTATATATAATGATTAACGTGTCCGACAACCTTCAAAGAAATTAAAAAAAGTTACTTATAGCGTGAATTACAGTAAAGAAAAGGACTATAGCTTTGAGAAACGACTATGTTTATTTATTTTTGGTTATTTTTTTTCTTTTTTGGTTCAAAACATATATAAACTAGTCAGATGTACCAATCCCAAAACTTTCTTCTATCTCATACATGTAATACTTCAAAATTCGCTATCACACTGCCAAAATTAAATGGCAATCTATGCCTCTCATGAGGATTCTAAAGATATGAAATTCCGTGCATTAGTTCTTGAGATATGACTATCGCTGAAATCGTCTAAATCTTGCAAAATGCTGCCTAGAAGCGCCACCTATTGGGTGATTTATACCAAATCCTAATCAGCAACAATTTATGCCAACGTCTGACTGAATCTGAAGTTTGGAGAAAATCCGTGCATTAGTTTTTGAGATAGAGCTATTGCGAAAATCGTGAAAATTTTTGCTTCCAGTACTTTCTTCTTGTAAAGATAGAAGAAAGTAAAAATAGCACTATATTGGTACTTATACAAAATATCAAAATTTAAAATTTAAATCAAGATATTATTTCTGGGATTTTTATTATGATGACTAAAATTTTTTTCAGAAAATGAATTTTTCTAGTAACTATAATCATGCGATTTAAAATTTTATAGATTTAAACACACAGAAAAAAGCTTCAAATTTTGCAATCCATAACTTGTATCAGCAAGCAACTGGGAAATAATGTAAATATAATCATAGAAAAGTTTCATACCTCAAATCAACTACTTTAGAATAGTTCAAGAAGTCTCATTAACATTACACTGTACAACTTTTGATTTAAAGCAAATTGTTAAAAATCTTATTTTGAGAAAAGATAAAAGTATAATTCAACTTCATTTTTTACTTTCTTCTATCTTTACAAGAAGAAAGTATTGGATTCGTGAAAATTTTCGACTTCCGGTTTTCGACGGGTTTATACGTTTCAGAATGTCCTGAACACGATTTGATGGTTTTTAGAAAATGTCTGTCTGTAAGTCTGTCTGTCACTCTGTCATTCTGTCACTCTGGAAGTCTGGATGTGACAAAAATTTTGTGGGTGCTCTGTCTCAAGAACTAATGCACGGAATTTCACAAAACTTTAGATTTAGTTAGACCTTGATATAAACTGGTTCTGATTAGTTTTTAGTGAAAATTGTCCAACAGGCGGCGCTGCTATGTGCCATTTTTCACGATTTCTGCAACAGCTATATCTCAGGAACTACAGCACGGATTTTCATAAAACTTCAGATTCAGTTAGTCCATGATATAGTTAGGTGCTGGCAACAATTTGGTGAAAATCGTCCGCAGGCGGCGCTGCTATGCTGCATTATTCATGATTATCGCAATAGCTATAACTCAAGAAAAAATGCACGAATTTTCATCAAACTTCAGATTCAATTAGTCCCTGATATAAATTAGTGCTGTTTAATTTTTGGTGTAAATCGCCCAACAGGTGGCGCTGCTGTGCTACATTTTTCACGATTTCCGCAATAGCTATATCTCAAGAACTAATGCATGAATTTTCATCAAGCTTCAGATTCAGTTACTTCCTAGTATAAATTGGTCCTAATTAATTTTTGGTGTAAATCGCTCAATAGGTGGAGGTGCTATGCAGAATTTTTACAATTTCCGCAATAGCTCTATCTCAAAAATTAATGCATGGATTTTCATCAAACTTCAGATTCAATTAAAAGTTGTCAAAGTAGTTGGTAATTAGATTTTGTTGTAAATCATCTAACAGGTGGAACAATTACAAATCATTGAACAATTACAAATCATTTTTAATACATTGAATACTTTTTTATACTTATTACATTAAAAAATTACAAGCAAAATTAACGTAAATCAAAACTTTGAAAAGGTGTCATTGACACTGGTATAAATAAGTGTTAAATTACTAATACTCAAATGGCTGTGACTCAAATTTAAAATAACATACAAAAAAATTCGAGCTGATCTCAAAACTCAAACTTTAATATAAAATTCAAAGTAGAAAATCTATTTTTTGACTGAAAATTGTTTTTAAAAGTAATCAGATACCTAAGAATCTGTTTCTTCCCAAGTATACAACTCTGTCTCATAACACCCAATTTTTAATATATTATTTATATTTGTCCCGATATTAAAACCACTGCAGTTTTCATTTTGGTGTTAGGTATACTAAATTTAAACTGAAGATATTACTGAATTTGTATGTTTCCATTTCTTTCCCACAAAAAACTAGAAAACTTAAAACAAAAGAAAGTAAAATGAATCAATTATAGTATATTTTCTAAACTAATTTACTTTACTGAGATTCGATTTTAGGTGGAGGTCAAAGTTGAACAAATTTTCCCAAGTAAATTATAAGAGTCTAGGCGAGGATTTAAACCTGGAACCTTAGCTAAATATGCTTATGTCTCTGACCTGAGCTATCCAGACGATATCCAGCCTGACACATTTCACTGTCAGGTTGGCATCATCAGATCTGTAAATCTTCAATGTTACTGATGAAAAACAAGGTACTAAAAATTGTTAAAAGTACTGGAAGTACAAAATTTTTGGAATGACTATGTACATTAGTAATAGTATAATACCATATTAGTAATTTCTTAATGATTCAGATTTTCTGCTTTTACTTGCACCGCTTCTGTAGAATTCATCAGTCGGCGACCAATAATAATAATAAGCTCGACGTAACGGTGGTTATTCGGTAGAGGGCTACCAAACGCTGTATACAATGAAACCTCCCTGTGCGACCACCTCTCTAAACGACCATTTTTTCATGGAACGAAATTTATTCCCATTGGCTCAATATTAATTTTACCTCCATTCAGAGACCATCCCAGTTGAACTACTTCCATGAGCGACCTCATGAAGAAAAGGAAACAAATTCCGTTTTTTCCTGGTCGCTTGAAGAAAGTTTTATTACAAAAGTAATTCCGGAGAGCGCATTATTCATGAAACTTCTAAACTAAGTTTAGAATTTTTTTTATTCCTGTAACTGTTAAGTGTTTAAACCCCTTTGTGCTTTTTAGGCAATGAATTTAACTCCTATGACAAATTAAGAATGACGGTCAATAAACTCTTCTGTCAGGAAACTCTAAAAGAAATAGATAAATTAATGAAATCGTCATTATTTGTTCGTATTTATTTGTTTATTTGCTTGGAAATAAAAGTTATAAAAGATAAAACCGCAAAATCAAAGCAAACGTCAATGTATTCATTTTTTAAACGCTGTTGTAATTAACTTATGTAATTACACTTATTGATACTTAAATTTTCATATTTTTCGTAATGTGAAAAATAAATTTTAGTAACATGAATTGTTACCTTTTTTCAACAATTGAAATCTATATTTAAACATGACCTCCATTAAGAGACTACCTCTCGGAGCGATTAATTTTTATTGGAACAGAACGCGGTCGCTTTAGGGAGGTTTTACTGTACTTTGATTTTTTTATATAGGAAATCCGTATAAAATAAACTAAACTAAACTTGTGGTTATACGATCCATGAAGAATCAGGCCTAAAGTCCCAACCCTGTTTAATTGACCTTGGGTTCCGAAGTGCTATACAGCATATG
Source organism: Maratus speciosus (assembly GCA_963932465.1). Classification (NCBI taxonomy): domain Eukaryota; kingdom Metazoa; phylum Arthropoda; class Arachnida; order Araneae; family Salticidae; genus Maratus; species Maratus speciosus. The sequence continues at coordinate 387,689,807 of OZ010795.1, read as the reverse complement.
TACCGGTCAGGGGTCAGCCTAGCGCGAAACCATTGGTGTTTAGTTGCAAGCAAGCTTAGTACTCATTTTATCGACCCCGAAAGGAGGAAAGGTTGAGTAAACCTTGCCCAACCGGGAGTTGAATTCCGGACCTGTGGAGTGGCAGACAGGCGTGCTGACCACTACGCTATTGGACTTCATAGGAAATCCGTATACCCTCTGTTTTTCAAAAAAGAAAAAAAAAACTATAGCGTATACTCTCTAGCAGATACTCTTTGTCTTTCGCGTAGATCCGCTGCCTAAAGGGTATAATCACAGGTTTTTTAAACGTCTACACCGCTGTTACATGTGCAGGGGTGTAACGACAGATATTTATTGGGTGGGGGGGGGGGGGGGCAGATTAAAAAAATTTCCAACTTGAAACAAATTAATTTCCAACTCGAATGATATGTGCAATGTATGTATGATAATATGATTTCAACTTATTTTGGTGCTATTTGATATCAAAATGAAAGGGAAAGAGCCATCGTGATTTTCTTTTCCAGTATTAGAATAGAATTCTATTTTAAAAGAAAATTTGTGATATTTGCATAATGTCTGGCATTGATGGCAACGACTAAGAACCTTGTATAACCGCTCTGGCAAAGATCTGTTGTTATAGCGCCAATTGGAAGATATATGAATAATTTGTTGTCTGATTTTCATTTGTGACAGTAGGATATTTTTTTATTTGGAACGTTTTATTTTATTTATTGAGATCTAACGTGAAATGACCCTTTTCTTTTTATATTTAGTCAACTAGCATTAATATAACGTTTGTGAATTATTTGTCTTCTATTATGAACGAATCATAATCGCTTTTCATATGAAAATAATGCCAGTGATTTTGAAATTGTTGAGTAAGGAACAAAGTTTTGGAGGAAATGAACGATATGGATTAACTATTGATGGACAGGAGTAGAGAAACTAAGGTCTGGTGGATGTATGATATTTTTATAGAACAGAGAAACACAATGACAGATTTAGTCTGGCCGCTTTGTTTTTGTATTTATTTTCATTATTTAACTTGTTTACTGTTAGAAAACAAGTCTCCAAAAAAATTCATATACATTTTACTTTTTTTTTTTTAAAGAAATTTCAAAAATCTAGAATTTTCCAACTCTAAGCTCAAATTTCCGAAGTCCACAAATATTGGAGGGGGAGATCCCCCCCCCCCCCCCCATAACCTCCCATGGCGACGCATCTGTACATGTGGCAGCTCAAGTAGTCCGGGGATATTATTTATTTATGAGAAAGTTGTTTTCGGTGCATTTTACAGATGCTACTACGTTTCAAACATAATGAGATTCATATGTATCACAAAGTTGGACTACAACCATTCTTTATCAGGACTCAGCAGTATAGAATAAGTAGCATATATAATTCGTTTACAGGCATGCACAAAAAAGTCCGTCTCATTATGATCTATGTGGAAAATAGATTGCAGTGCATTTTAATGACGTTATGATACTTCAAACATAGTGAAATTAAAAAGAATCACTGAGTTGCATTACATCATGTTTTCTATGGGCTGTGGAGTGCGAAACTTTATCGTTTATTTACAGAAACGGACAAAAAAATTCGGTTATAGGACCGATTATGAACGCTAATTGATGCACAGAAAAAAATAAGACCTAAAACTGGTAGAAAAATACCCGAATTGGGTAGAAAGATTTTAGGTATGAGGTTATCCAATTTGGGTAGGCACATGAACCGAAATTGGGTAACTTCATACATAAGAATCATTCTACCCAATTCGGGTATTTTCCTGCCCGTCTTAGGTCTTATTTTTTTCTGCGTGCAATAGCGTCTTCCATTGTGGTATGCATTTTAAAACTTATTTAACGTTAAATGTATTACGTAGTGTGTACATATTCTATATATTAGTGATGCATACTTAGTGATGTATACTTAGTGATGCATATCAATTTCATTATGCTTTAAATATTGTAATATCTGTAAAATGCACCGTAAGCAATTTTTTTCATAAATAAATATTATACAGTGAGTAAAACAAGGCTAGATGGCCGAATTCGCACACATTGCCGCATATAGATAGTAATTGTTGAAAATGGATTTTTGCTGAGCTATTTCTTTTTTAAATTGTTTATTTAGATATCTTATTTCATTGTATGAAAAACTAAATTTCGTAAAAATATTCTGGTACTGTTGGAAAGTGTTTTATAATCTATGCCTCATGCACGAGTTTTACTTTCTTGTACCTTTACAAGAAGAAAGTATAGGATTCGTGAAAATTTTCGAATTCCGGTTTTCGACGGATTTACACGTTGTAGGTGTCAGTGATCCCGAAAAACATGTTTTTACAAAATGTCTGTATGTGAGTCTGTCTGTCTGTATGTGACACACATTTTGTGGGCTCTCTATCTCAAGGACTAATGAACGGAATTTAATAAAATCTTAAATTCAGTTAGTCCCTGATATAAATTGGTACTAATTACTTTTTGGTGTAAATTGCCCAACAGGTGGCGCTGCTATGCTGCATTTTTCACGATTTCAGCAATAGCTATATCTCAAAAACTAATGCTTTAACTTAAGTTTCATCAAACTTAAGACTCAGTTAGTTCTTATAATTTGACGCTGATTACTTTTTGGTGTAAATCGCGCTACAGGGGGCGCTGGTATACTGCATTATTCATGATTATCCCAATAACTCTATCTCAAGAACTAAAGCACGGATTTTTAGAAAACTTCAGATTCAGTTAGTCCTCGATATAATTTGGTGCTGATAACTTTTTGTTGTAAATCGCTCAATAGGTGTCTCTGCTATGCTGCATTATTCATGATTATTGCAATAGTTGTATCTCAAGAACTAATGAATGAATTTTCATCAAACTTTAGATTCAGTTAGTCCCTGATATAAATTGGTCCTGATTAGACTTTTGATGTAAATCGCCCAACAGGTAGCGCTGCTATGCAGAATTTTAGTATTGACATGTATGAGATAGAAGAAAGTTTTGGGATTGCCACATCCGACTAGTTCGGTCTTATTTGAACTTATTTTAAAAAGCAATTCACCATAACAAAGTATTTTTCTAAATATTAATTGCGGTAAAAAAAAAAAAAAAAAAAAAAAAAAAAAAAAACGCATAGGGAATAATAATAAATTACCAACTGATTGAGACGTCTGAAAGTATTAGGCAAAATTTGCTTGCATACATTATTATTTTTAGAAATAAGTAATATTGAAATTGAACCATTGTAGTAAGATAAAGAAACACAATGAGGTAGTATGTTTTAAAAATTTTATTCTAGAAACAAAGAAAAAAAACCCATAATTTTTTTAAAAGCTACAACAGAAAACATGAAACATCATAAAAAGCTACCATAAAATCATACCACGATACTACGACAAAAGTCACGTGATATTATTGCAACAGAGTCAGATGACTAGAGATGTGACGGGTCCAGTTCTAATCCAGCTTGGTTTCGAAACGGACTCGGATAAAATCTGACTTCAGTTGGCAATATCATACGATAACAACAGTCGCGTGATAATATTGCGACTGAGTCGCGTTTTATATTCAGATATCTTCAATAGAGATGTGACAGGCCAAGTTCTAATGCAGCTCGGATCCAAAACGGACTCGGGCAAAATCATATCGTGATACTATGACAAAATTCGCTTGATAATATTGCAACTGAGTCACGTTTTATATTCAGATATCTACACTAGAGATGTGACTGGTCCAGTTCTAATTCCTCACGGCTCTGAAACGGACTTGCATTCGATTTTTATACTAGTTTTCGGGTTCGGGCTCAAAGCGAAAATTTTAATTATTCAAAAATTGAAAAAGAAAAAAATATGCTATTTCAAGAGCAAGAATGTATTCCAAGTTTCTCAAATTATGTTACAATTCTTTAAAAACCAGTTTCAAAAAGATCTAAATTATTATTGATTGGAGAGAAGCAGAAATATTTCAAAAGATACTAAAGATGTCACTGGTCCAATTCTAATTCCTCTCGGGTCCAAAACGTACTCGGGCTCGATTTTTATACCAGGGTTCGGGCTCAAAGTGATAATTTTATTTATTCAAAAATTGAAAAAAAAAATTGCTATTTCAGGAGCAAGAATGTATTCCAAGTTTCTCAAATTATGTTACAATTCTTTAAAAATCAGTTTCAAAAATACCTAAATTATTATTGATTGGAGAGAAGGAGAAATATTTCAAAAGATACTAAAGATGTCACTGGTCCAATTCTAATTCCTCTCTGGTCCGAAACGTGCTCGGGCTCGATTTTTATACCTGGGTTCGGGCTCAAAGCAAAAATTTTAATTATTCAAAAAATGAAAAATAAAATAAAATGCTTTTTCAGGAGCAAGAATGTATTCCAAGTTTCTCAAATTGTATTGCAATCCTTTAAAAATCAGTTTCAAAAAGATCTAAATTATTATTGATTGGAGAGAAGGAGAAATATTTCAAAAGATACTAAAGATGCCACTGGTCCAATTCTAATTCCTCTCGGGTCCAAAACGTACTGGGGCTCGATTTTTATACCTGGGTTTGGGCTCAAAGTGAAAATTTTAATTATTCAAAAATTGAAAAAAAAAAGGCTATTTCGGGAGCAAGAATGTATTCCAAGTTTCTCAAATTGTGTTACAGTTCCTTTAAAAATCAGTTTCAAAAAGATCTAAATTATTATTGATTGGAAAGAAGGATAAATATTTCAACAGTACTAAAGATGTCACTGGTCCAGTTCTAATTCATTTCGGGTCCGAAACGTACTCGGGCTCGATTTTTATACCAGGGTTCGGGCTCAAAGTGAAAATTTTATTTATTCAAAAATTGAAAAAAAAAAAACTTTGCTATTTCAGGAGCAAGAATGTATTCCAAGTTTCACAAATTGTTGTTACAATCCTTTAAAAATCAGTTTGAAAAAGATCTAAATTACTATTGATCGGAGAGAAGGAGAAATATTTCAATAGATACTAAAGCATTTGCAAGGTCAAGTGTTAGTAGCATGAAGAAACCATACTTGTCTATCCTAATTTTCTGTTTGAAAACTTTTTCCAGAACTACTGGAAAACAGAAATCATGTTTTTTTTTTTCCATAGTTGTATAATAATGATCTAAAGGAATGAGAATTGTAAATGTTGCAGATTTCTGCCATTGGTTGGGTATGAATAACAATTCTGATATTTTAAACAGATTTTCAGCGACATGAAAATCGCGAAACGTACTTTGGGAGAATATTTAGGGTTAATACTTATTTTTATATAAGAGATTTTTTAATGAGACAATTAATCTTGAAACGATTTTTAAATGATAATAATTTCCTGCTTTTTTTTTTCTTTTTTTTTTTGGTATCGGGCTCCCCCCTCCCCCCCCCCCCCAAAAAAAAAGCCTCGGTGGATCCCTAATCTCCACCCGCCTTTCAAATTCTAATTTAAAGTTTGCTTTCAAAATTCTGCTCAAAAATTAGCCATAGTACAAGTTCTTGTAAGAATTAGTATATATTTTTCTTGGAAATAAATAATTATCAACAAAGTTAATAAAGATTGGGAATAGTTAGTATGTTGCGGCCATTATTCGGCTACTTCTATATTTTTCTAATGCATTTGTTTAAATATCGCTATTACACACCAAAAATCACTAGGTATAGTGAATTTCTTTCAAGTTAAAGGCGTTAGAGTGATCAGAGAATAAAAAAATTACAGTTCAGCAGCGCCCTCCCTGTTAGGTATACAAGAATTAAATTGAAAAACCTATATAATTTTAATTAATTATTTTAAATGTAAATTTCTATTCATTTCTACCCAATGGAAAATGAAATATGACTGTAATGTGCATCGCAAAAGCGCGCAGGGTTCCCCGCCCCTTCCACCGTTGAGTGCATGAAGCCAAAATTGAATGCAAATAATTTTTAATTGTTAAGGCGCTACTATATGTGTTAAGGTGCTACTAGTAAAGACAAAAGAGAAGTCAAAATTTATAACTATTAATTACATTTTTATTTAACCAGAATCACATTATAACATAAAAATTCCATCAGTACATCAAACTAAAGAGAGATGGAGAACTCAGGGGGTAGTGAAGTCTAGCGAAAACACCCGTTCACTAATGTTAATTTAGGTAATAAATCGCATATGACTTTTTTGCGTAAAATTAACTTTAAATTAATAGTTGAAAAAAGTGTGACATCATAACAGGGGGGAGTTTATCACTTGAATGTGATACAGTGGGAAGGATGTATTGAAAAAATTAGTTAATGAATGATCTCTTAAGAGCCACGCTGAGACACTCGAATGAAAATGTGAATCCTACGGGAGCGTTGTTTGCAGATTTCTTGCTCGCAGTTTAATATTTTTAAATAATTATTTTTTCATAAGATACCTGAAATCAATATGTTTTATGGTGCGTTTGTACTTTTACAAATTTAGTTGCAGTTTTTTTTACATGAGAATAGTTTCATTTTTTGAACCGGCTCTAACTGGTTCCAAAAGTGAAAGTATCCGCATATAAAAATAACTGTAACTAAAATCGATGAAGTACAATCGTACAATTAAAGTTATTAAACTCAGCTACCCTATGAAAAAAAAAAAAAAAAAAAATTAAAATGCAAGCGAGAAATCTGTAAACAGCGCTCCCGTGGATTTAACATTAGCTTGAGCGTTTCTTCCCGTGACTAGCGACTCTTAAATAAAATTTATTTCTAAAATTGAAAACTATTTTTTTTGTTGTTTTGCCGGCAGTAGTTAATTTTTCAGAGTTCCGTATAATTTCGCCTTGTGATGATAATTTTATCTTAACTCTGTAACAAGTTATTCTGAGAAAACTGTCTTTAATTTCATAATAATTTCACTTTAATATTTTTTTCCTAGATAAAATATACCATAAAAAGAAATGTATCAAGGGCTCTTCAAAACTAAAAACAGTGTCAAAGATAAATTCGTGATTGCGATACGCAACATGAGTCTTTTAATAGAGCCATTAAAAGTCGTGACTCATTATTTCCGCTATCCTCTGTTGGTGAGATATGTAAGGCAATAAAGCAGTATTATTCTGCAGTCACGCTGCGAGACCTGTCGGTTCTTTAATATTCCATAGAAGAGTAATACATTACTATTTTATGTTTCATTCTTAAAATTCACGTTAATTTAAATTTAAATTTTCCGCATGATGATGACAGAAATTGTTTTTAGTGTTTTCGGGGACACTCTACCCAAGGTGCAGTCCCTTACATTGGAAATGAGCACTTTCGCGAAAATTACTAATTTTTTTCATTATTAATATTATTTCATTTCAAAGTAAAACTTTTTACGATTCTAAAACTGCTTTTTTTCCCCTTACCATCATTAGAACAGAAGTTATAGTCAATTTATAGTAAAAATATGCTAATTTAAGATTTAACTCTTTATGTACTTCAAAAATATATATTCTAAAAACACACTCAAAATATATATTAAACATTTAATTGCTAAAAAGGACGTCAAACGTTAATAAAATACATTAAAAGATCTTAATAATTTGACATGTTTCGATTGAATTTACTCAATCATCATCAGAAAAACAAATAAACACAAAGATGGAAAATGACAATAAACTATTACAAATGAAATTTAAAAATAAATAAATAAAAATCACGCGCGTAATATTTTAACATGTTTCACGTTGCCCTATTTTATTTTCAAATTATCTAACAATTCAATCCAAATATTTGGGATTTGAAATGACAAGGAATCATTGCAGACCATTGAGTTTCTGACGTAAATTTCAATAGATTCTCTAATAAAAAGTTGCAAATAAAAATCTGACCTATAAATTATTCTACTTTCATTAAACAAAATATTTATGTTTTCTATTTTATTTAGCCTAGATAATGCGGTTTTACCTCTATTAAATTTTATGTCTGCAATGTGCTCTTTACATCTCACTTGGAATTTTCTCTGAGTCATGCCAATATAATAATTTCTATAACCACCTTCTTTAAGAAAAGGAATGATATAAACACCGGAAAGGTCAAATTTATCAATAGGGTCAATTCTAATTAAAATTGATTTTAATTTAGGAGGGGGTCTAGCAATTAAATTTACATCAAACTTTTTAAGTTGAGTTTTAGCGGATTCAAAGAAATTTGGATAATAATTTATAACCACCCTTTTCATGTTATTTTCTCTGTCGGTTTTATTCTCAAAAACTGCATCGCTCCTTTTGTTAATAAACTTTTTAATTAATTTATTAACTATTTTAACATGATATCCGTTGTTAATAGCTATTGTTTTAATTTTATCTTATTCATCATTTAAATATTCAGGGGAACAAATTCTAAAAGCTCTGTTAATAAGGAATCTGAAGGTAGATAATTTATAAGAATATGGAGTGTAAGCATCAAAAGGTATAACATTTAAGTTAGCTATTGGCTTACGATATATTGAACGAATTAGTTTATTATTTTCTCTTTTTAATTCAACATCTAAAAAAGGTAATTTCTTAACGGTTTCAAGTTCAAAAGTAAATTTAATCTTATTATCTAAATCATTTAATTGTTGAATAAAAACTAACAATTTATCAACTTCTCCCTGCCAAACAATAAAAATATCATCTACATAACGTAGCCATACTAAAGGTAATACTTGAAAAGTACTGAAAATTTTTGATTCAAGGGGGCGTAATTTGAATTCAGCTAGGAGGCCTGAAATTATTTAATATAATAAATAATATTAAATATATAATTTATAATAATATATAATTTAATATCTTAACTTATAATTTAATAACTTATAATTTAATATCTTTATGTACTGACAGTATTTATAAGTACCATTAAAATAACTTGTTATAAAATTCATTTCATACATTTATTAGCAGTAATACAGTTTAGAATGAAGTTATAGGTGCATTACGTTATCTTGTTCCAAAAGCATTATTTGTTACACAAAACAAAAATATTTTTAAAAGAATGATTTATTTTGCCTTTGCATCTTTTCAGCTTTCTTGGCTTTGGGGTGAAGTAGGGGGATTTTTCAATTCGGAAATATTTCCATGTTTCTATTGTAAGAATATTATATTCCTAATTCTACAAAATATTAAGAAAAATATTTAAAATAAAATATTTGAATGGGGTTATAAATATTGCACAAAATCCCTATAAATTCAAATTTAATGAATCCTTCTAAATCCTTCAATCCTCCTAAAATCCTTCTGTAATTTAATAAATGATCATGTAAATCTTCTAATGTAGTTTCAAAAATTCACGAAATATGCTTCAGAAGATAAAATTTTCATGAATTCATAATTCAGTACTTAAAGGGTTAAATGCACTTTTCTCAAAATTGATTTTCACACAAAATTAACTCGCTACATAATGATAACTAAAAATACTTTTTATCATTCTTCAATAAAATTTTGCAAGCTTTCTCTATATATGGTTGTCTAGAGCATCTGCTAAAAGAATTTTAATTGTATGAACATTTTCAAAATTATGGCCTGTCATTTGAACAAAAACATGGTAAAACCGTTGAAAATATTATAATTGACTCTTCGATCATCTCTAAAATTTTTATTTACTAAGATATCATTTACTTTGTATAGTAGGTGCACATAGGTAAAAGCTTATAGTTTAGTAGTAACTTTAGTAGTAATTTTTTTTATAATAAGTTTATTTGTTTTTCATGTAGCATTTTTCAAGTTTCTGAAACTTTTTTTCAAATTTCTATACATATTAGACAATTTTGTAAATTCATAGGCATATATACATAATTTTAAAGGTAAATTATTAATTTTTATTAAAACTAAATCAAAAAATGTAAATGCAATGTTTAACAAAAAAAAAAAAAAAAAAAAAAAAAAAAGTGCTTTGAAAGTAGGTGGATATCTTAAACGATTTTTTTTTAATTTAAGTATTTTATCTCTTTTTCACTGATTTTTAAATCGTTTTTTGAAGGAAACTAATTTAATCAAGAAAAAAATCCCATTCTTGTGGTAAAAAAAAAAAAAAAAATTAAAACTACTCTTTTACAATTTTAACCTTTTTAAAGCATTTTTTTCATACTTTTCTGACAAGTAAACTAGACTACTATGAGGATCAGATTTCCAAAAAGTTAAGTACTTTAAGGAAAGAAAAAGAACTAAAAATCATGCATCTAGCATAGATTATGAAACACTTTCTAACACATTCAGAATACTGTAACAAAACTTTACAGATGAAAGATGTCTAACTAAACAATTTAGAAAATACATAATGCATTTGAAAACCAAATTCCTGCAATTACCATATGTAGTGAGAAACGGATCCTACTTTTTTTTTTTTTTGTGCAGTCCTGTATATGATCTATAGATTTTTATGTATACTATATAGTATTGTAAAAGTTTAGTTCAATTAAATGCATAGCACAGTTGAAAATTGCCATTTAGAAATTTCTGTCAATAAACGGAAATGTACTCGTGATGTTTTGTGTAGCTCTGTATATGATCTATAGAATCTATATACACCAAGTAATATGACAAAAATAGATAAATTTTAAAATGCGTACCACAACTGAAAACGCACATCCAGTTATTATTCTTCATTGACAGTACTGTCGCCAAATACATTTGTGTGTCTCCGTAAATGAACGATAAATTATATGCTCATCAAATTCTACAGTATAAGCACCTCGTATAGCCCAGTGGTTAGGGGGTTGAATTCGGAATTAATTAGGGGAAAGATGGAAATTGTTTTAATCCCTCCAGTTTAGGTCTAGAATGAATATGCTATGTTTTTCCCCTCGTACTAGGTGAGCGTTAGGAAATATGTATAGATTTATAGTAAAAAAAAAAACACTTTTTTTTTACATACCATAACAGTATCTCAAAACAGCTAACTCTCTCAAAAACATTGTCAGTGCAAATGTTGTAAAGCTTAAAATTCTGAATAAAATGAGTACCTACACTTAGTACTTTTGTTGAATATTAAGGTTACAATTCTACTTTAAAGTTTTAGACCCGTGGTCAGGGGTTGAACTCAGAATTAATTAGAAGAAAACTAGAAATTATTTTAATCCCTTCAGTTTAGGTCTAAAATGAACGTACTATGTTTTCTTCCTCGTACTTGGGTGAATGTTAGGAAATATGTATATATTTATTTTCAAAAAACACGTTTTTTTTAAATACCTTAACAATATCTCAAAACAGCTAACTCTATAAAAAACATTGTCAATACAAATGTTGTAGAGCTTAAAATTCTGAATAAAATGAGTACCATCATTAATGTTTTTGTTCAACATTAAGGTCGCAATTCTATTTCAAAATTTTGCCTTAATCGCTAATCAAGAGCTTGAAGCCAGGTGAGACCAAGTTAACATAACAATATCTCAAAACAGCTAACTCTATCAAAAACATTGTCAATACAAAAGTTGTAGAGTCTAAACTTTTGAGTAAAATGAGTACCTACACTTAATATTTTTGTTCAATATTAAGGCCGCAATTTTGAGATATTGTTAAGTTAAGTTGGTTTCTCCTGGCTTCAAGCTCTTGATTTGAAAAATTTTGAAATAGAATTGCGACCTTAACGTTGAAAAAAAAATATTAATGATGGTACTCATTTTATTCAGAATTTTAAGCTCTACAACATTTGTATTGACAGTGTTTTTTATAGAGTTAGCTGTTTTGAGATATTATTAAGGTAATTAAAAAAAAACGTGTTTTTCGAAAATAAATATGTACATATTTTCTAACATTCACTCAAGTACGAGAAAGAAAACATACTACGTTCATTTTAGACCTAAACTGAAGGGATTAAAACAATTTCCAGTTTTCTCCTAATTAATTCTGAATTCAACCCCCTGACCACGGGTCTAAAACTTTAAAGTAGAATTGTGACCTTAATGTTCAACAAAAATATTAATTGTAGGTACTCATTTTACTCAAAATTTTAAGCTCTACAACATTTCTATTGACAATGTTTTTGTTAGCTGTTAGTTAGTTGCTTAGTGTTAGCTGTTTTGAGATATTGTTATGGTATCTACAAAAACGTGTTTTTTGACTATAAATCTGTACATATTCTCTAACGCTCACCTACTACGAGGGGGAAAACTTAGCAAATTCATTCTAGACCTAAACTAAAGGGATTAAAACAATTTCCAGCTTTTCCCTAATTAATTCCGAATTCGGCCTTTTTCCCCTCCCCTAATACTGGGCTAGTAATACATCTCAGTGATATAAATAAATTTCAATGTGTATAAAGTAGTGTAAGATCATTAAAAAAATAAATACACCGAAAACGATTTTTCCCCATAGGCCGTAATGCAACGGAATTCTTTCGAGTGTCCCTGTAAATGAACCATAAGTCCTACACACTTTATTTACAATACAAAACATGCCACTGTAAAATCCAGTAACGTATATTAATTTCATTATAGTCTGACATTATTTATGCGAGTTAGAGCTCGGACAGACAGACAGCAAACCGAATTCATAAACACTTTTTAACTATGTTGGCAAGTGTTAAAAATGTCTAGTGTTGCCAGGTCCAATATCCCAAAAAGCGGGACAGCGGCTTATGAACAGGGACATAAAAATACAGCAACCCCTATGAAAATGGAATTTGTCTGTAACGGAATTTTGTAAAGGAATCTACCTATAAAAGAATTCTGTACTTCAAAGTAAAAAAAAAAAAAAAAATCATTGTAATTAGGAGTACTATATAATTATTGCCGCTAAGACGAAAGTGTGTAAACTGACATTTTTCCCCGCCCTCTTTCTATTCCGTCCTAGCAAGTTTTATTATGCTAAATAAACACAACAGTCTTAGATAGTAGAACCTGTGAAAGCGGAATCGTTAGGGACAGAAGAAAAATTCCAATTTAGCGGATATAATTGAAGACGCGTGTTTCAAATATCATCATTTGTGAAGTATTCCTATCGTAGGGACAACGAGATTTTAAAATTTCATTGTCATAATTACTTTTAAGGATGTATTCGAAAAAATATTTTCCCACCCTCAACAGCTTGAAATTTTCTGAGACATTTTAGACTCGTTTTTAAGAAAAAACAGGAAACTAGCTGAGGTGATTTTTGAAGAGATGTATAAGAGGCCGTGTGATTTCATTTTTCGCTCAATTCACTAGAATTTGATTTTTAAACAATTATTTTCTCAGTATGACCATTTTTTTCATCCCCAGATCTCCCGCTTCGGAAAATTCGGTTTAAAACGCCCACTTTGGCAGCATTTATTTATAATATTTTCCACATTTATCAAAAAATCCAGAAGCACGGCACATTATGTAGTTTCTAAATAAGGGAATTTCCCAGTTTGATGCCTTTGAGAGCAAAAATGAATTTAAAAATGAATCAGACAATAAGCAATTTGGATAGGAATATACCCTTAAAACAGAATTCTGTTATAAACCACTTTCTATTTACCTGGAGTTTACTGAACAAGTACAGTAAGACTTGTAAAAAAAGAATCACTAGGAAGTGTAAAATATTCCGTTTTAGACAGGTTTGTCTAGGCAGGTATATTTATAAGGTATTCCTTTGGGAGAGGATATAAAAAATTTCCGTTATAGATACTTCTGTATGCACGGTTTTCACTGTATTAAGTTCCACTTACTGCAAATTAACGAATAACATGGTACTAAAAGAAATTTAAAAGAATTTGACCATTATGAAAAATCCGGACTTTTGGCATCCCAAAGAATTAAGACCTAAAATGGTAGAAAAATACCCGACTTGGGTAAAAAGGTTCTTAGGTATGAGGTTACCCAATTTGGGTTCATATATCTGTTTTGGTTACCCCTGTGTATCCATTTTGGGCACTATTAAATACCCATTTTGGGATCCCAAAAATAGGTATTTGGAAATCAGATGACAAAGTCTTTAGTGAGAAATTTAATCATTTTGTCATCTCTTGTTTTTAAAGTTAAGTACATTCTACTTCACAGTTCCAGTTCAGCCTAGGAAAACAAAGTAAGTAAGCACTTAATAAGTAGAATCAAGTTCCCGTTTTTTATAATGTTCTGCTAAAAACTTTTCAAGAGAAAAATTCTCTTCTTTTCTTGAATTTTCCCGACATGTATTGAAAGACAATTTAATTGCGTATAAAAAGCTTTAAGTATACATTTGTCATGCCACTTACATTAGCAAAACTGGAACAAAAGTGACGGCTTATTGAGATTAATAGAGGAAAAGAAATCTGATCTGTTTAATGAAAGAGAAGTGAAAAGTATCTTTTTTCTAAGAGTTTTAGCAATTTAGTTTATTTAAGGTTTCTATAGTATAGCCTTTCACCAGCCTACGTACTTTAAGAAGAAAGGAAAAATTCTGAAAAAAGAAAAGAAGAAATTCAATCCATGTCCTACAGAGTCAGCGACACAAGCCTGCTGTAGATAAAAAAATGCTTTAGCATAGGGGTCTTCAACTTTTCTGCCTGAAAGTCGTTTTCCACCACAAATTCCGAAAGATAATCTTCGTCTTATTTAAATCGCAAAGTTTCGCTTAACTCATGAAAGTTTTTGTATTTTAAGAAATAGTTGTAACTGGGTGACTTGTGGGACACAGATTAAAGACCTCTGCTCTAGAAAATCAAACATCATCACTTAGAGAATGTCGATCTGTAAAAATACGTATAGAGAATAAACTTCTGTTATATAGATTTTTCAACCCTGAAAAAATAAATTTATTCTTATTACATTTTTAAAATATTTATACAATTTTGAGTTAAACTAAATAAACAGCGTGAAAAGAGGATTTCAATTTTAAATTAATAACGTATATTTTATTTCCCACTTTGATTCGTTTTAAACTTTCCATGCGTTTTTCTCAAGACGGAGTATTTGTTACTTGCGAGCACTACAAAAAAAATTCGTTTGTAGACAGATCATTTCTGTTGAATAGGTTTAATATAAAATGATTAATACCTGCAATGTCTACCTACTTTTCTGTCAATTAAGCGATTTAAATTAAATTTGATATGATCACTGATCAGAATGTGTTTTTGATTGTTATATATACTAGCGGCGAAGACCGAGCTGCGCTCGGTTAAAATTAACTTTGTGTTCAACTCGCATAACGATAAATTCTCGCTGTTGGTTGGTTGAATCATTTATCCCGGCTCCTACTGGGAATTTCTAGAAAATTAGATTCTCAAAGTCAAACTGTTTGTCAAATTTGGTGACATTCTTTCATGTGGCGACAAGAATGTTTTGAGAAAGTTCTGTGTACACTGTTTGGTTGAAATCTGTTTTCAAGAACGTTCTATGGAGTCTGATTGCTTCAATCATGTATCAAGGCTTTTTAAAAAATTCCTAGAGAATTCCTTCAGATTCTGAAAGCTAATTTTCTCGTCAAATATCCCTGAATATCCTCAAATTTGGCGAGATTCTTTCATTTGGCGTCAAGCATGTGTTTTGGCATTGATAATCCTGAAAGGCGATTTTCCCGTCAAAACTCGTCAATACCGCTTAATTTGGCAAAATGTTGCCGACTTTGCGAGTTTGTTTACTGACAACTGCCAACTTTCAATAACTTAGCTTCATTCCCCTTGGATTGCAATTACCTGTAGTGACCCAAAAATAACCAACTAATTGAATGTTCTCGAACTTGTGACCTAGCCCAATGGTCTTCTCGTACCCCAAAACGGTAGGATACAAAATTTTAGTCAAAAACATTAGAGCCTTTTTTAGATAAAATTTGCATACATACACACACCATAGATTTGCTCGTATTATAATACATGATTTAAAAGCATAACCTTCCAACACTAAAATATTTTTAATATAAGATATAAAATTATATGTAAGTTTATGTCTAATGTATTTCCTTTAATGAAAAACATAAATTATAACAAAAAATTAGTTTTGTGGGTGTAAGGCTGCGTGCAATCATTGTATTAAAATTTTATTTTATTTTTCAATATATGTTGAATATTTTCTGTGATTTCAATAAAGTTTTATTCGTTGATATTAAATTTAATAATATAACTTAATATAATCAATCTATAAAAATTAATTCTGAAAAGTTGAAAAAAAAAACAGAGGCACATGACATATAAATTAAAATCTTGAAATTTTAGTAATAAAACTCATGACTACCGTTAAGCTAATTTGCATTGATTTTTTGGTATCTCTTTACGATTTGTTTCTGGAATGTTTGTCTTTCAAAATCATATCTGTAAACAAAGCATCACAGAATTACAGTCGACCGAATCTACCTCTTATTTACCGATCCGATTTTACCGAATTTACTTCTTTTTTATTTTGCTTTTTCCCTTTGAGAGGGAACGGGAATTCTTTTTTTAATCAGCTGATAAAAATTCACCAGAAAGACTCAGCAGTCCAAAAATATTGGGTATATACAGAGAGTGTTCGTAATTTTTTATTAACGATTTTAGAAAAATGAAATATCTTTAAAAAAAAAAAGAATGTTATTTTCTAATATGTTCAATCAGCCCACCTCTTTGTTGCATGTTACACCTTAATTTCACAAATAAAAGATATTTTCTTGAACTATCAAGGTTAATTTTGTTTCACTCCTCGACCACAATCTTCCAGAGCCCATTCAAATGTATTGTTAAATTTTATTTACTATTCTTACAGTAATTATGGCATTAGAATATAAAATCACCTTAATAAAATTACCTTATATTTACCAATAGATTTGTTAACTCGCCAATATACTCTTAATATGTTGTATTGAGTTCTGTATTTTATAATCCATAAAACTGCAGAAAAAAGAACGCCAAATGCAAACAATAAATAAATCAGTAAATAAAATAACTCCAAATATTAAGGGGCCTCAGGACTCTTAAAATTGAAAAAAAAGAAAAAAAAAAAAGACCATTTTCAACATTTAATACTTTAAAATGTACATGATTTAAAAACACAAAATAAGTATGTTCTTTTATTTCATGTATTTAAAAAATTGAAAGATGCAGAATTAGTATTCGTAGGGCGCTCCAAACGGTGAGACATTTGTCGAGCAGAAAATTAATATAACAGCTTACGCGCAGGATTACAAAATAAATTTTGCAACTAGAATGAAATTTTTAATGCTTAATAATACTTCAGACTGTAATAATTACCATTAACCTAAATAAATTTGTATTTAAAGCATTTTTATATTTTTAATACAAAGTTGTATTTAGCTAATACAAAATTTTGAAAATTTCAACAGTATAATCACCTGAAGAAATATTTTTTGAACGATAAAAATGAAATTTTAGGTTCATTTTATATTAGACTAACATGAAATATATGTTTATAAAATTTCATGAAAAAAATATTCAGAAGTGTTTGAGATACCATGCGTGTTATGCCCAAAAACGTCATTTGGAGAAAAATGACTTCAAAGTTTCGGAAATGCCGCTTCAGCTATTGAGCCGGTATAATTGTAAAAGCCATAACTTCTGTTCTAATAGGAATTTCGAGGAAACATTTGTACCAAAATGTTCAGAAAAATATAGCAGTTTAACATCTAAAAAAATTAAAATTTCGAAAATTTTGAAGCTTTAAGAGTCCTGAGACTTCTTAGGAAACCCGGCATTCTAATTTTTTAAAGAATAAGGAAGATATCTTTTCCTCTCGGTACTGGCTTGGAGGAATTATTTGTAATGATCTTATTGCAACAAAAGATTTTTTTCGAATTGATTAAAGAAAAAGAAAAAAAAAATTTTTTTTTCGAATTTATTATTATTATTATTATTATTATTATTATTATTATTATTATTTTTTTTTTTTTTTTTTTTTTTTTTTTTTTGCATAAAGAGATTTTTTGAAAAAAAAAACTTTTAGAAAACTAATGTTAGGAATATTTCATTTATGTAATTTTATTGCTTACATTTTTAGAGCATTTTCGCAGCTTGCATTGCCACATAATCCCCAACAGGTAAAAAAAAAAAATAATAATAATAAATAAAAAATAGAGCGATGGTCACACTTTTTGGGACACCCTGCAAATAATAATGATAAAAAAAATAGTCGTCTTTATCAAAAAGAGAAAAGATACTGTCTAATCGTCTGCTTTATATTTTAGCCAAGCGATTTTAGAAACTGTTTTTCTTTAAGAGAGAAACAAGACTTTTCATCATGTACTTACAGCAAAGGATGTATTTTTGGCTCCCTTAACAGCGTTAACGACATATACATGAGAATTTGCTTTCACTTTATTATCTTTTAAATAGCAAGTGTTGAAATCTGCTCAGAAGTAAAGTTAAAAATCCCCATTTACTCTGACAAATTTAATAAATATGCTTTTCTTTCTTTCTTCCTTTTTCTCTTATTTTATTTATTTATTTTTTAAATTTCTAATTGATCAATTTTGTCTAGAGAGGTTGTGTGAGAAAAGATTTAACTTTTTGAAAACTGATGTTAGGAATATTTCATTTATGTAATTTTATTGCTCGCATTTTTAGAACAATTTCGCAATTTGCATTGCCACATAATCTCCTGCATGTTAAAAAAGGAAAAACAATTAAAGCGATGCTCACACTTTTGGGGACACCCTATATATGCAAATTTTAAAAGTAAATGACTGAAAAAATATTCTTGTTTTTATGCAAAAGAAAAGATGCCATCTAACCATCTGCTTTATATTTTAGCCGAGTGATGTTTGAAACAGTTTGACAGAAAAACATAAGGCTTTTCATCAGGTACTTACAGAAAGGGGTGTATTTTTGGTTCCGTTTTTATGATGTTAACAACATATTCATGAGAATTTGCTTCCACTTTATTATCTTTTAAATAGTAAGGTTGAAATTCGCTCAGAAGTAAAGTTAAGAGTCCCCATTTACTCTGACAAATTTAATATATAATTTTATTTTCTTTATTTTTCTTTTATTTCCGTTTTTATAGTGAAATTTGACTTAAACTTTGAAATAAACTTTTTGGTAGATTTTAAAAACAAATATTTTGATGCGGTAACATGCGTATTTTGCATGAATAACTTTAATGGTGTAGTCGTAAAAAAAGCAGAGGATATACTCTACACACAGTAGGCTACAATAGCCTACTCAAGACAGAGGCTATACTCTACAGTAGGGTTAGCGAATCTATGGCACGTGTGCCAGAGTTGGCACGTAAGACAATTTCTCTGGCACACGAAAAAATAAATTTTATAATCGTTATACAGAGGGCACGTTCTTTTTTAGGGCTCCGTACTTAAAAAGTAAAAACGGAACCATTATAAGTTCACTCCTGTATCTGTCTGTCTGTCCGTCTGTCACAGCCCTTTTACTCGTAAACTATGGAACGTGGAAAGTTCAAATTGGGGGAAGTAATAAAGAATATTGACCCACACATTTACAGATTAATAAATATTCATAAATATATTTAGGGGAAATGTAGAGGGGCTAATTATGTTACTTGAAAAAATAAATCTTTTCTTTTGTATATCATGAGGGGTATCGTTTGAAAGCTTTCGTAACGCTGAATTCAAATATATATTTCATTTAATTTTAAGTATTATATTTTCAAAGTTATCGTCGAAAATGTTGTGCAAAAATATGTTCCCCCTATCTAATTCCGAATCTACTGAAACTAAAATTATGAAAAAATTGGAGGTAGTAGACGTTAATTTAAAACTTGCAGGAAAATTATAGCATTACGCTAGGTCACATAGTTTTTGAGAAAATCGCATTTTTCCGCTACACATAAATTTCGATTTACAGGCATTCAGCAAAAGTGTTGAGCAGCGCTGGAGGTACCTATCGTAGCAAAAGTATAAAAGCATTGTTGATCATGATTTTCGAAAAAAATCGTCGGTAATTAGACGAGATATTAACCCTCAAAAACACGGACGGTTTCGACATACATAATGACAGGAATGGCGTACTCTGTGCTCAATCGACTTTTAAAGCCTAAATAACAAATTTTAAGGATACATTTGTGTAATGCAATGCCCAGTATCAGTATAAAAGCAATAAACGTCAAATTGTTAAAAACAATTTAATTAGAATTATCACATAAATACTATGGAATTCTCGACTAGTTTGCATTGAGTAGCTTTCTCAATACACCTACCGTGTCTTTAAAGGTTAACTAAAAACCTATATATGTGGAAAACACGGCGCGCAACGAAGCGGCATTGCAACTTTGCTTCACCCTTTCGAAGCGCGCTTAGCACAATGCTAAGTTTAAATTTTGAACAAGGGCTTTGCTTTAGGTACATTGTAAAAGAAAAAGATTATTACTACTTTGAATTTAAGGTTATGAAAAGACAAATGAAGTTTAAATATGCACTACTTTTATTGTCAGCACCGAATTAAGCTCATTTTAAACATGTTACGATAAGATTAAAAAAATAGCTATACAGAATAGCTATATTTGATATTATTTAGGTTCTATATCTCTTTGAACTTTCAAGGTATACCCATTGATACTTTTCCAGTATTTACAGCTATACCCAACTATAGTTTTTATAAAGTCTTAGTATCCCTTTAGTAATGGTTTTATTTTAATAATACACTTACTAATTCATATATTTATTGTACGGAACTCTCTGTACGCGAGTAATTCTCGCACTTGATCTTTTATTTTTCAATTATAATCAATAAAATTTTGTTCCACAAACTACCACAAAAAATGCAACTATTTTTGCATGATTAACACATCAAAAGAATTTTCTTTTCCTGTTATGTTATGAGGGTTTTTAAAATTATTTTGCCTTTCTATACGAATTCATAAAGTTACATTTTTCAGACGAATTTTGTTAGATAGTCACTGCAATAAGATGGAAAATGGATCCAATTTCTATGCATATTTATAAAACTATTAAAAGATGAATCAATTATAAAGAAATCTCCATCGAACATCAGCAAAAATCTCATCAATAAGTTGTTGATACATTGTTTAATGCAACTTGGATAATTATAACCAGATGATAATAAAGTAAAAAATTACTAAAATAAAAATTTTCATCTTTATTTCCTTGTTACAATATGCACTACATAAATAAATCATATTTACGAATTAAAATTTCGTTAGTTTAATAGCTTATTCCAAAATACAGAGGTAACACATTCTAATTTTTAATATTCTTTAATTATTAATAACTAATGCATGAAAGCAACTGATTTTTTAACAATTTATTATTTTGTATAAACATCGCACACTGCAACATTATTTTATGTCAAAGTTTGGCACGTTACATTGTTGATAGATAGTGTTTGTGAAATTTTGCACTCGCGCACGGAAAATGGTTCGCCGATCCTGCTTACAGTATATGTACTCTAGCTTTTTTGAGAAAGAGAGGGTATACGTGTTCCTTAAAAAAAAAAATCCAGACGGCGTACTCCACCGTATACACCCCACTACATCGCTGAATAACTTATATGTACAGTCGTGGAAAAAAAAAAAGTAAACACCCCCTACTAACTCCTCAACAAATTATCGTAGAAGAAAGTTACTGGTACCAAACGATTTGAAATAAAGTCTACTTTTAAATGATGTATATAAAATTTGCTTAGGGGGCCATCTACATATTAAAACGAATCCAAACTTCATTTTTTTTCAATGACAATACCCAATTTTAACGAGATATTTTTAAATTTTCGGTTCAAACTATGCCTAGACACCGAATTTCAAGTCATTTGAATGATAAGTTTTTGAATTATAAACATTCAAAATTGAGTGCTTCTTATGTTAAATTACATTTTCATATTTTTATTTATATCTCCAGAAATTATGCTCCTAATGTGCTAATTTTTTGTGTAGCAATAATACTAATATACCCAAACATAAATACGCTGAAATTGTAATTTTTATAACTTTATGATATGAATTATGATTTATGAAATTAATACTCCAAAAAAATTATGAATTGCAATCTACAATTTTTTTGATGGAATTAGATTTATTAAGTTCTGCTTTATGGAAATCCACATTTTCACATTTTTCTTCCAAGTAGTTTTCAAATTATGCTTAAAAAACGGCAAAATGATGGCCGTCTATAATTTAATTAATTAAGGGGCCGTCTATAATAGGAGTGACTAGATATTTTGAAATTTCTTTTGCTGTCGTGTAATCTAGCAGGCTTCATTGACTTCTTAAGGTGCCTTGATCAAGATGAGGGCTCTCTCGGTTAACAATCGAGTTCCGAACTTCAATTTGCATACAGTTCTTAAAATACGCTCGTTTTAAAATAATTAATTTCTCAGAAACTTATGGTACGAATTGCATAAAAATTTGTTTTTAGGCTAATTGAAGGGTGTAGAGTTCGTTTATGCTGTCAGAATTGTGCACTGCTATTAAAAAAAACAAAGTTACGGTTCGTTTTAATATGTAGATGGCCCCCTAAGCAAATTTTATCTATATCATTTAAAAGTAGACTTTATTTCCAATCATTCGGTACCTGTAACTTTCTTCTACGATAATTTGTTGAAGAGTTAGTAGGGGTGTTTACTTTTTTTTTTTTCCACGACTGTATATCTTCGCCTGCCCATTCATACTAAAACTCTTTGGAGGAAGAATACATTAGGTTACATGAATAGAATTTTTGTTGCGGTAAAATATATAATTTTCCCTTTCGAAAATATAATTCTCATAGCTTTTTTTTATTATTATTATTAACACATCCTAGCAAAGTTGAAAAGTGTTTATGTCTTCGGTTTGTCTGTCTGCCATCTACCGTCTGGCCGTTGTCTGCTGCCAAAGATGACCGGTCATTTGCGATTTTAGACTTTTTGTTAAATATCTAGAAACATACTTGAGAAATTATCCTGAAACTCCAGGTGTGTAAACAATATAGTATAGGTCATATAATTCCGCGAAGATTTTTTCCCGAAACTCCATAGGGAATCGTCGACAAATTGAAAAAGAATGAATACCTTTTGGATAACCCTGTAAAAACTAATGTAGGAAAATCGTTCAAATTCTAGAACATGATTAAGAGGCTTATTGTAGTAAACTGTGTTCATTTTTATGAGGATAGCATGTATATTAGTAGAGAAATTAAGGTTTTTATAAAAAAAGTCCCCAATTTTGCCAAGTTTTTTGCTTATAATCTGCTGAGTTCTTAATATTAAAAAATGTTCTTTTCAGAAACTATGACAAACAATACTGCACATAACACGCTGCAATTAGAATTAAAAAATAATAAAAATTGGATGAAAGATCAGCAGGTTTACTAAAATATGTTTCACTGCGCATGCGCAAATGCAATAAAAATATAATGTGCATAATGTTTTAGCTAAGTGTATAGAGCAACTTTTGTGAAAGTCTCAAAAGCATAGCTTGAAAATTCTGAAAATTTTCGTCTATAGAATAAGCTCGAAATCCGTTGTTCCCAAAACGAAGCAAAAAGATGAATGGTTGTATCCAAATATTACGTAATAATACGTGCAATATTGTGTACGCTATATTTGCAATATCAACGGATATTTGGATACAGCTTCTAATCTTTTTGCTTCGTTTTGGTAACAGCGGATTTCGAGCTTATTCTATCGACGATAATTTTCAGAATTTTCAAGCTATGTTTTTGTGACTTTCACAAAAGTTGCTCTATACACTTAGATAATACATTATCCACATCATACTTTGATTACATTCTCGCACGCGCAGTCAAACGTTATTTTGTAAACGTGCTCATTTTTCATCCAAATTTATTATTTTTTTAATTCTGATTGCAGGGTTTAGTGTACAATGTTGTTTGTCACAGTTTATTAAAAGAACATTTTTTTTAGGTAGCTTTCATTGCAAAAAACTACCTATAGCAGCCGTTCGGAGGAAAGAATTTCAAAAAATTTTAGTATATTTTCATCGATCATGACCCCCAGACCCCGAAACAACCCTCCGTTCAAAAGTTGATATATATATATATATTTATAACCATTAATTAAACATTACCGACCATCATCAAAACCCGCATTATTGTGAATGAATTGACAATAAAAATGGATGCCACAAACCTATAATATAGAACTGTATGTATAAAATAAAGTACTTTATACTTAATTACAAGAATTAATAAGGAAGAATATATATATATATATATATATATATATATACATACATATATATATATATATATGATCTTTGTCACACTGTAACTCTCGTATTTATGAACTGATTTGGACGTAACTTCGTGTATACATAGCGCATACCAATGCCTCGACCGAGTTTGTTGGCCAGCTTCATCCGCCGTCTTGTTTCAAAATGGCGGCCATTTAAAAATTTTAAAAAATTTAAAATTTGAAATGTGGTACCGAAAAATTGAAAATTGAAAAATATTCTTTTCTTATGTGTTTGACCTTGATACAAAGATTCCGGAGCATTTTTTGTTTCGTCTATATCTTAAAAAATGACTGAGTTATAGCACTTTGAAATTCCAGTGTGGCTGACATTTTGAAACGACCTGATATTTGTCACGCGATAACAGGCGTATTTATGAACCGATTTGAATGTACCTTGGTGTATACATAATACGTACCAATGTCTCGACCGAGTTCGTTCCCCAGCTTCCTCCGCCATCTTGTTTTAAAATGGCGGCCATTTAAAAAATTTTTTTAATTAAAAATTTAAAATGAGGTACCAAAAAATTGGAAAATGAAAAAGATTATTTTTGTATGTGTTTGACCTTAATACAAAGATTCCGGAACAGTTTTTGTTTCGTCTATATCTAAAAAAAAAAAAAAAAAATGGCTGAGTTGTAGCATTTTTAGTTTCTATTGTGGCTGAAATTTTGAAACGACCTGATTTTTTTCACGCGATAACAGGCGTATTTATGAACCGATTTGGATGTAACTTGGTATGTACATAGTACATAACAATGTCTCGACCGAGCTCGTTCGCCAGCTTCATTCGCCATCTTGTTTCAGAAGGGCTGTTATTTTAAAAAAAAATATTTTAAATTTAAAATGAGGTATTAAAAAATTGGAAAATGAAAAAGATTTTTTTTGTGTGTTTGACTTTGATACAAATATTCCGGAACAGTTTTTGTTTCGTATATATTTTAAAAAATGGTTGAATTATAGCACTTTGAAATTTCAGTGTGGCTGACATTTGAAACGACCTGATATTTGTCACGCGATAACAGGCATATTTATGAACCGATTTGAATGTACTTTGGTGTATACATAATACGTACCAATGTCTCCAACGAGTTCATTCGCCAGCTTCATCCGCCATCTTGTTTCAAAATGGCGGCCATTTAAATTTTTTTTAATTTAAAATTTAAAATGAGGTACCAAAAAATTGGAAAATGAAAAAGATTATTTTTGTCTGTGTTTGACCTTAATACAAAGATTCCGGAACAGTTTTTGTTTCGTCTATATCTAAAAAAAAATAGTTGAGTTGTAGCATTTTTATTTTCTATTGTGGCTGACATTTTGAAACGACCTGATATTTGTCACGCGATAACAGGCGTATTTATGAACCGATTTGGATATAACTTGGTGTGTACATAGTCCATACCAATGTCTCGACCGAGCGCGTTGGCCAGCTTCATTCGCCATCTTGTTTCAGAAGGGCTGTCATTAAAAGAAATTCTAATTTTAAATTTAAAATGAGTTATCAAATATCTGAAAATGAAAAAGATTTTTTTTTGTGTGTTTGACCTTGATACAAATATTCCGGAACAGTTTTTGTTTCGTATATATCTTAAAAAATGGTTGAATTATAGCACTTTGAATTTCTAGCATGGCTGACATTTTGAAACGATCTGATATTTGTCACGTGATAACACGCGTATTTATTAACCTATTTCGATGTAAGAAGGCATGTGGATAGTATATCATAATGTCTCGACCAAGTTCGCTGGCCAGCTTCATCAGCCATCTTGTTTCAAAATGGAGGCCATTAAATTAAATAAAGAAATTATATTTAAAGTGAGGTGCAAAAGAATTAGAAATATAAAAAGGTTTCTTTTTTAAGTATTTGACCATGATATAAGGATTCCGGAACAGTTTTTGTTTCGTATATATTTTAAAAAATGGTTGAATTATAGCACTTTGAAATTTCAGTGTGGCTGACATTTGAAACGACCTGATATTTGTCACGCGATAACAGGCATATTTATGAACCGATTTGAATGTACTTTGGTGTATACATAATACGTACCAATGTCTCCAACGAGTTCATTCGCCAGCTTCATCCGCCATCTTGTTTCAAAATGGCGGCCATTTAAATTTTTTTTAATTTAAAATTTAAAATGAGGTACCAAAAAATTGGAAAATGAAAAAGATTATTTTTGTCTGTGTTTGACCTTAATACAAAGATTACGGAACAGATTTTGTTTCGTCTATATCTAAAAAAAAATAGTTGAGTTGTAGCATTTTTATTTTCTATTGTGGCTGACATTTTGAAACGACCTGATATTTGTCACGCGATAACAGGCGTATTTATGAACCGATTTGGATATAACTTGGTGTGTACATAGTCCATACCAATGTCTCGACCGAGCGCGTTGGCCAGCTTCATTCGCCATCTTGTTTCAGAAGGGCTGTCATTAAAAGAAATTCTAATTTTAAATTTAAAATGAGTTATCAAATATCTAAAAATGAAAAAGATTTTTTTTGTGTGTTTGACCTTGATACAAATATTCCGGAACAGTTTTTGTTTCGTATATATCTTAAAAAATGGTTGAATTATAGCACTTTGAATTTCTAGCATGGCTGACATTTTGAAACGATCTGATATTTGTCACGTGATAACACGCGTATTTATTAACCTATTTCGATGTAAGAAGGCATGTGGATAGTATATCATAATGTCTCGACCAAGTTCGCTGGCCAGCTTCATCAGCCATCTTGTTTCAAAATGGAGGCCATTAAATTAAATAAAGAAATTATATTTAAAGTGAGGTGCAAAAGAATTAGAAATATAAAAAGGTTTCTTTTTTAAGTATTTGACCATGATATAAGGATTCCGGAGCATTTTTTGTTTTGTCTTTATCTTAAAAAATGGCTCAGATATAGCAGTGTCAATTTCTAATGTGGGTGACATTTTGAAAAATCTGATTTTTTTCCTGCGATAGCACTTGTATATATCAACCGATTCCGATGTGAGTGAGCATGTGCACAGGAATTACTAAGCTCTCGACCAAGTTCACTCGTTAGCCCCATCCACCATGTTGTCTTAAAATGGCAGGAACTTCAAGATATCGCCGAATTTGGCAACCAAATATAAGTTACTTTAAATAAAAGCAGTTTGGATAAAGCTGACTAATTTCGCGAAGTTCTCATTCATAATGATTTAGTATTGTTAAAAATTAGTATTGAATCTCCTATAATCGGTTTCCACTATATTGAGATTCATGTGTTTGAATAATATAAGCTTGTTTTTTAAAAATAAGGAACATGAAAGCTACCTCTTCCTCCCGGTATTGTCCGGAAGGACTTTTTATATTAAGAACTTTGCAAATTATAAGCAAAAAACTTGGTGATATTTGGAACGGTTTTTATAAAAACCTTAATTTCTCTACTAGTATACATGCTATCCTCATAAAAATGAATATTACAATAAGCCTCTTAAGCATGTTCTACAGTTTAAACGCTTTTGCTACATTAGTTTTTGCAGGGTTATTGGAAAGATATTCGTTATATTTCAATTTGTTGACGGGCGCCTATGGTGTTTCGAGAAGAATCTTCGCAGAAATATATAACCTATACTATTCTGTTACCACACCTGGAGTTTTAGGATTATTCCGCTTGTAATTTTCTAGATATTTAACAAAACGTCTAAAATCGCAAGTAACCGGTCATCTTTGGCCGATAGTGTATATCGGAATTGCCATGTAATTGATATAAGTTATTAAGGTTTACTATGGCATGTTCTGTATTAAAAATGTAAACCATCTATAGTTCATTTACGCAGGGACACTTAAAAGAATCACGTTACCTTATGGTCTATAGGGAAATATATTTTGCTGTGTATTTTAATGATGTTCCACTATTTCAAACATAATGAAATTTATATGCATTTCTGATCTGCACTAACATATGCTTTTTGTAGAATATGAAGTGCAAAGTATTTACCATTCAATTACAGGGTCACGCAAAAGAATTCGGTTGCATAATGATTTACGGTTGAACATTGTTTGTAACGTATTTTAAGAATGTTACACTACTTCAATAATAAAAGTTATATGCATTATTGATTTGCACTAGAAGATTCTGACTTGTAGAATATGGCGTGCAAAGCAGTTATCCTTCATTTACAGGGACACACAAAATATTTCGGTTACAGTACTGCCTGTTAGCGACAAATGCTTGAAGTGCGTTTTCAGTTTCGGTATTTTTTAAGTACAACGTTGTGTGTATAAATTGATGGATCATATACAAGGCTACAGAAAATATTTCGTAAGCATTACTGTGTATGAGCATGAATTGCTTAAGAGTGTTTCTTAATTGAGTTATGCGGTGTCAAGCTGAATTACATTTAATATACTAAGAGATGGTTAAAGAAGATAAATAAATTTATACACAGAACTACACAAAGTGCTGGATATATTGCCGTTCGTGGATGTTTATTTTGGAAAGTACATTTTCAGTTATTATGAGTTTTCTAAATTGTTTACTTAAGATGTCTTTTTTCATCTTTTTAAACAGTGAAGTTCCGTTACAATATTTTGGAACTGTTGGAAAATCTTGCATAATCTATGCTAGACTCATAATGTTACTTTTTTGTTGATCCTCAACAGAAGGTTGTGTAAAACAATTGTATCTGTCATCGCATGTAGTCATTACTGCTTAAAAATTATTTGTCTACAATTCCAATACTGTGCTCCCTTCAATCACCTTAGAACATTTAGGAAGTTATAAAACTTAAAAGTTGAATGTTAATAACATAAAAATTAATTTTTGTATTGCTTACTCTAAATTGACCAGCCGATTTTCTCCCATACTCTCTCCGAGTACGTTGATATACTTCAATGCTTTTGCTTTGCCCCAAAAGGAAGTCTCCAGTATTTTTTTTTCCTTATGGAATCCCTTTTTTTACCTGATTGCATGCAGCAAAGAAGAGTAATATGTTTTTACCGTTATTAACTTTTACCGTTATTATGATATTCTTTTTTTCCTGATAAAAGGGAAACGGGTGGATGTATTTAACAAAATGTGACGTCAAAATGTTTGTCTTCACTCCTTGGTTACAATTAAGGTAGACCAGAAATTGAGTATAAGATACGACAACTGGTGGCCATTCACGACAATTTGGGAAGAACTTTGTTTTAGCACTATAAATGAAGATCCGACGAGTCCCCAAAAAATAAAGGGGTTTTACCATGTTTGGGGGACAAAAAGGACGACATTTGAACTCAGGCTGGGGGTTGACTCAACATTTTAAAGTAGTCCAATTAGGGTATCACATATTATGTATTTTTTAATTCTAAATTGAATGACACCATCCGTAAGTCGATACAATTATTTATTACAAATTTATGGCAGGTTTTATGAATACATAGTCGAAAACAATACTTTAGTGCAGGTAAAATGAGTTTTCACAGAAACAAAGGATTGTCATTCACGAAAATTTGGAAAGAACTTCGTTTTTGCACTAGGAATGAAGATCTGATGCGTCCCTAAAAAATAAAGTTGATTTACCTTGTTTTTATTTGGAGGGGGGAGGTGCTGCAAAAGGGGGCATTTTAACTTGAGGGAGAACTCGACTTTTTTCAATCACGTCAAAGGGAGTATCGTTTATTATGTACTTTTTAATTTTGAATCGAATGACACCATCCGTAAGTCGATATGATGATTCCTTACTAAGTTACAGCAGGTTTTATGAATACAGAATTACGAATGCTAGGATTTTGAAAACTTTGATGATCTTGAAGAAGACTTGGATGACCCTGATTTTGATTATTGCTATTTTGAGGACATTTAATAAGTTTGAGATTATTTAATATGATATAAAGAACATGTTTTCAACATAAAATAAATGTAACAAAGCTCTACTCAATAATAATATAAAATTTTCGACTTTGTATTCATAAAACCTGCATAACTTTGTGACAAATGATTGTATGGACTTGCGAACGGTATCATTCGATTCAGAATTAGTATATATATATAAAACGATACACCTAATTTGACCTATTTTAAAAAAGTTGAGTTCTCCTCCACCGAGATAAAAGGGCCCCCTTTTGCCTTACAAGACACGGTAAAAAAAACTTTATTTTGAGGGGACTCATCGGATCTTCATTTATAGTGGCAAAACAAAGTTCTTTCCAAATTTTCGTGAATGGCCATCAGTTGTTGCTGTAAAAACCTTTTTTACCTGCACTAAAGTATAATTTTCGACTTTGAATTCATAAAACATGCCGTAACTTTGTAACAAACGATCGTATCGATTTGCAGATGGTGCCATACACTGAAAAAAAACGACATTTTTACAGTACAAAGTACTGTTCATCTCGCGCTCAAACTCAATCACAATCGAATGTGCTGTAGCTTTCTTTGGTTTCTTGACTATATAAACACGAAAAATATAGTAGTTGCGTAAAATTAACAGCACAATATGCTGGCAATTCGGACGCCAGCAGTTTGTGCTGGCAAATCTTCAATGGTTTTTTTTACAGTGTACGATTCAGAATTAAAAAGTTCATAATAAACGATTCCCCACTTGACTTACTTAAAACAATTGAGTCCCCCCCCCCTCTCTGAGTTAAAATGCCCCCCTCCCCTTTTCCTCACGAAAAATTGTAAAACAACTTTATTTTTTTGGAACTCATTGGATCTTTGAAAAAAAAAAAGTTCTTCCAAAACGAAGTTATGTAGGCTATAGTTATGTAGTCGATGTTTCCTGAAATAATCAAATATCTCCAAAATGCTTATGAACACTTGTTCTATTAAAATGTATATACTGAAGTCATGAAAATTTAACAATTATTCATCGTCAAGCACAATTTATTTATTTATTTATTGAACACATACATTTAACTTGTGTGCTTGACATCAGGTGTCCGATACACAAGGCCGAGATAACCACAAGGAAATTTACAACACTAGAGAATTACCACCAGGAACCCCACAAGAGTGTGCAACGGAGCAAACGTGAGTCGAACCCGCAGCCCACCTACGCTCTCAAGCGATTAGCGGTGTGGTGCCTTAACCACTCAGCCATGGTGAGCCCGTCATGCACAATGAAATGTTAATAAATAAGTAAATACAATGTAGTATAATCATCATAGTCCGATCATACTCATCATAATAATCACATAGCATAATCAGGCAAAAAAAATGTAGTCCCAGAACAACTCTACTCTCATAAAGGAAAATTTATTCGGAATAATAATAGAATCTGAGTACAGAATCTGAGTATTATTTGTGGAACTGCAATTTAAATTTAGGATAAATTCTGTGTATTACGATCTTAAGCTGATCCAGCTCGCCTAATATTACGACTTTGTGGGTAGTGTAACAAATCTACAAAACGTACCACGCAAAGCAGATTTATATTTACTTTTAAATTCTACGAATGAAAAACTTTTACTGAACTTTAAATTTTAAACTTAAACCATACTCACATTAGCACCTTTGTGCTCGTATAGTTGTACTATTTAATGGAACAACTCCTACGGTGAGATAACTTCAAAACTTAGTAATAATAACTCATAAAAAACAAGCTACCAGCATTTATTTTCTTTTTCACTTGAATCTACAAAAATATAGGAAGTTGCCACAGAATACATCAAAACTTGTCCCTTTTTCTTTTTTAACCAGCGACAATAACATGTGAACGCGCAAAAACAAAATAATAAGTGTCATTTCAAGTCAATTGTTTTTCTTTACATTTTTCATCTCTGATCGCGTGATTTTGAACAAAAATAAATAATGCCGATCCCGTAACATCCTCCCACCTTCTGATTACCTTGTATAATCAGAACTAATTTTAAACGTAGAGAAATTGACAAAGTCACTTGCTATAAATTCAGTCTTTCAGGAATTTTCAGTATCCTTCCAGCCCTGCTGTGTCTAGGAGATTCCTTGCTTGAGGATACATCCAAAATTGTAGCTTTGTTAAGTATTTTCACTGGATTGTGAGAAATCTTTGGTTTCGGACAGTCAGTAGACGAAGCTATCTCTAGTAGATATATTCTTTCTATAGGTCGTAAAAGCTCATGTTGTGATGTTTGAACTCTTACGAGTCGAACTTTCTTGTCTCTACCAGGTATAAGTTCTGTGATTCGACCTAAAGGCCAATCAATTCTCTTTTTGTTATCAGATCCGATCAATACAACATCACCTACAGCTATAATTTGCTCTTGGTGTTTGTTCCTTGCTCTTTCAATTAATGTACCTAAATATTCGGACCTGAAGCGATCCTTCAATTCTTTTTGCAATGACTGCCGATACTTCAATCTCTTGCTCAATGATTTTTGTTCCACAACATCCAGGTCTGGGAGATTGCATTCTTCTATACTCTGCAGAAACATAGATGGGGAGATAGGTTTCACAGTTGCGTCTTCCGAAAGGTATGTTAGCGGTCTTGCATTTATTACACTTTCCACATCTGTCAAAATTGTGTTCATTTCTTCATAAGTGAGGTAAGCATGACCTAATACTCTTTTGAGAAGATCTTTCATTATTCTGATAAGCCTTTCCCAAAAGCCACCCCACCACGCTGCGGTTGGTGGATTAAATTTCCAATCAATAGCATTAACAGAACTGTATTTTTGTATTCGTGACCAATCTAGGCTTTTCAATAAATTAGCTGATCCAGTGACGTTTGTGCCGTTGTCAGAATAAATGACAGCGCACCTTCCTCTCCGTGTTACGAATCGTCTGAGTCCCATCAAAAATGCCTCAGTCGAAGCAGCGGTCACTAGCTCTAAATGCACTGCTCTGTATATTGCGCAGGAAAATATCAATATCCAAGATTTCTCAATTTTCTTCAAGTATAACGGACCCACCATGTCTACACCTGTGATCTGAAACACGCTAGCATCCTTTATTCTATTTTCCGGTAGAGGCGCACTATTTCTCCATAAACTCTTCCCACTGAAGCGTTTGCAGACAACACACTGTGCTAACACTTGTTTTACATTTCTACGACCATTAAGTATCCAGTATTTTTCTCTCAATAAATTAAGTAGAATCTGTAATCCAGCGTCACAATGTTTTACATGTGCATGATATATGAGTCGTTTTACAACTTCATGTTTTGCTGGCAGGACTATAGGTTTCAGAAAATCTTTATTGTCTTTCCTGTACGTTACTTTCGTCTCCAGTCGAATTATATCTTGTTCATCTTTCCATGTTTGTAAAGTTCTCAATCTGTTATCATTCTCGGGAAAAAACGCTTCTCTCTGAATCATACGTAGAGTCTTTAATTCAGCTTCTTTAAATTCAGATGACGTCAGGTCTCCTCCTCTTTTCACTTCGGTACTTCTGCAGTTATGCCTAAAACGTAATATCCATGCAACCATCCGTATGATTTTTACATAACTCGAGAAATATCTGTAATACCAACCATCTTGTTTAACATCAGAATTCGTTATCATGGAAACTGACTTTATTCGTTCCTTCCGAATTTCATCTTCGTCATAGTCTTGATCACAAGAGTTCGTATATTTTTCAAACTCTGCTGAATCTCACAACCAAGCTGGACCCTCCCACCATCTCCTGGCAGCCAGCTGTCTCGCTTTACATCCACGAGTTGGCAAATCTGCAGGATTTTTATCACTTGGCACATAGATCCATGATGAAGGACTGCTTAATCTTCTGATCTCTAGAACTCGATTTCGCACAAATACTGACCAATTGACATCTCTGGATATCCAAGCGAGTACTGTAGATGAATCGCTCCAATAATATCTCTTCATCTTTTCCCAACCGAGGGCATCTACGATAGTTTGCGCCAAACGAGTTCCCATAGTTGCCGCCAATAATTCCATTCTTGGTATTGTGACGTTCTTCAAAGGTGCAACTCTTGATTTGGCTGCTATAAAAACTAATTCGACTTGGCGTCCAATTTCTATTCTAAGGAATATAACTGTTGCGTAAGCATCTTTAGTTCCATCTACAAATGTGTGAAGTGCACACGCTTCTATGTTTCCTGGAGTCATTTTCATGTATCTTGGGATCTCTATATCCTTCAAAACTGTTAGTTCTTGAAACCATAGTAAAAATTCTTTACGTAACTCACCAGTTATCTCTTCATCCCATTTAAAACCTTATTTCCAGGCTTTTTGCAACATTATTTTCGGACAAATCATGACTGGCGACTTAAAACCAAGGGGATCAAATATTTTATGCACAGCTGACAACATACTGCGTTTGGTGATCTTTTCTGTGTCAAAATCTTGTAGCCAACTTAGGTTGATTTTCAACATGTCGGATTCCTTATTCCAAACAAGTCCTAAGACGTTAGTTTCATTCGTGTTTGGCGTTTCTTGGCGATCACCTGTGTACTCCCACTGTCTTAGATCAAAACTGCCTTTCGCCATGAGCATCCTCGCATCTTCGATGAAATGTTTCAATTCTTCTTCGCTATTTACACTGGTTACGACATTATCCACATAAAAACCTTGCAACAATCTATCTTTAAAACTTTCAGAGAAATCTGGAGCCCTTCGGATGTGATATTCAATGACAGATGAAAGAAGAAATGGACTGCATTTCA
The DNA here is from genome assembly GCA_963932465.1 of Maratus speciosus. Taxonomy (NCBI): domain Eukaryota; kingdom Metazoa; phylum Arthropoda; class Arachnida; order Araneae; family Salticidae; genus Maratus; species Maratus speciosus. The sequence goes on along the minus strand of OZ010795.1, from coordinate 387,655,297 downwards.
CACCGAATACTACTCGGGTATGCCTGAATGTCATTAATCTCTTTTCCTTTAAGTCCTCCCACCACAAAAAACGTAGGAAATTTCTATCTTTCTCACAAATGCTGATCTGTAAGAAAGCTTTCCTAATATCTGCAATTACACCAAGTTTTCTTTCTCGAAAGCGTAGAAGAACATCTGGAATGAGCTCGATCAAGTTGGATCCACATTGTAGGCATTGATTCAGAGATGGATAATTTGCTAATCTAGCTGACGCATCAAATACGGGACGGATCGGGGTTGTAGTACTACTCTCTTTTATGACTGGGTGATGCGGCAAGTAATTGCCATAAGATTTCGTTTAGTAAGAAGGAACTTCCTCTATAATACCTTCGTTAATCCAATCATTAAAAACATTCTCGTATTGTTGAAACAAGTTCTTGGCGATTAACTTTGAGGTGATGCCTTCCAAACGTTTCATAGCCAACTTAAAGTTATTTGGCAGTGTTGTTATGTCATCAGCCCAAGGAAAACAAATCTCATACCGATTTTCATCGTTTATTTTTACTGTTTCGAAGAAATGCTCCTTAGTTTGGCGATCTATCTCTTCTCTTGACTTCTTCTCTGTGGGATCTGTAATTCCGATTAAGTCAAGTCTCCATAGGTTTGAGATATCCGCTTCTTTTACAAACATTGATGTTATTGTCATCGCCAAGTTTTCGGATGAATATGGCTTTTCACATGGTGCTTTTCCCATTAATGTCCATCCAAGATATGTTTCCACTGCAACTAAACCAGAAGACAATATTTTTCTTTTACCAGTTAACATTTTCCCCATAACATCAGCTCCAATTAAAACTTCTATACTACCACAACATTGACTCACATCACTTAACATGATGCCACTTTCCTTTAATTCTTGTAACCATGGCCCCTGTGTAACGGGTTGAATATCTCCCCATATGCTAACTTGATCTCGTACTTCGAAATTACACCTGAATTCTTCGCTCAAATTTCTAACTCTTATTTTGTAACAGTTGTGTTGGCATTCTTGAGTAGTAATGTCGCCAAACAGAGAATGTATTATCTTTTCTTGCCGAATAGGCTTGTAATTCATTTCTTCCGCCACACTTTTTAATATATACGATTTCTGTGATGCTGAATCTAACAATAAACGAACAATCTTCTGTTTTCTTTCAGAAACTAGCTTCACCTTCAAGGTCTACAAGAACAGTTTGGCGCTCTTCTTATTAATATTTGTCATATTCACTTCATCTCTTTTAGACTTCTCCGCAGCTCCCTCTTGAGTATCTTTACCGGATGACTTACGTTGATCGCAGAGTAATGGCACATGCCGCTTATTACAAATAATACATTTCACCATCGCTCGGCATCTTTTAGCGGTATGTTCTGGTACTAAACATATGAAGCAGCATCTCTTCTCCTTGGCGATTTTTTGTATTTCCGCTAAGTTTAATTTTCTCGCAGAAAAGCATTCCGACTTGCATGTCTTCCCTGGCAAAAAATGCAGACTCCTTTTTTCTCTGTTACGGAAGAGGTAGTCAACAAACCTGCCGCTGTCAAAGTTTTACCGGTTTTATGTTCAAAATTATGGTGATTCCTTTTTGCGACATATTTACGGTCTTCACTTTTAGCTAATCCAAAACCAGCTACGGCGAGTGACACCATTTCTTCACCTTCTACTTCAGTTCGCAAAAACTGCATCAGACTATTTAATCTGTCCTGTGCCTCAGTTTTCTCAGACGATATGTTCGTGCGATTCCACGCTTTTAGAAATTCTGCTGAAAAACAGGACTCAACTAATGGATATAAAATTGATGCACATTTGTCAGTTGTGACACCTAATGTATCTAAGGCTCGTAAATATAATTCCAATTTATCATATAACGATGTCAACGAGAATTTTCCCTTCGGTTGTACTGATATTATTAATTTGAGTAGTTCTCTCACGTAGACTTCTACCAATATATCTTCTCTACCAAAACGGGTTTTTAAACTCTCAATTGCCTTGGCGTAATTAGTGCCACTTGGCGGGAAACTCTCTACCACTTCTCTTGCTCGGGAGCCGGCAACTGTTGCTTGCACCAAGTACTGAAATTTATCTTCTGGTGCTATTGCTGTATCTTCATCAATTTGTCTAAATTGACACCAAAACGGTAACCAGTTTATTATTTCACCGCCAAAATTTCTGAATTCTAATTTGGGCAGCGTAAACTTTCTTCTCATTGCATAACTATCGATAATTGGATTAAGAGCTCCACCTTGGCTGTTTACTGCTGACTGAAGTTTCGCCAATTCTAACTCGTGCGCCAATTTTAACTTTTCGCCTTCAATCTTTGCTTGTAATTCCATATTCAATGCTTCAGTTTTTTCCTTCGCTTGTATTTCTAATTTTTCTTTTTCCATATTCAATGCTTCAGCTTTTTCCTTTGATTGTCTCTCTAATTTTTCCTTTTCCTTTCTTTCTGAAACGGCATTTTCTAAAACGCTCTGTACAAATTCAGGATCATCTTTATATGCCTTACAATTCAAAATTAAATCTTTAAGTGCCACAAGTGAAGCCGTTGGTGCTGCTATTTAACCTAATTGCTCGGCTACGAAGATCAAATCTTCCTTATTAAAACCTTTAACCAACTTAAACATCATGGAAAATCTTTATTTCATTTAATCTTTATTAACACCTTTTAAACTACGTCTGATAGATAACTTGGTTTAAACTCAGGTCCTGTACCGGCGGACGCCACTAATGTAACAAATCCACAAAACGTACCACGCAAAGCAGATTTATATTTACTTTTAAATTCTACGAATGAAAAACTTTTACTGAACTTTAAATTTTAAACTTAAACCATACTCACATTAGCACCTTTGTGCTCGTATAGTTGTACTATTTAATGGAACAACTCCTACGGTGAGATAGCTTCAAAACTTAGTAATAATAACTCATAAAAAACAAGCTACTAGCATTTATTTTCTTTTTCACTTGAATCTACAAAAATATAGGAAGTTGCCACAGAATACATCAAAACTTGTCCCTTTTTCTTTTTTAACCAGCGACAATAACATGTGAAACCGCAAGAAGAAAATAATAAATGTCATTTCAAGTCAATTGTTTTTCTTTACATTTTTCCTCTCTGATCGCGTGACTTTGAACAAAAATAAATAATGCCGATCCCGTAACAGGTAGCATCTTATGAGTAAAAAAAGGAAGATCATACTTGTCACGGTTATTATCTGAAAGCAGAAAGCATAGCTGGTTTCAAAATAATTTTTATATACAGTTTTGAAAACATTACGTTTTGTATTCATATTTAAAGTTCAGTTCGGTTTATTACTTTACATCTTATTTACTATAAAAACAAGATCTAATACACTAGCTTTCATGCTATTTAAAAATCTGTTTTGTACAATAATGCAAAAAATCCAGCGATTTCAGTAATACAATTACCCAATATGTCTGTTGCAACTGAAATATCCTAACATATTTTTTTTTCTTACAGGTCGTTTTCTAGGCAGAAAACATATAAATTAAGAATTTCGTTCGAGACCCATCATGTTTGAAAGCCGTGGTACTGTGGTGATCTGCATTGCTGTCCTCTTGTATTTCGTATGGATGGACATTGCCTTGTTTTATCAAGTGCACACGAGGTCAGTGAATCGGGCTCATCATGTACCAGGGTCAACAGACACTCCGACGGCTTCAGCTGTTACAGTTCCACAGATGATATCACCATTCACTGGGCTATCAGTGAAATTGATTATGATGGACCCTGTAAATAATTATATACATGTTCCTGCAGCACATATTTTTAATGAAGTATGTCAATTTTATTAATTATCTATATATATTTTCTTAGAGGTTTTATAAATCGGTTAGTATTAGAGTAACTTATGTATTTACTCAAGTAAATATTTTTAAATCAAATTTTAACCTAATGTGTTTTATTTTTCACAGAGAGCTTTGTTTTGTCGTTATAAATGATATCTCAAAAGTTTGATTCTCTCAGATTCTCCCATTTCGAGGAATGGGTGTAGGGGGCAGAAATTATAACTTGGTTTCTAAGCAAGTGGAGCAACAATATCGATGTACTATCCCACACTTAATTGAATGTAAATAAAATAAAGTTGATACAATCAATGATATTTTTGAGTTATAAGAATTTTTGCGTTAATTTTTATGTATGTAATTTTAATCAAAATACAGTGAAACTTACCTTTAACGAAGTTTCTTTTTAATGAAATTTTCTACTTAACGAAATTTTCTGCTGAAACTTGACTTTGAACACCCTTAACATGTAAATTAATCTCCATATTACGAAAATTTTATTCTATATAATGAAGTTTATCCACTTTCGTGAGTGTACAACATTCAAACAAACGGAGAGGTTGCTGTTGCGATGGATGTAGGAATTTATTTCAGCGGATTGTATTAAAGTGAAATTATTTATTTATTTATTTATTTACTTAATCATTTCCATTCTAAAGAAGAAATGCTAACAGCCTTCGATACAATAAGGCGGTTCCAGTTTCACGAAAATGTTACAGATAAATCGTTTGGATACTTACAAAGAGAAGAAATTTTTATGAACAGTGTATATTTTGTAAGAAACTTGTACAAAATAATATTACAGACTTTTTTAAAGTTAAGGATTTGCAATACTGAGAAAAAAGATAAAGGTACGCTACGCTTCAGTTTTGGTTTACATTTCTTTATTATGTACTTTTTTAGACATTATTCTAATTAAATTTTTCCTATATGTCTACAATGCATAAGAAAAGTTATTGCCGGAATTAAAATACATTTTTTAAATTGTTCCATTTTATATGTATTTTTCTTTTTATGCATGTGTGTTTTATTACACAAATTTCATGAATTTGACTTCATTTCTATTTAACGAATTTTCTTTATAACGAAGTGTTTAAGTCTAACGATGAGACTTTGTTAAATGGAAGTTTCAATGTACTTTTTTTTTATTAGAATTATTACTCATAAAAAATGTCTGACAAGGAAGGTCTCCATACATGGGCATACTCAGAATATTTTGAAAAAAATACTAATTAAACTACTTATGTATGTAATAAAGGATCAGTCGAATTTAGCGGCGGACTTACAATAGAAAGTTTGTAAAAAAATAAAATATTTTCGAGTATTTGGCACGAAAAGACAAAAGCGTCACACGATTTGGCGAGCAGTACTTTTCCTCGCCGAAAGCAAACGATTTTAATGCATCTGAAAATTGTTTGTTAATTCATTTTTAGAATGCGTGTAAAAAGTATTTAATGAATTTAAACATAAACAATGAGAGAGTTTAATCAATACATTTTTTCGTATTACATATATATGTTGCTTGTTACTTAATTTTATTACTTTAAAAACAATTTCATCTATAAAAAATACTTTCATTTATTTAAGCGTATTCCAAAATAAAGGTAAGATTCATTTAGCAGTTATTCATTTCAAACCAAGGAATTCGTCGTTACCATAGCAACAAAATTGTACCGACAGCGCTCAATTGGACTTAATTTTGAGATATTGAAACAATGTTAATTTTGTTTTAATTCATAAAATTTGATATTTAACTTTCATTATAAATACATATATGACAAAACTACAGCTAAATCAAACTAAAACTGACAAAACTACAGTTATTTAAGTTAAATTTATTTAAACAAGTTCAATATGAAATATTTTTATCCTAAAGAGTATTCGACATGAAAAAGTACTTTTCGAAATTTCATTTCATCGCCAACCGATGATAAATCGCCAAATAAACGAAAATTTCATTATTTTTTTACGAACGTTCTATCGGGGTTCCGCCAAAATCTTTTTATAAACATATATATCCACATGAGACGAACACTCTGTAATTTTTTCAGATTTTTCTGAATATGCCCGTATGGAGACCTTCCTTGTGAGTATGAATCACTTTCCAAGATTCCCCCAACAACATTTATGTAGAGAAATCTATCCATGATAACTGTTGCATACTAGAGAGCAATGTAGTCCTTACTTTCAGTATCCATATACATTATGGAAGCTTTGGATTATGAGCAGAAAATCATATTGAAAAGCCAATATGGGGTGTGTGGCTGATTTGTTTCGTTGGGAATAAGCAAACTATCCTTCGTATCATCAGGATGCAATTGAATACCAAGTCTTGTCCTTCCGTGTTAATAAATCCAAAACAAATGTTCTTTTATGTGCTTGAAGTGAAGAGTACAGCATTTGAAACCACCGTTTTATTCTTTGCGAGTGATTTGATGAAGTACACAATACACATACCGATAGTTATCTAGTGGCATTTTTTTTTTAAACGGAACATTAATACAAAAAATGTATAAATTCTCAGTTATCAGTGCAAAGAAAAATAATTTTGATTGAAAATGTTTACAGCAACTTGCAAATCGGAACGATTTTGTAGTAATTTCATCCTTGCTGGTTTTTCCTCTCTGGAAAATAGCAGTTATATCCTCACAGCCTGAAAAAGTATGCAGGAATAAAATTTGCTCTTTGCATATTCCTTCCTAACTTTTTGAAGAGTAAATCTGCTCTCCATCTCGCCTTTTCTTGGCTTGAGGACAAAAATTTTCAAGTAAGGTGGAGTTTGAACTGTCACGATCATCAATATATCAACAAGCTCCTAAACAATAATAGAACATTTTTATTAGTTTTCATGGTCATTAATGCTGTTTCAACAATGAGGATAAAAATATCGTTATTTGATTTCTTGACACGTATAATGACAGCTTTCATTTTTTTTCTGGGACTTTGAGAATAATTCTATATATATATTTTTTTGTTATTGGCGTAAAATTTTTCTTGGCTCATAGTTGCAGTCATGTTTCTGTATGTAAAAAAACTGTTGATTCTGGTATGGAACACCTCCAAAGTTATTTCATCAAATATAATGACAATATTTTGGACATAGATACTTTTCATTAGCAATACAATTTGCGCTTTCAAAATCAGAGTGAAAAATTATCGGATTGATGCTATTCAACAAAAATGACCTTGGTTTTTATTATTTCATTTTCATCGAAAAGGCCCCTTGGTAAGGATACGGTTCTATTTCAAACGTTTACGGAGACCATTATCTCATCTTTTAATTGCACTAAACTTTTGTAACGACAGCAATATAATCGAAAGGAACTATAACGATATGGACTATTATGCAATTGCCTTCTTCTTGAAAGGAAAAAAATGAATGTTTTTTATGCCATAAAAATTATTGTCAGTTTTTCTTCTCGTGATTTAATGTTCAATGCGTTACATCAGTTTATCAGCAGTTTTGTTTTTCTACATCACTTTTAACTATTTTTCCTAAGAACATGATCACTTATATATTTAAGAAAGGCATGTGGACTTAAAACATCCCTGATACTTTGCTCGTCTTTTTCGTTCCGCTTAATTCTAGATCTCTGTGCATAGACATGTTGTTCTCCATTTTCAAAAGAAACCTCATCCAGGTGCCTAACGCTAACTAAACGCTATCTTGAGGCCTTTTCGATGAAAATGGAATGAGAAAAATCAAGAAGTCTTTTAGCATCAATGCGATGAATTTTCACTCTGATTTTGAAAGCTTAAACTGTTAATGGAAGGTGTCCATGTCCAAAGTATTGTAATTTTATTTGATGAAATAGTTTTAGAGGTGTTCTAAACCAGAACCAACAGATTTTTACATACAGAAACATGACTGCAACTATGAGCCGAGGAAAATCCAACTATCCAAATACTTCAGAAACATCGGTTCAATTTACCAAATCAACGACAAATTTAGTTACAATACTTACTTTTGGTCTCCTTCCAAGCATGAAGCCTTTTCGCATCATTAAAGCCTTTATGAGTGACTGCTCTATTATCACATCCCTTCAAAATCCACAAAAATACTTGTCTGATCGCTTAATAATGAAAAATAAACTGTTAAACATTTTGAAGATGCCGTATCTATTGAACTTTAGAACTTTTCCTTGTCTTGTTTGAATACTTGGACCCTTTTATTGTACAAAAAATATCCCACAGCATGGAATTATGGAATTTCCTCTTGTCAAACATGACTCCCATCATATCTGCCTTAATAACGTTATGCCCAAATGTTAGGTCCACAATTTTGAAGTTGTTCCTCTCTTTTTCATTTGGATAACTTATGTATTATAAAATTTATTAATTTATTTATTTTTCTCTATGCATGACGTGTGCAAATAAATGTCTATTTTAAAAAGGAGAATTGTCTGAAATTAGTTCTGAAATATTATTATTTTATTTATTATGAAGTAAATCGAATGCACGTACTCATTCTTATTCAAATATATGATTATTTTTATTTCAAGCAAAACTCTGATTATTATTCAAAAAATAAGTAAATAAGTAAAATTGCATCCGTTGGTGTTAGGATACTTGGCTTGATGCTAGATTTTGTCCTGAATAAGAATCGATTGCTTCGCTGTGTCACTTTTAAACAAATCAAAGTAGCAAATATTTCCTCTTTTCAAAATTTTACGAACCAGCGTAAATAATAAACCTGCCTGTTACATTCCCAGTCGTTGTCTATTTTAGGCGCTAGTTGATTGTGACATTTTTTTAAGATAACTAAAAGCTATATGCTGGACAGATAATTACACTTGTTTATCTTCTATTTAATTTTCACCCAAAATTGTTAATTTATCCAAATCATCCATGCAACCTCATAGTAATTTGGTATATAATTTTATATACTTTAAAATTTTATCCAAATAAAATAAGTGATCGTAATTAACACAAATTCTAGTCGAAGAGCAACGCGAATAATTATCTTAAAATTAAATTAAAATTCGCGTAAAATTGTAATTATTAAATTAATTAATTACAAATAAAATTAAAAGTTTGCGTTGTGAATTATTTATTGGATCTCTTCCACTTATGAATTATACTCAATTTAAGCTGTAAAATAAAATGACACACCTTAAAATTTTATCACTAAAATAATCACAGAGAATTTTAACTCTTGTATAAATATTTTTATTTACATTAAACAAGATTATATACATATACACATTAAATGATTAAAAAAAAAGAAGCAAAACTTTTGTTTGCTGATCATTGTTACATGAATATTTAATCTCTAACAAAATGATTTCAATTACTTTTATTATTATATTTTTTTTTATCAAGAGAAATAATTTTTCTTTTATTTTTAAATACCTTATTAATATTTAATTACTGGTTTGTTGGATCTCAGATAACCATATTACCATAAAATATCATAAAAGGATATTTACAATTTCTAATATAATTTATGTGGTTAAAGAAAGATTAAAGGAATACCTTGAATTTTGTACGGGTCGGAGGCCTTCGTCCAACAGCTTTCAGAGTCGTCGCGGTGCTAAGGATAGTTTCCGTTAATCATGCAAATTGATCTTATCACACGGGCGGCAGGATCGGCATGACTGGAAGCATAGTTCCAGGATGCTGTAGGCAGGCTCCATTTCATCTTTGGCATTCGCTTTTAATGAGACTTGATCATTTAGCATATATCCTTGGCCTTTCCCTCTCTTTACCATGACTGTCAGGATCTCTCAGGAATTACCAGGGCTCACAGGACCAAGTAGAAATCCCCAGGACTGTCAGGCTTGCTTAGGCATTATCAAGTCTGTCAGGCTTGCTTAGTCATTATCAGATCTGTCAAGCTCTCTTCGGCATTACCAGGGCAGTCAGGATCGCTCTTGCATCTTTTGAATATTTTCTTAGACTGTTTTCTTCAAACCGTTTCTCTCGCACCATCCCTTGGTAGTGGGCGTAACAATTTTGTTGTAGCCCTACCTTATTGGTTGTGAGAAAACTTTATATTATGTTTGGCTAGACCAATTAGCTGCCGGTCCTCCAAAGCCCCTCACATATACTTAACTTTATTATATGCCATAAAGTTTGGGTGGTCTAAAGCCCTATATTTATTCCGACATTTTTATTATTTTACGATGTCTTGTTATAAATAACTTTCCTCATGCTTGTCCTAAAACGACGCCATCGCGTCTGACTATTGTTGTTATCTGAGATCCGAACTCTACACTCGACATTATACATGTATTTTACTATAAAACAATTTTTAAAAATATCTATTTAATATTCAAAATAAAATTAATAATTTTTGTATGAACTTGCACTCCTATTTTACTCAAACATATACTTATTACACTTTTAAACTCATAATTATATTTTATAAAAAATATTTGGACAAACAGAAATAACAAATTACGCAACTGTACTTTGACTTAACCAAAATGTTTCGGGAACATATTATTGTTATATGTTTCCCAGCACTATATTTTAGAGGCTAAGGTTAAGGGCACACGGGTCTTTCCTTGTATTGTAACTCTAACATTTTCATAATAAATAATACGTGAAAAACCTTTTTTCTAACAATTGACTTATAACTTGAAATTATTGATTGTATTAATTTGGTTTTGGTTTCAATAAATTTAGCGTGCAACAATATCCCACTTGATAAAATAGCTAAGTTGCGATCCTCCCCCCCCTTTTCTCTACGTGCACCTCCCAAAAAGGGCGAAACGTACAGCAGAATGTCGGAGACTTTTGTGGTCTTTTTAAAAATGTACTAATTGTTCTGTAATGAAATCCAAACTAATAGTATATCAATAGATATCCTTGCACATTGTAATTATCTTTGAAATGGTTTCGGTAGATCATTGGAATTGTTTGTTTACCCGTTATGGGAAAATAATGATTATTTTAGAAGATCAGTGTTCGACATACACATAGCGCCGAAAGTTTTTTAAACTACTCATATGGTAATTATAAGACATATGGACTGTAATTGTCTGGTTCTTACATAAAAAAAAACCCACCAAGAAATTGATATTGAGAGCAGAGCAATTTAGAAAGTTTGGCATTAAATAGCGAAATTATTTTTAAAATAAAGAGTTGCCGAAAAGTTCCAAAATTTGATAAAATTCAAATTATCCTAACTTGTTGAATTTTGGTCGTAGAAAAATGGAAATTTTACAGTTATATTTACAGATCATGAAAATAACTTTTTCTAAACATAACTTATAGGACCAAAGGACCGTATAAAAATTTAAAAAGTATATATCTTTGAAAATTGATGACACGACTTAATGCTCATTACAGATTGTGGAATTCTAGTATAACTTAACCCTTAAATGCCTGATTTTTCAAAAATCATTGTAATAATGATTTCGGTTTTCATTTTTTAAATAAATCATGGGAAAATACTTTAAAAAATCCTATTTCGTTTTAAGTATGGTTTATGGCTAAAAATCAGTTTGTTACTAATCGGCAATACTGGTCTTTAATTGAAAAAAATAATGTTCCTTGATAAAATTCTACAATATTAAACACACAAGAATTTTATTAACTATAATAAGAAATAAATTTTACGCGTTGACTACACAACAAAATAGGGTATTTCGCAAGCTTCCAAACAAAACAAAAAGAACAAGTAGCAACAATTGAAAAAATAAATCTATCTTTATTCTTAAACAGCACAAGTGTTGCCATCTACATGTTGAAAATCGATTTAATAATATTTTCAGAATGTATTTTATTTGTAACATTAGGCATTATAGCTTCAATATAATTCTAATAATATTTTAGAGCTAAACTGACTAAATTGGGTATGTTGCTAAAAAGCAACACCGGGCATTTAAAGGTTAAATGTCATTTAGGAAATGCATAGCAAACGTAATTTTACATTCAATGGATTTTTTTTAATTGTGAAAAAATATAGGAATAATTATAGCGTGAATAAGCCTTCACTTTTCAAAATTGTCGGTCAGTGGTTACTAAAATGATGAGTTACCCTGAAATTACATAACCATTAATTAATAACACACTAGTACCAGTGTGTTTGTGTTACAATTTTTGAATCGTATCGTACATTTATAAACTAACTCTTGATTTTTTTAAAATATTTTCGTTACTTCATGCGAAACTTTAAAAAATGCACCGCCCTCAATATAATTTTACCGATATTTTTCCATGCAAGTACTAGGCCATTCGCAACAGCGATGACAGCGATTCAGCGATTTCGGGAACTCAGCTTTCGCTTTAGAGTGTTAGTGCAATCCCGAGGGGTAGACCACATCCACTCCTCCCGACTCTCAATCAGAGTCTGAGAGGGAGCGTCGGGTCCCTGATCAAGCTGCTGAGATTTATTTCGGTTACTGTGAGATTTACAATTACAATCACAATTGGTTACCCAATTTTTCTGGGCGAACCGAAGATTTCACATCGAGATATATGACTGCATGTAGTGATTACATGAGGATCATTTCACCTAATGTGATTGCATAATTGTTTACAATTTTCTTGGATATATATACGTCACAGTACATTTAACACACAATATTTAACATGACAATTAGAAACACATTGCAACACAATATCAAACACCTACTATTTACATGACTGTATGTAGTGATTACATGAGGATCATTTGAATGTGATTGCATAATTATTTACATTTTTCATAGATTTACAGGGATTTCACAGTACATTAAACACACAATATTGAACATCACAATTAGAAACACATTACAACACACCTACTATTTACAATTTGCACATACTAGAGTTGGAGAGATGCACAAGATAAAAATTCAAAAGTGATAGAAGTTTCTGGCACCCGCTAATAACCCGTTTCTCCCTCCATGCTACACCCTAGTGATGGAGTCGGACTAGAATGGCTCTGGATTTGAAAAGATGTACTCGTTTGTTTCTATAAACCTCATGCATTGTATGATCTTGTTGAGTAGTTGTGGTTTCTCTTTTACATCCCGCCACCAACTTGCTAAATTCATTCGTATGTGTTTTTTGAGATGATAATGCGATGTTAATGTACAGTATAATACATAGTGTAACGATGCTGACGGCAAGCCACAAATGCATAGTGGGGAGTCTCTTTTGTTAATTTTGTATAAGTGTTCCTGAAAGGGGCCGTGATTTGTTAAAAATATGTGTAAGTATCTGTTGTTTACGAAATACTTGTGGTCAATGGCAAGAATTCCTTCGTATATCGGCCTGTGCCTGAATCCGTCCAGCGTTTTTGCCAATTTTTTAACAGATTCTGCTTTGTCTGAGATTTTAATGAAGAAGCTGGATATGGTAAAAATGTATGTATTAGTCTTCATCCGTTACTGCCGATTTTGCCAGTTGGTCAGCTGCCTCATTGCCCTCATCACCTGAATGTCCTTTTGTCCAATTGAAGTATATGTCTTTTACTGTTGTTTGTAATTGTTGAAGAATTTTTAGTATTAAATAGTTTGCATTATCAAAATTGTTTAATGCTTTTAAACTTGATAGGCTATCCGTTATGATTAAGTATTGAGAATGTTTGTCCGACTCTATCCACTCTAATGCTGAAGAGATCGCGAAGAGTTCTGACTGGAAGACGGAGTTATCTTGGGACAGTTTCGCTCTCCAAGTATAGATTTGCTCGTTTTTTTCGTACACACAAAATGCAGAGGCTGTGCCTTCGGACATTTTGGAACCGTCCGTGTATATTGTAATTTTGCCTACATAGTCGTTTATTTCACAAATTTGTATTTCACTTGTTAGTGGTGATGTTTTGTATTTTGAGCATTTTGGATAGTATAGAGGAGCAAAAGCCTTTTCTGTTGACTTGCCGAGACGAATCGTCCCCGAATACTCCGCCTCCGCCTCCAACTGCAAATCCAGTGGGGGGAGACCTGTGAAGACCTGCAGGGCGTTTGTTGGCGTATTGCGATATGCTCTCGTTATCAGCAACAAAGCTTTCCTTTGTGCCGAGAGCAAATGTCGACGACCGTGATATTGCGCCATACGCGGAAACCAGACAGCACACGCCTAGGCAGGCCATTAGCAACAGTCTGTATCTGTTAATACTGCTCTGTGAGTTGTATAAAACAGTGCTGAATTCAGAGGATTGGTCCTTGGGGGATATCCCCCTCACCCGGACCAAAGAGATATCCCTCCCGGAATATTTGAAAATTTGTGTTTTCAATTGTCAAAAGGTGCAATTTCCTTCCCGGAGCCACAGAAATAGCTCCCGGAGAAAAGTGTCTGAATTCAACACTGGTATAAAAGTCTTTTGATGTTATGTGTATATGCTGAACACTGATCAAGTTATTATTGTTTTCCTATGACGGGTAAAAAAATAATATAAATGATCTACCGAATCTATTTCAAAGAGCATTGCGCGAGTATTAATGTCAAAGAGTATATTGGTATCCATGTCAGGATTTCGTCTTACAACAATTACGTAGTATATTTAAAGTACTTCGTTATTGCAAATCTTACTTTAATTGCATAATATCACGGAAATAATATTTCTATTTTGTTTGAAAAAAAATTAAAAAGTATTCTTTTAGGATATTGCGGATTGATAGCATGATTGCATTTCTTTTTAATGATGTACCATGATTTCTAATAATTTTTAAATTACCTATATTTATCTTTAAACAATATTGTTTTTCATTAAAGTGTTGCTAATCATCTTAGTAATTGTATTTTTACTCCTTTTCTCTCTCCCTTATTTTCAGATAACAAATTTTAGCACAGTCTTCTATTTTGTAACTCCAAACATGGTGAGCATTATAGGCGTCATGTTTGCTATCGGGGCCGCGAAGTGTATGTCCATGGAATCTAGAATTTTCCATTGCGTAGCTATCTTCCTCTTTCAGATGAGAACTTGGTTCGACGCCTTGGATGGTATGGTAGCCAGAAGTCGAATAGGTATGGTCCAGCATGTCTCGCTTAGGAATACGAGTGGCTATGTTGTCGACGGCGTGGCCGATGCTCTCGGATTCACAGCCTTTCTAATTGGTATGATTCAATTCTTTTTCTTTCGATTCTTAAGTTCTCAACTTTTTAGTGTAAGACTATGCGTCAGTATCTAAAGTGTTATTATAAGAAGAAAAGTATAGAGTAGACCGGGGCACATTTACGCGGATTTTTTTCAATGAATTTTCTAATTATTATGTTTCAACTTAGGAAATTTTAGAGATTGTGGTTTTATAAAGCAGTTAATAAAGTCAAAATTTGTGTATTCAGTTGTTGTCCTATTTGTGCTTTTAAACGTAAAAAAAATTTCTTAGGTCCAAGTCCTTTGCGTAAACTTGCCCCGGGGCATCAAGTGGGGCACGTTTACGCATATTGTAAGTGAAATAAATATTTAATCAAATTAAAATGCTTTATTTATAACTTAAAACACTGTTTAAAAAAATGAAAGAGAATTAATTAAAGAACATTTTATAGGCTAAACTGAAAACATAGGGCTTATTGCTAATTAAAAACAGAAATTCATCATCACTGTAACAGTTTTTATACACAAAAAATAAAGTATTCCTTTTGCACACTTTTCATGGTACCACCTTTTGCATCTAAGACATTGAACCCAGTCTTAACCTTTTTTGGATTGGATGCATGATTTCAAACAATTATACACAGTTTTCATCTTTCTCATTAGATTCATTCACTATTTTCTTTATTCCAGAGTGCATAAACTTTTGTAGTTTTTGGTTTCGTACTTTTTCCTTTGCTGTCTTCCTGTTCTGCTTCCATAAGAACTAGTAAATTTTTACGTAATTTCTTCTTTTTGAACGTGCGTAAAGGTGCCCCGATGTCAGTGCGTAAACGTGCCCCTCCGACATGTTTGGATTTATTTTTAACGTGCAATGAAAATTAATAACATTTCTGTTCATACAAATACAGTTCTCAAAAAAGGATAAAATTCTGCTAATGTTCATATATTTGTTTATCCTTAACTAAGAATTATTAGTTCACAATAAGTTTCAATAAATTCAACACAAAATTTACTCACATTGACAGAAAACAGATTATCCTTTCCTCATGCTAGACCGAAGCTCGACTGATGCTCAGAAAACGTGTGAGAATATACCCACTAAGGAGCAGCATCAATCTGTCATTACTGGTGTCGCGCCAGTTATAACTCGTTTCAGAAAAAGTGCACTGCGTAAACGTGCCCCAGCCCACCCTACCTTTTGTTAAATTAACGACTATGGGTTTATCGTGAACATAATTTAATGTACTCGAAAGAAATAGAAGTCATAAATGACCCGGATGCAAAATCTTTTTCGGGTCTAAGTTTTCCCCAAAAGGGAAGAAAAATTGTTTTTAATCTCATTGAGATCTTTTATAAGTGGAAAAATCCGGATGCAGAACATTTTGAGTTAATATTTTTAATTTAAAAAAAAAATAATAATGTGTTTTAGTCACTTTGCGGACTATAACCATGGAGCACTGGTGCTTTGCAAAAAGTTGCATGTTTTTTCATCAGCTTTATTATTTAGTTTTTTTTTTTTAAGTTTATAAAAAAAAGAATGTTATATAGATTTACCGTCTTTTATGTAGTTTATCCCCTTGAGGGGCGGTGGGATAAAATATATCCCACCTAATTTAAACAAGAATCTCACCAGAAAATTTTAACTAAATTTTATATTGTTAACTTTGGAGGAAAATCCACGAAAAATTGCTTTTCCTTATATAAAAATAAAATCTTTCGATTATTCTGGTGAGTATTCAATATTTAGAGACATTTTTGCTTGCCCCTCAAGGAGTTAAAAAATAATTTTAAAAAATGTTGTATGTTTAGCTTGATTTTCTACTATGACATATCTGAATATAAAAAAAAATGAATATAATGGAAATTGAGAAGAAACTGGTACACAATTTGTGCAATGTAAAAACATACTTCAGTGTAAATATTATTCATTTGATAACGATAATTAGGTGCACCAAAAAATAGAAAAAGAATGGTTTAAAAAATAAATGAAACTGGTACTTCTTTTAAGATTACAAAAAACTGTAAAAAAAAAGAAAAGAAAAGTGATGCTTTTGCATTTTACGTGAATATTTCTCTTTCTTTTTTTTAAATGTCCAAAATCCGTAAATTTAAACTGCGATTTTTTTTTCTAGTATTATATCATAAGACACTTACCGGGAAAAACCCACTCTTTAAATCAAAGCTGCTTAATGTTATCATTTGAAATCATTAGTTTGCGGGGAAACCTCTTTAAAATGAGGAATTCTTTTGTACCATTTTTTAAGTTCCTTCTCTCTGACATTTTTGCTGCTGGTTTTTAGTTCGGTAAATTCACTTTAATTTTTTTTTTTCAGTGCGTGTACAGAGTGTCTCAAAAAGGATTCTAGAACTTTAAAATTTGATGTCTGCTAATAAAATAAAGTTTTAGTCTGTGTGGTATCTGTGTCTGTAGGCGATGGTTAGCGAAATCTACCACGCATACAGGTCTGAAATTCTGGGTGAGGATAGTTTAAGGCAGGTCGTGATGCACCTGAGGTTCAGGTTTTTCATTTTTTGATAATTAGCCGAGATACTAATTAAAAACTATAACGAACTCTCTTAACAAGTAAGCTTTATTTCTCGAATAGGCGCGCGACGGCAGTTCGTCATTGAAAAAGTAAATAGTGTTAATATGCGGCTGTTTTTTTCCCTTTATTTTGCACCTTTCGCATCGCGCGCCACGTTAACTATTTAAAATACGAGAGGGAGAAAACCACACAGGCTTTTAGAAAGTACTTTAAACACTTTAACGGCGTAGTTAGTTTCCAAAAATAATATTATTAAACCTTTGAATTTTTTTTAAACGTCATTTTTCTTTTTATTTTCCCATATTTTGAAGCTTGTAACAGCAAGAAAATAAAAAATACCCACCTAGTTTTGGATACCTTATCTCTACGACGGAGCCATTAATTTGAAAAAATATTAATATTAACCCTTTCAAAAAATGTATGGCAGAGAACTGTTTCAGCGATATTTCTGCAATATTTAAAAGTCTGCATTTGTTTTGCATATCAAAATACGAAAAAAATATGTGAATCAGATTAATCGGCATACATTTATCTTTAAAACGAAATCTTTGGTTTTTAAAAATACTACTATTAACCCTCTCAAAAATATTCTTTTCTCTCTGTATCAGAGTCTTTCCTGTTACAATTTTTAGAAACATTTCCGATATTAAAATATAAATATTAGTAAATATAAACATGAAATAACTTAAATTCATAAATGAGGAAAAATGGGGAAATTTGTAAATTTTTTAAACAATAAACAGTTCACATTTTCGTCAATAGATGGCGATGCGATGTCTCAACATGTAAGAATACTGAAACTAGTGCGTAAAACAACGTCAAAGATATCTCAGTGTTTAGTTTGTATTCTATTTAATTAATCGAAAGCAAGGAAAATGTTTGTATTTTGAAATGTTCAAAATTGAAGCATTTTTAATAGTTTGAAAAAGCACAGTGCTACCTAGTATAAAATATTTAATCGATTTTTTTCAATTACTCTATACAAAATATATGATCTCCATGATAAACATGTCACTTAACTCTTTGATATTCATTATCGTTAATGAGCTATTGAATTTTTAAATTATGGAGTCCTTTATGAAACACCTTGAATTTATTGTCGTACTTCAATCTCATTTTTTTCGTAATCTTTTATTAATAGGTTGCTTTCATTATCTCCGTACAACTATTCCAAAAAACAAATACTACTTGCCTCTCAGTACAAACGAGACATGCAAAGAATGCAAAGAAGGAAGCATAATCAACTGCAGTTCCAACCACAGCAACTTACTGTCAGGCAGCCAAAAACGAGTCTTCATGGTAGTTCTTTGTTTTGGCTTACAGATGGCTGTCAGTGCTTACTTCTGGGATCATTATATAAATGCTTATCATAACTTATTAGAGTCTGCTGCTCCAAATGATTTAACAGCGGTAAGTTTGTATCATTTGTAAACAGTAGAAGTTGCTAGCAATTCTTGCATTATGTAGTGGAAACTGTTATCCCAAACAGAGTTGTAGCCGTAAAAAAACCAGAGGGTATACGCTAAACGCATGAATGTCATGCTTAGATTATACGCTATAGTTTTATTTAAGAAACAGAGGGTATACGGAGGTTCTTAAAAAATCCAGAAGATATGCGGCCTATACCTCTGTATACCCTCCACTACATCCCTGGTCCCAAAATATAGTACTATATGCTGACGTCAAAAGCATGGCAGGTACCAGCACTGTCACTTTTGCTTTTATCTTCATACATCAATATTAATATGGCATAATTTCAATTTTTACGTCAGCAAATATAGGAAAAAGTATATTTTCAAATTAAATTTATTTGAAAGCTCTAGATCTATTCATTGTATATTTTATGACTTTTATAAATAATGTTCAAACATTATTGTTTAAAAATATGTCTTAACAATAAACATTTATTTGCTTATGTAAAAAAATAAATTAATTAATAAAACAGCAGTGTTACCACCTATAATTGATGAAAGCAAATTAAGGGTTATTTCTCAATGCATGACAAAAACAGAAGCAATCTAATAAATTAAAAGCATCTAATAAATTAAAATCTGTGCTATATTTAAACCAGATTATGATATAACGTAAAAAAGGGAAAGAAAATATAGTGTGTTATACTGAATGCGTAGACGAATTTTAAAATTTTAAGAGCTAATGAGTTACTAAAACGAACTGATTATTTTGGTGAGTGAGACATACCGATACGATTCCTTAACCCCCAAAGAGGTTAATTTGTTTTGACACAATAAATTAAAAGTAGAGACCACTCATACACCGCTTTTATCGTACTAAAATATTCGCCTTATACAATCGATATATACGAGGGTGGTTCAATAATTATTGTCCCGAATGTGTATAAAATATTTGTACTGCGATAGTTGATGTGGGATATTGAAGCCTAATGTCTTAGATGCCTATATGCTCAATTTCAAAACTGTAGCTGCTATATTAACATATGTTTTCCGTTTTAGGTGTGAGAGGTGGCATCTAGCTTGAAAATGGGGGGGGGGGGAGGCTGGTTTGGCGCTTATGGGGCCCAACCTGAAGCAGTTCTGGGATAGATTTGTGACAGTGGATGAGACGTGACTACATCAGTATATCCAAACGACAGCAGCCACGTCTTATTCACTGTCACCCCCCCCCCCCCGAACTCCTCCTCTTTCAAGATAGGTGCGACCCCTCACGCCAAAAACGAAAAAAATATGCTAATATAGGAGCTACTGTTCTGAAATTGAACATATAGGCATGTAAGACATTAGTTTCCATATTCCACATCAACCACCACAGTACAAATCTTTTATATCCACTCGGGGCCATAATTATTGAACCACCCTCGTATATCTGCCATTAAATAAAGCGAATATTCCCGTTTAAAACTAGTGATGTTGAAAAGCTTTTAGAAACGAAACAAGCAAACTCTTCTTGCGCGTATGGTGTACGGGCAAACCTGTTAAGAGCCCACTTCAGTCTTGTGAAAAAGAAAACGCTAATGCTAATTCTATGGGGACGTTATTTTAAAATTTCTCGAACGGGTTTTAATATTTTTAAATATTTTTTTTTTTTTTTTTTTTTTCATAGGATAGCTGAGAACGATCTACAACCGGCGTAGTTTTTACTTTTTCGATTTTGATTTCTAATTTTTTTTTAATTTGCTTTCACTTTCGGAACTGGTTGGAACCGGTTAGAACCGGTTCTGAAATTGAAACTATCCTAATATAAAAAATCTATAACCAAAATCAAAAATGTAAAAACTAGCCCGGAAGTATATCGTCCTCAGCTATCCTATGCAAAAAAAATCATGGAAAAATATTAAAATCTGAACAAGATATTTGAAAATAACTTCCCTAAAGGATTAACTTTGTCATCCGGGTCTTTTTGAGTGACTAGTGTGGCCTCTTAAGAGGTTAAATGAGCTGTTTTGACCGTGCCTACTTTGTACTGCTTTCTGTATTCCGTTGTTGGTGTGTTTTTGCATATCGCTTTCATCTTCTTCGGATGGCGATTTCAGCGCAAATCTTATTCTTAAGCTAATTCTTAAAAATTATACCTCAACCTTTGAAACTGCCTGTATAAATGTTTTTAAAATCCAATTGAAATATACTTTTGATCGTAAAAAAAAAGAAAAAAAATAGAAAGGAAATACGAGCATCATTTTCTTTTCTAGGACAATTATAAGGTTCATATTGCGGCTTCAAACAGAGTCGCCAGTTTGTCCTCCTTTTTTTATACAGAAAATCCGAATTCATAACAGACATTCCAAATATTAATTTTTGCCTTTTTTCTAATAACAACCATTTCTTGATTAAATAAAATAAAAATACTTCATTTTGAATTTCCGAGTTTTCTGAATAAAAAAAGAGGCCAAACATAATATTTACAGTTATAGCTTCTTATATGGCGTCCATTTACACGTCCACTTCCTGCCTTTTTATTTAGACGCTGATTGTTTATACGCACTTATTTATTCCCAATAATGTGTTGATTTTCTTAAAATAAATTTCTGTTTTGCAGGAGGCTCAGAACGAAGTCTTACGCTCCTCCATTACGTGGGTGTTGATGTGGTTCTGGAGGTTAACAAGTGCACACAATCTGATTCAGTTGCTTTTATTTTCTATATACATTAACAAACTTTGGGTTAGTATGAATATCTATTATTGTTTATGTTTCCTTTAGTTGTCTTAAGGCATTTGCTATACTACAGGGTGGATATAATTAAACTTCCCCTATAAACGCCATCCTACAGCGCAAACGGGTGAACGGAATACAACGAAATATGGTATATAGACTGTACACGAAATACGCTCACGGAATTAAAAAAAAAAAAAAAAAAATAGTTCCAAAACGTCCACCAGAGGGCCCCTTTTCCGGAAAAAAACTTTAAATTTAATACAATAAACTACCAACACGGAATACAGAAACAATATTAACAATCCAGAACAAGAATTATGAGTAATAAAATGTAAAACCGGCTGTTTTGGCCGTTTATTGTGCTAAATTTAATAGTTTTAAGGAAAAGGCGCCCTCTAGTGGACATTTTGGAACTAAATTTGTTTTTCCGCATTTCCGTGAGCGCATGTCGTTTATACATACCAAATTTCATTGCATTCCGTTCACACGTTTGCCCTGTAGGATGCTGTTTATAGGGGAAGTTTAATTATAACCACCCTGTACATATTCTTGAAATTCGAAAAGTATTCATACCGAATTTCTTTAGTCTTACACACTACGTACCACTAATTCCTTGTCGGCCGTTTATGTCGACCACATGATCCCATCTCAGATGAAATCCTCTTCAACCCTATAAAAAAATATGTAGAGTAGGTGGGGGTAAAGGTACGCACTTTCCATAAATTTTGATTTTTAACGCACCCATTGGTCTAAACTTATGTAATTTGTGATTAAAATGTTACATTAGAACCTTAGGCAAGAGCCACCATCAACCGACATTCTGTCAAATTATAATTCCGTGAGAAATTGCAATTTTTAAAAAACATTGCTCTGCGTAGCTTTGCCCCATTGGTTGGGGTAAAAGTACGCAGTGGTGGGGCAAAGATACGCATTGCGGATTTTTGCCCCACTGCGAATTTTTGCCCTATTTCCAATAAAACGAATGAGTTATGTAAAAGCATTAGTAAATTTCATTAGTCTTTATGGTTAAACTGAAAATTATAAGTTAAACCATGAAAAAAAAAAAGAAAAAAACAGCGGTTTGTGAGATCACAAATAGCAGTCAACCTCTAACTGCTGTGACAAAAATTGTTACATAAATACTGTGAGCGGTCTCAGAGACCCTTTGATCGTAGAATGAATAAAAAGGCCAACTGTCTTATAAGATAGTGTTTCTGTTCTAAACTTTATGTACAGGACTACTATAATTTAAACTCATCTATTCAAAAGTCTCTTAGCGTTACTGCTAGATACTTGAAGAAATTAATATGTACAGTTAAACTAGAATCTATTATAAGTTTCACTAGTATCTATAGTTAAACTGAAAATTGAAAGTTAAACCACAAAAAATGAAAAACTCAGCGGTCTGTATGACCGCAAGCAGAAGTTAACCCTTAGCTGCTGTGACGAAAATTGTTTCATAAATACTATGAGCGGTCCCAGAAACCGCTTGATCGTAGAACGAATAAAAGGGTTGACTGACTCATAAGATACTTTTTCCGCAAAATTTTATGTAAAGGCGTATTATAATAAAAATTCTCAGAAATCTTTAGCAATACTACAAAATTTCCAAACGAATCAAAATTAAACTAACATCAATAGTTAAATTGAAAATTACAAGTTAAACTGTGAAAACTGAATATAGCAGAGGTCTGTGAGACCGTTAACATGAGTTAACGGTTAAAACTTAAAACAAAAGCATTTTATGAAACACAAATATTAATTTTTTAAAGTAAGTAATTAGATATCTACGTTCTCTATTATATAAAAAAAAAACTCAACTGTAAAAAGGAAAAGGTAGTTAACTAGCTTATATTAGTTAACTAACAATTATATTGTATACAATACTAACTTATAAAAAATAAAAGTTTCCACTACGTAATTGTGGAAAGCTTTGCAACTAACTAAAACGAAAGGGCAAAGACCCGCATTTTAAACTTGCGCATATCTTTTCCCTAAGTCGAATGCGTACTTTTATCCCATTCTGCAGTATTTTGCTTAACCGGCTTAGAGGTCTGCACGGGCCGGAATTTCCAGGCCCGGGCCCGGCCCGGCCCGAACGAAAGCTATCTTGGCCCGGCCCGGTGTAAAATTGGAAGTTCGGCCCGAGCCCGGTCCGGCCCGTTTGCATTTTTACAGTTCTCGGCCGGGCCCGGCCCGGCCCGTACAAAAATCAGTGAAAACAGGCCAGGCCCGGCCCGGCCCGGCCCGACACAATTTCTACAAAAAAAAAGGAAAAAAAATCCGTTTTTTCTCAACATAGAATTAAGATTCTTTTAATGAATACTACATACATATTTATGGGAACATTTTACAGTATATTTTACATTACTATGATGTTCGCAAAACAGAAAACACACAATAGTAAACATTAACGATTACTTACAGTGTTTTAGTCATCGTGTCCACAGACATTTCAAAATGGAAATAAGGATTCATTAAAAGATTGATGTAGTTCAGAATAAAGTATTAAAAACATAATAACTTTTGAAGCTGTATAATAAAAAGTAGATTTGTGAAAATGTTTCTCTCATTTTTAAGGCTTTTCTCAAATCCAAAGGAGCTACATTTCGACGCATTTATGAATTCTTTTCTTTTCGGAAACGCGTAAGATTGGCAGGTATTCTTATTCAGAAGCTATGTAAATGACGTTTTTTTTCATAGGTAACAGCAATCAATATATCTTTCTGAAAATACTGTCAAAGTTAGCGTTTTGAATCGAATTTCCGGAAGCAATAGCACAGGAAAGGAGAAAAACGTACAGTCACGTGACAGGAATCTCTGTTATCTCTGTAAGAAATTTATCAAATATGGAAAAAGCTATTCGTTTCCAAATGCCTTCAATAGGCAGGCCTGTCAATTTTATTCCTTTATAGTTAAAAATTTTGTCAGAAAATGTGTCTGAAAGCTTCGCATTGTTGAGCAGTGAATATGAGAACCACCTTAAGGTATATTTCCAAAGATACTGTTTAGAGAAGTTCATTATCACTATTAATACTACAAAACACAATGGCTGTTCTACACATCCTGAGATCGATTAAGACCAGTTCCGTCCCGGCACGAGTCTGCTGAAAAAAAAATTAAACTCGGAATCAGACATCTTGTAACTGTACGATGCCGATCTCTACGATGGACATGTTAAATTTCTGTTTTGATGTTGTTAAACTCGCATCGGCTCGTGACGCACATTTATACTTCTCGAGAAAATCATATTCATTGAAAATGGCTCGTATTTTATCTGCTTCGCTTAAATTCTTATATCGGGCCGACAGGCCCGATTAATTTTTTTGCCGGCCCGGCCCGGCCCGTTGAAAGAAATTTCCTAATTCTGCCGGCCCGGGCCGGCCCGTTTGAAAATTTGCCTTCATTCCGCCGGCCCGGGCCGGGTACGGGCCTCGGGCCAAGCCCGGGCCCGTGCAGACCTCTAAACCGGCTGCCTACAAGTTTAAACAAATACGTTCGAGGTAAACTACCTGGGATTTTGAAGCTAAAGAGCTTCCGTTCTCCACTGAATTTTTGGATTTGTAAAAATTCGAGGTATTGTCAGCTAAACAATAAAGTGAAATTTTAAAAATATTAGATCAAAATTCGAAAATTTAAACTTACCTCTTTTTCTTGGCATGGAATGCTATTTTTTTCACAAGGTTTGAACACACAACTACTCACTTGATACCAAACTGCAAACTAGTGGTCATGATTCTAGAAATGTTTCTTCATATTAAATCAGCCAGTGCGTATCTTTGCCCCGTGCATATCTTTACTCCCACCTGCTTTATATTCAAGTTAATTTTCCAATTCAGCCATAGATTTGCAGCTCATATATTACTTTATTTTCAGTTTTACATTTTTTTAAATCTCTCTTTTAAGTCGGTGGCTTTATTCGAACACTCAGGTCAGCCCACTTTCTTTATTACAAAACATGTCAGTTATTTTCATGAAATGTTTCATCAAGTTATTATCATGTAAACTGACAGAATATCGTATTCATATAATAATGAAATCGTATGTTAATTTATTTTTATTCAAGCAAAATATAACTTATATTTTCCCCAGCAGGGCTATCCTAAGAGATTCAAGAGTCCTGAGCCTGATTGACTTTTTGTCTTTCTTTACATAGGAAACTATATTTACCAGTAGATTGATTTAGTCTTATTTAGTTATGTAAAGGCATATTATCAGCACTGTAATTTTGTCCACTTTTTATAAAATATCTGGGACGCTGGGTGAAATTGAACAAGGTGGAAGAAATGGTCAAAATTGAAATCCACTGAATTTGCATATATTTGACATGTAAAATCATTTCTACGATCTAATAAAATGATATTCTTGCATTTTTTATTAAAATATTCTCAGCCACTGACATGAATTGACGTCATTTGATTTTTTGTAACTCCCCTTATGGACATTTGCGTTATATATACTATAACATTATTTCTCAAAAATGTACACAATATTCACCAGTGTAATATGCATATAAATAATTCGATTAGAAACAGTATCACTATTATATAGGGGAAAGTAGGGTAATGACGCTCAAAAGGGTAATCCCACTCACCAAATATCTCTAAACAGAATAGAAATGAAAACGTGCGATCTGTACCGGCACCTAGGGAACTTCATCCTAAGTTCCCACTAAGGAATTAGTGCCTATCGGGAGGAAAGTATTTTTGTGTCTTCACATTATTAGTTTGAAGTTGTTTTATTACAAAATTCTACAACATCTAACTTGAAGGTAAGTGTACACTCTTATTGTCAAATATTAATTTACTCATTATGTCTACAAAATATATACATTTAGCTGTACTTTCATGCTTTTATTTATTTTTGTAGTGCGTTGTTACGCCAATTATAATGCAATAAAACCCAATATGGCGATAACGGGTAATGGCGCTCGCGTGGAATTCCAGAAGTATTGCCAGTGGGCAACTTTTTTTAAAAATTCAAATTTGTTGGTTGACACCACTTTTTGGAAATGGTAAAATTTCCCTGTTTTCGCCTTTATTAATCCGTCATTAAACAAGGGGAATTTTACGATTTCAAAATGGTGGTGAAAATAAAAAAACGTAAATATTAAAAATGTAGCCCACTATATGTCTAACACAATATGTGTAAAGTGGTTGCAAAAAGTCTGGAGTGGTGTGAACAGCCCACACAACTACATTTGTGACTTTTGTATTACTTAAATGTATTCAAACTCTGAGTGCAATTACCCTACCATGTCAGGTATTACCACTCAATCGATGGACATTTAAATAAAACGATAAAAAAAAAATCCTAAAACTTTTATGAAAATTAGTTGATTGCAAATTGTTCCTTATGCTTTGGGGTTATACTTCGTTAATAAAATATTGATTTTTTTTGTCTAAATTTAACTAGCTATTCATGTTTTGCCTTAAGTGAGCGCCATTCTCCCACTTTTCCCTATATCAATCTGTAATATAGGCTCGAAAACAGAAAACTTTTTTAATTATATACAAGGCAAGTGCAACTCTCAAGTAGGCGAGGCAAGGAAAAATAAAAGAAAACCTGCGGTCACGAAAGTATTAACAATAAAAATATTTTTAAAAAGTAAATCATTTAATTAAAAAAGGGCGATATCATTTTAATTATACTTAAACAACTTAAGGCAATGTATATTGTATATAGCTCTCTGACACATCCACATTCTGTACAACGACAGCGCCAACGAAGAAATATGCCTAAAACTTTCTGAAACTGAAGGAAATGTATATAGCTCTCTGAAACCTTGACATTTTGTACAGGGTTAGCTCCGTAAGGCAAGAAGGGATGTCGAAAACTTTATGAAACTTCATGAAGAGTACATATCTCTCTGAAACTTGCAAATTTTGAACTGAGTCAACTACGCAAGACAGGAGGATATGCCTAAAACTGCCGGAAAATTAAGGAAAAGTATATAGCTCTGTGAAACGTCCAAGTTTTGTACTGAGGTAGCTTCACAAGACAGGAAGGATTATGTCTAAAACTCTCTGAAATCTAAGGAAAAGTATGTATACCTTTCTTAAACATCCAAATTTCGTACAGGGGCAGCTCCGCAAGACAGGGGTAGAGATGGCTACCTAGGGAAACCCAGCAGAGCTTTAGAGTTTTAGTACAATCCCTCGGGGATGAATCTCCGCAAGATAGAAGGGAACATGTCTAAAACTCTGCGAAATTTAAGGAATACAGTGCAACCTCGATTATCCGAGCTAATTGGGACCGTTAGTACCCCGGATATCAGAAATTTCGGTTAATAGAAATTGTATTAAAACCTCGCCATGTTCGCAAATTTAACATCTCGTAGAATAAAAACAATAGAACGTTTTTTAAACGATAAAATAAACATATATAAAGTTATGTTTCACTTTTGGCTTGTTTAAGGTCGACCGTCCTTCTAAGGCCTTTGATGAATCTATCTTTGAACAAAAAGCCTCCATTTGAGCTTTGTTACGTCTCCAATTGTCTACTGTGGTTTCACTAACTTCAAATTCCAGGGCAGTTTCATTTTTTAATTTCACGATTATTAATTCTTTTAATAGCCTCAAGCTTTTTACCCATCGAAACAACATTTTTTTTTCTTGGTTCTACATTTTTAAAAATGAACGACTTACTATTAGCGCGATGGTCAGATGTGAGACGATTAAAGAAAAGGTTTGCAACAAAACATGGGAAAGAAAGGGCAAATAGAAAGAAAGTCATGAAACTCAAATGTCTATTGTGAGACGAAAGTGTGTGTGTGTGTGTGGGGGGGGGTATGTAATTGTCCGATAACACATTGCACATGGTGTTCAATAGGACCACACGGCCACTGTCACTGTAAACAAATAGTTCGCTATTCACTTCTCAGGGTGCAATGTTTCTTTGAAGTTGAGTGCTTTTCGCGGCAGAAGAGACTGTAGCACGGACAGTGAACTAAAAAGTGTGATCTTTTTCAAAGCTCATTAAAAAATCAGGCTTCGTTATCGGCTCGGTTAACAGAAACCTCGATTAATTGAAGCTCGGTTAATAGAGGTTCTCCTGTACTTATAAAACTCTCTTGAACTTCCAAATTTTGCATAGGGCAGCTTCGCCTGCTAAATCTCCCTTTCTCCAACCAGTGACTATATAGGTATAATTAACTCCCACAATCTTGATTATTGACTACATCCCCCTTGACGCTATTATAAGTTTTCCATTTTTAAACAATGCCGCCGGTCTCTCTTCAACGGAAATGTATTTGACACATTTTTAGGTGCGTTCGTAATTATATAAATACGTAGCACCTATAGTCGTCGCTCAGTTCGTCTGTCCGTCCGCATATAACAGACAAAAACTACCCAACCGAATGGTCTGAAAATTTAAATATATAATTCTTGCAAAATTTTGTCGAGTCATTTCAAATTTCATGAAAATCGGATGTATAGTTTAATTACAGGGACAGTCAAAAGTTTTCCGTTACATTACGGCCAATGGGAAAAAATTATTGCAAGTGCATTTTAATGATGTTACGGCCTTCCGAATGGTCTGCAATTTTAAATATATAATTATTGCAAAATTTTGTCGGGTTATTTCAGATTTTATGAAAATCGGATGTATAGTTTAACTACAAGGACAGTCAAAAGTTTTCCGTTACGTTACGGCCAATGGGGAAAAATTATTTCAAGTGCATTTTGATGATGCTACAGCTTTTCGAACAGAATGAAATGGACATGAACTTATGAAGTGCACTAAAATATACATTCAGTACAATATGCGGTGCAAAAACTATTTATAAAACTAGTTATAGTACGAACACACCTCATTTGCCACGTTTGACGAGCAATTTCCAACTTGTTTTACTTAATGACCAAAAAATTATTCTGAGACTAATCCTTTAGTCTGAAATAAAATCTTCAAAAACTCGCCAAACGGATACCCGAAACACTCCTTAGACACCGTCATGTATCAGAAAATCGGTACTTTTTCGTTATACCAACGCCATGCCAAAATGTACTTTGATGCGCCATTCTTTTTCAACCCTGACAGTGTAAACGATTTTTATTGCAAACCTTGCCAAACATTCTTATTTACTATTTATTGAAC
The DNA here is from genome assembly GCA_963932465.1 of Maratus speciosus. Taxonomy (NCBI): domain Eukaryota; kingdom Metazoa; phylum Arthropoda; class Arachnida; order Araneae; family Salticidae; genus Maratus; species Maratus speciosus. The sequence continues at coordinate 387,625,734 of OZ010795.1, read as the reverse complement.
GTGAATCATTTTATATTAGTTTTTTATCGTAGCTCTGCAGAACATCTTAATTTACTGTTTTTTTTTAATCGAAATTATTTATTATTAAATCATAACTTACATTTATTACTGAAGCTGAGATGGATGCTATTTGACTACTTTTACTATTCGGTAGTTACCTAATGAAATAAGCTGCAAAATAATTACTTCAGGACTTTGGAATCATACAAAAAAACTTTTTTGTTCAAGAAACCGTGAACGCCTTCATTCATAAAATGAAATGTTTACTGTAGTGCTATGAGACATTTACAATTTAATGCATGCAGTTGAAATTGGGTTTTATTTTATTACTTTATTGTGTAATATTTATTTGTTCTTTTATTTTAAGTATATATTTGTATTGGTGTAAGAGCAGATGTTGATAAACATCTACGCCTCCTTTCAATTCCTCAATTCTGTTTCGAATTGACACTTTAGTTAAATAGTTTACGTGTAAAATTAACTCCCAATTTTCCTTTTTCTCGAAATAAATGGTTTTTTTTTTGTTTTTTTTTTTTGTTATTATTGACTACAATTTATTTGTAAATTTGATTAACCCTCTCATGCAAAAATTATTTTTTATTATTTTTCGTTATTCACAAAAACTATTTTTTTGTGATAAATGAGAACCCATTATAAAAAAATTTTATTATTGTGCTGCTTGCTAGCTATTATCTGTTCACAAATCAGATCTTTATGGAGATTTGAAAATGATGAATGCTGAAAAGTTTTTTGCTTTATAGGACAATACTTATCTGTCCTCATATGAGGCCCGTATGAATGAGAGGGTACTATAATATTACTTTATTTTTTAAGGTTTACTTTCACTGCTTTACCTTTCCAATTACATCATAGCAAAAATACAAGCATCAGATTTAAAACAAATTAAACAAATTGGTCTGTCTCCTTATAATTTCGCGCCCCACCAGTGGCTGAGAGGTTCTGCTCTCGAAGCTGGTAGACGGGAGGTGCTGGGTTCGAACGCAATCGCGCGCGTCGGCCTAATCATTCGGAGTTTTCGTGGTTTTTTTTTAACCTTATATTTCCAAGCGTTAATATGGGTTAGGTTCCCTTAGAAAGACTCCCACGAAGGGCACTTCCCCCCCCCCCTGGGCCTATATCCCTCGTGCAGATAATTGGCCGTCATAAATACAACCAACCAACCAACCTCATAAGTTCGCTATTTTGGCAAGAAAGATAAATTGCAGGGAAATTTTAAATTTGATTTAGCAAATTTAATTGAATGGACATAAGGCTATTATATAAAAAATTTTAAAAATTCGTTGAAATCGCAGTTTAATAATCGTCCATGCCCTATAACAGGGTTGGCGAACCTTTTGGTTGTCGCATGCCAAATTTGATCAAGAAATATTTCACGTGACTATGACGTGCCAACAGGGGCGCCATTTGAGGGGGGCTGGGGAGGCTACCCCCCCCCAAGGAATTTGATTTTTCAGAAAATTTATCAGCCATCAATTGTCAGACCCCCCCCCCCCCCAAAAAAAAAAAAAAAAAAAAAAAAAAAAAAAAATATCTCAATCGTTAAAATAATTTATCAGATTTGTTTGTAATAAAAAACATATGCATTAAATAAATGCTTTATTCATAGAAATTAATAATTATTAAAAAAAAAAATCTCATTCGATTTTTCTTAAGGTTAGACATATATCGTACTTTGGCAAATTTTAAAAATACATGAGAGACATTTTCTTTTATCAATTGCTTCTTAGCTGTGTACAGCTGGATCCTAGGAAAACTAGTCTCCTCATGGCTAGAAATTCAGGGGTAGAGTTTTTTCAGATAGCATTTTTTGCGGGGAGGAGAGGATGAAGGGGCGAGTATAATTCAAGTTCTTATTTATCTGACGTTTTTAGATTATTAGTGTCACATTATATTTACTGCAATCATTGAAAGGTTATCAAATTATTTAATTATTTGCTTTATTAAATCATATTATATATAGTACACTCTCAAAATTCTTTAATGCCTAGAATGAAGTATGCGCGCACCCCACAAAACAATTTCTTCAACCCAAAAACCGACAGACTTCCATCAAATCCCAAAGTAAAAGAAAATTGCTCCATATTTTAACATGTTTATAATATAGTATATGATTTTATCCCTTATGTACAGAAATGAACACAGGGGTTATTACTATGGGCCACGATTAACAGTCAAATCTATAGTTTTTCATTTGAAAAATATTCAGGGCTTCCTTGTTAAAACCCAGGTCATCCCGACTCCGACTGAAAGAGGTAAAGCACAATCCAAGAAACTTAAAGTGTACCTCACTTGCAACGAAGAAAATACGTCAACCTATCCTGCTGCAGGACTGTAATTTCAAGTAAATACGTAATCCGCTAAACATATTTATACATTAAAAGGCAACCCGACCCGAAATGAAAGAAAATGAATCCATATTTTAATACAATTATTGTAAAAGAAGTCTACAATTGTATCTTTAACATAAACTTTACCTTTTATGTAGAAAAATGAAGATATTTATATAGTATTCATTAATGTTCAAATAGTAGCTTTTTCATCTAAAAAATATTCAGGATTTCTTTAAAAAATAGTATTAACAAGAAGCCACCTGATAATAGTTAAAACGAAACAATCCGAAACAATTAATGCTTTACCTTACCTTTACTTGCAGAAAATCACTAATGAAAATTTTCTTATTGCTAATAGATCACAAAAGTTAAACTTTCGTGACCTATTCATGACGTTCGAGGACTGATTGAATTTCATGATTCTTTTTTCGCGATCATCTGACGAAATTTGCGATTTTTTTCCGCGACCGTTTCACGGAATTCACGATTTTTTTTGTGCAACCGTTATCGAAATTGGTTTTTTTTCTCCCGACCATTTGTAGAAATTCACAATATTTTTCTGCGACAATGACGAAATTCCATATTTGCTTCTGCGATCTTTTGCCAAATTTAGCAATTCTTTATCACGATCATTTGTTGGAATTCGTGATTATTTTTTCTACCACCAACTAATAATATTTGTAATTTTTTTGTGCTATAGCTACACGAAATTTCGTATCTAATTCTTATTTCACGATCGTTTGACGAAATTCCCCTCGATTGTTTGACTAAATTTTGTGATTTTTTGTGCAGTCTTTTGAGGAAATTCGCGATTTTTTTCGCAGTCCTTTTACAAAATTCGAGATTTTAATTTGTGCAACAATTTGACGAAATCTGCATTTCTTTCCGCGATCTCTGATGAAAGTAGCAATACTTTTCACGGTCGTTTGGAGAAATTAGCGATTTTTTTCCGCGACGATTTGGGTGATTTTTTTCAAAATTTGCGATTTTTTTCTGTGACCCATTGACGAATTGATTTTGCGGAATCCGAAAGAAAAAAAATCGTGGACTTTCACAGAAAAAAAAAGAAAAAAAAAAGAAATCGCAGAATAATCACAGGCCCATAAAAGAATTTAAGGAAACAAAATCAAGCAGAGCTTTTTTTTTATTGGGCGGGATTTTCCCATTTTCTGTTAGATTTGTGCAGTTTTGCCCGTTATGCAATTCTGAACGTTTTCTGTTCCTGAAAGAAAATTTTTCCTTGTCCTTCGCCAGGAAACTCTTGAAATGGCGCCCCTGTAGTAAAACTTGAAAAAGGAAGGCGAAAGCACTAAAAAAAGTTTCCATTTTAGATAGGTCTTAGCAAGCATAATTGTATGATGTTTTTTCATCAAAATTTGATTTTTTTCCCTTTGAGAAAGAATTGTGTTATAGACAGGCTTCGTTTTCATAAGTTTTACTGTAATATATCTCTTTTCAGGCCTATACTATAGAGTGGATGGTTTAACAGTGTTTGAGGATACCTGTAAAAATGGAACCTATAATAGAATCCTGTCTAAAAAGAAAATTTTTAATCTTCAATATATTGAAATTTTCTCTGCTGAGACGGAAACCTGTTTAAAACGAAATATTTCATTGATTCTAGAGTTTCGTATTAAAAGTTTTAACCGTTTTTGTAAGCATGATTCTGTTTACGTTTCTCATTGGGGGGGGGGGGGGGGGGTAGACGCTTGGATCCTACCCTTACCTATATAACTTCCCTCAAAAAGTCTTTGCCCCCTCCCCCCCCCCAAGAAAGTTCTGAAATGGCACCTTTGCGTGCCAACTAAAAAACAAATTTAGTAGACGGAAAAATAATAGACTAAAATTACTTTAAATTTTCTATTAAGATTTAAAAAATATGAGGAACATGCATGTAGGTATTACACTATAATATTTATGGAAACAAACTAATTTTGAAATTAATAAAAACAAATTAATGCGATGTAATTTGATTTATTTTGTTGCATCTTAATATCAGGTTAATTTTAGTGCTAAATGAACCGGATTTATCTGACAAGTGCTTTCAGTTTGAGTTTTGTTACTATTATTTTGTGAAAAAAGTGACTCGAAAGCACTGATAGGCAGAAAAACTGTTAAAATAGCAAACGGCAGTTTCTTTGAATAGCCAGAACTTTACCATCGAAATTTAGTAATATCTAATAATCAATTCTTGTCGATAGTTTTCAAATATCGTCTTTGTTGGAAAATATTTTGAGACCACAATTAATTAGGTTGGAATATAATATCCCGCAATTAAAAATTTTCAATTTCCATTTAATCAAATTTAGAAAAGATCAGTCGCGATGTTGTGTAATCTCATTTTACTTTGATTTAGAGCCACAAGCAATGCCGTGCCAAAATTATTTTTTCGCGTGCCAAAAGTGGCACGCGTGCCATAGGTTCGCCATCCCTGCCCTATAACATGTTTCTGATATTATGTTGCGGGTTTCTCCTGTTTTTTTAAAATGCACAATGCGCCCCCTTTTTAACAAATGAACTTATGATCATGCCACTGCTAACAGGTGTGTTAACTGCAAACCGAAACCAACAAAAACTACACCCACCATAAATTTTGAACGCAAATTTAGATGTAGAAACAATAATAAATGCATACCATGATCATAAGCTCAACAAACATTAGAGAAAGACAACAGGAAGAACTCGCTATGTCTCAATGAGTACTTGACATCCTTCTTCAACAATGAATTTGTAGCTAAAGGGAACCGAAAACTGATAGTAACGAATAAGGATGCCAAATTCCCATTGAAACAACCAATCTGTGATCGTATAAACTTATTAGATATACTGAATTCTCACCAAATAAAAGAATCGCGTTGTGTTTAAATTATCTATACACTTCCGAAATGAACTTACCATTACGATATGATTTTAAGCATTTTACAAATTAAATTAATAAAAAAACTAACTATTAATTTTCCTGGTATATAAAGTTATAAGTTAGATGAACGAAATAAGAGGACACCTTGAAAATAAAAAGAACCTCAGAACTAATAAACTTAACAAATTTTGTTTGTAAAAAGACATAAGATAGATTTTAGTTTTAGAATTATTTACCAAAAGCTAAGCAAGATCAAGTCTTGATCAATTAAGTAAAAATTCACTAAGATAAGCATTTAAATATATTTGGAATTGTGCATTCCACTAAAATTTACTATATCTTACTTTTATAAAATTATAGGTGTTACAATCATTAGCATTTTTGGTTATAACACAAATACAAGTTACTTTTCTTATACTGATAAATATACTGTTAAATAAGTGAAATAACTCCCTTAATCAGACAACTCATTTACTCAAAAGTTAGCATTCTTCACTTTATAATGCAAGATCAACAATCTTATACCCTTACTAGAACATTGTAAACACAGTATTTTACACTATAAACTGAAATTCTTCCTTTTTTTCGAAAATTAATTTCAAAATATACCTATACATATTTTCGAAATTAATTTAAGAAATTAATGAAATTTAACACATGATTTTTTAAAAACAAAAACCGATTTCTAGATGCTTAAAATATGCGAATCAAAAATTATGGTTTGGTGTTATGCTTTAAAAACTACGCGCATTGCAATCTGTTTTGGAACGATTAAAATTGAATTTAACATCAGAAGTTTAAAACTTCAAACCTGCATAATTCCTAAATTACTTGTTGGAATGACTTCCCGTTTCTTGTCTGAAGATAACATTTACCGAAGAATCCAAATATGATGTCAAAATTAGATGTTAGTATTGAAAATTTTAAAGTTTGTTACAATTTCTGTATGAAGATGATCCCTAAGAGAATATTAGGTTCCGCATGAATTAGTAAATGTTATTACTAATCGATTGGTATCAGTCACATTTTTTTTACAATAATTTGCGGAAGAGTTAATAGTCGGAGTGGTGCATAGATATTTAGTACATTATAATTTGTTATAGCTATTTAGTACATTATAAGTTGCTATACCTATTTACTGCATTATAATTTATTATAGCTATTTAGCACATTATAATTTGTTATAGCTATTTAGTACATTATAAATTGCTGTAGCTGTTTACTGTATTATAATTTGTTATAGCTATTTACTACATTATAAATTACTATAGCTATTTACCGCATTATAACTTGTCATAGCTACTTAATATATTATGAATTTCTATAGCTATTTAGTATATTATAATTTGTTATAGCTATTTAGTACATTATAATTTTTTATAGCTATTTAGTACATTATAAGCTGCTATACCTATTTACTGCATTATAATTTGTTATAGCTATTTAGCACATTATAATTTGTTATAGCTATTTAGTACATTATAACTTTGCTATAGCTATTTAGTACATTATAAATTGCTATAGCTATTTACTGCATTATAACTTGTCATAGCTATTTAACACATTCTAAATTTCTATAGCTATTTAACACATTATAACTTCTTATAGCTATTTAGTACATTATAAATTGCTATAGCTGTTTAGTGTATTATAATTTGTTATAGTTATTTAGTACATTATAAATTTCTATAGCTATTTACTGCATTATAATTTGTCATAGCTATTTAATACATTATAACTTGCTATAGCTGTTTAGCACATTATAATTTGTTATAGCTATTTAGTACATTATAAATTGCTGTAGCTGTTTACTGTATTATAATTTGTTATAGCTATTTACTACATTATAAATTACTATAGCTATTTACCGCATTATAACTTGTCATAGCTACTTAATATATTATGAATTTCTATAGCTATTTAGTATATTATAATTTGTTATAGCTATTTAGTACATTATAATTTTTTATAGCTATTTAGTACATTATAAGCTGCTATACCTATTTACTGCATTATAATTTGTTATAGCTATTTAGCACATTATAATTTGTTATAGCTATTTAGTACATTATAACTTTGCTATAGCTATTTAGTACATTATAAATTGCTATAGCTATTTACTGCATTATAACTTGTCATAGCTATTTAACACATTCTAAATTTCTATAGCTATTTAACACATTATAACTTCTTATAGCTATTTAGTACATTATAAATTGCTATAGCTGTTTAGTGTATTATAATTTGTTATAGTTATTTAGTACATTATAAATTTCTATAGCTATTTACTGCATTATAATTTGTCATAGCTATTTAATACATTATAACTTGCTATAGCTGTTTAGTGCATTGTAATTTAAATAATAGACGTGCGAGGTTTTCTCACTGGAGTCTTTGAGATTATTTTCTAATATTTTTTTTTCATTAATTTATAATTAAATGAAATTTTTAATTAAACAATTAAATTTGTTTTAACGAAATGTGAGTGTATTATGTTAAAGGCCTGTTCAAAAACCGTTTGTATGGTACCTCATTCAGCGTTGTGTGTTTTGTATGTGCATAGGAAAACAGATGTTGACAATAAATGTTTGTTGCATAAGTCGTTCTTTACATTGAAAGTACTTTTGGTTAAGTTTACTTTTTTTTCACAAAAGTAATGAAGATGCTGTTGTGTTTATACATAATAGATGTACATTTTTGAAAAATTGTTTCATGACTGTAAAGAATTGAGATATTGATTCATTATTTTTAAATTCCGGTTTTTTTTTAACTTACAAATTTGAATTGACTAAAAGTGAACAAAATGAAAGAATGATATTTTTGCCGGGACGATTTTTTCCTGTGTGGGAAACCCCAAAAACCTTGCCCACTAACATTTGTCTTTAAAATGAAATCTGTTATTATAAATAGCTTTATTATCACACAGAAAAATGCATGTTTTTGTTATTTTGCCATAGAAAAACATGACAGTTAACAAAATGCTGGGATTAATTCCATATATTTTATTATGGTTACTACAACAATTCATAATAAGTCCCTGTATTTTTTTTTTCAATTTTAAAATTAAAAGAATACGCGATAAGCCAAAAATTGAGCCGAAGGCTATTATATGAATTATTTGGTACTTGTACTTGTCTGTCAAATATACCCAGCTATCTTTCTCAACAAGGTATTGCCTTAAAGAGCTGATAAACTGTACCTTTACACTCATCTAAACTACGATTATGGATTGCAACGTTGTGTCTATCTGAAAGTTTACACGAGACGATAACACAAATGAAATTATCTCTGGGAAATTCTACACGAAGACACATACTATAGGTAGATCGTAAACTTCTATAGATTGTATAAGATATTAATATTCATTTAAATCATATCTAGCAAGCAAGTCGCAAAATTATACACATCTTAAATTTTAACTTTTAAGTTTTTAGTCAGGCTTGCCTCCGTATAGTTTTACTAATAGAGATAAATCAATCGTACAGAAAGAATTAACAGGTATTTTGCAGGGGGGGGGGGGGGGTTGTTTATGGATAAGAGTCGACTTCATAATGGTTTATTTCACATTTACCTGGAAGCGTCAACTTTTTGTATGAGGAACAACTGCGATTTCACTATATACAAGGTGAATCTAAACTCTTGGGCAAAACTTTAAGGGGTGATAGAACACATCAAGACAAACAATATTAAATAAGAAACTAAGGGTCCCACTCTTTCGAAGGAGATAGGCGCCATTAATATTTAGGGTTCAAAATTTCAAATTATTATAAAAAACGGAAAAATTGGTCGATTCGTTTGCGGTTTTCGCTAAAACTATTCTTTATGTCAGTATTTTCTTGAAACTGAATTTTTAAAGATAAAGTTCAAAAAGTGTCGATAGAGAGCGCTTTAGACTTTGGAGTAACGAACAATAATTTTTTACCGTTATTTTTTGTATCTCATTAATGCGTTCAAAAGCTTAAACTTAAAATTGAGCTCAAAATCTGAATCGTTGGGAGTGGTTAAGTAGCGCAAACTGAACTGTGTTCAGGAGTTGAAATTTGAAACACCTACTACCCCCCCCCCCCCCCATCCTGAACACAGTTCAGTTTGCGCTACTTAACCAGGCCCAACGATTCAGATTTTGAGATCAAAATTTAAGTTTAAGTCTAAGCTTTTGAAAGCATTTAATGAGATACAAAAAATTTGGTAAAAAATAGTTGTTCGTTACTCCAAAGTCTAAAGTATCCTCTATCGGCATTTTTTGAACTTTATCTTTATTTTCAAGAAAATACTGACATAAAGAATAGTTTTAGAGAAAACCGCAAGCGAATCGACCAATTTTTCCGTTTTTTTATAAGAATTTGAAATTTTGGGCCCTAAACTTTAATGGCGCCTATCTCCTTCGGAAGACGTTTGGGTTCCTATTACACGAGGGGTCAAAGTCGCTTCAAATTCCAGGCGTCTCCATGTTATCCTAAGGCTCTAGTGGAGTCGCTTCGAAAGCAAGCAACTTTTTTCTGTCGGGGCGTCTTTGGCGCCTGAAACAAAGCGAGTAGCCAGTAACAGCCAATCAAGTGCTTGGAAATCTGACGATGGAAAAGCCTTTTCTCGAACAGCCAATGAAATGCTTGGAAAATACGTAAGTTTCAGGTAGAAAATACGCAAGTTTCAGAAAATCTGACGATTCGCAGGCGATTTTTGTCGCTTGAAAATTTTTACGTGTAATAACACTTTAAGTTTCCTATTTAATATTGTTTGTCTTGATTTGTACTGTCACACCTTGAAGTTTTACCCAAGAGTTTAGATTCGCCCTGTACTTTTCCAAGAAATGAACAATCTTTAACTAGTTATTTTTAAGCATTTAAAACGCTATACACGGTCGAGTTACATTGTGGCCACTCCTTACGTGTGACTTGAAGCCAATTAAAAAAGACACGTGGAGTTTGCTGGGTGCAAAGGTAATAGATAAGATGAGCTTTAGGTACGTTCGAAACCATATCACATGTTGCTGTAACGGATAAACTGCAACTGTTGTCTACATTGCAAAAGGCAGTTATTCTGATGAGTTAGGGGTTACATCAGGGCCTGACTAATACGGGGCAGCTGTCCCAGGCCCTTACATCTGAGGGGCTGCCTATGGCCATAATCAGTAATTTTATTAAAAATATGCCATATGGTTAAAATGTCCAAAAGGGTCCAAGTTTCTTACATTTGCAAAGATTTGGGAAAGAAGTACGGCACTCCCCGTCCCTAAGAGTGACTAAAAGACGTGTATTTACACTTCAGCGGCTCACATTAACCCTTATATTCCTTAAAAATAAAAAATAAAAGAATAGTGGATTTTATCATCTCTTAAAGTTGTGATTATCTGTATACAAATGTGAATAATACCTGGCACGAAATTTATGCATACATACAACAAGTTTAGTGCAGCATGATTCACGGACAATTTGTATAGATAGAAAGAAGGGGGGGGGGGGCAGAATTATGGCCCTAGAAAGTCTAAGCCGGGCCCTTCATTACATTACTGTAATTCTATCATGTACTTATACCTCCTCTAAAACAATGCAAAAATTAATTTAAAATTTTTGACATTCTAAATTTTTACTCGATAATTTAGATTATATCTTGTCCTAGAAATATTGATAAGGAACGTGTCTTACACTGTGAATCTTCGATATTTTACGATTTGGACATAAATACGGTACTTGATTCTTAATCAAACAATGTTTCCCCAGACAGAATTTTATTTTAGCTGATTCTAATTCGTGGCTCAAATAACATTTACATTTTGTTCTCATTGAACTGATTCGTGAAAAGCGACATATTCTGCAAATCAAATGATTTGGTATTAGCAGTACCCATTCTGCTATACTTCAATTTCAAGCTATTAGAACTACAATAACTTTGATAAGAAAAATCTTTTTGTGAATTTTATATCTCGTGGTATTAAAATTATTTTGAATTTTCCATATTCGTTTATTTCTAAAAGCATCCCTGTTAGAATGAATACCTTCTAACTAAAGACATTACATCTAAAATATGCATACAGTAGTTATTTTTTTGAATCATTTAATTAAATGACTGATAAATTACTTATTTATTTATATATACGATGCATTATTTCGTGTGTTTTCTAATTTGCTGTATTTAATTTTCCCTTTTAGGAGTTTTTATGCTGGGTTCAGTTTGTTGGTTTTGCTCACATATTTACTCTAGCACTTTTTACTGAAATGCATCTGTCTACGGTAAGTTTAGCCTCAACCAAATACGACAAAAATAAAAAATTATGAATAATAATTATTAATTTTAAATTATCTTTTGATATTGATGATATACAAGTTTAGCACGAATCAATGAATCATATATTAAAAATTTATATTTTCAAAACTGTTAGACATACTATAATATGTGATATATGAAAATAAAGAAGAACATTCCAAGTGTTTTTTTTTCAGTTAATGTTCGATGTGCGAACCTTTCATAATACGACAAACACCTAATCTGTAATCAAGTTCGTTCCACACATTTGGCAGTCTTGCGCAATCAACGATTCTTAATGCAGCACTGATGCATAGTGTACATTTTACGGTGCATCAGTGCTGCATTATTTAGTGTTTTAATGCACCAGCTCTGCATTAAGGGGATACTTCAGTCACGCGAAAAGACCCGCTCGCTAATGCTAATCCTAAAGAAGAAATTTATAAAGATATCTCGGTAGCATTTCAATATTTTTAAATGATTTTTCTTGCATTGGATAACTGAGATCGATCTGTAGAAAGGCCGTTTTTTACTTTTTCGATTTTGATTGCAGATTTCTTTTAGGAGGATGTTTTCACTTTCGGAACTGGTTCCAAAAATGAAAGTATTCTCATTAAAAGTGCATGTAAACAAAATCGAAAAGGTAGAAAACGGCCTTTGTACACATCGATCTCAGCTACCTGATGCAAAAGAATTAATTTAAAAATATTGAAATGCAACCGAAATATCTTTATAAATTTCTTCCATAGGAATAGCATTAGTGAACGGATTTTTTCGTTTGACTGAAGTAGCTTCTTAAGAGTCGTTGACTGCGCAAAATCGCCAAATGTGTGGAACGAACTTACATATTAGGTGTTTGTCGTAGTTACGAAAGGTTCGCACATCGAACATTTGTAACTGAAAAAAACATTGGAATATTCTTCTTTATTTTTATGTATCACGTATTACAGTATGTCTAATAGTTTTGAAAATATAAATCTTTAAAATACGGTCATTCATTCGTGCTAACCCTGTATTAGATGAGTTTGATGCATAATCTCTATACTTTATTAATGCTTTAATATTTATTTACACATGCTTTTTTCTGTCTCTTCCATTTCTAGGTGAGAAGTTATGTTTTAAGCTTTTCTTGAGAGCTGAATATTTCTACTTTTTCCGTCCTGCATAAATTTCTTCCATGGACTATAAGCGCCATGCTTGGCAACGTGTTTAAAAGAAGACCAATGTGAACTATATCAAATCTAAAATATTGAGAATTCATATTTTCTGCAGTAGCTAAGATAACTTGATACCGCAATACAAAATATATTCTTTCTTACCTTTTAATTTAATTTTTTGGGGGAGGGGGGGTATTAGTGATTACGGACAAGGGTATGACTATGTAAAGTCTGAGGAACAGGGTCAGCCTTCTTATTAAAGGGATTTCAGTGCAAGAAAATTTTAGGGTCCTAACTTTTTATTAAATGTAAAGGAAATTCTCAAACCTTATAAGGGAAATGACCGAGTATGGAGCCGTGTGTAGAGCATTTTTGGTGACTTTTCTTTTAAGTTTCTTCAGTAATATTTTCAGTCCAGATGCCCAGTACCCACCGCATTCTCCATATGGCCGGACATGCTGGAGAGAGACATAACCCTCCCAAGGTTTGTCCGAAATCACCCCAAAAATAATTTTAAAACTTAAAAATGAATATAACTGGGAATCATTTTAAATCTAGAATTTCAGGGAACTGAGAGAGAAAAAAAGGACTATTCATTTCGGATCTTTATCGATTAGTTTTCAGTATTTATAAAAATAAGATCTCACTTATAATATGGTAAAAAACCCAGAAATGTTTCCCGATAAAGAAGAAACGTTTACGAAAATGCTGTTTAAATTTGTAGACACTCACGATTATTTTTCCTTCTACCCTGAATCCTTTAGACGAAAAACCAATTGAAACAATAGGTTTTGGGAGTTACCAAAAACAGCTTTCTACAGTTTACGGGCAGTTGCCGTTTATTCGAGAATTCTTTCCACAAACTTCAGAAACCTATTACTTTTTCGATTTCTCATTGGCATTTCTCCAATTTTTTTTTGGAGATACAATCTGGAAAGATTTAGGAATTCGTGGGTAACTACCGGAATACACTGAATTGTCTTTAACATTTCCGCAACATCAGGAAAAATTCTGAATTTTTTTACAGTGTATAGATATGTGAGAGGATTCTTTTGTAACTTATCCCATCATTTTTACTGTCATGAGATGAAACACGGACAAATTTTCCAATGAAATCGCAAAGTGTAACTTAATTATTGCATTATTTTTCCTTAAAAGTTATATGTTACCAAAACAGGGGGTACTGAAATCTGGTCCAATTTTCCTTATTTTTAATAGTATTTCTGTGTTTCTTTATTTTTTTATACCTAGAATCGTTCTTTTAATAAAAGTGTTAGAATTTAATAACACTAAAACAAACTTCAGTTTACAGTCAGTACCGAAAATGCCATTGTAAACATCATCAACATATATCAATTAAATGAAAATCCGAGTATATGAACGCCAGTTAGAGCGTGGACAGACAGACAGGCGGCCAGACAAACCGTACTTTTCAACTATGTTAGAAAGTGTTAAAAACCAGGTTGAGTTAAATAAAAAGTGTAAAAATAAACAGTTCTTTTTTATTGGCGATCTGACTGATTAGATTTTTTGTCCTGGAAGGCTTCTTTCACTTTCTTTGTTATTCCAATGTGGTTTATTGCTAAAGAGATTGGTATACTTTCTCCAAACTACACTGTTAAAAATTTTCCTGTGAAATTACAGAGAATCTACGGGTAATCCATTATCTTAAGTCTTATGTAAAATTACAGTGATTAGAAAAACAGAGATTCTGTTAAATAACAGAGAAGTTATTTGGTAAATTTACACAAGACTCTCTAAATTAACATCGTTTAAAGTACACAAGACTCTGTAAATTAACATCGTTAAAAATACTGCGCCATAGGAGCTGTTACTGCGGTGTATAAAGGATATCCTTTATAATAAAGCGGGGAAAAATCTATTGTGCTTTTCAGAGATTTCGCTTTAAATATATTCTTTAGAAAATTTCTTAAACGGTTTATTTTAATTTAGTTTGGACCTATACATAATACCTATTATTTTTGAAATCAAATTTAATTTTTTAATCCTTTATTTACGGAATTATTTATCAAGAAATTGCGCGTTCTCAATAATTATCTTCTTTAATATCTGAAGATATACTGGAATTTTTAAATAATAATAAAGTGAAATTTAGGTGTATTTTTTCATTAAAACTGGTTAAATTTATTGGTAATTATAACACTTTTTGTAAAATATTTACAAAAATAATCAGATTAATTAACCAAAATTACTTTTAACCCCTTCGGGACGGGAGCCTTTTACGAAATTTTTAATCTTTTGTCATCGTTTTTTAAAAACAGAAATTTGTGTCTTCTTGAATCGCGAAAATGCGCTGATTAAATAAGGCAAATTTTACAGTAAAATTTTACTGGTGAGGAAAAACAAGGATTCTGAGAGCTTCATGCGGCACGTATACGTGTCGCTCGTCCCCAACGGGTTAAGGTTATATCACAATTCTTATAAAAGCAATGTATTTCAATGTATTATGATTCTAACTAACTAAATGAATGAAAAATAAATTAAAAAATTGAAACTAATTTTTTTTTTTCTTTAATAAGTCTAATAAAATTGCAAAAGAATTTTAAACGTGTGTATTTGAATTACAAGTTTTAACAAAGCTGAAAATATTTTTAAATAAAAACATGGAAATCCCTACAGGGAATTAGATACAAGATAAGGGAAATGTCTGTAAATCGATTACCGAGAAACTCAATCGAATACATTTAACCGATAACTGGTGTAAATTTACAGAGAGTCTTGACCAAGAAACTCGATCGAATGCATTTAACCAAGAACTGGTGTAAATTTACAGAGTCTTGACCGAGAAACCCGATCGAATGCATTTAACCAAGAACTAGTGTAAATTTACAGAGAGTCTTGATTTTTTTTCTGTGATTTTACAGAAATTTTTAACAGTGTACACGGTGCTTTCCTCAGATTAAGTTGTGTCCATGGTTAGTGACTGAATATTATGATTGAATTATAGAACAGGATTTAGATTTTAAATATCAGCTAAATAAAACCTCCCCCCCCCCCCAAATATATATATATATATATAATGTATAAAAATGAAAATTTGTCTGTCTGGCTGCAATTCTATACAAATCCACAGTTTGGAAGCCAGAATTGTGAAATGTTACGTACATGTGTATTAAAACACGGCCGAGGCAACTAAAGTAATCCGGAATCGAAATAATTTATAGTTGGTTTTTAATTAATAAAAAAACCACCCATTTAACAGCAATTTCCTATCAAATTTAAACATTTCGTTATAGCAGTTGCCAATAATTAAATATCCACAATAAAATTTTTACCACAGCTATTACTTTTCTATTGCAAGGTTTACAGGTGAAAAATGAAAATGAAATAAATAATTTGACGAATTTTTTTAAAAAAAGTGACTATTGCATCATAACTTTTCTATTGCAAGATTTCCACAAGAAAAATGAAAATGAAATAAATAGTTTGACGAATTTAAAAAAGAAGTGAATATTACGTCATATTGGAAACATAATGGACGTCAGCAGGTGAATATACAACGTCATATGAGATTGAAAAAGCGTTTTGAAACATGATAAAAACCCGATTATGGATATATTGACATATTTTAACATGTTGAGATTCTCTGAATTTGTTTTCACCATTTTTAAATCTATTCCATGTATATACGTGTGTGTATGCGCGTATATTAGAATTTCCACAAATGTTTAGGTCCCTAAAACTCATTCTTAGTGAAGAGCTGAAATAAAGATGGCTTTACTGTTTTTTTTATTCTTTGTTTTATACTGTACGTTTAATTTTGAAATTGATGTTTCAAAATAAACATTCTTAAAATTACGGGCAACGCCGGGTACTTTAGCTAGTATATATATAAATTCTTAAATTAATTTGTACACTGTACTTTGATTTTTGAATATCCATATATAGTTTTTATAGGTATCTGTCATAATGACAGAGAAATTTTTGCTATTGTAAATAGATGTACTTTTTGTATTAATTATTAGTACAGTGAGTACAGTATGTCGTCTTAGAAAATATTATGATACATGCTTTATTTGTTAAACATATGTGTTCAATGTGTATTTTTGTAATTTTTTTTCTAAAAATTCTGCACTAGTTTTAAATGATATGAAAGAGAAGTCATTTTGTTAAAATATGTACATACATGTACATACTTTCATTTAATAAAATATTAATTACTGGCACACAATTTTTCATAAAGGTACGATAAATTAATGCTTACGATTCAAGAAATGTCAAGAATACCCTGTACATTTGTGCCAAGTTGGCTTTATAGTAATTGACTTTATACTAGTTGCTGGACTAGTTTTAAGTTTGAGAGCAGTAGTCGGAAAAAACTACTTCGTACTTGTAACGAACTACAACTATTTTACAGAAAATGTAGTTAACTACAACTACTCGTTTTAAAAAGTAGCGACTGTCAAACTATTTTTCAAATGTAGAAATTTTGAAAAAGACTCTTTTGAATTACTTCGTTACTTTCAGATATTTTAGCAAGATTTAATCTATACTCGAAATTGAGGACACGGATTAAATAATACAGTAACCACGCGTTACATTGAGTCTGTTAGGATAAAATAAAATACATCGAATATAATATCCAGCACAATCTTAATGTATTTATTTTGTCGAGTTTTGTTGAAAGTTATATTGAGTTACATAATTTTATAATGTAGAAAATTACAGAAAAATAACATGAATAAATCTGTAAATAAAGCAATTCCAAATGAAAAAACTCGGCATTAAAACATGAAGATCTAATAACGAGTAAATAGAAAAGTTTTGCCAGTAAAAAAAAATTTCTTCGATAGGTCAGCCTCAGCTTTTGTTTTATCTAGACCACACGTTTTACCAGCAAGTGTCAATGGAAAAATCTATGACTTCATGCGATACGTTGCTGAACACAGCAACAAATTGTTGTAATGAAGTGCGGCCTGCACTAAAAGAAATATAAAGCAGGTTGATTTTTTGTGGTGAAAGAAAGAAAAATGTTTAAAGAGAGTCATAAGTAATTTCAGATTTCAAATTGTAATAAAAATTTTTAAAAATGCCGCACCATAAGACTTGTCAAATAGTATGGAATCCTTGGCAAAAAATAGTTAAAGAAATTCTGAACTGTAGTTTCCAGCAGCCACAAAAAGTCAATTTGACAAGTTTTTTGTAATAGTTAATAGTAATGCGACTATTAGTTAATTTTTTTTACGAATTCTTTGAAATGTAAACCGACTTATAGCACACCTTGTACTGTGATAAATTGTAATAACTAAGGATCCTTCATAAAGGACCACTAGCTTATTACTAAAGTACTATTAATTTTTAAATTATTTAACTATAATAAATATGAAGATGAAATATGAAACATGTTTATCAAGTAGTTCATAAATCATATGTACAGTAATTGTGAAATTACTTAAGATTTTCCTCAATAGATGGCGCCATGCTATTTCAAACTGCAAGAGCACCCCAGCTAACAAGTAAAATTGCATTGAAGCAATTTTTACTGTTTATTCTATTTTGCTATTAAAACACAAAAACAAAAAAGGGTTTGTATTTCGAAATTTTGAAGTTAATTAGAGCACTTTTACAGTTTGAGACAGCACAGCGCAATCTGTTATGAAAATTTTATGTAATTTACAAATTACTGTACTTGGAATGTGTAAACAAATTGATAAACATATCACTTATTTTCATCTTTACCTTCATTGTATGGAATTAAAGAATTAATGAATTTTAAAGTTAGGGAGTCCATTATGAAATACCCTGTTTAAAAATATAAGATTTATTTTTATTATTTTTATAGATATAATATTTAATATAATTATTGCATATATTAATTCTAATTATTTACATTTATAATTATTTATATAATTATTGCAGACATTTATATTATTAGATGGAACTGAAAATAACAAATTCACGAATGATATTGTTATTTATCTACTACGAGTCGCTGCGATTGCTATTTATCTAATATGAGACAATTTCCAAACTTTAAACTATTATTCAGTCTTAAAATTTAGAACTAACTACATATTCCCAGATATATTTAAATAAATAAATAAAGATAGCAACGGTTGATATTATTTTTTTTCATGAAAGTGTATACGAATAAGTAATTTCAAAAACAACATGAGAGGCAGATTCAAAATTTTTCTGGAATTAACAAAAACTGTGCTACACAAAATTGTGCCCACTGTATTTCTTAAATCTTCAAATTTGTAAGTCGTTAAGAGTTATTTATTTTTTAAGAATTAAAAAAAAAATCTTTAGGATTTATGTTGTTTTCCTAGGAATGTCATTTGTGCGCTACAAAGAGGTGATTATAATATTTGTATTATGTATTTGCCAAAACATACATAAATCATTGCATCTTAAGTGTTGATATTATGCATAGGGTCTAAGGATTATAAATATGGAATGTCACTATTTCCGAATAGTAATAGAGACTGAACCTGAAAAACTGTCGATCATTGGCTTGTGTCATACGTTAAAAATTTACACTTTTAACACTATTTCTAACGGTGTCAAATGGCACGTTTTAAAAGATTTCGATTTATGGTTTTTTAATTTTTAATTTTTAGACTGAAACAATTACAAATCCTTTTTAATATATTGAAGACCTTTTTTTTTTTATCCTTATTACAATCAAAAACTACGGGCAAAATAAAAATAAATCAAAATTTTAAAAAGGTATAATTTGATACTGTTAGAAATAGTGTTAAAGAAATGTCGTTCTGTATTCTGTGTTGTTATTATCATTATCATTATCATTGTTATTATTATTATTTTCCAATAATGTATTATAAAATTATGAACTTAAGAAAACTCCATAAATAATATAAGATTCGTTCAATTTCGTTGAATACAAAAACACCTTTATATTTCTTCATGCTTTCAATATATATTATTGTGAATGTATAACCCATTAGATGTAATATTTCTTGTATTATATAAGAATATTTTTTAAGGATAAATACTTTCTATTTATATATATATTTCATTTATATAAAATGTAAAATATAAAAAATATGAAAGTAGCCTTGTAATGCAAGTTTCATTTGGAGCAGAATATTTTTCTGTATTATGTACAAAAGTTTTCTTTGTGAAGTGTTGAAATAAATATATTTTTTGTTATTAATTTGTTGTTCGTTTGAATTTGTTCAAAAAACAATACAGAAACTAAAGATACCATTACTCACAAAACGAAAATGTTTATGACAGAATGACGACCTTTGTACTGTTTTTACTTGACAACATAAAAAGAACACTAGTCGGATGTGGCAATCCCAAAACTTTCTTCTATCTTATACATGTTAATACTTCCGGGAAAATGCAGCATAACAGCGCCACCGGTTAGGTGATTTACACCAAAATGTAATCAGCAACAACTTATGTCAACTTCTAATTGAGGTTGAAGTTTGATGAAAATCCGTACATTAGTTTTTGAGATAGAGCTATTGTGGAAATCGTGAAAAGTCCTGCATAGCAGTGGAACTTGTTGGGCAATTTACAGGATCAATTTATATCAGGGACTAACTGAATCTAAAGTTTGATGAAAATTCATCCATTAGTTCTTGAGATACAACTATTGCGATAATCATGAATAATACAGCATAGCAGCACCACCTATTGAGCGATTTACAACAAAAAGTTATCAGCACCAAATTATATCAAGGACTAACTGAATCTGGAGTTTTCTGAAAATCCGTGCTTTAGTTCTTGAGATATAGCTATTGTAGAAATCATGAATAATGCAACATAGCAGCGTCACCTGTTGGGCGATTTACACCAAAAAGTAATCAGCACCAATTTATATTGGAGACTAATTGTCTAAAGTTTTATTAAATTCCGTCCGTTAGTTCTTGAGATAGAGTTCCCACAAAATTTGTGTCATACATTCATACATACAGACAAACAGACGGACGGACAGACTCACAGACAGACTTTGTCAAAACATGTTTTTCGGGATCTCTGACCCCTAAAACGTATAAATCCGTCGAAAACCGGAATTGTAAAATGTTCACGAATCCAATACTTTCTTCTTGTAACGATAGAAGGAAAGTTTAGTGTTATTAAAAGAAGCTACCGCAGCAGGGAAAATTGTACAACGTTTCTTATGAAACAAGAGGATGCTTCCGTGGCATCTTAGCTGTAACTACCAGCAATCTCTTGGAATATGTTAACGTGATCTCTCCCGTTCAGTAAAATGGTTTGTACTTGACATTAAGGGCAAAAAAGCAACTGTTTGTGTCGATCGACTAAAACCAGCATTTCTCCTCAGTGTGCTGGAAGGTGTGCCAGCAACCAAAGAAACCCTTCAACAGCCAAACACGACAGAGCACCAAGATAATTGCTCTGAGAAAGCAACCAGGTCCGGTAGAAAAGTTCATTTTCCTAGCAGGTTCCGTGTCTGAAGACCACTGGGGGGGGGGGGGGGGGAGTACTGTGGCATCTTAGCTGTAACTACCAGCAATCTCTTGGAATATATTAACGTGATCGCCGTTACTCAAGAACTCCTCCACTCCACTCGTCTAGCTGTTCTTCGAAAGAGACGCTCGTACATGTGATTACTAACTTTTTCTCCTAGTGTAAACTGCATCGTTGTAATACATCAGAAGTAATATTTTAGCATTAAATAGCGTAATAGTAGAATGGAGTATGTTTGTACTTTAATTAATGCTAAAAGATGATTTCAACACGTTCCTTAAAAGAAGTAATCTGCAAAAATTTAAGCAAAAGTTAATAAAGGACTTTTTAAAAAAATGATTAGCAGGTAAATACATTTATTATTGTCTAAAATAATGACCAATATGTTTTATTTCTATATTAATTTTTCTTTTTCTAACTAATTTATGATTTTAAGAGCAGGGATATATTTGTAGATTAATTTACTTCGTTTTTATATCTTTCGTTGACGCTACTATTTTGACTGTTAATACGGAATCTCGGATAACACAAAAAAAAATCGCAGTCCCTTCCATTTCGTGTTAACGAGGTTCGACTGTAGTCGAAATACAATCTGCAGCACTTTCCTCCTTCCGCTTCAAAACCCTTAGAAGGTCTCCCACATACATATTCTAGACAGGGCCGAAACTAAAGGGGGGGGGGGCATAAGGGGCATCTGTCCCGGGCGCCAAATGAAGATCTTGTTTGTCGATTTTTCTCCCATCTATGTTTAGCACGGTATTGTTAAAATCATCCTGTCTGGCATATGACAAAGCGTAGACGAATCTAAAGATGATATGGCATAAGGATCCTGTATAAAGCGGAAATTTTTTCGATTCTTTTAGATTCCGTTTTCAAGATTTTAATCAATCGATATTTGACAAAGACAAGAGTGGATCTAGGATCCAGCTCATCATCTACAGGGGGGGGGGGGGTCATGGATTTCCTTTTTTGGGGTGGGAGAGGATCACATCTCGTTATGAGAATTTTTTATATTGAAAGCTCTTCCGAAATCCAAACTAGCTACTTTTCTCATACTTTCGCGAAGTCATTTTCATTCGTAAATACAAAAAAATTACATTAATATTCGTAAAAAAGTCGCCCAGTGGCGTGGCCGGTAGCGACAGCTGCTGCCACGGCGGGGGTCCGGGTTCGAAACCTCGGGTAAGACATGGATGTATTTGTGGATGTCGCTTTGTAGTTATATAAATATGTAATGGAACAAGAAATAAAAACTGTTGTGACTTGTGGTTGTTTCTGTATATAATAAGGATCATTCGAGGCGAAAAGCCACAGTTGCTATAGGCCCTAAAGCAATCTCCACTACGGTGGGGCACTAAATTCGTAAATATATAAAATTTACTGATTTTGTTCAGATACCAAGAAATTAAAGAGTTTCCCATTTTCTTATAAAGGCAAAGATTCATTCAGAAAATGTTGTCAAAGTTAGCAATTTTAGCCAAGTTTTATGAGTTGACAGCCACAGAAATGTCGTCGCAAGGGAACAATTGGCTGTCACTTCCGGAAATTCTGTTTAAAAAGTCTAACAATTGTCAACGCATTTATGGCAAAAATTTGCATTAAATTTTAGAGGTAACTAAACCGTACACAGTGGTAGCTATGTGATTCTATTAGTGTCATGAAAATTGCAGGTGTAGCCTCTTCTTTCTGCTCAAAGTATTAAATAGTTTTTATCAGTAGAACTTACATCTTTGGGATGGATCATTTTCTTGTGATGGATTGATGGCTTCTATTATTATGAAACAGCAGTTATAATTGAAGTGTTAGGTGAAGATGAAAGAGCAGCCGTAAAAAGTTAGAACTCTGATTTTCTGGTCAGAATGGGAAAAAAAGGCCATAATATTTTTGAAAAAAAAAAAAAGAAATTATCGCCATTTTTGGCCATGGGAATTTTAAGAAAACAGTGTAACGTGAAAAATCAAAAGCTATCGAAGACTGAGACTTATACGTAAACTCAGAAGAACTGGCGTTCATTTTTAAACTTTTTTTATTCACGCTAGGACAACACAGCACATCACACATAAAAAATCACAGGAACATATAAAAACTTAAAGTCTGTCGGAGCTTGCTCGTCCCTCTCTGGTCCGCCCAAAAACGACCGTCCTCCGTCGCTACAGAAACGCATCTCACCCACCGGGTCCTCTTCGATTTTTCAGTCCGTCTTAATTTGTGACCACGTGGGAGTCTGATTCATCTTATTAAAAATGTTTATTTTTCCAAGTACTAGTCAGTACGTTTCACCGAGACTTATTTACATCATTAAAATCAGTTCACATCTGGAGATCGTGAATGCATTGACATGCGACTTATAGTTTAGGCACCTGGAGGGCCCAATTTAAAAGTGTTTACTAAGTTAAGTGGTCATCTGGTTTTTGCATGAGCTCAGATGAAACGTCACAACAGTTCTATCAAAATGTTCAGAAAAGGTAGTAGTTTAACGTCTAAAGAAATTAAAATTTCGGAAATTTTGAAGTTTTAAGAGTCTTGAGAACCCTTAAAACATTGTATTGTCATCGGAAAAACACCTGTGTAGAGTGTACATAATGTTTATAATTCTAGCTGATTAGAAAGTGCGTGAAAAATCGATTAGAAAATTCCATCTCAACATGCAAAAACCAAGCTGAGTTAAATAAACGACTGTAATAAGAGAGTGCTAAAATTAAAAATATGTACAGTCGCAAAAAATAATAATAAATTAACACCCCCTACTAACTCTGCAACTAATTATACTAGAAGAAAGTTACTGGTACCAAACGATGGGAAATAAAGTCTACTTTTAAATGATGTATATAAAATTTGCTTGGGAGGCCATCTACAAATTAAAACCAGACTAAACATTCTTTTTTTTAATGGCAGCACTCAATTTTGACAATATATTTTAAATGTTCGGTTCAAACTATATGAAGAAACGAAAATTCAAGTTATTTGGATGATAAATTTTTGAATTATAAACATTTAAAATTTTGAGTTTCTAATGTAAAAATTACATTTTCATACTTTTATTAATATCTCCTAAAATTATAATACTAATGTGATAATTTTGTGTGTGGTTATAGAACCAAAAAAACCCAAATAAAAATACATTGAATTTGTAATTTTAAAAATTTCATAATATGAATTATGAAATTAATGTTCGAAAAAAATATGAATTGCAAAGTACAATTTTTTTATACATTTTGATATTTATTATGTACTGCTTTATATGTGAATTCTTAATTTCAAAATTTTCGAATTATGATTTTAAATTGTCAAAATGATGGTCTCAATTTCATTCTGAATTTCAAAATTTTCTTTCATGTAGTTTTCGAATTATGATTTAAAAATATCAAAATGATGGTTTAAGGGGACGTCTATGATGTGCAGAAAAGCATAATTTGAAAAAAATATATATATTACTCATTTTATTCAAACATTTGGTCTGGCAATAGTCTAAACATATTAAGCGAGTGAAATGGTCCTATTGGCAAGAAATAATACATTAATAGAAACGTCATAGTCATTCTATAGCATTTCAACAATCGAGTACCAAATTTCAATTTGGATACTGCCCCTAAAATATGTTCATTTTAAAATGATTAATTTCTCTGAAACTAATCGTACAAATTTCATGAAAATTTGATAGCATTGAAAAAAAAACAAAACAAAACAAACAAAAAAAAAACAAAGTTTGGGTTTGTTTTAATATGTAGATGGTCTCCTAAGCAAATTTTATATACATCATTTAAAAGTTGATTTTATTTCCAATTGTTTGGTACCAGTAACCTTCTTCTACATTAATTCGTTGCATAGTTAGTAGAGGGTGTTTACTTTTTTCCCATGTCTGTACTTCATTATGCTATCAATATCATATTTTAATGCGGAGTTTCCCTGAAAATTTAACACTAAATCCCACTGAAGTACGTTAAGAATTTAAAATTAACTATCAGAAATATTTTTAAGATACAATCTTTCAGTCTTTTACTCTTCTTCATAGTAGCCTTACAAAATTAACAGCTAAATATACTAAAGCAGTGGTTTCCAAACTTTTTAACTGGCGGAGCCCTTTTTGTAATGAATTTCTATGGCGGAGTCCCTGAAGCCCACCGTACCCTATGTTACGAGGTAACGTTTTTTAGGTGCATTGCTACTAAGCACAGGAAGAGGGAATGAATAGTAATCTAAACAATTGTTCATTGTCACAGACATAAAATTATATTTTGAAACTGTTACTGAATACTGAATTTATTTTCAACTATCATCAAAACAGATGGAATTCTCAAAAGTTTACAAACCTACAGTTAAAGAAACGCCAAAACTCAAGAAATCGTAACATTTGATTTACAATAAGTTTTACATAATTAGAGTGACGGAAAATAACGCATAATGTGATTGGATTTTTTTTTTCACAAATGTCTGAATTCAGGTTCAGTTGATAGTAATGGCAGGCGAATGTTTTGTTCTGCATTTAAAGGACTTCTTTATTTCGATTTGGTTTTAAAGTAAGATATTTAACACTACTACATATACCAGGAATTTTACTCAAGTTTTATAAAAATATTTCAGAACAATAATTTTTATTTAAAACTATTTAGTTCTTTTATGAAAGTTACTTCTGTTTGATTCATATTTATTTTATTTTATGAAAAAATTCTGATTCAAATCGAAATATTTTCATTTGGTACCACCAAATAACCGGTTGTTATTGGTATATTTAGTGTAACTTGCTATGAGATGTAAAATCAACGAGAACCTCAGTGTTTCACTGAGTTTAAGCTGGATGTTTTTTTTTAATAACGCTGAAGACATTTAGAATCGTTCAAAGCCTTTTCTATTCAGCTGTTGAAAACTGTTGTTTCAAAGAGTTTTTCACAATTAATACAATAACCCTACAGAAGTGAAAAATTAGTCTAACCTGAATCCACTGCGTGTCGTGCTGTTGCTCTAACCACTGAGCTAACCTGGCCGATATCCTAGCCTGGCAATTTCTCACGAATAAACCATGTTGGGGAACGTCATCGGCCGGCAATTGCGCAGCACGCGATGACGGAAAATACGATGACTAAATTAATATCCCATCGATCCACAATATATATTAAAGCACAAATGAATTAACGTCTGAATTCATTTTTATTAACGATGCATATATTAAGACAGATTTGAACACAATTAATACAACCCAACATGAGTGAAAAATTAGTCAGGGCCAGGACTCGAACCTGGGTCCACAGCGTAACGTGCTGTTGCTCTAACCACTGAACTAACATGGCCGATATCCTAGCCTGACAATTTCTCACGAATAAACCATGTTAAGGAACGTCATCGGCCGACAGTTGCTCAGCACGCGATGACAGAATATATGATAACTAAATTAATATCCCATCGATCCACAATATATATTAAAGGACACATGAATTAACGTCTGAATTCATTTTTATTAACGATACATATATTAAGACAGATTTGAACACAATTAATACAATAACCCAACATGAGTGAAAAATTAGTCAGGGCCAGGACTCGAACCTGGGTCCACAGCGTACCGTGCTGTTGCTTTAACCACTGAACTAACATGGCTGATATCCTATCCTGGCAATTTCTCACGAATAAACAATGTTGGGGAACGTCATCGGCCGACAGTTGCTCAGCACGCGATGACAGAATATATGATAACTAAATTAATATCCCATCGATCCACAATATATATTAAAGGACACATGAATTAACGTCTGAATTCATTTTTATTAACGATACATATATTAAGACAGATTTGAACACAATTAATACAATAACCCAACAGGAGTGAAAAATTAGTCAGGGCCAAGACTCGAACCTGAGTCCACAGCGTACCGTGCTGTTGCTCTAACCACTGAACTAACATGGCTGATATCCTATCCTGGCAATTTCTCACGAATAAACAATGCTGGGGAACGTCATCGGCCGACAGTTGCTCAGCACGCGATGACAGAAAATATGATAACTAAATTAATATCCCATCAATCCACAATATATATTAAAGCACACATGAATTAACGTCGGAATTCATTTTTATTATTTATATCTATATTAAGATAGATTTGAACACAATTAATACAGTAACCCAACAGGAGTGAATAATTAGTCAGGGCCAGGAGTCTAACCTGAATCCACAGCTTATCGTGCTGTTGCTCTAATTACTGAGCTAACATGGCCGATATCCTAGCCTGGCAATTTCTCACGAATAAACCATGTTGGGGAACGTCATCGGCCGATAGTTGCTCAGCACGCGATGACGGAAAATACGATGACTAAATTAATATCCCATCAATCCACAATATATATTAAAGCACACATGAATTAACATCTGAATTCATTTTCATTAACGATACATATATTAAGACAGATTTGAACACAATTAATACAATAACCCAACAGGAGTGAAAAATTAGTCAGGGCCAGGACTCGAACCTGGGTCCACAGCGTACGTGCTGTTGCTCTAACCACTGAACTAACCTGGCAGATATCCTAGCCCGGCAATTTTTCACGAATAAACCATGTTGGGGAACGTCATCGGCCGGCAATTGGACAGCACGCGATGACGGAAAATACTATGACTAAATTAATATCCCATCGACCCACAATATTACTTCGGTATGTAAGTAGGAGTGGCGGATGCCTTCATACATAAGCTTAAAAAGTTTGCTTTTAAGAGTTTGTGATTTAATTTCAGTATTTACCTTTTCATAAGTTGAGAAGACATTTTCCATCGCGTGTATATGTAAAGAATGCAATAGATGGTACTACAGTGCTTTATCATCTCTTTAATTTTTGCAATGGCATTGGGACCCATCATTGCTTTCGCATCATCAGTGCATTCATATTCATATATGTTTTCCTATGTATTGATAAAAAAATATTTCGTTCCTTAATGCGTTGGTTTGTAATGATCTACAAAGAAATATTATCCTCATAGCTTTGTGAAACCTCTTTCAGACGGGCGTTAGTAATTAGTAAGGCGCTTAATTTTAATCAATTTAATGTTCTCAAACACCGTAAAAATAGAAAAGTCAAGTTCCGAGTGCTCGTTTCAAAACAGTCGGTTAAGACTGTTAAATTCCCTGTCTGAAAGGGATATTAATATATATAACTGAAAAATATTAACAAAACTGAATCCAGTGACGTCAAAATATTGATTCATTTGTAGTGCAAATTTTGTACATCTGAAGATGCTATTAAGTGTTCTTTTACGTAATCCGTTAGAGTTAAATTTTTAAAAAATGATCTATTTGACAAGGAATTATTGACACTAAATGAACAACTTTTTCATAAAGCAAGTTCATGACAATATCAATTTTACGAGGTTATCATCAAGAGTCTTTGCAATTGTTATGATCTTCACAAACTCAAGCGACTGTTAAAATATCAGGTGAGCGCCGACTTAATGGAGGCGACGGGGTTTAATAAGACAAACTTCTATCACTAATTATAGAACATTTGTGTCCTAATTAATCACAGTGATTAAACAGGACAAAAGGAAAAATTTAAATTAGTTGTAGCAGATATCTTATTCCCTAATTCGCACCCGTGAATTCTGCACCTGTGCCCAGGACATTTTGTAATTGTTTTAACAACTGTTGGGATGTTTTTTTTAAGTATGCATAGATTACTTTGCCCTTTATATAGAAAAAAATTGGACGTTTTATCTTTCAAATCAGACTGATTTCTTTCGGAATGATGACGTAGGATCGGAAAACGTAAAAATAGAACGTAAAATTAATATTTGCATCGGGAATTTTTTAAATAAAATAAAATTTAGTTAGTTAAAAGAGTTCAGATTGTTAAAGATAGTTATCAGTTATCATCAATGGATACATACTTTTGTAACAAAAGAATTTGTTGCCATAAAAAAAAACCCTTTCTTTAAATATGTTGGATTCGTTCAAATTTTCATTATTTTCCTAAAGTGAGGCGGAGCACATTTTGGGAACCTCTGTACTAAAGCAATGTTTTCCAACTTATTACTTTACAGTTTTTATATTTTTATGGTGAATCACGAACACGATTAATCCAGTAAAAAACAAGAACGAAATACCATGGTACGGCATAGATTATGAAACACTTTCCAACATATTCAGAATATTAAAACAAAACTTCACAGTTAGGTGAAAGATGATGTCTAAATGAACAATTTAGAAAACGGACATCTATAATGTCTTAATTTTCAGTTTAAGACGCTTAAGTGTCTGAAATTCTTTTCCAGTCACATATGTGTCTAAATTTAAGAAGCCTCTATTTGCAGTGAATCTAGAAGTACAATAAAATAATTTTTTGCCTACATAGATTGAGTTGATTTTTCTAACCTTATCCACATGTGCGCGCAGAAATCCAGTGAAAAAAGTCTAAAGATACGATTATAAAACAAAAAGTGGAATATCTGTTAATCACCACTATGTAATAATAACTTAAAATAAATATATACGGCGCGTGGATCTTTTATTCAACCAATTTGGATGCTACAAAATTACAATGAGATAAAAAGAACCAGGTATTTCCAATTGTTTTATCATGTCCTAAATCGTACAGTTATAAATGATTGGATACTACACAAACGTGTGTATATATCAAACACAAGCCTGTGAAATTATTTGAATTGAGAGTTCAACTAACTGACAGCGTGTGTTCCTATTGCAAGGTTTTGAAGCATGTAAAATCGTTCGACGCACTCGAAACAGAACTTAAATGAAAGGCTGAAGCAGGTGTAAAGAAAACACCCCTCCCAAACGCACACACCATATGATGTTAGTTATATAAGTCACGGTCTTAAACATTGCGATACAAAATTTTAAAAATTCCATCCTTCTATAGCCAAAACTCATCAAATTATCATCCACAGTATTTTATGAAACAGGCCCGTAGCTAGGTGGGTACGAGGTCGGGCAATGTCCGACCTGGAAAAATATTTGCCCGACCTAGCACAATTGACTGGATGCCCTGATTTCTGATCGACACATTAAATTTCCAAACTTTTTGCATCATTTAAAAAAAAAACTTTTTTTAGAATAGACCATAACCTAACAGATAATCCATCCCTAAAACTTCTCAATTCAAACAACACAATTTAAACAAAAAATTCAATTGTAAAAATATTTTTTTCTTTCATTCAAAGATCTGTAGGACATTTTTCGTTTTGTTGCTTTGTAGAAATTCACATTACCGCCTCCCCAAAGAGTCAAACTGTAAGAATAATAGGGTTTAGAGATACTCTTAACTCTTTTTCTCAAACTGATTCTGATGTCCGCGAAAATTTTCTTGTACAACTGTCATACGTTAAATTTATTGATATCAGGTAAGGTTGATACCAAATGCTTGGATTTTCAGTTCCACAAAACAGGCAACTATCCTGCGTTACAATCATGTGGTTTTGTCATTGTTAACTTCACTATATTGCTTTTGGGGGCTTTTCAGCAAAAGTGGGGAATGTTTTTTGACAGCTTTCTTGACACTGTTACACATCATAAAAGTTTGTAAAATCATTATCATACAGAATTGCAATATCCAAGAAGGGTGTCAAGAAGGGTTGTAAATGTCATATATGACTATTTGAATATAATATTTTATATTAATTAAATGATTTAAATGTAATTTAGCAATGAGAATATTACTGAATTAAATTATTATCCTTTTTATGAGTACATTTATTTTTTTTATTTTAATTTTTTCTTTTTTTTTTTCTTTTAACCATTTGGAAAAATGGTTATTGTCCTCGTCAGGGTAGGAAATCAAAAGCATATCTGAACCTTTTTATTGGTTGAATCCACATTGTATTCGTTTTCTGATTGGTCTATACAGTAATCTGTATTTCCCTTTACTTTCAACAGAGATGGATACTTCTGTTGCCACTACGACAAAAAAGTAATAAAAACTACAAAAAAAAATTAATAACTCAGAAAAAAATTGAGATACAGCTTTCAAACAAATTACAGTAAATTCTGTCTAAGGCGGACTCTGTATAAGCCGGAAATCTGTCTACCGCGGAAATTTTTTCAAGTCCCGGCGAACCCATAGAAAATTACATTAATTCATGCTGCATAAGGCGGAATCTGTCTGACGCGGAAACGGAAAGGATTTTAAGGTCCCACCGAAACCAAAATTTTGCATAAGGCGGAAAAAGGATAATTTAAAATGAAAAGCGTTTTGTTTATTAAACTTTAAAACTGATAAGTCAAATAACTCAATGTCGAGCATGTTAGCTAAAATTCCGTAAGCTTTTAAAAAAGTTAATTCAAAAGAACAGAAACTTTAAATTTTAAGGGATTTATGCTTATGCCATTTTTTCATATGCAAAATTGCATCTAAAAGTTAATATTTCTAGTAAAAGGAATATTTATGAAAATGATTAGGTATTTTCGAAAGTACAATATATTATACTTTAAGATTGTACTCAAATTCAAAATTATAGCGTTCTTTCTCATTCTCGAAGTTTTTTTTTTTTTTTTTTTTTTTTTTGTGTGTGTGTGTGTATAAACTTCCAAATATGAATGTATTACAGCAGTACTAAGAAATTGAATATAGTTTCTCATTTATCTTTAAAAAGACAAAGGATCTTTCAGAATTTCAGTTTTCAACCGATTTTCTAGTCAGGAGAATCAATAAAAGATCGTCATCTTCCAGGGATTTTTTTTTTTTTTTTTTTGGGGGGGGGGGGGGGGAGCTTTTTTGCATAAGCCGGAATATTGTCTACCACGGAAATTTTTCTCAGTCCCGACCGATTCCGCCTTAGACAGAGTTTACTGTACATTTAAAAGTACATTTTTTTCTCTATACGACGGGTAAAAAGTAATATTGTGGGATGTTTAGAAATTTAACCAATTAAAATTGGTCGTCAGATTTCTGCGATGGAAAAGCCTTTTCCCGAACAGCCAAAGAAATGCTTGGATAATACGTAAGTTTCAGGTGGATAATACGTAAGTTTTAGGAAATCTGACGGGTCGCAGGCGACTTTTGTCGCTTGCAATTTTTACGTGTAATAACACTATTAATGTTTAATTCATGGCGTACGTAGTGTATGATTAACTCCGTCCGATTTTTTATGACTTAAATTTCAGTCTTTGAAAAAATCATTTTCCAAATGGTCGTTGTAATTTGTTAAATTGCTTTTTTTTATGGTATTTTCCCGAACCCTTTATTTTAAACAAAGATATCACCTTATTTATTCTACTTTTTAGTTTTTTTCTTCCTTTCTTCCTATATATGCGGTATAAGTATCCAAATATTGCATAGTTTCTGTATGAAAAAAGGGAAATAAATGTAAGATTGCGAAGCGAAAAGATAAATTGAAAAATTAACAAAAATACTAAATGAGCATTAATATTTTTAAGCTATGAAATACTCATTTTTATTTTGAACAAGAATCACATACGGCTGTTTGTAAAAAAATTTTTTTTTCACTCGACTTTGCGAAACTTTATAATGTGTTCTCAGACTTATTGTTAAACGTAAAGGCATGACCTTCGCAGGCAAAATTATTGAAGTAGTTTAGAATAGAATAGCATTTTTCATTTTTTGACAAATGCATCGAATCTTGAGCTTTAAACGATAGTGTCTCAGATGACCTTTCCTAGCCTCAAAAATTGGCTTATACTAACACCATTTTGCATTTTTAGGTAGATTTCGTAAGAAATACTACCTATTGCAGTCGTTACCATGGTACGACTTTTGAAAAATTCCTTCATAACTTTTCATTATATGACCCCGGGAACCCAAAACCACCCCCACCTAAAAAGTTTATATATATATATATATATATATATGTGTGTGTGTGTGTGTGTGTATGTATGTATGTACTAAATTTTGTCCGCACGATAAAAGTCGCAATTATGCACGAATTGTCCTCAAACTCGCCAACAACTTTGATATGGCTAATATCTCGGCGGGAATTGAAAATGGGCGAAATCGGTCCAAGAGGGTGGAAATGGGGAGGGTTCAAAATTTTGAATACTGTCTTAACATGATTCTGATAAAACCAGCTCTTACACAACAATGGCAGGAAAAAAATAAAAGTTTTTCGTTATAGCAGTTGCCAACAATTAAAAAAAAAAAATTCTCACCACAACAATTACTTTTCTAATGCAAAATTTTCACTTGTAAAATTAAATAGTTTGACACATTGAAAACAAATTGAATATTACGTCATAAGTTTTCTAGAGCAAGATATCAGCATGAAAACTCAAAATAAAATAAATAGTTTGACGAATTAAAAAAATATGTATTCATTCACGTCATATTGGAAATATAATGGACCTCAGCAGGTGAATATATAACGCCATGTTAGTTTGAAGAAACGTATTAAAACATGATAAAAACCCGACTATGGAAATATTAACATATTTTAACACTTTAAGGTTCTCTGAATTTTTTGTAGCCATTTTTTAAACCTATTCCATATACATGTGTGTGTGTATTCGTGTATATTATAATTTTCACAAAAAGTTCACACTCTTTGTGAAGAAACTGGGTTTATCTCTAATCTTGATTTAAGTTTTGTTGGAGAATTTAGTACTTAACTTCGAAATCTACCTCCGCCTATAGGCCCGAGCCGGCAGGGATTATTTTTTTCTGAAATATACTTTGTCTTTATAGAAAACAGAAAACGCTATTTGCTTTCGTGGGGTCAGAATCAAAATAATTGTAACTTTATGGAATTTAAGCATAATTTTTTTTTCATGATTGTGTTAGAGAATAGAGAGTTCGAATGGAAACCATAATAGTGAATTATATTGACATACATTATCATGATAGTTTTTATTTGTGTGATACTTACTGACCAGCCCGTTCTCGCCCGTGATGTGATGATATTGACCTTAAATTTGAATTAGTTTTTATATCTTTAATCCGAGTTTTTAAAAATTTATACAGAAAAAAAAAAAAAAAAAAAAAAAAAAAAAAAACGAACCTTATATCGGTGGCTCCGCAATATTTATACCGAATGCGACATTTTAAAGTAAAATCTGCGCTCTTTAAAGAATGTTATATATTTTTCCGTATTTTAACAAAAAATAGTGTATTCGGAATTTTAAACTGCGCGGTTTTTTTTCTCATCAGACATTTAATATTTAAAAAAAATAGTTCTTATTGTCTTAAATCTTTGAAATTTTTATGAGTCATAAATATAATGGTTTCAAAGATTATGCACAAGTTTCGTGGAAAACTATTGATATTTAATGGAAAGACGCTTGTAAGCAGACTTTTAGGTTAGGGATGCACAGCCTGTGGCCCGCGGGCCAAAAGTGACCTTCGATGGGTTAACTTGTGGCTAGCGAATTTCGCCTATTTATAACTGGAAAAAAATAGTAACCATTATCCATAGGTCGCAGGAAAAAAACGTGAATTTCACCAATATGTCGCGGGAAAAAATTGCAAATTTCGCCAGTTAATTAAAAATCGCAAACTTCGTTAATCGGCCGGCCGATACCATACATATCAGCATAGGAAATTCCCAAGTTGCTAGTCGAAAAATAATTCGAATTTCGTCACTCGGCCATGAAAAAACTTTGTATTTCTTGGATCAGGTATGGAAAAATCGAGTGTCGTCGATCGAGCACGAAAACATTGCGACTTTCGTTGATCGAGAACGGAAAAATCGCGAATTTTGTCGATCGGGAACGGAAAAATCACAAATTTTGTCGATCGGGAGCGGAAAATCGCAAATTTCGTTGATCGGGCACGGAAAAAGCCCGAATTTCGTTGATCATGCATGGAAAAATCATGAATTTTGTCAATGAGGCGCAAAAAAATTGCAAATTTCGTTGATCGGCTGCGAAAAAATTCGGAGTTCGTCAGTTTACCGCGAGAAAAAAAAATCTCGAATTTCGTCAATTTGCCGCGGGAAAATATTGCAAATTTCGTCAGACAGTTAAGAATCGCGAATTTCGTTGATCGGGTGCTCAAAAGTCTCAAATTTCGGTGATCGGCTGCGTAAAAATTGCGAATTTCGTCAGTTTATCGTGAGAAAAAAATCGGGAATTTTGTTAATTTATCGTGCAAAAAATTCTAAATTCCGTCAGATTCAGTTAAAAATTTCGAATTTTGTTAATCGGGGGGCGGCAAAATCATGAATTTCGGTAATCAAGTGTGAAAAAATCGCGAATATCGTTGATCGGGCGCGGAAAAATTGAAACTGAATTGGGTATATTAACTGGGTAGGGGGGTAAAACTCCTCCTCCCTCCGAAATCTTCATTTTTATCTGATTATAGGCCACAGATTCCCTCGCACCTCCCTAAAATAAAATTATCTGTGTGTTACTGATGTGGCCCTCTACAACCCAGACATTTTTGTAAGTGGCCCTTCTCGAAAAAAGGTCGTGCCCCCCTATTTTATGTAGATTTTGTAAGAAACACTATCCATTACATTCTCCCCTACGTCAGAATTTCGGAAAACTTTTTGCAGATCTATGCCGATCATGACACCTAGAACCCAAAACCACCACCAAGTTGAAAACTTTATCTACCTATCTATCTACGTATATATCAACTTTTTATAGACACGATAACTTCCATAATTATGCACAAATCTCTTCTAAACTGATACATGAAATCAAGGGGCAAAAAATGGGAATGGAGAGGATTTTTGTGAAAGCAGAAAAAAACCCCATAATTTCTTAATTATGATACATATCGAATCCGTTTAAACTTATTATTACTTCTAGGAAAAGGGCCAAAAATTTATGTGTGACAGTTTTTTGATATCATTAAAAATGTCCCCAAGGAGCGAAAAAAACAGGATTTTAAGAAGAAAAAAATCCTAACTTCGTCAATTCACAAGATATAAAATCTACTAAAATTTATTATAAATCTTCTTAATATTGCCTACAACTTTTATATTGACAAGTTTTTAATAAGACCAGTTCTTACAGAAAAAAAGGAGGGTGCGGGGGGAGAGGGGTAAGAAAAAAAAATCATAACTTTGTCAATTCATAAGGTATCGACTCCGCTTAAATTTATTATATATCTTCTTCATATTATCTACAACTTTTGTATTGACAAGTGTTTGACAGGACCAACTCTTACACACACACACACAAAATAAATAAATAAATAAATAAATAAATATATAAAAAAAGGGAGGTTGTACAAGAAAAGAATTCACATCTCCGCTAATCTACCACTAAAACAACAAAAAAAGTATCACTGGCGTGATGAAAATATTTGACAACCATCAGAGGTGCTGTATATAGGGTTGTATTATTAAACGTGCGCGTGCATCAATAAAAAGAACGTCAGAATTTAAAATACAGTGCGTAGTTCATTTAATGAAACAATCACCACAAGGTTTAAATTTATTATATAAATCTTCTTAATATTGTCTATAACTTTTGTAGTAACAAGTTTTTGATAAGATGAACTCTACTAATGGATGATATTACTAAAACTATTCTCAAGGGGTGAAAAAAAAACAGGGTTGAAGAAAAAATTATCGTATTAACATGATTCTGATATACAGAAAAATTAAATTAAAAACTCGTCAAAAGCGACCAAATAAAATTGTTAAACTGGGTATATCTCTCATCTTGATTTAGTTTTTATTGGTGAAATTAGTACTTAACTTTGAAATACCTGTACTTGCAGGCCCAACCGGCAGTGATTTTTTTTTTCTATTGTTCAAACTGTTTGAAAATGTTATCAGTTATAAACGCATATTATGGTTTTAAAGCATGTGTAAAAAAATCCGTGAAAATATATTAATATTTAGTTGTGAGAGGGTTACCTGCTTTGTAAATAAGTGACGAATCTATCAACGTAATTACCAAGGCCTTCTTTATATTAAATTTTAAATCATATAAAATTCCATAAATATTGTAAAACCTGTGTAAATGGAATCTGTCTATAACAAAATGCTGTCTTACATAAGAACATTTCATGGTAACGTTGAAAGGAATACCATACAATAGGGATCCGGGAGGAGGGTTCTCCCCTGAGCATCAAAATGTCACTCCCGGAAGATTTCTAATTTTGTTCTTATTAAAGTTGTAAAAGTGCAATTCCCACCCTAAAATCTCCATACTCTCTACCACTCCGGGAGTATCGGTAATCTCTTCCGGAGAAAAGTGCCTAAATTCAACACTGCAGCTATACTTCATAAGATGAAAACTTTCTGAAACGGAATATTTTTTCGATACTTTGAGAATCCATTTTTACAGGTTTTACTGAAAATGAATTTCTTGAAATATTCTATTATTTGTTTATTATTAATAAAACATAATAATGCAAGTGTTCAGATTTTTCTGCGGGCAACGGTGGGGGGGTCCAGAGGCAACTGGCTGGTGACGCTGTCATAGCAATCCTCAACAACATCCAACATTTTTGGGGAAATCCATATTATCTTAACCTACAAAAATTATAAACACATGTATAATAATCACTTATAAACAGATAAAGTTAAAAAATGCTATAAAAAGTGATAGCAAATCTTTATTAAGATTGACGATTGTTTCGTTGCGCAAACGGCAACATTTTCAAAATCATTCAACGATAGAAATATTTTCACATAATTTAAAAACAATAAACATAGTAAACAATGTCACGCGACTATAAATGATGCATAATGAAAAACATTGTAAACATAAAATTAATTTAAAAGATTAGATTAGCTATTGGTGAGCGTGGATTAATATTCAATTAATCCGCGCTCACCAATAGCTAATCTAATCTTTTAAATTAATTTTATGTTTACAATGTTTTTCATTGTGCATCATGTCGCGTGACATTGTTTACTATGTTTATTGCTTTTAAATTATGTGAAAATATTTTCTATCGTTGAATGATTTTGAAAATGTTGCCGTTTGTGCAAAAAAACGATCGTCAATCTTAATAAAGATTTTCTATCACTTTTTATAGCATTTTTTAACTTTATCTACAAAAATTAGTTTATGGATTGACAGAAAGATGAAATAAAATCACTTTTCAACTAATTTATGAAAAGCTATAAACTTATACTGAATATGTATACGTAATATATATTTTTAAAGGATTGTACAAGTCTAAAAAAATGATGAAGTAATTTTGCCCCTCTTGGAAAAATGTTTGCCCGACCTGGAAGCATCGTCTAGCTACGGGCCTGTTATGAAATTCCGGGGCTTTCCTTCAGTAAACGATTTTTCAGTTCCGGAAAGCTAAAATTTCATAAAATTCAAAGTATTATAACTCAGTGAGTTTCAGTCGTAGTAGAATGGACATTTTAGTATTGTACTTTTAGTGGCGTAGCCAGGATTTCGTTTCGGGGAGAGGGGGGTCCAGAATTTTTCCTTCAGGTTATATATATAGTAAAACCTGTCAAGATGAAATCGTAAATATTGCAGAAAAAATACGTTTTACACAGGTTTTTGTGTTAACAGGTGTCTTTGTATAGTATTCTTTTCCGTAGCACTATGGAACCTTTCTGTTTAAGACAGAATTCCGTTATAGGCAGGTTCCATTTTTACAAGTTTTGTGTATTTATATAAATATACTTATTTATGTCATATGAATAGAATAAAACTTGTCAAAATAGTAATTGTCTATAACAGAATCCTGTCTTTAACGGAAGCGTTACATGGTCTTAATATGAATTGCGATACAATTAAATTTCCTGAAAACCTGTCTGAAAGGGGATTTTCATCGTTCTTTAGTGAAACATAGTGAAACCTGTGAAAGCCGAATCTTTCTATAACGGAATCCTGTCTCAAACGGAAGAGCTTCAAAATCCCTGCGAAACGAACAATAGATCTTATTGAGGTAGTGTTTCTTAGAAGCATAATTAATTACACTTCTTTCTATGGAAGCCTATCTAAAATGGAGCTTTTTACCAGTCCCTTGCAACCTTGTCTTGACTGTGTATGTATGTATAATAGACAAGAGCGTAGGAACCGGGGGATCTGGGGAAGCTGTGGCTCCCCCTGGGATATTTCAGACGGGCTCAGCTCCCCCTGGAGAAATTCTCGCACTACATCTAAAATAAAGCATACTTTTTCTAGGAAATTCACACAATAAACAACAAAGAAAAGAGAGAGAGGGTGTGGTGAGTATACTTGTTTGTGCCTTCACCCTTTTTTTCATTGTATAAAACCCTCCCGAATTCCATAAAAAGGGGTCTTATATAGGTCTACTACAAATTACCTGCACCGATAACATATCTATAAAGAGGAGGCCTTTAAAATTGATTTGGAAGAGATTTGTAAAGAATTCGTAAGCAAAACAACAGAATAGCACTTTAATTTTTGGTAAATGGAAGTGGGAGAAGCCTTAAATTTGAATATTGTATTCGGGATCGCACATAAATTAAGTTTCTATGTATCAAGTATATCTATAAAAAATTATTTTAACTGGATTAAAGAGTTGGTGATCTTTTGATATGCTTCTATTTTATACTTCTGTTTGTGAAACGTGCAACACTATGACGGAACTCACCAAAATGAACGAAATGATCCGCGCCACTAGCTTTCCGCAATATGCCCCGGCTCCCCCTGTTTGTACAAAGTTCCTACGCCACTGATAATAGAAGTATTTCGAGTAACTTTAAGAATTTAGGTATATCCTTATTTAATTTCTTAATTTAAAAAAAAAAAGGCATGGATAAAAAATGCAAGGCTAATCTCTATAACTGCAACTTATAATACATTGAAGTTGCATTAATATTTACCAATGAAATAGATTCACTATGATGTAAAAAGCTGAGCGTATACTGAAGAGTTAAATTTAATTAACCCATTCGTTGTCATCCACGAGTATACTCGTGGCTTTAATTTATTAATTATTTTGTCACCACTATTTTAGAATTAAAAAAATTGCCTCATTTATTGGCGGAAATTTCGCTGTATTTGTAAAGCGAAATTTACCTTTCTGAATTTGTGGTAGAAAACGACTTTTAACAAAAAATTTGAAAATTCTTACTTTATAGTTTTGGCAGCGAATGGGTTAAATCAAGTTTCATATTACATAACTTCTGCTACAATAAAGTTAGGATCAAGTTGTTAAGTTTAAAACAGCAATTTCCATGTTTAATTTCTTGCTATTGAATTAATAACTTGTGCTGTAATAGATATTGGATAATGATTTCACGTAAGTGTCAATCGCATGAGCCGTTCATGCAATCCGCCGCGCTCCCCATGGGAGTTTTTGAGACAACCCAGATAGCATGAACATTAGCAGCAAGTTTGATTTTTTCTGATATTATCTTGCCGTGACAAATTTCAATTGAGAAATTCGCAGCAAATTTCCCGCAAGGTATACCATCACCCACTTGCATGAGTATTTTGTTGTGAAACTGATGCAAGACTGTCTTTAATTCACGAAAGTGACGAAAGCAAAAAATCCCTCTGTTGAGAGAATAGACAATCAGCACATACGCAGAAATTGCAGAAATTTGATTCGGTAGGCACCGCTTTTTCTAAACGATATACTTAAATACCAAAAAATGCTCGACATGAAAATTACAAATATTACCTAAACTTGTTTATGCTGATAAAATCAATGCATACACTTTCTGACGGCGCTTTCGCATCAATAGATTTGATCAGGTCTATGGACCCCTTCGAAGATGTTAAGCTTATAGTGTGACATGGAAAGATTACTACTTTGCAGTAAGTTTGCAATATTTTTGATTACTTGTTTGCCGTTAGTTTGCAATAAATTTGGTATAATATGAATTTAACTTGCACGACAAGTTAGCTGCAAGTTCAATGTGTGGTGACTTCGGCGTTTGCATTATCTTGCTGCAGTCTTATTATGAACTTTCAGTCTTGTCATGCTGAGTTTACTGCAACTTTGCAGGTTTTCAGAGCAAATTTTCTGTAAACTAAAAATGCTATGTGGGAAGGTTTTAACTTTAAGAAAAAGTTCTTGCATGTTCAGCTACAGAAACTAGTAATGTAAGAAGCACACACATCAAATATAGTTCATGCTGGAAAAAGCAGTTTTGTTACAATTGTCTTATTCAGCCATAATTCTTTTAGGTTTCCATGTTTCATGTCCCGCCACTTTTGATACC
The DNA here is from genome assembly GCA_963932465.1 of Maratus speciosus. NCBI lineage: Eukaryota > Metazoa > Arthropoda > Arachnida > Araneae > Salticidae > Maratus > Maratus speciosus. The sequence continues at coordinate 387,584,679 of OZ010795.1, read as the reverse complement.
ATATTCGATCTAATAGTTGCTTCCGATATCTGGTCGTCTTTAAGGAAGTTAAATTTTTGTAATAAGTTTATTTGTGACGGATTAGCACTTTTTTGGAAGTATTAGAATGTGTAAAAGATGGTTCATGGTAGTTTCTGCTTTTGTACTTCTCAGCCAATTTATTTTAGATGGTTCGAAACAGTTTTAGAACATTCTCCAAATTCAGAAGTAAGCTTCGGTCGGGTCAGATTTATGCAGCTCTGGAAGGGACACTTAAAAGTTCCGTGGAAGGGGGTAGCGCCCTTCTAGACCATTGATAATCATAAAATTCCGAATCTTCCGATTGCACCCTTAAACAACTTGACAGGAGGATCAAGAACCTCATCTCTGTATATTTCAGCATTCACAGTTGCACTGGTAAATGTGTCCGTCACTGCGGCCATTCAAAATGATGTCCGTCCATATCATGATTCCACGACCTTTGCATCGATACCTTTCACGGATGTTTGCAGGCTTATTGGGTGTGATTTTCTCCCTCAATATGGTAACACGTATGTAGTAACTCTCTCAACAAAACCGGGATTCATCGGTAAAGAGAACTCGGCTCCAGTCCGTGGTACTCCAATGACGATTATCTCTGCACCTCTTTAACCGGGCGCATTTCGCTACCGGAGTTTGTGGAACACAAATCATGGGTTTCCTTGCATGCAGACTGTCACTCACAGTAAACCAGGATAGTCGAGTTCTTGTTGCTGCAGCAAACTCCCTGCAATCTGAACTGACGTCAATTGCCTATTTCTTTTAGCAATCGTTGGCAAATTACAGTCCTGAGAGTCTATTGTGGTGCGTTTTCTACCTTGACCTGGTTGTCTGTGGACATTTTACCAGTGTCTTTAAACCGTTTCCAGAATCTTGACATGACGCTTTTGGCTGTTTTTAAGTCTTTACAGACCCTTAGAGTGTCTGTCCTGCTTCCATTCTCCCTATCGCACGCAATTTCTCAAAATCGGTCAAATATCTTCTGGACAACATATTTCCCCTACTACACGCAAAAGTTTTACCTAATTACACGTACAATCTTTAAAATTATACTTCAAATTACCCACGTGCGCTCCTTTTCACATGTGAACCGAAAGAACGGGCTGAGGCTGAAAAAATTGCATATATTTCTGTAGCGAATGTTAATCCCATTGGACTACGTGATAACGTTGACATTGAGTTACCTTTCTGGAAGTTCCCTTAATAGAATTAACATAAAGCACCTTTTTTTATGATTGTTCCTTTAATTTTTCTCGCCAGTGTGTTTTGAAAGTGGTAACAAATAACCAGTCCAAAAATAAAGTTACTTTTATTAATTGCAGGCAGCAGATTTAAAGTAATTGTTATTATTGTCCGTCATAAAGAGAACAAAAATAAGGGTCACGAAACTCAACCAATGTACCGTTATTGCATTCGTATAAACTCGTTCTATCCCACAAGTGTCGACAACAGAACCCCATCGAAGTCCAAGATAAAGGAGTTTTACGTTTAATCTAGTTACTGTAAATTTGTGTAAACGGAATAGCAGGTATACTTGCACAGTTATCCTTACGTCTCGGGACATTAAAATGTTTTTGTTTATGAGAGGATTCCGTGTTTTCAGAAAACCTGCCAAAAAGGATTCACAATTGGAATAAGTTTCATTTCTGATAGGTTTCGAACGTCAGCAAGCACAACTATATAGTGTTGTTTTCGTCGAACCTTGAATTGTTTTCCTTTGAGATAGGCCATCTTCACAGATTTTCCTGTAATAGATTTATGCTCTTCAGAGGTGGTGTTATAGCAGCGGTTTCGAACCTGGGGTAGCGTACCCCTGGGGGTACGTGGCGGTCTTCTGGGGGTATGTGAAATTACTATTGGCAATGGCGGAAGTCACAAAAATGTTAGGAATATCAATGTAATTTGCATCGATTTATTCTATGGTTGAGATAAGAAGATTACTAATGAAAAAAAGCATGTTTACGTTATCTCCTTGAGTGGAGGGGGGGAAGGGGGGAGTGTTTATGAGAAATGGGGGTACTCCGAAATGAAAAACCTAAGAAAGTGGTACGTGAAAGAAAAAAGTTTGGGAAGTGAGTACGTTTTAGCAGTTTTAAGGGATACTGTGAAAACGGAAAGTGTTTATAACGGAAACCTGCGTAAAATGGAAAAGTTCATAGTCCCGAAGAAAGACATACCTTTGAATTATACCTTCTAAGACGAACAGCTCTCTAAAGCGGAATTTTTTATAGATCATTTGTGATTCTGTCTTGGCAGATTTTACTGTTGTATTTGTATCCATGATTCAGTAAACCAGGTCTACTTTCGGGGGGGGGGGGAACCCTCCCCCCCCCTTGGCTACGCCACTGTGTACTTCTGAAAATAGGAAGAATTTTTTTCTAAATATAACTTTTTGAACACAGGGGTTAAAAAAAATTGAAAAGTGTAACATGTTTTAAAATGACTGTTTCATCAACATTATCTTAATTCTTACGCTATGTCGGACACTTTTGCAACTTACATTACCTTTGTATTTCAAACAGTTAAAAAAAAAAAAAAAGAAAAAAGAAGGGCTTTTGAGTCTTTTTTTGGGACACCCTGTACATGCAATTATTACAATTGCATTTTTTTGTGTTTGTGTTTTGGGTGTGTGTGTGAAAAAAAATAAAAATTCAAGCAATGCAGGGTTAATATACATCAAATGTCTAGTGCTGCCATCTATTTGTATATGTGCAAAGTATTTTCATATTTAAATAATTAAATTTTAAACAATGTGACATTATCATTAACACAAATATTTCCAATTTTTGATAGATAATATACAAAATAAATTGTTTTCTACTTCCAGTTTTATTGACACGATCTTTTCATCAGTAAGCGTTACAAAAATAAATAAATAAATAAATGAAGCCTGTGTTTTGAGTTATTATTTTAGAACAGGAATAGTCTTAAAAAACACAAATATTTCCAATTTTTGATAGATAATATACAAAATAAATTGTTTTCTACTTCCAGTTTTATTAACACGATCTTTTCATCAGTAAGCGTTACAAAAATAAATAAATAAATAAATGAAGCCTGTGTTTTGAGTTATTATTTTAGAACAGGAATAGTCTTAAAAAACACAAATATTTCCAATTTTTGATAGATAATATACAAAATAAATTGTTTTCTACTTCCAGTTTTATTAACACGATCTTTTCATGAGTAAGCGTTACAAAAATAAATAAATAAATGAAGTCTGTGTTTTGAGTTATTATTTTAGAACAGGAATAGTCTTAAAAAAAATTTTCTAACTAAAAAAAATTAGGATTTTTAACTTTCCTCTGTGAAGTAACTTAAAGTAATACCTTTTTCCTACATTATAATGGAAGTATTTTAAAATCGAAAAGAATTTTTCTTCGTATTATTTTTTATAGATCAATTATGGCTTTTATTAACCATTTCCACTTGTCTCCAATGCTAATTATGACTAAATAGAATTAGAAGGGAAATTTCAAGAAGGGAATGAAGAGGGAAAACCAATTCATTAAAACGGGGACAAGAACTGATGCCAGGTTCAGCATCACAATCAGCATAACTTAAAAAAAAAAAAAAAAAATTATGGCCATTTTTTTTCCATTCTGACCAGAAAATCAGAGTTCAAATTTTTTACGACTGCTCTTTCATCTTCACCTAACACTTCATTTATAATGGCTGTTTCATAATAATAAAATCTATCAGTCCGTCAGAAGAAAATGATCGATTCCAAAGGTATAATCTTTCATTTGGCGCCCCTTGGCTCTGGCACCCGGGGCACATGCCCCCTCTGCCACCCCTTAGTTTCGGCCCTGTAAACAGATTCCGTTTCATGAACAAAGTATAGTAAAATTTGTAAAAAACAGAATTGCTAGAAATCACAAACAATTCCTTTTTAAACAGGTTTCCGTCTAGGCAAGTATATTTATATGGAATTCCTTTGGAAGAAACTGTAAAAAATTTTCGTTATACATAGGTTCTGTCTTCACAGGTTTTATTGTATTAATTTCCACTCGAACTAAAAATAGCATGATACTAAAAGAAATTCAAACGAATTTTTGTGCATCGTGAAAAATTGGAACTTTTGGCCTCCCACGCAGTGGTTACGCGGGACAGGTCTTGGAGCCAGGACTTAATTTGCGCCGAAGCCAACCGGAGCTCAGCGCCGATACTTCTCTGTTTTAAGTACATATTTAAATATTTTTCGGAATTCACCGGAGTTCATAAATACAGGGATCCGGAGCCCAGTGGGATAGCGCTTTTTTTGTATCATGAGCACAACCCATTTTAAGGCTCTGCATTTACGAAGTCAGTTTCATTGCACCTCCAGTACCCCTCCCCCCCGAATTTGTCCACCGGGGGGCATGAATGATGTCCGCAAAATTCAGAAAAATGCCTCCCCCGGAGTCCAAATTCGTGTTGAGGGGATCGTGAAAAGTTAGAAAAATGCCCCCTTTGGGGTCTACTATCGCGCCCACTGGAATACATCCTCCCCCTCTCTTTGAAATACTGTTTGCACAAATGTGTTACTGTGCTCACTGACTATATTGAAAAGGACTCATAAAATTTAGCAATTTCATAAATTTCACTCAATTATTTCTATGTGAGAGCAAAAAACTCCATCGTATTGTTATTCTGATAGAAAGCAATCCAGCAGCGTTTCTCCTTTTTTAACACTTTCCAACAAAGTTGAAAAGTGTTTATGACTTTGGTTTGTCTGGCCATCTGGCCGCCTGTCCGCTCTCTAACTCTCGTAAATATACTCGGATCGTTCTGAAAATTTTGGATGTTAGTGACCTCTACCATCGCACGATCCCTATTTCAAATAAAGTTTCTAGCATGTTTAGTTCATTTACAGGGACAGTCAACAGTTTTTCGTTACATTACGGCCTATGGGAAAAAAATCGTTTAAAATGGTTTTTAATGATGTTACATGCTTTCAAACATAATAAAATTGATATGCATTTATCAAGTGCACTAAAATATGCAATCTGTAGAATATGCGGTGCAAAGAATAGTTATTATTCATTTACACAAAACCACACATGCCACACAAAAATAATTCCGTTACAGAACGATGTAGGGGTGGAGGGAATTGTTTGCGACGCATTTTAATTATGTTAAATTATTTCATGTATAATGAAATTATATACGTCGCTGAGGTTTACTATAACTTATTTCATGTATAATACGAAGTGCATAGCATTTACAGGGACACACAAAAGATTTCAGATATTATATTGTATCCGAAGTAGCGAAGATGGCTGGAAATGCATTTTTAATTATGTTATGTGCTTTTATGTTTCGCTATATTTATGTGTAGTATATGTTTTAATTCATATACAGGGCTACACAAAATAATTCGTAATGGTTACTGGGTGTGATTGCAAATTGCTTAAAGGTGGTTTTTAATGAGTTATGCTTTTTTACGCGGAACTGCATTTGGTTTACTCAGAAATGTTTGTAGAACATAGATAAAAGGATATACAGGGTCACGCAAAGAACTGGATACATCTATAAAAGATAATTTCTGGAAATGTGATTTAAGTAGTTTTAAGAGTGTTTTACTTTGAATTAAACTTTAGCTAAATAGTGGCGTGTAATAAATGTATTAGGTTAATTACAGGGCTGTACAAATGTATACAGTTATGTTTTGATCTATTAGTATAAATTGCTGAAAGAGAAATTTCAACCTGTTACGCGTTTTCTTGCTAAACTAAATTTCCCCATTATATAGTATATATATCAACCTACAGATCAAATACAGGGCTGTTCAAAAGAATTGGAATACATATTTGACTATAGACGGTAATTACAGAAATCAATTTTTCAAATGTTTCATGCGTTTTCTAAAACGCTTACTTAGTTCTCTTCTATACCTTATTTCTCTAAATAACGAAGTTTTGATAAAGCACCCAGGAAGTGTTGGAAAGTGTTTCATAATCTATGCTTAACGCATGATTTTTCTTACTTGTCTACAAAAGCGTAGAATCTTTCCGATAACGGTGTCAAATTTTTAATTTAATCTGATTTTCAGGGACTATCGATTATAATTTAAGATATGCACCTTTTATAAGAAATTGAAAAACGTTATTCCATTCATGCACATTAATATTAACTTCTGTAAATTTCATTCACCTTTTCATAAAAATGCATAGCGCGAACTATTTCTTTTTTGTGTTAACACTATTTCCGAATCATAATCCTTACCATATTTAATCCTAGAATTCTGCAATTGATAAACATTAAACTTAGACAAAGATTTCTATTCGGAAGGAGTGATATCTAAAAAGTGGAATAGCTGACAGCTAAGTATATGCTGTTAATTTACTTAAAATTTTTATTTTGCTAAAGAAAAAAAAAAACCTTTTTTGCCAATCATGTATAACATAAAAATATGCAGATTGGATTGCGGGGGGAGGGGTGCACGCTACGGTTGTTAGTACTGCAGAATATTAGGGCTCCGGTACTTTTTTTGTTAGAAATAAAGCCCTGCTTGGAGTCATTGAAAATCGGGACACTGGCAACGCTAGTGACTAGTCAACACAATAACTTTTCTGCTTTTGCTGATTTATCTTTTTTTTTTTTTTAACTATAACAGCGAGCAGTGTCTGTAGTGAGCAATTATTTCCAGCGAGTGGAAATATATGTGGAAGAGCAAGATATAAATTGTTACTAGGAAATATTGAGGAATTTGCATTTATTCATCAGAACTTCCTTTTGCTTAATTATTGCTATATAGAATTTTTTTTGTAAGTTGTTCCAAAATATCTTAAGGCGGTATTAAAAAAAATATTTCCCACGCTCAACAACTCGAAATTTTCTGACACATTTTCAGACTCATTTTTTAAAGTAAAAACATAAAACTTACTGACGTGATTTTTGAGGAGATTTATAAGCGACCTGTGTTTTTATTTTTCGTTCAATTAATTAGAACTTGATTTATAAACAATTATTTTCTCAGTACGACCCTTTTTTTCATTTCCAGCAATATCGCTTCGGGAAATTGGGTTCAAAATGCCCACTTTGACAGCATTTCTTGAAATATATTCTGCTTTTATCAAAAAATCGACCCGTACGGCACATTATTTATAATTTCTGAATAAGAGAACCTGACAGTAGGATACGTTTAAGAGCAAAAATGAATTTTAAAATGAGTCAGAAAATAAGCAGCTTGGATTTGAGTGCACCCTTAATTCTTAGTAATAATAATAATAATTATTATTATTTGTTACTTTTGAACAACGAAATAAATAATACTGAAGCAATCTCTTTTATGTAAATACGACTCTATATTATGAATCAATATCTCAATTTGTTAGCTGTTTAAAAACGCAGTTTTGTAAGAATTTCTTTTAAAGTTTATTGAAGTTTTTTTTACATATTTGATTAGTTGAATATTCTTATAATAATATGTCGAACCCAATATTCGGCAGGCCTAAAATTTTGATAATTGGCAAAACTGAAAATTCGGCAATGTGCCCAAATAGGCCGAATATCCAATACACTCTGAACATTCGGTGTATCTGTACTCACGATTATACGACACTTTGTAAAATCATCTTCTATAATTTTTAATTAATATAGAAGACATAATCCTTAATTTAGAAAAAAAAATTGCTTTCTTAAAGGAAAAAGAGATGTCCAGTATTTTCATCAACTATATATTAAAAAAAAAAAAAAAAAAAAAGTAATTATTGCTTATCGCGGATGTTTAGAGGAAATGCTTGGTGCTGCCATCTATTCATGTCTATAAAAAGTATTTAGAGGGATAAAGAAAATGTGTAAATTTCCCGTTGCATGAAAAATATTATTATTAATTTTGTGTTTAACTCTTCCTGTTTTGTTAATGGAGAAGGAAGATTGACACATTTGACTGTCATAGAGGTACGCAAGGGACTGTCGTGTTCTAAATTAAAATATTTTTGAAGTACAGGGCTGCTGTTAAGTAACGTCCTGCTTGAAAGCAGCTACCTCAATCACGTGAAGATAATCGCAAGTTAATGTTAAGCATATAGGAGTTTCTTTTAAAATATCCTGTTTGCTTTTCTGTATTTTTAAATATATATACTTTCCTGTGCATTGGATAAGTTGGGCGGATCTCTACAAACGTCTTTTTTTTTCTTTTTTTTTTCTTTTTTTTTCTTTTTTCTTTTTCTTTTCTTTTTTTTTTTTTTTTTAATCGATTTTGGTCGCAGTTTTTCTTTTTCTTTTTTTATAAGGATACTTTCACTTTCGGAGTCGCTTTCGAAAGTGAAAGTGTCTTCATATAAAGAACTGATACCAAAGTAAAAAAAGTAAAAAAGGGTCTTCATAGAGATCGATCTCAGCTATACAATGCAAAATAAATAAATATAAAAATATCGAAATTACATCAAAATATTGAAATACAAGCGAGATATTTAAAAAGAACGATCTCATAGGTTTAACATTAGCTTACAAGTGTCATCGAGTGACTGAACTAGCCCCTTAAAGAAAATGAACGGAATTGAACATAATTTTATATATAGGTTTTTGATGGTATGGAAGTGAAAATAATTTGTGCTAAGAGGGAAATTGTTTGGAAGTATAGGAGTAGAAAACAATCAGATAGTTGAATTCATCGTTAGAAAAATAAATAATCCATTTTTATGCGTCCTTGTGTGCGCGCGCTCGTGGGAGAAAATCCACTGATTTATTTTAGAAAAGATTTGGGAACGTCAGGTGAATCTGAATAATACATTCGAATGACGGACCGTACCAAAGTAGAGAGTCTTTGCTTTCATATTTAAATTTAGAAACTTTTTTTTTTTTTTTTTTTTTTCGAGACACACTCCGGAGTTTTTTGTCGTCATCATAAATTCATAGCTCACTTTTGGGCAGCTTCCAAACACGGTTGCTATTTTTAAAAATGTATAACGATGGTCGCAACGATCTCCCCTTTCTGCCTTGCTTTTACTGCTCCTAAATCATTTCTAACTACCGTATAATTTCCATTTTTACATCATCGATTAGAATTTCTTTGGGATGAAACTTGTTGGAAATCTGTAGCTCGATTTAGTGAATTTTAAAGAAAAATAATTTCAAGTATAAATTTATTTTAATCTATCTCAAGATTTTTGGCAAAGTTGCCACATTGTCAAGCCCACAGTAAATTGAAAAGGGAAAAAGAAAGAGATTAATCTTAAGATCAAATGCCCCACCAGTGGCCGAGAGGTTCTGCTCTCGAAGCTGGTAGACGGGAGGTGCTGGGTTCGATCCCAATCGCGGCCGTCGGCCTAATCGTTCGGAGTTTTCGTGGCTTTCTTCGAGCCGTGGATCTTCCATGCGTTAATACGGATTAGGTTCCCTTAGAAAGACACCCACGGAGGGCACTCCCCCGGGCCTATATCCCTCGTGCAGATAATTGGCCGTCAAAAAATCAACCCAACCCAACTTAAGATCAAATTAAACATGTAGCACAGCACTTTGGCGCTAAACTAAAATATGTAAACGAAAAGACAGATTTTCCTTTTAAGTTGAACACAGAATCAATATCCAGCTAAATTGATTGAAAGAGTCGTTAAATCAGAATGTGCTCGGAATTGTTTCACCTTCTTTATGATAAATTGTGTGTTCTATTTTCTTTTCTGTTTTAAAATATATGTTCTGTCTTTCCTCAAACTTTATAACAAATATATTTCTCTTTAGCTTAAATTCCGATAAAGTCTTCTTTTTAATGTTAAGTGCCATAAATACTCCTCTACTTTCAGTCCCAATTAAAAGTCCGAGTAACTTGGATCTCCTGACCAATTATTAAATATTTATGACTGCTGTTTAAATCTATAAACTCATAGCAACTCTACCATGTAATAAAGTAGCATCCAATTATCCAAGATTTATTCTCAAGCATCTGTCTAATATGATTACTCTATAAGGATGCAGTGGCAGCTTTCTCTGCAACATATCAATTTCCAGCCCCCCGTTAATCAAAATCTACTTTGAACAAGTAAAATCATTAAATTAATTCTTTTTCTTAAAACAATACATAGTTCTATCTTCATGTATATATATCATTTTTTTCTCCTCTTTTCGCAACGAACTCAACACGATCAAATACAAAGATTTATGATTTCATTTTCCACTTATTCAAAATTCCATTCTCTCATATTTAATTTTTATTTCTTAACGATCTTTATTTAAAAGTAATCAAATACACAAAAAACCTAAGTGCCGCTCTTTTTAACATTACATTTTCTTTTATCGTAGTTTATCTGCGTTGTAAATAAGTCACTCTTAATTGCAGTTAGATTTTGACGGGTAAAATGAAATAAAAAAATAAAAGTATTTTATGGGAATTGCGGTTTCAAATATATTTCATTTATTTTAGCACATATGCTTTTTTTCTCTGCATTTCTATACATTCGTTAAAGATTTCACAATCACATTTAAGCTCAATAGTCCAGTGGTAGGGGAGCAAAAAAAGGCCGAATTCGGAATTAATTAGGGGAAAGCTGGAAATTGTTTTAATCCCTTCAGTTTAGGTCTAGAATGAATATACTATGTTTTCCCTCTCGAACTAGGTGAGCGTTAGGAAATATGTATAGATTTATAGTAAAAAAACCACGTTTTTTTACATAACATAACAGTATCTCAAAAAAGTTAACTCTGTCAAAAATATTGTCAATACAAATGTTGTAGAGCTTAAAATTCTGAGTAAAATGAGTAGCTGCACTTAATATGTTTGTTGAACATTAAGGTCACAATTCTACTTTAAAGTTTTAGACCCGTTGTCAGGGGGTTGAACTTAGAATTAATTAGGAGAAAACTGGAAATTGTTTTAATCCCTTCAATTTAGGTATAAAATTAACGTACTATGTTTTCTTCCTCGTACTTGGGTGAATGTTAGAAAATATGTACATATTTATTTTCGAAAAACACATTTTTTTTAAAATTTCCCTAACAATATCTCAAAACAGCTAACTCTACAAAAAACATTGTCAATACAAACGTTGTAGAGCTTAAAATTTTGAATAAAATGATTACCATCATTAATATTTTTGTTCAACATTAAGGTCGCAATTCTATTTCAAAATTTTGCCTTTATCGCTAATCAAGAGCTTGAAGCCAGGAGAGACCAAGTTAACTTAACAATATCTCAAAACAACTAACTCTATCAAAAACATTGTCAATACAAAAGTTGTAGAACCTAAAATTCTGAGTAAAATGAGTACCTACACTTAATATTTTTGTTTAATATTAAGGCCGCAGTTTTGAGATATTTTTAAGTTAACTTGGTCTCTCCTGGCTTCAAGCTCTTGATTTGAAAATTTTTGAAGTAGAATTGCGACTTTAATATTGAACAAAAATATTAATAATGTTACTCATTTTATTCAGAATTTTTACCTCTACAACATTTGCATTGCCAATGTTTTTTATAGAGTTAGCTGTTTTGAGATATTGTTAAGGTAATGAAAAAAAAACGCGCTTTTCGAAAATAAATATGTACATAATTTCTAACATTCACCCAAGTACGAGGAAGAAAACATCGTACCTTATTTTAGACATAAACTGAAGGGATTAAAACAATTTCCAGTTTTTTCCTAATTAATTCTGAGTTCAACCCCCTGATCACGGGTCTAAATTTTTAAACTGGAATTGTGACCTTAATGTTCAAAAAAAATATTAAGTGTAGGAACTCATTTTCTCAGAATTTCAAGCTCTACAACATTTGTATTGACAATGTTTTTGACAGAGTTAGCTGTTTGGAGATACTGTTATGGTATTTAAAAAAACGTGTTTTTGACTATAAATCTATACATATTTCCTAACGCTCACCTAGTACGAGGGGGAAAACATAGCATATTCATTCTAGACCTAAATTGAAGTGATTAAAATAATTTCCAGCTTTCCCCTAATTAATTCCGAATTCAATCCCCTAACCACTGGGCTACAATCTGTTGGTGTTAAAGTAAACAAACCCAGTCTTCATGTTGCGCTTATTCATGAAATAAAGTAGGGTTGCTTTACATCCCGGTAGGTTGTGCTGTGGGGACTGCCACATTATTTTATGCTAAACCTTTCGCCAATGATTTGTCTGCTTTTTCCGGAGTAAAAAAAAAATGTAAATTGGCGATAATGTACTACGCCAAGTCATGTGATTTAGTACGCAAAGAGTTCAGTTGGCTCTCTCCCTTTGTGGCTGTAAGGTCCGATAAAGGGCTGCTGTTTATTCTTTCTGACGTTATGGAGCACTTCGCCATGGATAACTATATATATATATCTACAGATCTCTATATATATGATTTTTCTTACGAATTGTCTGTTTTCATGTGAAATGAATAAATTTTGACTTCATTTCTTCCACCTATAATGTTGGAGTTTTTTTTTTTTTTTTTTTTTTTTTTTTTTTTTTTTTTTTTTTTTATCTTACAATACCATCGAATCCCTGAACCATGGTTGCATGGAGGATCAAACGTCTCCATAAATGTAAATGCAATAAAGCACCCTCTTCAAGAAGTGCCGGCTCTTGTAGCCAAATCTAATGCTATAGATAGTCTTCTGCTAACGGCCGTTGCGAGTAGACATATCTGGTTGTCGGGGGGAAATTTCGGAGAAAGCTTTTTGTAATCGTAATGCAGTCTAGAGCCGAAACCAGACTTTTTTGCACCCGAGGCAAACATAGATTTTACCCCCCCCCCCCACCCACCCACCCCCCTCATCCGCAAAATATATTTACAAAGAGAATTTTACTAATTTTCTAATAGCCGAATTATTTAAAAATTTAAAATATGTAATCATAAAATATGTAATACTGAACTACGTAATCTGCTTTGTTAAATGTTGATTCATTGAAATCTTGAAAACGGAATCGAAAAAAATTTCGCTTTATACAGGATCCTTATGCATTATAATCCTTAGATTCTTTTATGCTTTGGCATACCCCAGACAGGACGAATTTAACAATACCGTACTAAACATAGGCATGAGGAAAATTGACAAACAAAATCTTCATTTGACGCCCCTTCGTTTTGGCGCTCGGGGCATATGCCCCCACTGCCCCCCTTAGTTTCGGTCCATAGTATGTCTCCCTAGTGTTAAATAAATTGCTTAAGTACTAAAAGTGATATTCATTTACTTAATAAATTCACAATAGTTGTGGCACCGCCGTGATTGTCATATCAGATATACAGGGTGTCCCAAAAGTTCCTGACACAATTTAAAATTCAATATAAAATCAAGTAATTGCCGTACAGGAGTGCGGTTTGAACTATAATGCTTCTCACGATGAAAAGTTTTCTTCAAGCAAATAAAAAAAATTAGTTCCATATTTCGATCGCAGATGGCGCGCAATTTATGTTTACTTTCAAATATGCGTTTTTTCTGATTTTAAGATTAGATTTTCTGTGTCACAGCGTGAAAATCAGAAAAAAAACGATGTTTGATACCAAACATACTGACAAGTGGTGTCATCTATGATCGAAATTTGGAACTAATTTTCATTCACTTGAAGAAAACTTTTCACCGTGAGAAGCATTTTAGAGCGAACCGCAATTCTGTTCGACGATTACGTTATTTTATATTGAATTTTAAAATGTGTCGAGGACTTTTGAGATACCCTGTATATATGTAGCACTTACTTTATACATACTTTTTTTTATATGTATTCGTGAAATTCATCTTGCTATGCCTTTAAAAGTCTGATATGATCATGAAGTCTGATGTTAATGTACGGGAAAATTTCACAGCAGAATTATTCATTACCTAATATAATTTTAACAATTCCTCTCTCCACTCAAAAATTCCCATCTCATACTATAATACTATCTTTTCAAAAGTATTTCTCTAAATTACAAGAATTTTACAAAACCGCAATATTTTTTTTTTTTTTTTTTTTTTTAAATCTTCAAAATTTATTTATTTAAAAAAATATCTCAAATATTTAGGAGACACTTTTGAAATAAAGCCGGTGTCAGACGTCAAATTCCCAATGATGAAAACCAATTTCTGCAAAATGCACAAAGTAACGAGTAATACGGTAATGAAATGTATCCATAGCCAACATTGGATTTCGTGATGTGCCAGGGCAAAATTGATTATGAGAAGGTTTCAGTAAAATAAACAATCTTTTGAATTACAATGAATATGTGACGAATAAAAATCAAGAAGATAAAAAATATATATGTATATGATATGCTTTCAATAGCTGGATAGAAATATATCGGTATTAAGCAGCAACAGTGCACTCGTGATATATCTCCAACTAAGAAATGAAAATTTACAATCGTGAAATCATGGTCGGAGTGGAAGATCAGGCCTACATCTCTTGGTAGTTTTCCCGGAAATAACAACTGAAGTCGTTAGATTCATCAATTATTTATTAGATGATCATAAAATGTACTAATTCCACTAGTAATTGTGCTACCCATGTTCGGGTCGTTGTTACGTCGTAAATATAAACCTCTAGATGTTAAACATTAGAACAGCTTGACTAAAATACAGGAAAAGTAGCTCTCCAGGTGACAACAGGTTTTTTCAGCAATACAATAATCGTAAAAATCTAGCTCTCCAAGCAAATGTAACGATATAAATACCTGCGGAAAACACACGCGTAAGCATACAGACGCCAAAGCAAGGCCAAATCAGCTAAGTGGAAGGGGAAGGGGAAGGGAGGCTGTGCCAGCTATTGGATAACTCCGGGGCGGAGGGAAACGTGACGTGTTGACAGGGACTTATTACGGTCGGCGGTAGCTTTATAACGTAATTAGGATGAGAGCGGTAAACTGCAAGGTATCATGAGATATGGAACAAAATGATACTTAATAAACATTCGAATAAAAAAGAATTTACAGTTTCAGAAATAAAAGAAATAAAGTATTTTAGTGGGTTATATAAAGAAGTATAGTTATTATCAGATTAAGGCTTTTAGAATAATAAATAATAAAAGAATACGCTAGATTAAAAGCATGGAAAAAAGATAAAAGATATTTAAGATATTATTAAAGTTAGGTAAAAAAGGTACATATTGTAATAATTTGGAATAGTTTAACTAAGATAAAAGAGCGAAAATTTTTATTTTATATGCAACTGTTCGATCTCTATAGTAAGCATTCACGATGCTTTTGTGGCTTTTTAAGCAACATATTTTCTCGTTGCATTCAATCGCCATAAAAGTAATCATCTTAAAAAAGTAATACACCTTTATTTATTACTAAATGTGTTTTTTTTTTTTTGGTGTAATTTAGTTTATTTATTAAATAGAAATGTTTAATGAAATATATATAGGAAGGGTGATAATAAAGAAAGTGTCGATATATGAGCTACTCCGTTCAGCTAACCAAAATGAAATGTGAGATATAATTGTTTGAAGATATGTGCTCGAGATTGTGGTGAACAAGAACAACGGGGAGTGTACGATTACGGCTACAGTGAGAAAAACTTTGAAATTTGTGAATGGAAACAACCACTTTTTCTCATTCCAAAATGGTCAGCTCATTGAAAAACTACAAATGGTGTTAGGATTGTAGATGTAGTATGAAAACGGGCGATGTAGACACATGCAAAGAACACCATTGTAAACAACTAATAGCAACAGAGACGAGAGGAAAATAAAAAGTTTTAAAGAGATTGTGACTTATCCACACTGTTACATTTAAAGCAATAAAATATTTAAATGTTTAAAAAGTACTCACAAGTTCATGAATTTGAAAATGCACTTATTAAAAAAATAATAAAAAATACGTACATGTATTTTTTTTTTTTTCAAAATTCTTTGATCTATACTGAAAAGTTCAGTTAACCCATTAACCGCTGACGTTGCGTTCACGCAACAGTCAAAATAATTGCTCATGTAATGAATTAATTACATTGGCACCACTATTTTAGAATTAAAAAAATGTCTTATTTATTGGCAGAAATTTTGCTATTTTAGTAAAGCGAAATTTACCTTACAGAATTTGTGGTGGGAAACTACTTTCAACAAGAAATTTGAATATTTCTATCGTAATAGTTTTGGCGGTTAATGGGTTAAGTAAATGTTCTGCGTACAAATGTGACGAAACAAGATAATTAGACATACAAAATATGAAAACAAACTTTTTAAAATTCGAAAATAAAGGATTTTTTTTTTTTTTTACTAATAAATTTCGGGATTTTTTAAATTCGAAAATAAAGTATTTATTATCGCTTTACTATTAAAGTTCATGGTGTCAGATCTCATAAAATAAAAGCACTAAAGTAAGTTTTTAGTTAAAATATAGAAATTTGTTTTTGTAGTGCTACAATACGAAAATCTGCCAATTCTTATTACCCTGGAACATAATCACACTGGATTGCAGCACAGTTTGAAAGATGCTTAATCAGGTGTTAGCTGTGTCTACATCATTTAGCTTCTAAAATATCTCGCGCATGTAAATGTTGAAATTATCTGTTTAATCTTTCCCATAACGAGAAGATAGTACGTTTCGTTTCTTTTGTAACAGAATTTATGTGTTTATCTGTATATTTTAAAAGGTGAATCGCAGAATGCTAATTAATCGACTATACGGAAAGAATAGATGCTCTTAATTTAAATAAAATACTGTCTAAACATCTGTTTGCATATATTTTTACTGTGACGGACGGATTTTATACATTTACTAGAAGCACCCGTCAAAGCTTGAGGTTAAACAACTTTAAGATTACACAGAAAAAAAGATTCATAACTTCATTAAAATGTCAGATATTTTTACAGAATATTTGTTAGCAATAGTTAAAAGAAGAAAAAAAACCTCTCCGTATATAACCAGACTGGGGAGCCAGCTGCATATTAACTCTCTTTGCAAGGATACAGAAAAAATTATACGTTTATCAGTATATTTTAAAAGATGAATCGCAAAATGCTAATTAATTGATTATGCGGAAAGAATAGGGGTTCTTTTTAAATTAAATACTTTGCAAACACTGTTTGCATATATTTTTACTGTGACAGACTTTATACATTTACTAGAAGCGCCCGTCAAAAGTTCAGATAAAAAACTTTATACAGAAAAGAAGATTCATAACTTCATTAAAATGTCAGTATTTTTACATAATATTTGTTAGCAATAGTTAAAAGAAGAAAAAAACCCTCACCTTTTATAACCAGACTGGGGAACCGGCTGCATGTTAACTCCTTTGCAAGGATATAGAAAAAATAATACGTTTATTTGTATATTTTAAAAGATGAATCGCAAAATGCTAATTAATTGATTATACTGAAAGAATAGGGTTTCTTAATTTAAATGAAATACTTTCTAAACATCTATTTGCATATATTTTTACTATGACTGACGGACTTTATACACTTACTAGAAGCACCGTCAAAACTTGGGGGTAAACAACTTTAAGTTTACACAGAAAAAAAGATTAATAACTTCATTAAAATGTCAGATATTTTTACAGAATATTTGTTAGCAATAGTTAAGAAGAAAAAGACCCTCTCCTTATATAATCAGACTGGGGAGCCGGCTACATATTAACTCTCTTTGCAAGGATACAGAAAAAATAATAAGTTTATTTGTATATTTTAAAAGATGAATCGCAAAATGCTAATTAATTGATTATACGGAAAGAATAGAGGTTCTTAATTTAAATGAAATACTTTCTAAACATCTGTTTGCATATATTTTTACTATGATGGACGGACTTTATACATTTACTAGAAGCACCCGTCAAAACTTGAGGGTAAACAACTTTAAGTTTACACAGAAAAAAAGATTCATAACTTCATTAAAATGTCAGTATTTTTACAGAATATTTGTTAGCAATAGTTAAAAGAAGAAAAAACCCCTCTCCTTTTATAACCAGACTGGGGAACCGGCTGCATATTAACGCTCTTTGCAAGGATACAGAAAAAATAATACGTTTATCTGTATATTTTAAAAGATGAATCACAGAGTGCTAATTAATTGATTATACGGAAAGTAAAGAGGCTGTTAATTTAAATGAAGTATTTTCTAAACATCTGTTTCCAGATATGTTTACTGTGACAGACTTTATGCATTTACTAGAAGTATCCATCAAAACTTTAAGGTAACAAACATTAAAGTTTCACAGAAAAAAAAAAAGTTTCATAAATAGCTTTATTAAAATGTGAGACATTTTTACAGAATATTTGTTAGAAGTAGTTAAAAGAAATAAAACCCTCTCCTTTTATAGCCAGATTGGGGACCGGCTGCATATTAACTCACTTTACAATGATACGAAGAAGAAGAAAAAAAAAAAAAAAAAAAAAAAAAAGGAGAATATTTTCCAGAGAATTCAGATTCAAGAGAGAGCAATCCCGAGTTTTTTTCTTGAAGATTTTAGAAATAAAGTTATTTTTTCTTTTAAATTTAAAATTTTATTAGTTTTCTCATTTATAAACATTTAACTGTATTGCAATGCAAACAGATGGCGCTACATTTTTTATATAAATATTTTTCTTACTTTCTGCTTATTTTAATTAATTATTTATAATTATTAGTTTTTACGGAAAATAATCATCTTCTTTTCTTAGTATATATGCTTCATCGATCACAATTATATTAAACAATATATCAACAATTGAAGACAATTTTTCAATTTATTAAACTAATAATTATATTCCAAAATTTTTAATTTACAATTTTAAATGTAAAATCATTAAATGAAAAAAAATATTGGAGATGATAAATTTTATTTAATAATAATGAAGAGAAAACAAGTTGTATAACTTTTCTTTCTGAAATAAGATATAATTTACATTAAACTGAGTTTTCAGAACAGTAAGGGTATTACAGAAACTCCTTATAACAGGAGTGGAGTTTTAGAGAACCAGAACTCCTACCACTTAGTCAGATTATCCAGGAATTGAACCACGTCAGCTATCTTATCTCAACGCTTTAACTTTCCTCTAAAATAAAATCGTTTCAAAACTGTTTCCTACTCCGTTTTGCGACAGAAAACACCCTAAAAGGCTCATTGTGCATGCTCAGATCAGGCGAAATAGGGCTTAATCTTTTCAGAGATAAAGCTCTACCATTGCTAAAATGCTCAAATGAATGAATGACACCGGAATTTAAGAACAAATTTATTTGCAAATAAGAAAAAGCTATATTTCACATACATAATAAACGGAAAATTTTATAAAACAAATTCTGGTGCCTTGTGGCATTTGGGAATTAAAATTAAGTGGTTTTATAAACATACCATCGTCCTTCAAAGGATTAAGCATTCTCCTTTGAGTGTTAAATAAATAGATTTATCTATTTATTTGTTTATTTACTTATTATTATTATTATTTTGAAAGCGTGTTTTCTCCACGGATATTTTCTTAGTTACTAATAATAACACACTGCCTATATTACCCTCTAAACTTCGTAAACTGCTAAAGTCATCATAAAACTAAAATAATATATTTAAGGACGTTTATTGCAGAAAAATTCCTTTTAAGTATGGGAACCGTTAATTGGTTGTTTTTGTGATGCTACTGTTATTTTTTGCTCACAAAAACAACCAGAACGTTTAGCTTAAAGCGAACTCCAACCGCTGCGGACATCGAAATTTGAATCAAAGACATAAGACATACACTACACATAAACCCATGTTTAACTTTCCACACATACTAATTTTATGATGATGAAAAAATATGAAAGAAAATATATTATTTTCAATTTATTTACTTACATAAGTAAAATGATTCATCGGAGCCAAGG
The DNA here is from genome assembly GCA_963932465.1 of Maratus speciosus. Classification (NCBI taxonomy): domain Eukaryota; kingdom Metazoa; phylum Arthropoda; class Arachnida; order Araneae; family Salticidae; genus Maratus; species Maratus speciosus. The sequence continues at coordinate 387,565,012 of OZ010795.1, read as the reverse complement.
GGAAAATAAATATATGAAAATAAGGAAAGTAATTTATTACAATTTGTAATAAAATAAGATTATATTTCTTTTAAACTTATTTTATTTTATTTTTCGCTTTAACATATATTAACATTTAAAGAGACAGCTGAGCTTGAGTGTTTTAAATTAGAATATTTTAATTGTAAGATAGAATTTCCGAATAGGCAAACTCTTAAATCATTTTCCAACAATCACTTTTAGAGCATTTTATTTTGTAATCCATTTCCTTTTAGTTGGTATAATTTTTCTCTGAAAGAATTAAAATTTTCTGAAGATGTGAGACCATTTTCATGATTTTGTCATGCACATAAAGAGTACATAAACAGAACAACGAACTTCCAAATAATGAAAAATTACGACACAACCTCATTCCAAACTAAATCATATTATAGGAAATGTCGGAAGTGAAAGTATCGATAGTTCACTTGATTCTAATAATAATAATAATAATAATAATAATAATAATAATAATAATAATAAAATTTGATTTAAAATTTTCACGATAAACCTGAGGTCCTTTCACGGCGCACCAGTGTGCCTTGGCACAGCGATGGAAAAACACTTCACTGTACAAGTTAAGTAGCATTAGGCTCGGTTATAGAATCTGAAAGAGTGACTCTTGAGGATGCGTGGCTCTGTATGTGTGGCTATGTCACAGACGTGGTGTGGAGGGTCCACTTGCTTAGAGTTCTGTAGGCGGGAGCAAGATGTCAAGAAGGAGATTCCACTCTTCCGGTAAAGATAATTAATTGCTGTAAAACTTGTTGATTAATGTAAATTAATTAAATTAAACTAATTGTGATACACTTGAAGCCAAAAGTCAGAAGAAATTGGTTTACCTATGAAATTAACCCTGTGGTGGTTCGTCGAATAAAAGCTATCTACTTCGCCCTCTGTATTCAGGACGTGGTCACCCATTTTGGTCAGCCAGTAAGCATGAGTCACAACAACAACAATAACACTCGAAAGTTCGAATAGGGAATCGAATCTGCTGTCTTTTGACTGCATACATAGTATCCAGTGCCTTAATTATTATATAAATTAGTGGGTACGATGGTTATCGTATTTTAATCAATTTTAAATTTTCATTTCAGAAAATATTTTTATTAGTTGATTTAGTATTATTTTTGTGGTATTACTTGAGTTAGGGGATTTAAATTTGATTTATCAGTCACATTAAATACTTCATTGGGTAAAGGGGGCTTTAAAAGTATACAGGTCCTACCACCGATATAGCAAATGGTTAGCTTGTTTCTTCAATTAGCAAAAGCTATCCCGATCAGGACATATATTTCACACTACTTTAAACAAAACATCTCCTGTGCTTATTTTTAATAGTAATATTTTTTTCAAGTTAAAAGGAACCAAATTTACGCTTTTTGAAATTTGGAGAAATTTACTTCTATAATTAAAATTTGTACAGCTTCAAGTCAAAAAATTAGAATAATAGAAAAAAGGAATTGTGAAAAAAGGTTTTTTATGTATCGCTTATACAAAACGTAATACAGGATAAAATTTAATATTGTAAGAATCTACATAGTTTGTAGAACCTTTTAGCATAAAAATTAAAGGAAATAATACAAAAATTAAAAAAATTATGGAAAATATCAAAATATTAATATAACCATTTACCTGGTTCAAAATATTATAATAATGCATTGTAAATAATACGTGTTTAAAAGGAAAGGAAAAATAGTTATTTCTTAATATTTTGTAGCACTACTTTTACATTTTATAACAGCACCCAGTGGCTTTGCTAAGCTAGCTGCAAGTAGTTCACAATGTTTTCTACTCAGACATGACCATGTCGACTTTATGCTGGAAAGGATCTCAACTTTGTTTTTTGGCGCAATATCTTGCAGTCTTTTCTTCGTTATTCCTCACAAATTCTCATTAAATCCGACGAATTAGCCGGCCAGGGAAGTACGTTAATTTGGAGTGGCTAAGTCAGTTCTTGGTGGACACTAACCTGTGTGAAAGTGCGAAATCATGTTGGAAAATAAAATCGCCACGACACAGATCTTCCGAAGATGGTATCATGAAATGCTCAAGGATTTCTTGATATATCTCAGAATTAATCCTTTCGTTAACGATACATAGCCTTCCAGGACCACCTGCAGTCATGCAAGCCCATGCCATTACACTGGCTGCAAATTTCACTGATCGTTTCATGCAGTCCTTGTCATATGCATTTTTCTTCATTCTCCATACACGAACACCTTGATCACCATATGTTACGCAAAACACACTGTCATCACTAAACAATATCTTTTTCCAATCATCCAGACCGCATAAAAGCCTTTTTTTTGTACCACTTCACTCTCTCCCTTTTCTGTTTAATAGTCATGAGAGGCTTTATCTTTGGTACACGAGATTGAAATCCAAGTTTAGGGAGACGCCTTAGCGTTGTAGATTTACTCACATCAAATTCCGTGTTCTTTCCACTTTCGATGCAAATATCTTACACTTCTAAAACTTTTTTTAGCAATACGCTTTAGCTTTCTATCATCTCTCTGAGTAGTTTTTGGCTTTCGGCCGCTATTCAGATGCTTGTTTTTAAAATGCCCGTCGTTAAAATACTGCTTTATTGTTCTACTAACACTTGGTTGAGAACATTTTAAGAAACTGGCGATATATTTCTGATTACGATCTTCTTTATGCAAATCAATAATACGATGCTTTGTAAAGACGAACGCCTTATGTTTCACACAAAATGAAAACAATGATGATGCAAAGCGTTTTTATAACTTAAGAAAGAGTCCCGCAGAAGCTAATCTTATGCTTAATTTATGCAACCTTCTGAGCCAATCAGGCAAATTCAAAAGCATTCTACTTTTTTGAACCACCTATTTTATTATCCTAATATTCTGAATAATCAAAATAATTTTACAAAAATACAATATTCACTCAGAATTTATTCTTTTACAGTTTTAATTTTCTTTAATAACATGCAAATTTATTAAGCATCAACCGTCGTTCTTTTTCAATTGTACTACTCTGAAATATAGCTAAATAGAATTACAAATACAAATGAAATGAATTATTCTAATTTTTTGACTTGGACCTGTATACATTTGATCCCCATTAATACAAATTCTATGAACTTATGTATAATACTTCCCTTAAAACATAACAAAAAATAAAAAAAATAAAAATAAACTGTTATACATTCTAAGAAAATTATACACACTATTATTCTTAGTAAAACATCTTTAAAAATGTAAAATAAAGAGGAATTGGGAAAATTTAATCGTTCAGATGTTAGAAAACATAAATAAATAAAGGAAATAAACGGATTGCAATCCGTCTATTTCTTTTATTTATTTATTTATTTCGTTAATAATTTGAATTCTAACAATCCATACGCCACCAAAAGTTACCTTAAGTAAGTAAATAGTTCTAAGAAAGTAGTCTGTAAAATAAAATCTGACTACGCATATCTTCTGTCTTGCATTTTTTGTTGTTGCACTTTAACAGATATCTACACAAAAATATTCAATTAAGTAACCAAAATCACAGTGTAATAAAATCTTCTAATAACACGGATCAATCTAAAGTAAAAATGATAAAATCAACATAAAACCTTTTAAGTATATTTTATAGATATAATGCTTGCATGTGCTTCGAAAAATCGAAAGTTACTTACATCGTTAAAAGCATTTATGATAACATATTTTATTATTTTTTCGCAATCATACGTTCTTTTATTCTTATTGCATGAAATGTGCCATCTGTCGCATCGCAAATGAAAAGGATGTAATAAGGGAAGTGAAACTGAGCAGTGTGTGAACTCAGGTGGGTGGGAAAAATCTTATGCAATACTATTTTAGTGAAACAGTCAAGCGTATAGCACATAACGAAACTGCCCCATATAGGTTCATTGTGTATAATGATTTAATTTTGTCCTAAATCAGTGTAAAACGAACACGCGTTCTTAGTTAACATCTGCTCGTCGAAGGAGTAGAACAAATGTATTGTTAGTTTTTTCCCCGCAACAACTTCCAGTCCAGTGTTGAATTCAGATATTTTTCTCTGAGTGGGATTTGCAGTTGGGACACTATTAGACCATTATCTGTATTATTATTATTAAAGCCAAGCGTGTCCGTCTGTAACGCTGACGCCTTTTTGAGGTTGGAAAAGGTTGGTGATTAAATTTCGCGTTTTCCAATTTAGCCCAGTGGTTAGGGAGCTGAATTCGGAATTAATTAGGGGAAAGCTGGAAATTGTTTTAATCCCTTCAGTTTAGGTCTAGAATGAATATGCTATGTTTTCCCCCTCGTACTAGGTGAGCTTTAGGGAATATGTACAGATTTATAGTCATAAAACACGTTTTTTTTAGATACCATAACAATATCTCAAAACAGCTAACTCTCTCAAAAACATTGTCAATACAAGTGTTGCAGAGCTTAAAATTCTGAGTAAAATGAGTACCTACACTTAATATTTTTGTTGAACATTAAGGTCACAATTCTACTTTAAAGTTTTAGACCCGTGGTCAGGGGTTGAACTCAGAATTAATTAGGAGAAAGCTGGAAATTATTTTAATCCCTTCAGTTTAGGTCTAAAATGAACGTACTATGTTTTCTTCCTCGTACTTGGGTGAATGTTAGGAAATATGTACATATTTATTTTCAAAAAACACCTTTTTTTTTTTAATTAACTTAACAATATCTCAAAACAGATAACTCTATAAAAAACATTGTCAGTACAAGTGTTGTAGAGCTTAAAATTCTGAGTAAAATGAGTACCTATACTTAATAAGTTTGTTGAACATTAAGGTCACAAGTCTTCTTTAAAGTTTTAGATCCGTTGTTAGTGGGTTGAACTCAGAATTAATTAGGAGAAAACTGGAAATTGTTTTTATCCCTTCAGTTTAGGTCTAAAATGAACGTACTATGTTTTCTTCCTCGTACTTTGGTGAATGTTAGAAAATATGTACATATTTATTTTCGAAAAACACGTTTTTTTTTAATTATCTTAACAATATCTCAAAACAGCTAACTCTATAAAAAACATTGTCAATATAAATGTTGTAGAGCTTAAAATTCTGAATAAAATTAGTACCATCATTAATATTTTTGTTCAACATTAAGGTCGCAATTCTATTTCAAAATTTTGCCTTAATCGCTAATCAAAAGCTTGAAGCCAGGAGAGATCAAGTTACCTTAACGATATTTCAAAACAGCTAACTCTATCAAAAACATTCTCAATACAAAAGTTGTAGAGCCTAAAATTCTGAGTAAAATGAGTACGGACACTTAATATTTTTGTTCAATATTAAGGCCGCAATTTTGAGATATTGTTAAGTTGACTTGGTCTCTCCTGGCTTCAAGCTCTTGATTTGAAAAATTTTGAAATAGGATTGCGACCTTGACGTTGAACAAAAATATTAATGATGGTACTTATTTTATTCAAAATTTTAAGCTCTACAACATTTGTATTGACAGTGTTTTTTATAGAGTTAGCTGTTTTGAGATATTATTAAGGTAATTAAAAAAAACGTGTTTTTCGAAAATAAATATGTACATATTTTCTAACATTCACTCAAGTACGAGGAAGAAAACATAGTACGTTCATTTTAGACCTAAACTGAAGGGATTAAAACAATTTACAGTTTTCTCCTAATTAATTCTGAGTTCAACCCCCTGACCACGGGTCTAAAACTTTAAAATAGAATTGTGACCTTAATGTTCAACAAAAATATTAAGTGTAGTTACACATTTTACTCAGAATTTCAAGCTCTACAACATTTGTACTGACAATGTTTTTGACAGCGTTAGCAGTTTTGAGATACTGGTATGGTATCTAAAAAAACGTGTTTTATAACTATAAATCTGCACATATTTTCTAACGCTCACCTACTACGAGGAGGAAAACATAGTATATTCAGTCTAGACCTAAACTAAATGGATTAAAACAATTTCCAGCTTTTCCCTAATTAATTTCGAATTCGGCCTTTTTTGCCTCCCCTACCACCGGGCTAATTTCGCTATCGCAATTTTTAAAACTTCTGAACATCGTACATTATTTTTACACCGCACCGTAGAGTAAAAAAAAAATTTACTTTTAAATGCTTTTTTTTTTTTTTAATTGTAACTTATTTGTCTGATTTACGACGCTTTTAAAATAATTTTCAAGCATGAATTTTTTTAATCATTCTACATCGCCTGCAGGCTTCATTACGGAAGAATAATACTACATTTAGATTTAAAACAATATAAATCGTTCAGCATTTGTCTCCGACTAATTTTCCATGACGAAATTAAAACATTATCAACAAATTATATTAAAAAGATGCTGCCCGTTTGTATTTCCCACCTACTCGTCCTTGAATATGGAACGTGGGACGATAAAATTAACGCCAGTTATCTGCATGAATCCGAAGGTGTCAAAAGTGATCTCAGAACTTTAAAATTTGAATTACTTTTTGAAATATTAATTTTTTTGTAATTTATAATGAAATGTCTGTAATGATGACAACTAAATTACTTCATTTTTCTGGATAAAAGGGAGAAAAAGGAAAACGATGGGGATTATTAGATTTCTTTTTTTTTCTTTTGACGTCATTTTCAAATTGAAATAAAAATTTGAAAATAAATTTTGTTTGAATAGATAGTGAAAACAATATTGTGATTAATTATATTTTTCAAGAAAATTTGAAGAAATAATTTTTTTACACATAAGCTTCAGAAATTGGTTTATTTTAAAAAGTAAAAAATCGCCTATCGACTGGAACATTGACATAAAACATTGATGTAAAAAAAAAAAAAAAAAAAAAAATCCGAGCTTTTTGAAATGAATTTAAAGTAGAAAACAGATTTTCAACTATTTCTTTAAGATAGTGATTGAAATTTTTCATAAGGACGTTAGAAACAAAATGCTTTATCGAGAAAAATTATATTTTTGTAAGCATTTGTTTTAATTCATAAAAAAATATTTTATTTTATTTTATTATGATCTCATGCAAATCAAAAGAAGCATATCATGTTGCCACGCAACTATTTAATAATAAAATCCCAAATTTTCCGGAAGGGGGCCATTTTAATGTTCCGGGGGGGGGGGGGTGTCTCCCTTGGTCCACGCGCTTGAACTCAAGAGTGATCAGTATAGATTTCAGAAATAAGTTACTTAAATTGGCCTGAAATATAAAAAACTCAAAAATATTACTTTTTAAAAATTTAAAACGCACTCTAGGGCAGTTGTTCCGAGATTTTATTGTTACGTTACCAACCTAACATGTTGGTATGTTGATATACATAACTGCCAACCTCCCACTAATCTTCCGTAATACGTGGGTTAATTTGACCCAAGTTAACCATTTGTTAGATTTTTAAGAATAATAGAATATAGATTCTTTCTTTATTGTACAGAATAAATTAGAAAATAAAACAGTGCCTTTGATTTCTTGATGCAGACTCCAGTTGCGTTCGAAATGTGAATTATGAGACCACTTAATTAAAATTCAGGAACCTTGACTGCTTACATTGATGAGTTGATATTAACAAAAATACTTAAAGAATAAGAATTGACTCAAATGAAATTACGAATTAACTGGTCTTTCATATTTTTAATTGAACAGAATTAGATTTAGAATTTTAACAACTTCATATCACGAATAATAAAAAAAAAACATTCTGAGCTTCGACTACAGCTTCGCACAAAAGGCCCAAAAATACAGAAGAAAGTTATCTAATAAAAATAAAAACAAAAGACAATATTATTATACACAATACTTAAAAATGACAATAAGAATTTTAAAATTAAAAAACAGTTAAAAGGAATATGTTTTAGAATTATTTAAAGTCCTTTTTTTTTAAGCAGTAAGAGTTCGAATCAGAAACAGTCCTTGCAAAATTTTAGTGCTGCCATCTACAGTCACTTTTTAATATTAAAGTCTCTATTCCCAAGGAAATCATACATCCTCCGCCCCCGGGAGGAGAGGGGACACCTTTGAAATGGGACGCTTGATGTCACCGTCAGCTGTTTTAATCAAAACAACTCGTACAAGATTGTCCGGTCCAGAAAAAGTCTTTAGAATGCGGTCCAACTTCCATCTCATGGGCTGAAATCGATCATGAACAATCACCAAGTCTCCTTCTCGTAGATTAGCTCGAGAAGTAGTCCATTTTGGACGCTGTTGGAGATGTTGAAGATATTCACATGACCATCTACACCAAAATTGATTCTTTGCTTTTTCGATCAAGCGCCACCGAGCATTTAATGTTAGAATTCTGGTATTCGAAGATTCTGGAATATCAAGGAGGGGTGCTCCTATTAGAAAATGACCCGAAGTTAATGCACGTGGATCTGATGGATCCGAAGACATAGGGGTTAAGGGTCTTGAATTTATACAACTTTCAATTTGACATAGCAAAGTAGTTAATTCTTCAAAATTCAATACACTAGATTTACTTGCTCTTAGAATGTGATTTTTAGTAAGCTTTACAGCTGCCTCCCATAGACCACCAAAGTGTGGTGTATATGGAGGGATGAAATGCCAATTGATTTTATAGCTCGAAAGAAATTCTTGAACTTCATTTTCCCTCAAATATTGGAATAGCTGCTTTAACTGATTAGCCAGACCTGTGAAGTTTTTACCATTATCTGAATATCCATCGGACGGTAGACCTCTACGCGCGATAAATCGCTTCAAGGCTGCTAGCAGGGCTTGCACAGACAAGTCTGATATTAACTCAAGGTGTACCGCCTTAGTGAACATACAGACAAATACTGCTATATAAGATTTAATTTTGATCTTACTTCTTGGTAAATTTGGTTTAGTTAGACAGGGTCCTGCAAAATCTAAACCCACCTTGGAAAATGGACGGATTGGGGTAATTCTGTCAACGGGAAGGTCTCCCATCATTTGTTGACAAGCTTGAGACTTAAGGCGTTTGCAAAGCACACACTTATGGAGCTCTTGTCGTACAGTAGAACGACCGTTGATAAACCAGTACTGTTGGCGTATTATTGCAAGTACTAGCTGTGTACCTGCGTGTAGATGTTGCTCATGGACATGTTTTATCAATAACTTAGTAATAACATGATTTTTCGGAAGTAGCATAGGATACTTTCTATCAAAACTTAATGACTGATGTTGTGACAAACGTCCACCAACTCGAATAATATCACTCGAATCTAAAAACACATTTAATGATAATAATTTAATATTACTTGGTAAGGGCTTTCTTTCTTTTAATAATTTAAGCTCGGTATAGAATTCAGAAATTTGTACTAATTCCACAGTACATTGAATAGAATCGGAGATGAATCTAAGACACCAAGCTGTGACTCTTGATAGTTTAGAGAATTTGGAGAACTTGAGAATAAAGTCTGGAAGGGCAATTACTTTAGTTACGTTGCTGACAGATTCAATTGCAGGATTTAACTCAGATATTGGAGGATTGTACAAAGGTATTGGGATTGGTTCATTTGATAGCAGCCATGGAGGCCCATGCCACCATAGCGAATGATGAAGAAGCTTTCGTGGTGAAATACCTCTAGAAGCTGAATCTGCAGGATTTAGAATACCTGGAATATGATTCCACTCACATGAAGGCATTAACGATTGGATCTGACTCACTCGATTTAGAACGAATTGATTTCCTTTTAATGGAGGTGATTTTAACCAGCTGAGAACGATTTGGGAATCTGACCATAGATAAATATTGTCAAAGTTTATTGGCAAAATATCGATAATGACTGAGCACAACTTGGCCAGTAAAAGAGCAGAACAAAGTTCAATACGTGGCAGTGTTTGAGGTTTTATAGGATTTACTTTAGTTTTAGCTGCAATAAAATTGACAAATACTTCGTCAGGAGTAACAACACGCAAGTAAGTAACAGCAGCATAAGCTTTACCTGAGCCATCACAAAAACCATGTAACTGAATTTGGACATCATTTTGATTAAAAGAGTTAATATATCTGGGTATTTCAATTGACTTTAACAAATGAATTTCTGATAAAAACTCATTCCAAACCTGTAGTATGGAGTCTGGGATTTCTTCATCCCACGAAATCTTATCCTTCCAAAGATCTTGCAACATGATCTTTAATCTTATTGTAGTAGGAGTTAGGAAACCCAAGTGCTCAAATATTGTAGCCACTACTGATAACAAATCCCTTTTTGTTTTTACTTCTTTAAAATCATTAAAACGAATTTGTAAAACGTCTTTCGATGAATCCCAAAGTAGTCCAAGGACTTTAACGGTATCATCTTCCTGAATTACTTTTTCGATGAAGCCTTCATTTCATCTGGTAAATGAGCTATTACTTCTGGATCATTACAAGCCCACTTTCGTAGATTAAAACCTCCGCTTTTCATAACTTCGATTAATTCAGTTACCAAAATTTGGGCATTTTCCTTTGAATCCGAACCGGAAAGTAGATCATCTACGTACGTACCTTTCCGAATTATCTGAGAGGCTTCTTTATGATTTTGCTCATTGTCATTTGCCAATTGGTGTAATGTCCTAATGGCCAAAAATGGAGCGCAAGAAGTACCGTACGTAATGGTCAACAGCCTGTATGTTTTAATAATTTCATCTGAATTGAATCTCCAAAGAATGCGTTGATAATCTATATGATTTTGACTGACGAGAATTTGCCTAAACATTTTCTCGATATCAGAACTAAAGGCGATTGGATGCATTCTGAACCTTAACAGTAGAGGAAAGATTTCTGGTTGCAATTTTGGACCCATCTCTAGATAATCATTCAAGGAGCGGCCTTCTGAACCAACAGCTGATGCGTCAAATACCACTCTTAGCCGAGTTGTAGAACTATCTTCTTTTAACACCCCGTGATGTGGGAGATAAAAATGATCAGGATTTGAAATTTCTAAATCTGGTACAAGTTCCATGTTCCCTAAGTCGACATACTCGCGCATGAAGGATAAATACTGCTCTTTAAGCAAGTGGTTTTCTTGAAGTTTTTTCTCCAAGAAGTAGAAGCGTTGTAAGGCTTGAGATTTGGAGTTTCCGAGAACAGGTTTAGATTTAAAGGGTAGATTTACAATATATCTTCCAGATTCTGAACGTGAAACTGTTTTCGCATAGTTATCTTCAACTAGAGAAATTGGATCAGAAGTAGGAACCGATTAAAGTTCCCAAAATTTTTGTAGTTGAGAACTTATCTGTGTAGTGACATGACAACTAACAAATGAATTTTGATTTGAATAATTCGAATAAATGATCCCCGAAAGAATCCAACCCAGTCTAGAATTAACAGCATTCGGTGATCCTTTAGGACCGAGAATTGATTCCCCTATTATGATGTCAGCAAATAAATCTGCGCCTATAAGTATATCAATAGGACTGGACAAATGAAAATTAGGGTCCGCAAGATTCAATCCTTCAATGTGTGGCCAATATTTAGTTGTAATCAAAAAAATTGGTAAATTGGTTGTAATCTGATTAACAACTAATGCATCTAAGTGAAAAGTTTCATTATTGAAATGCGGAGAGAATGTCAAGGACACTTCTTGACGAGCCGTTTCTGCGACTAAATCATTGATTCCTGAGATTTTATGATTTGTAGGCCTTGATGGAAGACCTAGTTTTTTGCAACAAGCTTTTGAAAGTAAGCTTTTTTGAGAAGCACTATCTATCATAGCTCTGCAAGGAATAAATTTTCCCGATTTAGATTTAACTCTTATAATAGCAGTAGCCAACAATGTTTGTGAATTTACATTGAAAGATTGAGAAGTGAAACAATTTGACTCAGAATTAACAACAGCATTTGGTGTTGTAACTTGATCTTGCTGCCTGAACGTATTCTGTGATGCAGGGGTAGTCTGATCACCATGAAGGAGTGTATGATGTTTAGAGTTGCAATATTTACATGTGTCAGTAATAAGGCAATTTGCGATAAAGTGCTTTGATCGTAAACAGTTGGTGCAAAGCTTTTTAGATTTAACTAATTGCCAACGTTGATCAACAGATAATTTTGAAAATTCTGGGCATTTATGAAGTGGATGGGATTCATTACACTGTGGACATGAAAGGTTTGGCGATTTATTTGTACTATCCATCACGACTGCATTGGCGACAGATTTGTTTGAAAAATGTTGAGACTTATTTTCAAATTTTTGATTAGATTTGGATTCACCTTTAAAAGATTCACTATTACAGCTCTGCAAACTACGAGCCTGTTTTTCGAGAAATGTCATTAACATTTCATAAGTTGGAAACGAATCATTATTTAATGATAATTCCCATTGCTTTTTTAAGGATTCATCAAATTTCGCCTGTACAGTATACACTAAAATCAAATCAACAAATTCATTAAATTCAAATTTCAAAGATTTTAAATTTCTTCAACTTCATTACACGAATAACTTCATTACACGTATCCAAAAGCTCTAAAATAGTTTTCTGCGTGGGCGATTTCAATGGTTTGGCATTAACAAATTTAGACAGCAATGAATATGCCAAATTCTTACGATTATCATATCTATTAACTAGAGTTTCCCAAACTTCTTTATAATTTTCCCCAGAAATTAATTTAGAAGGATAATTCTTAACACTATCCATAAGATACGAAAATTTCAACTGATCTGAAAGAGATTCGTTATAATGGATTGCAGTTAAAGATGTCTCCTTGTATGTAATCCATTGAGTGACATCACCATAAAATATGGGTAACTCAAACTTCGGCAATTTTAATGCGTTAGAATTAACACCTATATTTGAGCTATTATTAGTTGCACTTACATTTTCTTGTGATTTTACACCTTGATTTTCTAAAAACTGTTCGATTTTAACTAAATCATCAACAATAATATCTTTAGCTTCAGTAAAGTTATTGTATAACAAATTTACGCTTTCTTCAGCTACGCCAAAATAAGATTTTTTTAAATCATTTTCTAAACCTATCAATTCAGCTTTTAGCTTTTCAATTAATTTTAAGTTTTTATTTTCAATTGCCTCAGTAACTTGAGCACTAAATCTCTTTATCTCTTTTACAGTGAAAAGGAATTTCGATTCCGAAGCAGTTTCTGCTTTCGTTTTTGCCATAATATATTAATTAAATAAGATTATCACTAGTCATCTCCGGGGCTTCCGACGGACCAGGAAATTATATGTTAGATTTTTAAGAATAATAGAATATAGATTCTTTCTTTATTGTACAGAATAAATTTGAAAATAAAACAGTACCTTTGATTTCTTGATGCAGACTCCAGTTGCGTTCGAAATGTGAATTATGAGACCACTTAATTAAAATTCAGGAACCCTTGACTGCTTACATTGATGAGTTGATGTTAACAAAAATACTTAAAGAATAAGAATTGACTCAAATGAAATTACGAATTAACTGGTCTTTCATATTTTTAATTGAACAGAATTAGATTTAGAATTTTAACAACTTCACATCACGAATTAAAAAAAAAAAAAAATGAGCTTCGATTATAGCTTCGCACAAAAGCCCCAAAAAACAGAAGAAAGTTATCTAATAAAAATAAAAACAAAAGACAATATTAATATACACAATACTTAAAAATGACAATAAGAATTTTAAAATTAAAAAACAGTTAAAAGGAATATGTTTTAGAATTATTTAAAGTCCTTTTGTTTTAAAAGCAGTAAGAGTTCGAATCAGAAACAGCCCTTGCAGAATTTTAGTGCTGCCATCTACAGTCACTTTTTAATATTAAAGTCTCTATTCCTAAGGAAATCATACACCATTTTCGAGCCAGAAAATGGATTTGAGAATTTTTTATTTATTTAATTTTAGGGTTCTAAGTGAAATTTATTTAATTTAATTTCAGATATCTAATGGCTGATTTCGTGTTTGATTAAATAAGATCAGTTAAACATTTGAAAATAAGAAAATATAAAATAGACTAAGTAAACAAAGTCTTTGCTTCCGAGTATCTTTTAACAACATTGTAAGAAAATTGTTGTAAATAAGATATTTTAAATGTATCGTTTTAAAATCTGACGTAATTTTCACCAAAGTTTTCTTTCTCTTTTTAACATTAACGTAAAAATACTTTTGTTGTTAGAAAGGAAATACTATTATTTTGCGCTGTCTCAGAGTTGACAAGAACATCTTAGAAAGATCATCTCGAAATATCAAATAAATGTCTCGTCGAATTATATTTTTAATTTAAACTGTTTGGATATATTATTATTTGGCCATTTTAAATATGGCGTAATTTCCCCTATTTTCTGCTGTTAACGAATATTAATGAATTTATTATTTCAAAGTTTTTTTTATTTTTTAATATTCACGGGTAAATGCAATTTTTATCACGTAATTTTCAATATTTTCCTGCTTTTAACGCGTAATCATTTAATTCTTATTTTAAAGTTTTTTTTTCTGTTTGTAACAGTCATGTGTAAATAAATTTTTTATTTAAAAGAAATATTATTTTTTGTGCTGTTTTTACAATTGCCTACAATTTAAAATAGTAGCCTTTTCTAAAATATGTAAAAAATATCTCTTGAAATGATGAAAATTTGAATAAAAAATTGAAGAAATCCTCAAAAATTAGTCAAATAATAAAAAAAATAAATGCAGTCTGTACACCGCAAGCTTGTAATGTATATCCTTAGGAAAAGTTATTAAATTCATTTGTATAGCTTTTCTTTTATAAAACTTTTTTAATGGAACGACTTTGACCATTCAAAATTAAATAGCTCTTTAAAATAATTATTCGATTTAAAAAACTGTCAACTTTAGCGCGTTTGTCAAACATTTCTCTATAATGCTACCCATTTTCATATATTTATATGCAGTGGTTTTATGCAGTGGTGGCATTTAAATTGCACAAGAACTTTTGATTGATTTGGAGGAAACGATATCCAATTTTATTGCAAATTTAGAAAAGTAAACAATATTAATTTTATTATATAACAAATTTCAAGTTAGAAAGAAATCATAATTTCAGAGTTGGCTAAATGTGTTCTAAATTAAAATACACTTTTTCAGTGATGTCATTTATAAAAGCATTTCTTTGTTTCAGGATTTGCCTTCTAATCTCGAAGCTGGTGAAGTGAAAATCGACGAACTTATTAACAATTATTTTATTTTTGTGAACTAAAACCAATTCTTTCGAAAAATGTCACTTTTGTCTGTTAAACCAATCTACTTTTAGCGCCCTTGTGAAAAGTTTTAACTGTAATCTTTTCAGAAATGATTAGTTTAAAAGTAGTTAGTAATAATATAATAAAAAAATATAAACAGAAAAGATTCATGAATTTGAAAATAGTAGACAAACAATATTTCAAGATTCGGGTGACATGTTTAAAATATTAAATATAAAGTCTTGATGCTTTTTTTTATTTTATTAACAAAACACAACAATTAAAAAAGATTATTGTGATAAATTCCAGGGAAGCATATCAAGATAAAATTTATTCCATCTAAAAGAATTCGCCCATTCGGGATTACGTAACGGCGTGAGTGGCAGTCAGAACTCCGCCCAGAGTCATGTGATTCAATAAATTCTTAACATCCTGCCCCACTATGAACAACATGGGAGTTCGTCAAAATTTTTACAAGAAAGTATATCATTTTTTTAAAAACAATAACATATATAACTTCAGTACACGTAACCTAGTTTTCATTTAACAAATAATACTCCTTATTTCTCAGAAGTTCAAATTCTACGCAATTTTTTAAATTAAAGTAATAGGTATTCAAGTAAACAATTTAACATAATAGTATTCAAAACAATACATATATTCAAAGTACAATATTTAAATTAAACTAGGACTTCCCTCAGAGGGATTAGTCTGAGCGATATTGCCGAGAACTTAGATTTAATAATAACTTGTTGCAAGTAAAGAAAATGATATACTATCTTTAATTGGCCATATACTGGTTACTAATTCAAATGATGAAATATCGAGATTAGTGAACCTGAAAAAAAAATCCATATCAATTTTAAACCAGCTCTTCCCTCTGTTAAGGGCACTGGCAAGAGATAGAATAACTTAGAAAAGGAATACATTTACAAGTACTTTCGGACAACCTATTCGCTGTTTCATACCGACATTTTTGCATTTTTAAAAATACATACATAAACCAGTTAATACTTTTTCAGTTTTATTTTCATAGTCGTTTATATCTTTTGACAAAAAATCTCACTTTCTTAAACTCGAATTGCGTCAAGCTTTTTTAAAAAAGCAAGGTCCATATAACAATGAAATTCCATGAAGGGAATTAAACACACGGAAATAAAGCATTTAGGTGAGCGCAATTGATAAATCGTCAAATATTTTTCTTATCGCCATCTTTCGTAATGCATTCTTTTAATTTAAAATACACACATTAAATAAATTTATAAACACGATTTGACTCATTTAATAAAAAATAATAATAAGTAAATAAATAAAAATAATAAGAAGAGATAATAGCATAAGTCAAAACATTTATTTCAACATCAACACAAGTTACGCTTGCGGGGGAAAAAGGCGGCTTTTAACAAAAAATAAAAATAAAATAATCTTGGCAAAATCTGAACCGGGCTTAAAAAAAATGTACCGTGATTAATTCAAATATTATAGGAACATTCCGTAATCTGGTTTTCAACCAATATCGTATTTTAAAAAGCTTCGCTTAACTCCAATAAAACTTCATTGCTGTACCATTTTTTTTTTTTTTTTTTTTGGGGGGGGGGGGGGAGAATGCGAGATTGCATATATTTACATTTAAATTTTAAACTTTCGCTTATGTAACGGTTGCTTGTACGAATACTTAACGCCTTGATGATCGAGCTTCACTCGAAACATACGTAAAAAACTGCTTGTGTGTTATGTGTGCTTAAAGCCATTATTACTTAGCTATTATAACTCCTGCCCATTAAAACAATGTTGCTGTTAGTATTACTCTTGTTTGACGTCAACCTTGCCTGTGTATATGAATACGGATTATTGGCCATTTTTCTTGCACGAAGAGTGGTTATAACATAATTGTTTCATTTTGCATAGCATGTACCAATTGCAATATTGATACTTTTAAGTTAGTCAAGCGCAGGTGATAAATTGACAATATTTTTTCCATACTATATTCATCTTGCATTCATTTCATTTAAAATATAAAGCTTTCATTCACTTCATTTAAAATACACGTTTTTAACTAATTTCACTGTACTTTAACAACATTACTTTGCATTGGCCTTTTTTTAAAAAGCTTTATGCAGTTTTGGCTTCAGAAAGTGAGATTTGTTACAAAAAGATACAAACCTGACAATTTATTACAAACCCGATGAACGTTTATATTTACTTTTTACAAATAAATATAAACCTTTTTGGCACAGATGTCACATACGCACCACGTTGGCGCGATTTTTTTCTGACGCCAATTTGGCGAAAACCTCGTTTTCGAATACCAGTTACATATATATTTTAAAAAAGGGAATAACAATAAATAAAAAAAGTTTAATTAATAACTATAGAACAAAACAATTTATATAATTTAAAAAAAGAAAATAAAAGAAAATAAACAATTTATTAATAAATAAACAACAACATCTAGGTTACCATCAAGCAAAATAGCGACACTTTGGCGCCAGTTAAGTACCCCGGTGCGTATATGACATTGGCGTCAGAAAAAAATCGTGCCAACGTGGTGCGCATGTGACATCTGTGCGTAAATGTCTTGTTTACACTAAATTAATTGTTTAAATTTTTAAAAAATTGCTTGGGTACATGGAAGAATGAGTAGGTTACCAGAAAATATGCATGAAAAGTTTACTTCTCTCGCCAAACCCATATTCTTTACCTATAAGACGCCTATTCTGGAAAAGTACAAATTTCGATACTTGTTAGTTATCCCGTCGACCAAATTACTGTTGCCAAATTGTAAGATTAAATGCCAATAATGGTTGATCGTAAATGTCACATTCACTTGACAACACGTGTTTACGTCATCAAGTGATTTTAATTTCGACGTTTTATTTGTATTTTTATTAATGTTATACTAATTTATTTGTTCTTTGAAATATTTAAGTTATTTAGTATTAATATTAAGTTATTTAAAAAAAAAGTTATTTAAAATAAAAATTATGTCAATTTATATAATTTGGCGAGTGGTTTGGCAATTTATATAATTTGGCGAAATTGGTCGACGGGATAACTAACAAGCACCCAAATTTCATTTAAAATACTAAAAAGACAAAAATAAATAAATTAAGAATAAATGATGCCACAAATAAAAATTATTTATTTAAACATAAAAAAACTGTTTCAAATTTTCACACGCAAAATATAAATGTTGGTTGCTTTTGGCGATTAAAAAATGCTATTGGGTAGATTATCGTAAAATCTGAAATCCTACGTTATTATGGCTTTTTTCTTTGAAATAAAAAAAAAAAAAATCCAGATTTATTTTCCTGTTTCATTAAATTTAAATATGTTTTTTTGCACTTTAATATTAGTGCGGGCATATTTTCTTTGCTCCATGTGCCATAATTCGGTTTTCTACGAAAACATCCAGCTGGTGAAAATGACATACACTAAATTTCCGTGACGTATGTAGGTAAATTGTGCTTTTTTATCAGTTTTTTAATATAATTTTTAAACGAATTGGAACTTATTTTTCATAGTAAGTGCATTCAGTAGGTTACCCTCATAGGTACCTTCTGGTAAAACCAGAACCGAAATCCGACAAATATTTTTTGAGTTATGCTTGACGAAAGGTTTTATATCCATCGTAGCTGTTTTTGACCGGAAAGTAATATTGCGTTGTGTATTAGCCTTCGCTTCGCTCAGACAATTATAAAAGTTTAATAAGAAACAATAATATATTAAAGATAATAAAGATTCAAGAATGAAACCAAGTGATTAAAACAAAATATTTTTAAAGACAATCAAATATTAAAATAAATTGTTTAAATTTGAATTCAGTTCAAGATCCAACTAATATATGTAGTATTAGATGTAAATTTCCAACTGGGCGAAAAATGTCCGGACCAGGAATCTCCTGGCTGAAGCCGCCAGTGCTCTACCATCTGAGCTATCCCGGACGAATCTGGCGGAAATTTTTCACCCAGCTAACCTTAATGATTATAGCATCTGGTCTGAAATCTGATTCAGCTCAACAGAATAAATCTCAGGTAATGGAACTCCAGAAATCGCTGGATACGAAATTACACTAATTTTAACACAATTATTCTAATTGGTAAATAAATCATATTAGATGTAAATTTCCAACTGGGCGAAAAATGTCCGAACCAGGAATCTCCTGCACTGGCGGCTTGATTTTGAACTAATTTTTTACATTTTGTTTGGGAACAAAACACGTGGTCATGTTGAGAAATTTTACATGTTTGACAGGGCTGAATTTTAACTTTACAAGCTGAATGTAAGAGTTTGAAAAAACACCGATAACACGTACTTTCTTTTTTCAATTTATAACTTTTTTTTATTTGTTAGGATTTAGCATTCTAATCCAATACGCGATTTAGAACTGAAAAAAATAAAGGCATTTTTAACAATTATATTTAATGCAGTCGTTGTCGGGAAATTACTTTTTATTACCCGACTGCCAAGAAGGGTTGCGTGTTTCACGCGTATCTGGGTATGTGGATTTCTTTGTACCCTCGAAACATCCCAACGGCTGGATGGATTTTAATGAATGAGGTCTCTATCGATCCGTCTTAACCGTCCGATAGTTATAGGCTAGGTTTTGTTTTTATAAATTCAAAATGGCGGTCGACATGAAAAAAAAAATTCGCACCATATTGAGTGGCATATCAGTGGATAGGTCTTTCAAAATGAAGACGATGTTTCATTGACTATTTTACAGTCAGAAGCTCCGTTTAAATATTACACAACCTGGAAGTTGTGTAGGTAGGATCTCTAATTTTCCTGCAACTCTAACCTTCATAGACAATCATAGGCCTCATCAAAACAGTTTTTATAGACAGGAACTAGAAATTAAACACAACTTAAAAGACATCAATATAAGTAAATCAAAAAAATAAGTAAGTAATATAAAAAATAGCTTCCCATTGGTGAGAAATAATTAATTAGTTCGCTTTTTACGCAGTCGGGTTTTTTGATTCTTTTTTTTAATTTGCTTTTTGGTTATTCAGCTTTCGAACGAAATGTTTTCCAACTTTTGAAAGAAAGTCCTGAAATTGAATTTGCAGCTTCCCTAGATTCAATTTCAAATTCGATAAATTTAATTAATTCATTTATATCAATCCCAAATTCTTAGGGTCTTATTTGTGTGGAATTCTACAACTAAATTATGAGGTAATTGTTTTAATATCGTTCAAATCGTGATACAATTTTCAAACAAACTGCATTTGAAAGTGCATTTTTTTCCCTATTCAACGGGGTAAAAATTGAAATTGTACGATGTTTAGAAGTGTAACAAATCACAGTAAAAGCGCAATTTAATCGTATGCTGTTGCCAACGGCAAAATGATGGCAGCGTTACGGACGGACACGTTTGTCCTTTAGAATGTAGATAGATAATGGATCTCATCTGTTATATTAAGCAACATTCCGACGAAATCGGAATATCTTAAATCATAAGTCACGCTTTAAAATCATGTGTTTTAATAATCTCCATTATCATGAAAATCAAAGCTATAAAATCTCTGCTAATATGGCTCGAGAAAAATTAATATTAAACAGTTTTTTTTTCTTTACAATATTAGTATTATTTCTTGTTAACGCTTTACATAGCTGCTAACATTCGGATTGCCTCCAAGTTAAATAAAGAAATTTTGAATTAGAAATTCTGTTTTATAAAATGTGTTGTGGTTCTGCGTGGTACTTATTTAATTTCATTTATTAAGCAAAACTTTTGGTTCAAAATAAATTTATTTGACTTAAAAAAAAGCTAAAGTTTGGAAACTTTAAGGGGACGTTTTCCAATAACCGTTCGAGTAATCCCGTGTTCCTTAGTTAATAAAAATATCAAAATTCGGTTTTTATCATCAGAAAGCAGACATTTGATGCCAACGTACTGAGTTTTCAAAAATTATTTTATATGATTTTAAATATTTTTAAAATCTCAATCAAGATTGAAATTTTTACATGAGTAAAATTAAAAAAAAAATATGTTCTCTTTAAAGAAATATATATATAAAAAAATAAAAAAACTGCATCAAATTTCTAACTCTCATTTTTCTAACATCTCAAATTTCTAACTTAACATCAAATTAATAAACTCTCATTTCGATACTTCTAATAGGTAATGAGCAATTAGTTGTTTTAATTTCTCCATAGGTTAACAGAGGATTCTGAGTTCAGAGAAGAATGGTGAGGCGTCATTTTAACACGTTTTTCTAATATCATTTGTGTTCGCCCCATATTTCAGCGAACACAACAAAGATATAGTTTTATAATACCGCATGAAGTAAATGTGACTAGAATTTGATGGAATTAGATTTTTTTTTTTTTTTTTTTTTTTTTTTTTTTTTTTTTGCATCATTCATAGTATTGTCACAAGGAGAGAAAAAAAAGCGAGAGAAAGAAAAGAAATTTAGAACTTGCATTATATTTTAAGTATCTCGGTGGGAAGAAAAACAAGTGGATAAGTGTAATCGCAGATCGCACGGATTTCGTTTATCTCTTTTAAAACACTTTAACCTTGAATAAATAAATCAAAATTGTTAATTTATAATTATTAAATCATTACACAAATGGCAGCACCATTACATTTAATTTAAAAATAATTATAAAAATATTTTTTAAATCAAATTAAAAATATTAAAAAAAATTGTTTAAATAAAATTAAAAAATCCGAATATTTTTAAGTTCAGAAATTTCAAAAATTTAGCGCAGGTATAAATAAAATATAAAATTTTTAAGAGCAAAAAATTGTTTAAGGGGTCTCAGGACTCTTAAAATTGGAAAAAGTGAAAAAAAAAGGCCATTTTCAAAATTTAATATCTTAAAATGTATTTGATTTTAAGACACAATTTTAATTGGAATAAAATATATAAGTATTTTCTTTCATTTCATGTATTTAAAAAAATATAAGATGCAGAATTAGCATTTACAGGAGGCTCCAAACTGTTAGACATTTGACGAGCAAAAAATCGGCATAACAGCTTACGCGCACGATTACAAAATAAGTATTGCAACTAGAATGAAAATTATGGTGGCTACTTACACTTAATATTGCAATAATTACCCTGAATCTAAATAAATTTGTATTTAAAGCTTGTTTATATTTTTAATAAAAAGTTATATTTAGCTAATGCAAAATTAAGACAATTTCAACAGTAAAATCACCTAAAAAAATATTCTTTTGAACAATAAAAAGGAAATTTTAGGTTCAGTTTATACAGACTAACATGAAACATATGTTTTGAAAATTTCATGAAAAAATATTCATAAGTTTTTGAGATATCGTGCGCGTTATGCCCAAAAAACGTCATTTGGAGAAAAATGGCTTCAAAATTTCCGAAACGACGCTTCATCTATTGAACGTGTATAAATGGAAAAGCCATAACTTCAGTTTTAATAGGAATTTCAAGGAAACAATTATATCAAAATGTTCAGAAAAGATAGGAGTTTAACATCTAAAAAAATTAAAATTTTGAAAATTTTAAAGCTTTAAGAGTCCTGAGACCCCTTAAAACATATTTAAGATGCTCAAATAATTCAGAAAGTATCCATATTAATTCTTTGACCTTTCCAAACATTCACTAGATGGCGCCAAAAGAGAATGTTAACTTTTATTAAAATTCGAAATAAAAATGAAAAAAAAAAAAACCCTTTCAATCACCGAATAATTCTTATAATGATAAATTGAAAAAGTTGTCCATAGAAGTCTATTATTTCAAAAAATGGAGAGTAGATGGCGTCATGAAACAAAAATATTGATTCCAGATTGTCTGAAAAAAAGAGAGATTTTAAATACACTGCTGCGCAAAAACATAAAAAAGCCTTTAAAATGGCCAAAAAAAAAAAGAATTTTCTTTTAATTAAATCCATCTGAAAAAAATTTAATAATAATAAAAATCAAAATTTTAAAGTTCCGCCTGACAGATTCGAATCTGCAATCTTCCGCGGGGAAGACGAACGCTTTATCACTGTGCTATGGATGCTCTGCGAAATATGCTGGCATTAAGACACATTATGTTTTGAAATCGAAAAAGAACGAATTCATTTAATTAAAATAACATAAGATTTCTTTAAATTTTTATGATTTTGAGTATGACAGGTGTATTCAACACTATGTATTAAAAAAAAAAAAAAAAAAAACGAAGCAAGACTATAAGGGTTTCGTAAAATGAACGACAACCTAAAAAGAATGTTTCATATTTTTTAATCATTAAACTGTCGAAAAAAAAAAAAAAAAAAAAAAAAAGCAAAAGGTAACACTGGTACCAAATGTTTGACTGGGAATTCAATAATTATTTGTGAATAAAATAAAGCATAGGAAACCGTCCCCATATTTAAACTAGTATGTTGTGGTCATCACAAAACTTTCTTCTATATAAATCACGTCAATTAAATCCTTTAAATAGTACAAGAAATAACAACGATTTAGCACCAATTCATATCAAAGTATATCTGAATTTGAAGTTGGATGAAAATTCGTGCATTAGTTCTTGAGATAGAGCTATAGCGGAAATTCTGAAAAAATGTAGCATAGCAGCGCCACCTGTTGAGCGATTTACACTAAAAGTAAACAGCACTAAATTATACTAAGGTATACCTGAATCTGAAGTTTGTTGAAAATCCAAGCATTAGTTCTTAAGAAAAAGCTATTGCGGAAATCGCAAAAAATACAGCATAGCAGCGCCACCTGTGGAGCGATTTACACCAAAAATTAAACAGCACTAATTTATACGTCAATTCATGTCAAGGACTAACTAAATCTGAAGTTTGATGAAAATCCGTGCAATAGTTCTTGAGATGCAGCTCTTGTGGAAATCGTGAAAAATGCAGCACAGCAGCGCCACCTATTGGGCGATTTACACCAAAAATTAAACAGCACTAATTTATATCAGGGACTAACTGAATCTGAAGTTTGATGAAAATTCGTGCATTTTTTCTTGAGTTAGAGCTATTGCGATAATCATGAACAATGCAGCATACCAGCGCCACCTGTTGGGCGATTTTCACAAAAAAGTAATCAACACCAAACTATATCTTGGACTAACTGAATCTGAAGTTTTATCAAAATCCGTGCAGTAGTTCTTGAGATATAGCTATTGCAGAAATCGTGAAAAATGCTGCATAACAGCGCCACCTGTTGGGCGATTTTCACCAAAAACTAATCAGGTCCATTTTATATCAAGGTCTAACTAAATATGAAGTTTTGTGAAATTCCGTGACTTATTTCCTGAGATAGAGCGCCCACAAAATTTTTGTCACATACAGACTCACAGACAGAGTGACAGAGTGACGGAGTGACAGAGCGACAGAGTGACAGACAGACTCACAGACAGACATTTTCTAAAAACCATCAAATCGTGGTCTGGGCATTCTAAAACGTATAAATCCGTTGAAAACCGGAAGTCGAAATTTTTCACGAATCCATTACTTTCTTCTTGTAAAGATAGAAGAAAGTAATAAATACAGGTATCGCTCGCTTAGAGTGGTTTCGGTTAGTGTGATTGCCAGTGAGGTAAACCTTTTTAGATGCTTCCTCGATGAATGCGTAAAGTGCGAATTGAGTGAAGTTTTATTTCCAACAAGATGTTGCCAAATTACTAAAAATTAAATTTGCAGAAAATGCCGAAAAAAGAAATAACAATAGCTGTACAATATATAGCGTAGCCATTTGGCACACTTTAAATTTTACGTTATATGTTGTTCAGATTATAATGTAGCCATTTGGCACAGTTTAGTTTTCGCTTAAATTATGGATAAAAGTTGATATGTGAATTTTTAATTAATTGTCTTCTCAAGTATAGCGTTATTACATTTTTCGGAGTGGGGACAAAGAAAAAATAATAAAAAAGAAAAGTGCCCAGCTAAACTGATGGCATTGAGCTCACAGGCTATTCACACTAATTGTATATTATACTCTTATTTTAAAGAATAATGCCCCTCAAAAAAATACGTGAAGGGGAATTAGCCGCCGTTTCCCACTTTATACTTAACCAGTGAACCTCCAAATCTAATCGGAGAAGCTCCTTATCATAATAAACCGGTATACCAAATTTGGAGCAAATCGAATAATTCTGCATGAAAAACCCGTTTATATAAATTAAGGGGGGTGGACTAGCCCCCCTTTATCCTTAACCAATTAATCTCCAAAACGAATCAGGGAAGCTCCTTAACATAATAAACCGGTATACCAAATTTGGAGCAAAGCAAATAATTCTTCATGAAAAACACATTTATCTGAATTAAGGGGGTGGACTAACCCTCCTTTTCCCCCTTTATCCTTAACCAATGAACCCCCAAAACTAATCAGGGAAGTTCCTTAACATAATAAACCGGTATACCAAATTCGGAGCAAATCGAATCATTCTGCATGAAAAACCCATTTATCTGAATTAAGGGGGTGGACTAACCCCCCTTTTCCCCCTTTATCCTTAACCAATGAACCCCCAAAAGTAATCAGGGAAGTTCCTTAACATAATAAACCGGTATACCAAATTCGGAGCAAGTCGAATGATTCTGTATGAAAAACCCATTTATCTGAATTAAGGGGGTGGACTAACCCCCTTTTCCCCCTTTATCCTTAACCAATGAACCCCCAAAACTAATAAGGGAAGTTCCTTAACATAATAAACCGGTATACCAAATTCGGAGCAAATCGAATGATTCTGCATGAAAAACCCATTTATCTGAATTAAGGGGTTGAACTAACCCCGTTTTTCTCCCTTTAT
Source organism: Maratus speciosus (assembly GCA_963932465.1). Taxonomy (NCBI): domain Eukaryota; kingdom Metazoa; phylum Arthropoda; class Arachnida; order Araneae; family Salticidae; genus Maratus; species Maratus speciosus. Next base: position 387,539,227 of record OZ010795.1, on the reverse strand, counting down.
CCTTAACCAATGAACTCCCAAAACTAATCAGGGAAGCGCCTTATCACAATAAACCTAGGAAAAAATTTTGAAGCTAATCGGATGTTTCTATCAAGAGTTATCGCGTTACGTACATACATACATACATACATACATACATACATACATACGTACGTACATACATACATACAGAACGGGCGGGCACATTAGCTCTCAGGTTTTGATAGCCTGTGAGCTAAAAACCATGCATTGTACTGTTAAAAAATTCTAAGAATTCTTTCAAAACTTAGAATTCCTCAGACAGCATTTGATAAACATAGACCCAGACATCAGTGAAATTATGCAAGAGCACGGAGAGTTAGAAAATAAAATTTTGTGTCTCACAACATTATAATAAAATAAGATTTTGAAAAAATAAAATAAAATTTTGTGTTGCCGCAAGATGTTTTCAAAAAGAAGAAAAACTGCACAATTGGCAGTTGATAAGTTTTCGCTTAAATGAATTAAAATGCATGAAAGTTTAGTGTAATAAAATTGTATTATAGTACGTTTTAAAGAAATTATGCAATAAAAAAAAAATAATTGTAAGTAAGCTAACATAAGCAACCCAAAGAATTTTAGTAATACAGAATTAAAATTAATATTGACATTTAATGTTTCTGGATTGTTACTTATTAAATTGGCTCGGATGTTTATGTTAATGGAAATTCGTGAAAATTAAATAAACATTTCTTCAAATTTCAAATCGTTCTGAAATATCTACTTTGTAACAGTAATACTTCTAAAAAAAATATCGTAGCACATTATTACATTAACTATTTACCAGTAGACTTTTGCGAAGTTTTCGCACTGCAACCTTTGAGTTTATTTTCTGATATGTTTTTCATTAATTTATAATCAACAACAATTTTTATAATCAAACAACTGGTTTTAACGAAATATCAGTGAACTGTGCCAAAAGCCTGTTGAAAAACCTTTCGTATAATAATACCCCGTTCATCATTGTGCTTTTTGTATGTGCATAGACAAGGGGATGTTGAAATTAGAAATAATATATATGATGATATTTAATCTAAAAGTATAACCAAAATTTAGTATGCAATGCCAGATGTGGGCAAAAAATCCTATCCAATGATACCTCATTCGTCGTAGTAGACAACAGATATTATATTTTACCAGTGAGAAGTGCGAGGTTTTATCACTGCAATTTGTGAGCTTATTTTCTTATACACATTTTTCATTAATTTATAATTAACTACTTAAAAAAAAATAAAACAACTTGTTTTAACGAAATATCAGTGTACTTTGTCAAAAGCCTATTCATAAACCTTTCGCCTAATACTCCATTCACCGTTGGACGTTTTGTATGCGCATAGAAAAGGGAATGTTTCGAAAGGAAGTGAAAGATACCTCATTCATCGCTGTACACTACATACTAGTTAGATTCAGTATGCGATGTCAGATAAAGGTAAAAAATCCCATCCAATGATACCTCACACTACATATTAGGAAAATTCAGTATGCGATGTCAGATGAGGGGATATATTGCATTTTTTTCCTATTCAATGTATGTTTCGGTAGTATTGGTAATATCGAGATATAATTAACCGCGCTAATTGAGGGAAACCTGTATAAATTTTGAATGTGCATCATATTTCAGCTCTTGGATAAAGTTTAACACATTTATGCCTGAATTTCTGTTTTCTCGAATTTCTTGGTAAAATCGCTTTAAAATGTTGCAAAATGAACTGAAAAAATACTAAAAAAAAATTACGCTAAAATATTGACTGCGCCTACTTACCCCTGTAGCCAACTAGCCCCGGTCTCCCCTAATTGGTAATATCGAGAGATAATTAACCGCGGGAATCGAGGGAAACCTGTATAAATTTTGAATTTTTCAATAGCAGTAGCAAAACGTGGTATCATATTTCAGCTGTTGGATAAAGTTTAACACATTTATGTCTGAATTTCTGTTTTCTCGAATTTGTTGGTAAAATCGCTTTAAAATGTTGCAGAATGAACTGAAAAAATACTAAAAAAAAATTACGCTTAAATATTGACTGCGCCTACTTACCCCTGTAGCCAACTAGCCCCGGTCTCCCCTAATTGGTAATATCGAGAGATAGTTAACCGCGCTAATTGAGGGAAACCTGTATAAATTTTGAATTTTTCAATAGCAGTAGTTTTCGCGCATTTTTTTCCAAAAATTACGTGGCATCATATTTTAGCTCTTGGAGAAAGTTTAACACATTTATGCCTGAATTTCTGTTTTCTCGAATTTGTTGGTAAAATCGCTTTAAAATGTTGCAAAATGAACTGAAAAAATGCTAAAAAAATTACGCTAAAATATTTTTGTATTTATTTGATAAAATGTAAACGTAATAAATATGGGGATATCCATATGTGGAAAAATGCATAATTATATGTTTTGTCTAAATTTATATAAATTAAGCTTTTAAATTGTATATTATATACTATAATTAGTATTTTTATGAACTATTAAAATATATATTTATTTATTTATTTACAGAGACTAATAATATTATATGTATTATTAATAATAAATTAAGAAAAATCGTTTTTGAGGTTAAAAAAAATTTATTTCAAAATCATTTTGTAAAAGATTTTACATAAATAACTGTCCCTTAAATAGCTAATAGAAATATGCACCCGTTTGTGCCTAGCGCGCTATATTTCGTACGTTACAAGCATGCATAAAAAATTATGCTTGAACATACCATTTCGAAAAAAAAAATACGTATTTCAAAGAAATCTACAAGTTAAGATTATGACTTATTTATTTGTATCCTTGATACAAAGAATACAAATAAACTTACTTTTTACATTTCGCTACATTGAAAAATGAAAAATTTATAAACATCGAAAAAGGCCTTCATTTAAGCAAGTAAATATCAATCTTATGCTGTCATCTCTCGGTAATAGATAAAGACATTTATACGCAATTACTTCATACAATTTTCATGTTGTAAAGAAGAAGAAAATTATAAAAAAAATGTTAAAATTCGAAACGTCCCAAAAATGGGACGCTAGGCATAAATGGGTTAACTTCTCATTATTTATTGAAGTCGTTCAGTGGAGAAATTTAGGAACTGTGACGCGCAAAGTTTTCAACTGCTAATGTTAAATTAAATTTTAATATTTTCATTCATATCTCTTGCAATTGCTTTTTTTTTCCTGTTAATTTCTTTCTATTGTATTATTATTAACACTTTGAGGTCTGAGCTTTGTCAGCTGCATATCTCCCTCTGGACTGAGGGTATTTGGTACCTTTCAGGATTTTAAAAAAATTTCTTGGAAGATACGTATTTTAATATTTTTTTTATTATAAACTTCAAACTGTTCTTATTCATAATCAAGGAACTATTTAAATTTACTAAAAATTAATATTTAATGAGAAATTATTGAAAAAAAGCATGTTTTACATTTAAAAAAAGTTCCGCATAAGAAAACATAATTTTTTAATATAAATTTTACATAGACTTGAAGAAAAACTTGCCCAAATGTTGTACAAATATCTGAAAATAGGTTTTATTTGTACATAAAAATTATTTAGTAAAATTTGCTTTTGTGTGGTACATGTCAAAGCGCGCAAAGAGCAATACTAAAAGGTTCACAATAAGTTCGAAATAAGTTCTTATTCTAGATGTTTTAATATACTTACTTCTTTTTAGTGCTGCCGCCTACATATTCTTTCAAAATAAAAGGTTCGTAGTTAATATCTGAAAAGACCGCGAATGTATATAGTAGGCACTTTTATAGCTCAGAGAGTTAAAAGTCGACGCGAGAGACTTTCGGCTTAGCTCGCTTCATCGAAAACGGCAACCCGAATGACACTGGGGCTTAGTGTCAAATAAGGCCATCGGGGCAAAGTGTTAATTGTCGGGGCAAAGTGTTAAACACCCCAAACAAAATTATTTATAAGTAAATAAGAACAACGTTTAGAGCACTAAAATATTTAGTAAGTATTGCATACTGGTTTGAGTTAGCAAAACTATTTAATTTTTATGCAGTTTTCTAATTTTAATTTGTGAATTATGGGTTATGGAATTTACATCTGAAAAATCTATAAACATTATAACCTATAAACATATAATAATCTTACAATACACAAACATTTTAACAGGAAGTAATTTCTAAAATTTTCTACTTTACGTATACAAAATTTCAGCTGACTTCTCTAAGTTGTTTTTGAACTACGCTTTAAAAAAAATCGTGCAGTTAACGGAATCAAAAATCCGAGGGAAAACATAGTGCAATTTAGTATTCATTCCTCTCTCTCTTTCTCTCTATATATGTAATAAACTAGGTTTTCGAGACGTGGTCGAGATGAGTATTACGAAAAAAAAAAAAAAAAAAAAAAAAAAAAACACATGATACATACGTATATTAATTCTTTATTTAACTCAGGAACATCGTAGATAGCAGAAATCCCATACGGTACTCCGGAATCATTTTTCAGCAGCTACGACACCCATGACTGTTCATAACAGCGTTTTGTAGAAGACTGCCTGAATTTTAAGTTCTAAGAAAAGAGCATCAACAACAGTCAACAGTGAATTCTAAATTTGACGTTTAATAATACTTATGATTATGATTTACTAATAAATGTTAGCTAGAGAAGTTTTAATTAGGATTTCTGGGTTAATTGTAATGTTATTTTGATATTAATTTGAATTTATCTTTTATTATAATGATTTAATTTGATTTATATACTCTGGTCTAATAATTGTTAAATTTAAAAAAAGATAATTACTATTTATGTGTTTTAAGATTGATTTAATGTTTATTTTAACTCTAGTTTATTATGATTTATGATTTTAAGTACTTATATACTCATTAAAATGTTTCTGATAGTTGGGGTTCTAATGATTTGAAGTGCTACTTGGAACAGATATAAATTTTGATTTATCAACTAAGGGGGAAATATACTAATTGAAAAAGTTATAGGATATCTTATCAATTTTATAACATATATATATATATACATATATATATTACTATGATACAGCTCACTTACAGTTTCTAAATTGAAAAAAAAAATTAATAAAAAGAAATTTACAATACTGTAGCTCCGGGCAATCCAGGAGCGTTATTTGAAATCTTGCTTGGCGGAGGTTATGTCCTTAGTTGGACATAGCAAATCCAGATTTTTAGTTAATTTTCCTTGCATTCACCATCAAAATTGTACATATTTTTAAATGAATATTTTACTCTTGTAATTTACTTCCATACAATTATTATACTGAAAAAACAAATTAAAACGTTCGAGTAATAAAAAAGAAATTAAGGAAACAATGATAAAAAAAACTTCAAACTCATAGGGAGGGGGGGAATGTTGATTGGCAATACCAGCTCTCCCTAAATGATGGCCGTGGCTACCTCTGCAGTCGCAAAAAGGAAGGGGTCTTTTAATATGCGCGACAGATATGTTATTATAAACCTGTACCGAAAAAAAAAAAAGTATGTTAAATCTAAGCAAGCTGACGAAGCGAAATCATGGGCTTCGAAAAAGAACTTTTAGGCCCCACTCCCTCCCCCCATTTAATAACGTTGGGAAGCAAGTTTTCTTTTATTTTTCTCGATCTCGGACCTCCCTCCTAGTCTTCAGGCCCTGGGGCTAAACCACTCCTATTCCTCCCTTTCGTCGGGCCTCTTTGTAATGGCAGTCTTGTTTACAAAAATTACCAAGAGATTTATCATTTGGAAACTTGTATAAACTAGCGATTAAAATTTCCATTTTACTTCATACCACAGTCATCGACAAGGGGGGGGGGGGGGGAGCTATTTCTCTTGCCTGGATTTTTCAATTTAATTAATAAAATCTTCTTTTTCACCAATGATTTTAAAAAAGAAAAAACATTTTCTTTATAAGTGGTTTTACTAAGCCATTTTTTCTCTTAGTATTTAAGTGCTTAATTATTGACAGGCACTTAAAATTAAATTTTACTTTTTTTCCCCTCTAAAACTCTTTTTATTATCATTAAGGCTTTGTTTCTCCTCCTGAAATCTTAATGAAAGACAATATTTAGTTCTGTTTTCCTTCTATGTCCTTTATATGTGTTTACAATTTATGTTACAAGAGGGCTTCAGGGGGGGGCAAAGAAAAAAAAAAAAAAAAAAAAAAAAAAAAAAAAAGAGAAACTGCTCAAATTCTCTATTTTGAAAAAACAACGTACTTTTGTATTTCTTATCATTTCGTATTTGTTACATTTTTATATTGCTTTTTACATTGATATGTTTCAAAATTATCTTGCACGAAGGTTGGGATAAAAAAATTTGATAGTTTAGCTTATTTCAAGTCTGTCTTTTTTATTTTTAAAAAATCCCTGCCGGCTCGACCTACAGGCGGGGGTAGATTTCGAAGTTAACTACTAATTTCAACAACAAAAACTAAATCAAGATTAGAGATAAACCCAGTTTAAAAATTTTATCTGGCCGCGTTTGACGGGATTTTAATTTCATTTTTCTGTAAGAGCTATTTTTAACAGAATCATGTTAAGGCGGTATTAAAAAAATAGTTTTTTCACACTCAACAACTCGAAATTTTCTGACACATTTTCAGACTCATTTTTAAAAGCGGCCCGATGGTTATAGGCTAGGTTTTGTTTTTATAAATTCAAAATGCCGGCCGTAAAATACAAAAGGGCGGTAGAGACGAAAAAAAAATACGCACCCTATTGAGTGGCATATCATTGGATAGGTCTTTCAAAATGAAGACGATGTTTCATTGACTATTTTACAGTCAGAAGCTCCGTTAAAATATTATACAACCTGGAAGTTTTGCATGTATTGTGGATCTCTAGCTTTACTACAACTCTAACCATTATAGACATCTATAGACCTCTTCAAAACAGTGCTTATAGATAGGAACTAACAATTAAACGCAACTTAAAAGTCATCAATACAAGTAAATAAAAAAATAGGTAAGGTAGTAAAATAGGTAATAAAATAGGTAAGGTAAAATAGGTATAAACAAGTAATATATAAAAAAAAAATATTTTAAGTCAATTCCTACTTAGGTCAATAAGAGAATTTTTTCTTTCTCTCATTCTTCTTTCTTCTTGCGTAGTGCTTAAAACGCCATGATCAAGAAGGGCAAAAAATGCAAAAATGCTCTCAGTCTTAAAATACCTTGATCAAGAAGAGGGCTCTCTCGATTATTGAAAATTAATTAATTTAATTAAATTAATTAATTAATATTTGAAAAAAAACTGGATTAACATTAAGTGTCATCCACTACAAGTTTTAAAAAATTATTTGAGCTTGATTGGATGAATAATAAGTATTTTATCAACGATTGAAAATTTGAACAAGCTATATATAGCGAGAGTGTGAACTATTAGTAGGAATTGAAAAAAAAAAAAAATAGTTTCACATTGATGAGAAATAATATATTAGTTAGATTTTTACGCAGTCGGGTTTTTTGATTTTTCAAATTTAATTGTTTATTGTTCAATTAATTAGAACTTGATTTACAAACAATTACTTTCTCAGTAGAGCCATTTTTTTTTCGTTTCCACCACCATCGCTTCGGGAAATTTGCTTCAAAATGCCTACTTTGATAGCATTTTTTGAAACATATTCTACCTTTATCAAAAAATCGACCAATACGGCACATTATATAGTTTCTGAATAAGAGAATCTACCAATTGGATACGTTTGAGAGCAAAAATGAATTTAAAAACGAGTCAGAAAATAAGCAGTTTGGATTTGAGTACACAATACGATAATTTTTTCGTCAACGCCCTACTTCTGTTTGAATTGTTGTTGCTGCAAAAGTTGGTATAATCAAAAACTTGTTAATATGCAAGTTGTAGATAATATTAAGAAGGTGTATAATAAATTTAAGCGAATTGGATATCTTGTGAATTGACGAAGTTATGAATATTTTTCTTCTTCAAGCCCCACCCGCTTTTTTTCTGCTGTAAGTGTTAGTCCTATCAAAAACTTGTCAATATAAAAGTTGTAGATAGTATTAAGAATATTTATAATAAGTTTAAGTGGATTTGATATCTTATAGATAGACAAAGTTATGATTTTTTTTTCAGCCTAAAACCCTACTTTTTTCGCCCTTGAGCCCATTTTTAGGTGCATTCTTAATTATATAAATACGTAGTACCTATGTTGGTCGTTCAGTCCGTCTGTCCGTCCGTCCGTATATAACAGAGCAAAAACTACCCAACCGAATGGTCTGAAATTTCAAATATTTTAGTCATTTGAAATTTTATGAAAATCGGATGTATAGTTTATTTATAGAGACAGTCAAAAGTTTTTCGTTACGTTGCGGCCAATGGGAAAAAAATATTTCAAGTGCATTTTAATGAAGTTACAGCCATCGAACAGAATGAAATGGATATGCACTTATGAAGTGCACTAAAGTATGCGTTCAGTACAATATGCGGTGCAAAAAATATTTATAAAACTAGTTATAGTACGAACGCACCTCATTTGCCACGTTTGACGTGCAATTTCCAACTTGTTAATTTTATCAAAAATCTGTGATATATAAATTTTTGGCCCTTTTCCTAGAAGTAATAATAAGTTTAAACTAATTTGATAAGTATTATAATTAAGAAGTTACGGGATTTTTCGATTTTCACAAAACCCCAACATATTTCTACCCCCTTGGTCCAATTTTGCCCACTAACGAACTTGACCGAGATTTTCTGCCCTTGATTTTATGTATCAGTTTAGAAGAGATTTGTGCAGAATTATGGAAGTTATCGTGTCCATAAAAAAGTAATATATATAATATATATATAGATAGATAGATAAAGTTTTGAAGGGGAGTTGACTTTAGGGTCCTAGGGGTCATGATCAGCGTAGATCTGCAAAAATATTTAAGAAATTACAACATAGGGAGAATGTAATAATAGTATTTCTTACGAAATCTACCTAAAACGCGGCCTAGATTGCTGATCTCGGGCACTTCTGTTAGAAAATCTTGCTTGTATCTGGATTTCGTTCTTCTTGTACCAATGCTTTAGAGGTGTGCACTGGACGGAATTTACCGGCCTGGGTCTGGACCGATCCGAACGAAAGCTATCTTGCCCGGCCTGGTGTGAAATCTGAAGATTATCCCAGTTCACGACTCGGCGCATTCAAAAATCAGTGAAAACAGCCCCGGCCCGAGCAAAAACAAATGAAATCAGATCTCACCCGCCCCGATTCAAATTTCTAAAAAAAATTCCGATTTCTTTTAACACATAGTTAAGATTGTTTTGAAGAATACTACATCCATATTTATGAAAAACTTTAGATTAGTTGTTATATGTTTAGTACATTTTAGTTATATTTTACTCTATACACTGGCCTCCAAAAGTTAAGGTAGAGGGACTGGATGCTTTCGATTGCACACGTTTTGTCGGATATCTACAAAAATTATTGGTGAATTGCTCTTCAACGTCTGGGATGAAAAGAAAATGTTTGATTTCATATTTCTTGGTGAAGATTTAGTCGGGAGGACAATTAGGGGCTAATAATAAATTGAATAATTAAATAATATTTGCGATCACCTATGTAACAGAAAAGGCTGGAAATGGTTTGTCACTGTGTTAAATGACTATTTGGGTCTTGTTCAACGTTTGTGTGCATTTGTGTAAGCTTAGCACTCATATTCGTGAAGATGTTATTGTGTCTGTGAAAAATTCAAAAGTTTTTTGCTTATAGCATATAGAGTTTTCAACTAAATTTAACATAACTTTCCGAAAACTTGCCAAAGAATAGTAGCACCAGTATACTGCAATTAAAACATGAATATATTGAATATTTGATGAGATATGGGCATTTTTATGAGATAATTTTTAACTGCGCATGCGCGGAATATTTCAAAAATTTTATTTCATAATTTGGTAGTCAGTATTTTGGGGCAACTTCTATAAAAAGTCCAGTCAAATGTTGTGAAAACTCTGAAAGATATAGAGAGCTGATTGAAAAGTTGTGGAAAATCCCTTATAATAAAGCTATTTTTAGGAAGCAACTCATTATATCGACCCTATCTTTGTGAATTTTCGCGATATTTGACTGGACTTTTTATATAAATTGCCCTAAATAGCTGACTAACAAATTATATAATAAAAATTTTAGGATCTTCCACGCATGCGCAGTTAAAAATCATTTCATACAAATGCCAGTATCTCATCAAATATTCAATATATTCATGTTTTAATTGCAGTATACTGTTGCTATTGTTCTTTGTCAGGTTTTTGAAAAGTTGTGTTAAATTTGGTCGAAAACTCTGTATGCTATAAACAAAAAACTTTTGACTTTTTCACAAAAACGTTAACATCTTCACGAATATGAGTGCTATGCTTACACAAATGCATACAAACGTTGAACAGGACCCAAATAGTCATTTACCGCAGTGACAAACCATTTCCAGCCTTTTCTGTTACATAGGTGATCGCAAATATTATTTTATTATTAAATTTTTTATTAGCCCCCTAATTGTACCCCCTGATAAATCTTCACCGAGAAATATAAAATCAAATATGTTCTTTACATCCTTGAAATTCAAGAACAATTCGCCAATAATGTTGGTAGATATTCGACAAAACGTGTGCAATCGAAAGCATCCAGTCCCTGTACTTTAACTTTTGAAGGCCAGTGTATGTTCGGTAGCCGTAGAATAAAGTATTGAAACATTAATGATCACTTAACTCTTAGACTTTTAAATTCAAATAGACTCATTAAAAAAATTAACGTAGTTTAGAATAAAAGAAGTAAGATGGTTAAATACATCATAACGTGTGAAGCATAAAGAAAAGTAGAGTTTTGAAAAAAATTGTGTGTAATTTATTAAAGTATTCTAAAAAATTCCGTTAACAGAAGTTTATTATCACTATTACTATATTTACAAAACAAATTGCTTGCCCCACATGTCTTGAGCACAATTAAGTCCAATTCCGGCTTGGCCGGATTATGTAGAATAAAATGTAAGACTGATCCCTGCCTGATCCAAGTCTGCTGAAAAAATTTAGCCCGTGATCTGATGCGATGTAACTGTCCGATGCCGATCTCTACACTGGACATGTTATATTTCTGTACTGATGTTAGCATTGGTTCGTGCAGCACATTTATACTTATTCTCGCCCCCCAGACATGCCCATTAGAAATTGTTTATATTTTATCGGCTTAGTTTGGTCTTTATAAATGTGTTATATCGAGCTGGTCGACCCGCTTAATTTTTTTTATTGGCCCGGCTGGCCCGCTTAATTTTTTATTGGCGCGGCCCGTTTATTTTTTTTATCGACCCGTTAAAAGTTTTGTCTTTATTCTGCCGCCCCGGCCCGTTTGGGAATATGCTTTCATTTTGCCGGCCCGTACAGATCTCGACTATGCTTCACTTCACACTATATATATATACCAGTATATACTTTACGACCATCTGACATCAAACCAAACAAGTCTTTTACGTACGTCTTACATCACCCCTCCTTCGCACCCCATTTTTCAGTTAATCATTTCCAAACTGCAGAACGCTGCAAAAACATACTTGAAAATTATCATACCTATCAAATTCATCGCCAATAGTTGATCTTTGGCTGGAATCGTGGCGACGCTAAACGCCGGCTACCTTTACCTTTCGCCGCGCTTGTTTTGCTTCTCCTTCTATCATGCAGAATGAGATTGTACGTTATAATGCGATAATGTTTTCGATCTGACTTTCGTTTGGGTAAGTTAAATCAAATGGGACCACACTTTCGTATACTTTCCATCCTTGTGCATGTGGCGGTATTGACACTTGTGACTGTTTTGGGCGCGACTCGCTCCGGACCTAAGATGAACGAAGTAATCAATGATGCCAGCGAAATCACGTGGGCGCATGCTGTAAACAGCTGGGATGCTCTGGAGAAAGCGCTAAGCGGTAAGTGAGAAAATATCAGAATTCTGCTTTTTGTTTGTTTCCGTGAATATAAAAATAGTATTCTCCCATTGAGGGGTTCATGAGGCTCAAGTACATGCGTCATTTGGAGAGGTTATAGGGGGCAAGTGCCTCCCCCTCCAAAAGGAAATTGATATTGAAGAGTGCATCAATCATCACAGATCAGATTTAATTTTTTTTTTTTTTTTTTTAATTTAAATTGCTCAAAAGGTAAAATAATTTACCCGATTCTGTTAAAATTGAAACATTATCATTAAATAATTACTTCAAACACATAAATTAATAATTATCAATAATATATTGCAACATTCTGGATATGAGACACATTTATGATTAATGAGTATTTTCACTAATTTTTTGAAACATATGTTAGAATAAAACTATATCAATCTCTGCCGTGCACAGCAAGATTAAAAAAAAAATTGTTGTCTCCCTCAAAGACATGTTTGCTCCCCTCCGACATCCAAGAAAGTTTTGAAATGGCGCCCCGGGGCTCTCCCCATTCTACCCATTCAAATGAAGAACAATGTTTAAATAACATGAGCTGCTGCATTCACATGAGAACAGTCCAAATATTACTGTTTTCTATCTCCAATGTTTGATAATTGATCTTTAAAAAAAGAAAAAAATCATCAGTAGGGGAGAACGGGGTATAGTGGACCTAAGGACACCGTGAACCATCCCCTAATATTTCATTTATTTTAAATTTTTTAAAGCTTATCTTTTAGGTTTAATGATTATAGCACTGGATTGATTATTTATAGCCTTTAGAGTTCATATGGTTAGCTCAAAATCAACCACTTGATCCTGACTGGTTGTTTTGAGCTCCTAAAATTAAAATATTTCATCATCATATTTTTCGTTATTTAGCAATTATAGTTTATAGATATATAAGATAAAACAGCTTTTTGAAAAGGTAAGATACCTGTTTTTATTTCATTTTAAAGTTAATATGCTTAAAAGAAAGCTTTAAAAAATGTTTTTATCAGAATGTATTGAACTTCAACATGGGTCAACCTCACAGTCGACCACCCACTGCTGAGGTACAGTGGTCTACAATCCACTCTGCTACTGTAATGTAAAATTTTCAAAATGTTTAATAATTGCTTATTCTCTATAAATAAATATTGTTTTAAAGTAGTTATTTAACTGTAAAATAAAATAAACGAAGAAAAATGGCAATTTATTTAACATAGTAAGAAATATTTTGGTTTGAATTTACTGCTTTTGAAAAATATAGAAGTAGCCTATTGACTGTAGCCTGTTATTACTAAAAGAATTTGCCAGGTTCTGAAATTTTATTACTTATTTTAAATGTAACATAAAACAAATTTGGAATCAAAACTTTATGGTTATTAATCTGTTTATATCAGTGTTACCTTAATGTGCTCCCCCCTACCCAGATCCAAAAGTATCTAAGGAAAATTTCAGGCTCATAAGTATATTGGAATTTCATTTGCAAATTTCAGTGTGCGCTGTTTTTTTTTTTTACTTAATAACTTCTTTATTTGCAATTGTTTCTGCATCTTAATCTGTTATTATTTAAAAAAATACAATACATTTTGTTTTGATAATTTTTCTATTTTGTTTTGTTTCGAAATGTTACTTGCAAATTTGCATTACATGTTGTTTTGGAGGTAAAGGAAACATAAAGAGGAATTAGATTAACAAAGAATAGATTTATATTGTTTTTCAAGCAATACTTAATAGCGGACCAATGTACCCCCGGTGCACTCTGGTCCATTTTATGGATGTATAAAATATATTTTTAAAATAATGTATTGGAAACTATGTTCTGATAAATTTCTGAAGCATGTAAAAATGTTTAAGGAATATTCAATAATATTTTCAGGCAGATTGGACTTTTGTTAAAGAGAAATAAAAAATGTAAACTGCAAAAGTGGTCTACTGTGCCCCAGTCTCCCGTACATTAAGAAGCACTATAAATATTGATTATATTTCTAAAGTGTTAATTTGTAAATCAATTGCATCAACGTCAGTTTTTGCAAGTGGCATCTTTATTTTGAATTAATTTTATTTAATATTTGAAACTCTAGCATTTAATATTTGAAACTCTAGCATTTAATATTTGAAATTGTAGCATTTAATATTTTAAACTCTATCCGTAGTTTCATTATTTTTCTTATTAATATTACAAAGTAGTTTAAAAAAATTTAACTTTTGCGAGTTCTAATGCGAAATGTGATTACATCTTATTCTCCAGGCTAGTTTTCTGTGAAACCCCCTTTTTATATCATGGGGGGTTCAGGCGACAGCCTGTGACGCTGTAAACTAAGGTTCCCGAAACATGCAAAATACTTCGTTAATTCTATATAGTGTGTTTAAAATCTGCCATTTGTAGAGGCGCTAATAAAATTCTTAGTCTCCGAGAGCCAACTTGTCTACCCCGGGGATAAACTTTTCTAAGTGTTCCTCCATATATGAGGAGCTCACAACCACAGTAGACAAAGTCCATTTTGAAAAAAAAAAATGAGATAGTCCATTTAGAAGGTGTATAAAATCTGTTTTATCTACTCCCACAGTAAACTAAGTCTGTAAACAGATGACATGTATGAGAAAGTATGTGAAAACAGGCTTGGTTCACTGTGAGAGTGGATAAAATATATTTTATGCACCTACTAAATAGATTATCTCATTTTTTTTCAAAATAGACTTGGTCTACTATGGTTATGAACACCTCTTATATAATATTTCAAATTTTTTAGTTGCTTAAAAGGCGAATAGACAACAGAGTGTAAACGTAACCAAGCCGGGAATCGAAGCCGGGTCCTCGGGTATAGCGCACCGACGTTCTACCAACTGAACCACTTGGAACGATACACAGGCTGGTACTTCTCACTATCATATGTTGGCAAGGGTACAACCGCAGCACAAGATTGAATATTTTTCCGTGCGCCACCAACTCTGGAATTTTCTGCTGAAAATTTTCCAAGATATATACAGCTTTATTCCCTCTTATATATTTTACAAAATATCAGTAATTTCAAAAGGTTCTAATAATGCTTATTAAATTAATTATTTTTAAATTAAATTGATTTTTAATGAATTTAAAAAATTACAACCTCTTATTTTTCAATTAATTTCATTTTAAAATCAAATTAACTTTTAATTAATTAGTTTATACACCAATTTCGATTTTTTTTTTTTTTTTTTTACGAAATGCATTTTATTCAGTAATGGGATTTTGTTAAGCATCGGCCAAATTTGACTATATTGCTATAGGAAGGATAAATTCAGGAAGGGGGGGGGGGCGCGCAGTGAACACATTTGAAGGGAAATTGACCCGAATTATCGTTCTCGTACAGGAAAATCCTGAAAAAATTCCACAGTCACCCCCCCCCCAGGCCGCCCTGGTTGCGAACAAAGGAACCAAACTCCCCATTTTGTGGCCAGCATGCTGCCCAAAATCGGGTTTCGGTTAAAAGTCAAAGTGAACTTTTTATTTTTTGACAAAGATACACAAAAATTTGCTATTCAAGAAACAAGAATGTAGTCTACGTTTCTGAAATTGACTTTAAAAATCTGTTTGAAAGGTAATTGAATTGTTATTGGTGAAATTTAAAGATAAATATTATATTTGATTCTGAAGCCTTTCCACGGTTGGTGTTGTTAGTATAAAGGAGCCACGGGATGTAAAGCCCCCCACTGTCTGTTTGAAGTCCTCCTCTAAATTTGCTGGAAAATTGTACTTATGTCTTTCTTCCATCTTCCATAGCTGTAAAATGATATTTTAAAAGAATGAGATTTTGGGATTTTTACTTTATGAATTATGACTTTTGCAGATGGTTGGGTATAAATAACAAATTTGCTACTTTAAACAGATTTTTAGGAACATGAAAATCGCTAGACGCTACCATGAGGGAGTTTTTAGCATTAATACATATTTCTAATGTAAGAAGAGAGTTTTAAGAGGGCTGGTCACTCAGCTTCGATTTCCCCTCACTAATGTAAAGTCTATGGGGATTTGATGCAGTCGTATATTTAAAATATCTCCTCGGTAAATTAATATTTTTAACTTCTATTTGTTCTGAAGGCTTCTTAAAAGATGTCTCTTTTTTTTCTTAGTTCTCAAAATATTTTTAAAGTATAGACTTAATTTTATATGAAATGTTAAAATCTTACTCGCAGTTCGCCCGCTTTTAACACATGAAATATTAAATTCAGCTTAGATTTTAGAAATATTTTGAAAACTAAGAAAAAAAAAAACGCATCGTTTAAGTAGAGTATACAGAAAACAGATGTCAAAAATATTAATTTTCCGAGAAGATATTTTAAATATACGAATGAATCTAAAGTCCATAGACTTAACATTACGGAGGGGAATTCCGAAGCCGAGTGACCAGCGGACCAGCCCTCTTAAATGAGAAAATTAATCTTGAAACAGCTGCGTACTTTCGCTATCTGTCTCTCTCTCGGGTTCTGATGGTACAAAAGTTTTCACGCTCGGATTTAAAATCGTCGGGCTCTTACTCTAGAAAAGAACCCGAACTCATACCTTCATCTCTAAATCTGTCCTACCCCGCAACCCTCAGCACCCCACTGCTTGGGCGCCATGAATATAATGGCCGACAACTGCTCTAGAATTCAGCATCTTAAATTCTCTATCTAAAATAAATTTTCTGTTAAGATTGCTCGCAGGGTTCGTTGATTTAAATCAACTTGATTTTAATTGATTTAAATCACGAATTAAATCAATTGATTAAAAAAATCATTGATTTAAATCAGTTTTTCTGTTAAATTATTTTAAAATAAATTCAAGATGTAAACAAACATAATAATGTACTTTAATATAATTTAGTTTTATATAACTAGGGGATTCTGCCCCCTACGAGCTACGCTCGCCAACCCCCTTTCAAACACCGCAAACTCTAAAAGCACGCTAATATGATCGGCTTTTTAAAAAATTTCGGAAGGCTGAATTAAAAAAAAACAACAACAAAAAACAAAACAACAGTGGAGATCTCCCTGTTAACGGGCTGTTGTTTAAATCAGATCAATGAAAAAATCTGAAAATAAGATAATATGTAAAATTAAGTAAACAGAGTCTTTGTCTCCCGGTATTTTTCAAAAACGCTATAAGAAAGTTTTTTTTTTTTTTTTTAATAAGACATTTTAAATGAATCGTTTTAAATCTGACGTAATTTTCACTAAACCTTTCTTTTTCTTTTAAATATTTACTTGAAAATACTTTTCTTGTTAGAAAGGAAATATTATTTGCGCTGTCTTAGAATTCACAACTATAGTTTAAAAGATTATCTCAAAATATGAAATAAATGTCTCGCACCAATATATTTTTAAATTTAAACTGTTTGCCAATATTATTGTTTGGTCATTTTAAATATGACGCAATTTTCTCTATTTACGACTTTTAACGCATATTAATGAATTTAGTATTTTACAATTTTCTTTCTCTTTTAAAATTCATATGTAAATATAGTTTTTATGACGTAATTTTCAATATTTTCCTGCTTTTAAAACGTAATCATTGAATTCTAATTTGAAAGGTTTTCCTGTTTATAGTAGTCACGTGTAAATAAATTTTTAATTTGCAGGAAATATTATTCTTTGTGCTGTTTTAAAAATTGGCAATAATTTAAAATAATACCCTTTTCTAAAAGATGTAAAAAATATTTCTCGAAATGCTGAAATTTGAATATAAAATGGAAATAAATCCTCGAAAAATGAATCAAATTAAAAAAATAAATGCAGTCTGCACACCGGGAACTTATAATGCATAAAATGATATAAAAATGATTAAATTCCTATGTATAGTTTTTGCTCCTATAAAACTTTTTTAAAGGAACGATTTTGACCCACTTTAACATTAAATACCTCTTTAAATAATTATTCGATTTGAAAACTGTCTGCATCAGCTTGTTTATCAAACGTTTCTCTATAATACCACCGATTTTCTTATTTTTGTATGCAGTAGTTTTCTTAATATTAACAAAGAAAGATCCCTGGTCACAAATAATTCATAAACAGCGGCGGTGACAGCGTTAGTTACTTTTTTTTTTTTTTTTTTTTTTTTTTAGAATAGAGAGATACAGATAATCAAAGAGCTTTTAGAAGGATAAAGCTTAACCTTTGTACAAAGTAATGTGCAATGTAATGTTTAGAAAAGAATTCTTTCAAATTTCATTTGAATCAAATTATAAAATAATCTTGCAATAGTAAATAAATCTAAGTAGAAATATATTATATATTGGAATATGTATTTGTCAGTATTTAGAAAAACTTTGAAATAAAATTGAAAAAAATATATTTGAAATAAAATTGAAAAAAATAAAATTGTATGATTTTTTCTGCTCTCTTTGGTGATACCTATTATATTAAAGTTTGAGCAAAATCAGAACCATTCAATGAATTTTCGTTGAATCTAATATAGTGGATCTTGGTCCTTTAGAATGGTGGAAGGTTCCCGTTACGGGTATCAAAAAGGCTGATACTAAAAAACTTATAGAATTCATGATCAACTAGCTTTTTACTGCAATAGCTTCATCTGCTTTAGTGGAACGAATGTTTCTGCCTTTGGTTTGGTACATTTGAAAATTAGGAATTTACTGATAAAGCTCCTAAACTCGTTTTTCTTTACCAGCGCTTTAAAAAAGCAAAACTTAACATCTTAGTTTGTTTCCAAATTTTATGCCCTGCAGTTGTTTTTATTTTAAATACTGTAAAAGCACTTATTTTCGCGAGGCTTTAAGTTTCGCGATTTTCGCGAGCCCGTCGTAATCGCTAAAATATAAGCCTCGTGAAATATTTTGCTTCGCCTCAAATAACAATAAAAAAATCAGAAAATATTTACAATTCCAGAAACAATTTAATGATTACAGTTACTTAAATAAGAAATAAGTACAAAAATTTCTTGAATACTTACAACTATTTCTTGAATACTATACAACTATTTCTTGAATAAAAACAATAATACAACTAATAGAATGCAGCTCATTCACTTACAATATTTATGACAGCTTCTTTGAAGCCATCAAAATTATCTCATATTTGGCTTTAACACCGTTAAATGTTCGCACAAGCCAAGAAGCGTGAATCTGTTTTAGTCGCGATATTCGCAGGTCCACAGATTCTTTTTCCTCCAGAAATTTAAACTAAAGGGCCTCTATTAGGTAGTTTCGGGATTTTTCAACTTTCGGTTCTGTTCATATAAAATTCGCGAAATTTTCAGCTCGCGAAATCACCGATATCCTCATTTTCGCGAAAATTACGGCTCGCGAAAATAAGTGCTTTTACAGTACAATACTTAAGGTTAAATAAAGTTTTGGCATCTGATTTGTAGTTTTCCATGCATTTTGTGTAAAAATATATCATAGCCTAAAATGTTATATTTTAATCATTTATGTAAATTGTGTAATATTATTAATATACATTGTTAATTCTTATAACACATATTGATAGTACTTTTTACATGCATGCATGTGTGTGCATAATTTTTATTTTAAAAATTATAAGAAAAGTCATATAAAACAATAATCCTATAAATGAAAATTAAAATTCTAGTGCGATATTCACCTTGAGTTAAATAAAATGTACATAAATCACAAATAATTGTACAAAAATTACTTTTAGGTTCATAAATATAATATGAAGATATTTCAAATACAAATTTAAAATATCTCAAAATACATCAGAAAAACCTAGAACGTTTTCAACCATGGACAATTCTCGAATAAGCGCAGAGAAAATAATAACATTTAAATCCTACGGAAGATGGCCTTGTAATGGCTGAAAACGTTCTAGGTTTTTCTGATGTATTTTGAGATATTTTAAATTTGTATTTTAAAATATCTTTATATTATATTTATGCACCTAAAAGTAATTTTTGTATAATTATTTGTGCTTTATGTAAATTTTATTTAACAATAATCCTGTGTGAGATTTAAAAAAAATCTAATTTAAATTTTAAAAATTCGATTATTTTGATAAAAAAAAATTTGCTAAACCTGGCTGCTTGTCCACTTAGTTTCCAAACTCCCTTCGGCAATGTTAAGTGTATAGACATTTGATGCATTCTTATATTTAAAATATTTCCTCGGGAAATTAATAATTTTAACTTCTTTTTTCTGTGTACTCATCTTAAAAGATGTCTCTTTTTTTTCTTAGTTCTCAAAATATTTCTAAAATCTATGCTTAATTTTATATGAAGTGTTAGAATTTTACTCCCAATTCGTCCGCTTTTAATACATAAAATATTAAATTAAGCGTAAATTTTAGAAACATTTTGACAATTAAGAAAAAAAAAGAGACATCCTTTAAGAAGAGCGCACAGAAAACAGAAATAAAAATATTATCTTGAGGAGATATTTTAAATATAAGAGTGTATCAAACGCCCATAGACTTAACATTAGCGAGCGGAATTCGGAAACTGAGTGACGAGTAGCCTTAATGGCATTGCTAGTTAATTTGAAAAATTAATTTTATACCAGTTGTTCAATTTATTCAGAAACAAATACTTAATCCCTGCTATATATATATTTTATGATTGCATTTCCCCCTGTTAGAATGAGTGCATGAACCTACCAAGATCTACTTGAAGAAAACTTGCCGCCATTTGCTGAGGAAATTCGCGGAACTTTCTGGATGTTTCAACAAGACAATGCATACATCTACACGGCAAACAGCACTTAGGAATGGTTTCTTAATAATGGTGTATATGTAATTCCATGGTCATCTGTTTCTCCTGATTTAAATCCAATGGAAAATGTATGAAGGTTACTGGTTAGAGCTGTTTACGCAAATGAAAAACAATATGCCACAATTTCAGAATTAAAAGCTGCTATCATCTTCCACTGGAATGAAATCGATCAAAATATATTAAAAAGCTTAGTTCACTCCATACCTAATCCTTTTTTTACATTAATTAAAAGATCTAGTGCATACACTGGCTATTAATCTATATTTTTGGCCAATGTTCATATCATTATGAAACACCTCAAAATGGAAAAATGCAGTTTATTTTATGTATAAATCGCTGTTTAAATTATATTTTATAAAATAAAACGATTCGTTCTATATCACAATATATATTCCAAACGGAAAGGTCAAACGTATATTAAAATATTTATTTGCTAAAACTATTAAAAGTAAATTTAGTAACATCTTTTAAGCAAATAAATATTTTAATATACGTTTTGATCTTTCCGTTTGGAATATACAGGGTGTCCGGTCTCAACGGTGTCCAATGGCTAATTCCTAAACCGTTTGTCATAGACATATAGTTCCAATTGGAAAAATGTTTTAAATGAGGTAAAGAAGTATTTTTAAAGCGATTTCGGTCAAGAAAAACATTTATTAAAAAATTAAGAAATTTAAATTTTTATACGGTCCCCAGGTCCTATAAGTGATATTTAGTAAAAGTATCCTATTGCACTGACAAGTAAGACAAAACAAGTCCCATTCCTCTGCGGTTAAAACTGACCGAGTAATAGATGTTTAAAGTTGGAGTATCTTTTTTGCTGCAAAATAGGGGTCAGTCACAAATTTACTAGAAATAAAAATAATCGTCAGATATAAATTTAACATTAAACATTGAGAGTAAATTAACATTACAAATATATTTTGAGATTTTTGTTCATTCTGATATATTAAAACAAAATATACAACTTGTACTAAAAACATAAGTAAAAAAAATAACAGAAATTTTGTTAAATGATTATAAAAGCAACAGTCACAACTCTTTAGAAAATGATACATAGCTAGATTACCTAATCTAAAACTTAATAAAAATTACGGTTATCTTAAAACGTGCTCGAAGTGACGTGCCTTCGGCTAGAATGCAGAAATGTACATGTGAAATAAATTCTTCTTCTACTTTTTTCAACATTGTAGGTGTTACAGATCTGCACGCCATAACAATACGATTCCACAAATCTGCTCGACTAGTGGATTCTCTTTCATATACCTTATTTTTCAGAAAACCCCAAAGAAAAAAATCTAAAAGATTCAAATCTGGCAACCTGGGATGCCACTTAATACGACCTCCATATCCGATAATATTATTTCCAAAAGTACTGGTTTGATTTTGGTCTCTAAAATATTTTTTTTTTCAAACAAGATTTTATAAAGAACTAAAAAGTTGAATTTGAAAAAAGCATAATATCATCAAAATGTATAATAAACAATCCCTGCTCATACATCGTAATGTATCTGACTTCTTTTGTGCGGCACTGTATAAAAAATATAAACGCAACGCACTTTCATTTGGAAAAATTACATTGTGAATCTCTATGCCTTACATAAATGTTACTTATTTTGATTTTAAAATTTTTGTTTGTAGCCAATAATGTATACAAAATTTTTGGAGTGGTCCTGTAAAATAAATATAAATGGTACATAATTATGCAAAATTTATTCTTGATCGGATATTTGGAAGTGAGTTAAAATTGGAATACAAATTTTGAATTAGGAAGACATGCAAACGAATGTCGTAAGTTAAAAGCTTATAAAAGTAATACAATTTTTTAAAATAAAATCATCAATAGAAACAAACTCATTTCCTTACCAAAAAAAAAAAAAAAAAAAAAAAAAAAAAAAAACAAGCAAACAAGAAAAAATGTCAAATTTCAATTGAGGACATCAGTTTCGAAACCCGCCTTATCCAAAAAATGTCAAATTTCAATTGAGGACATCAGTTTCGAAACTCGCCTTATCCAAAATTTAAAAAATCGTGTTTCTCTATCAATCTATTCTATTGATATAACTGTACTAGTCAAACACTACAATCTCCAAACTTTTAATGAATACCAATGGGCGCATTAGGTTTTATGCGATTTCCCAAAATTTGATTTTCTCGATAAAGCGAGTTTTGAAACTCACTTCTTTAATTATTTTAACCAATCTCAAAGTTAAATATTAAAAATTAACACCACCGTAATATTTATAGGGGGGCAGCACCTTCAGTTAAATCGCTTTAAAAATACTTCTTTACATTATTTAAAACCTTTTTGTAATTGGAACTATGTGTCTTTGAGTAACGGTTTAGGAATTAGCCATTAAACATCGTTTGGAGTGGACGCCCTTTATAATACTTTAAGCACTTCGTGTACGACCCCTGAAAGGTTGGTCCAACTCATCTGTTTTCGGTTACAGAAAAGTGGTTTAAGTCATAAAATTGAAAATGTCATAACTCGGTCAATTTTAGGGTTAGATGAATGGGACTTTTTTGCCGTACTTGTTAGAGAAATAGGAAAAGTTTACTAAATATCAGTTATAGGACCGGGGGACAGTATAAAAATTTAAATTTCGTAATTTTTAAATAAATGTTTTTCTTGACCTAAATCACTTTAAAAATACTTCTTTATTTCATTTAAAACATTTTTCTAATTGGAACTATATGTCTATGATTAACGGTTTAGGAATTAGCCATTGGACACCGTTGAGACCGGACACCCTGTATATTGTGATATGGTTATTAGTGGACGTAATTAAGGCTTATTACTCGTACTTACATTTGTTCTATTTCTAACATTGATTAGACTTCAGTTTGTTTTGTAACATTTTCTTCTTTTTTATGCTTGAAAAACTGGGTGTTCATAGCATTATGAAACCCAGCATAGTCGCATATTAAAAATGCACGAATTTTAATTTTTTTAAATGTAACACCCGCTTTTTTTCCTTTGAGTTTCTTGTATCACATCAGTCCGGAAAAGTTTATATGTTTATTTTTAACTTTTTTTTTTTTTTTTATCATAGAGTTAGAAGTTGCCGAAATGTACGGATGCTAATATTGAATCAACGTGACAAACTTTAATTTAAAATCTAATCTTCCCCAAAAAGCATTAGATTTATTTTTGAAAAATAAT
Source organism: Maratus speciosus (assembly GCA_963932465.1). Classification (NCBI taxonomy): domain Eukaryota; kingdom Metazoa; phylum Arthropoda; class Arachnida; order Araneae; family Salticidae; genus Maratus; species Maratus speciosus. The sequence goes on along the minus strand of OZ010795.1, from coordinate 387,515,503 downwards.
GAATGAATCCAAACATAAATTTAAGTTTTTTTTTTGTTGTTGATTGAATAAGATATTTTTAGTTACGAAAATTATTATTAACTTCATAAAAAAAAAAAAAAAAAAATATGAATTCTGACCTAGTTTTGCTTGAAAAGAACGAGCAACGTCAAAAACATGCGTGCACAAGTAAACAGCTCATTCCAATCTTTTTCAAAGAATAGAAAATTTTTTACTTTTCGATAGTCTTATATAGGGGCTGTCTCCTATTAGTATTCAACCACATATAAGGATATCCTAAAAATATACCAGAAATTTTTTTATGGAACTTTAAAAAATATAAAATTAGTTTACTTAGTTTTACGATTTTAGGTGCGTTCGTTCTTATATAAATACGTAGCACCTACAGTCGTTGCTGGACCGTTCGTCTGTCTACCCGCATATAACAGCGCAAAAAGTACCCAACACAGAATGGTTTGAAATTTAATATATATAATCGTTGCGGAATTTTGTCGAGTCATTTCGAATTTTATGAAAATCGAACAAAAACTTAAAAAGATATTAATAAAAGTTTTCCTCAATCTATTAAATCCTATCATACGTAATTAATTCAGTGATATCCCGTGATAAGTAATGATTCTATGTTGCCATTGCTATAAGGTCCTGTTTAAGAAGGAGTCATATTATTTACGTATTATTGAATTTAATATATATAATCATAATAAACTTTGTATTCATACACTTTTGCACAAGAGTGCAACATATATTGCACCAAGATATGAGTATTTATAAAACTAGTTATAGTACGAACGTATATTTGCCATGTTAGACGTACAATTTCCAACGTGATGAGATTAATAATTACATGACTCTTGAAGTGTGAAATTTCTTTTTGTTAGAATCTTAAAGATTTAAGAAAAGGTATAAACTATACTATTTTCGGTATTGCTTTGTTAAAAAAACTAAAATTTGGCTCCAGAAGTGGGTGTTACCATTTGAAAAGACAAAGTTAGTAAGCGTTTTAATGCGTTGAAGGGCACATTTTAAAAAGTGCATTCATATTCTGAAAGGAAACATAATTCTAAGTCTAATGACATCTTTATTGTGATCTTATTTTTAGGGTTTCGTTCATCTGATGAAACCCTATTTGTCTCACTCAGACTAAAGGACGATTTTTAATATTTTTTGTAGTAAGTTCATATTGTGTTAATTGTTTGTGTTTAAAATTGATATCAAAACATATAGTTTTTTATTTGTTTTCAAATTTTGCAAGTTTTTAATTTTGAGTATTTTGCGCTGATCTACCAGATCTTATAAAAATTTTAAATCATCTTATAGTCTAGTAAGAAATCCTTTCTAACAATTTTTTACGCAATGCTAAAATAATGATTAAAAATTTTCTGCAGGCAGTACCTGCAACAATTTTAGATCCCGACACTGATAGCAAAAGTAGATTAGTGCGTACAATAAATACAAGGTGCAGAGGTGCCCATGTGCTATTTCTGTATTTTTTCTTTTGTGGTTTGCTCTTTTTCAATTCTATCGCGAAAAAAAAGTGTCCAGAAGCCTTGAAATAACTACATATCAGTTTTATTGTAGTCACGTGTGCGTTTATGTTATTCATTTATTTACTGAGTTGATCATAACAAAGACATTTTGTGATTTACGTTTAGAGGACTATGGATTCCATGCCATGCGTGTTTCAAGTGCGGAAATACGCACAACATCGAAAGCAATTCAACCCTTCAATTTTCATGAATGGTCTTCACTGGCTGTAGTTGTCCTAGCTTTATGCCGGGTGATTCAAAGTCAAAATTAGAGTAGATGTAATAGCGAATATCTCTTAAATCACTTATGATAGAAACATACTTACAAAATATATACAAATGAAACACGTAGAACAAAATTTTTTAACTATTGATTTCACAAATTTGGTTCTTTCGCATGCGGATGTTATTTCGTACACTGATTCCTAAAATCTAAAAGAAAAAAAAAAATATTGGACCACAACCAGGGCCGTGCGAAGAGAAAACTGCGCCCGGGGCAGCGTGTCAATTTGGCGCCCCCCCCCCCCTCCTTCAAAATTGATAAAGGGCAGAAACAGAAATAAATCATATTGAATAAATATTTTGCGTTTATTTTAGAACTTTAAAAGATTTAATTTTAATTCAGAAATTCCAAACAACTAAATAACAAAAAAGAAAGTTGCACTTATTTGTTAATGAGATCATGTTGCTTTGCGACAGATTTTTCTTAACCTTTGTCACATATTTTTCTAGCAATTTTTAGTTCTTGTTACTCTTTAAGCTACAGAAAATGGGTAAAAATCGCTAACAACCAGATTGGAAACAAGCGGTCCCTTCAACCAATAAGTACTAAAAAAGCAAAACAAACAAAAAACCTGCAGAACATAATGTAGTAGATAAAAATAAATTATAATTTCAGTACATTTATTAAGAAAGATAACTGAAGCATTGTTTTAATTAACCTTTAACTGATGTCACAGAAATTGTTGCATAACTAGTGTGAAACGGTCTGTGAGACCGCTCCATTGAAAGATGAATAAAAGGCAGGATTAACTCATAGGATGGTGGTTTTGTACTAAACTTTTTGTACAGGACTGTTATAATTTTAATTCACCTATTCAAAAGTCTCTGGTGATAGTACTAAAGTTCCAAACGGAACAAAAATTTGGTAGTGTTTGTAGTTAAACTGAAAATTGCAAGTTAAACTATAAAAATTGAAAAAAACCGCGGTCTGAGAGACCGGTAACATCAGTTAAAGGTTAACCTTTAACTGATGTTACCTGTCTCTCAGACCGCGGCTTTTTTCAATTTTTACAGTTTAAATTGGTTTAACTACAAACACTACAGAAATCTTGTACCGTTTGGAACTTTAGTACTATCAACAGAGACTTTTGAATGGGTGCATTTTAATTATAACAGTCCTGTACAAAAAGTTTAGTACAAAAACACCATCCTATGAGTTAATCATGCCTTTTATTTATCTTTCGATGGAGCGGTCTCACAAACCACTTCGAACTAGTTATGTGACAATTTCTGTGACATCAGTTAAAGGTTAATATAAAATATAATATCAGGCAAATACATTTACTTCCATTTTATTTTTCTTGCATTTAGGGTAACAAAATCGTTTATTATTTATGTGTAAAGATTGTGACACACTGAATTTTATAGAAAGTAAATTCAGGTTGCTTAATCTCTCGACTCATAGTAGATTTTAAGTAGTTTTTTACTACTTTATTGTTACTGGAATACTTATAAATTATGTCTCCATGTTTTTGTAATTCCTTGTATTCCCAAAGTTAAAATTATGGAGCAACTAAAGGATTTCTAAATGATCCATTTTATAAAAGTTCTTATATAATGGTAGAAATAAAGTTTTCGCATTTAAAACCTCGCTTAACAATTCAAGTCCATTCAAGTCAGCAATAAAGGGCAAGGTCCAGGCAATATTAACAGATTTTCGATAACTGATTTTAGATTCGCACCAGCCAGAAACTCAAATTCTTGTTTTACATTTTTCAGTTTCTCAAACCTCCACTTCAGTTGCACGGTTATAGTGTCTCTACGTAACACGAAATCCTTCACATTCATATAAATTTCCACTTTCATCAGAAGCTTCGTAGTCAAATTGTTCTGCGAATTTTACGTTTTCTGTTTTTCTCAAATAAGGACTCTAACATTTACAGACATAACCAAATCTTCGCTTTCTTGTTCAAAAATTACCTCTCTTATTGTCTGAAATGTGTTTTTTAGTGTTTCAATCAGTTTTCTGGCGATCAAAACATTGACAGTTTTTTTTTCTTTTTTTTTGTGAGAATAATATAACTTTTTCCATTTCATTTAAAATGCTGTGTCAAACTAGTAGGTCGTAAATTAAGGGGAATTTCCTTATTTGCTTTATTAAGCTTTTTGCTCCTGAGTAAGTTTACTCATTTTACTTCATTTCTATAAGATCTTCCAGATCTTTAAAAATCTGTGGCAATTGTTTGTAAACTGCAGATATTGCTTTATTTTTTCATGACCATAGATTATCGCAATGTTTCTTTAAATAAACTGATAAGTGGGAGATAAGTATATCCCATCTTTCAGTAGAAGAGAAGAAAAAACAAACACATTTTATGCAGTTCCGGAAATTTTTGGACATAAACCAGCAGCACGAACTCAAAGTTTAGAGAATGTGCAGAACATGGTAAAAAATAGACGAATTTATTTACTTCGACGATTCGAGCTTACACAACATTATATTGGGAAGCCATATTTGCACCATATCACAACACTGAGCTCTGAAGGGTTGATATTGGTATTGTTTATGACGGTCGATTATCTACAAGTTGTATATAGTAGGCCGGAGTGGGATGGGAGTGTCCTCTGTAAGGTCTTTCTAAGGGAACCTAACCCGTATTTACGCAAGGTTCGGAGAAAACTACGGACAATTTCGAACGATTAGGCTGACGTGCGCGATTGGGTCGAACTCAGCACCTCCCGTCTACCGTCTTTGAGAACAGAACCTCTCGTGCAGCTGTGAATGTCGAGATTGTCGGACATTAGCTTATCTCAAATTTTTTATGCTAGTTTTTTCTTCTTTTTTTCTTTTTTTTGACTTGATGTAGTCAAGAAACCTTTCCAAGAAAGAAAATTTTCTATTTTCGGTAACGTATAATTTGAGTCATTTGTTCTTTGTGGGGTGTACTGGATTCCTAAACTGGACTGTGTTTAAAATTCAGTAACTTGCAAATGGTTACAATTATTAAAAGAAATTCTTGCAGGAGAGTTATGTAAGATATTAGAAGTATTTTTACTGCGGTTCTTGGTTTTAGTTCCAAATAGCAGAGATAGATGGCAAGCAATAAGCACTCAATGGAGGTCTAAACTGATATCCCCTAGCATCATACGAAGGAAGAAGGTTAAATATATAGAATAGGCCCCTAAAAATAAGATTGTATTAGAGAATGAGACCCACTCCATATATTTAGCCTCCTCTTTTCGCATCAGTGTTGGGCGATTTCGGTTTTGGCCTTGATTGAGCACCTATGGCGCTAGATGTTGTCTTTATAATGCTTGTGTGATTATACATTGCTGGCATAATTGTCAATTCAGTATAAACTTGATTGATTTACACGCATATGGTTTAATAAAGTATACTGCTGTAACCTGAAATGACTATAAACCTGTTTAATTCTTCAACAAATCATCGATATTTATGTTCTAATGTGAAATTGTAAAACTGCAGTATAAGAATTGAAAAAGTCATTTATAACGCGAGCAGCTAGTGGATTTGGTCTGCCCCTCGGCATTGCACTATCACTCTAAAGCGTAAGCTGAGTTCCCGAGGTGGTCATCCCTGCTTGCAGCGCCATCTATAGTTGCTATTTGGAACTAAAGTCGGGAATCGAGGTAAAAAAATACTGACATTTTACATTACCTTCCCGCAATTTTTTTTTTTTAAATAGCTGTCACCATTTACAGATTATTGAATTTTAAAAACATTCAGTCCATTTTAGGACACTCGGTATATGGAGTGCGATCGAACGAAATTGAAAAATATCTTGCTCTATTAATTTCTTCTACAATCGTTTTTCTTACTTCATTGGAAAGAAAGTTCATAATTTAATCCTGAATATATTTTGCCATTTGTCTTTTTCACTTTCAATAATTTTCACTTTAGCTCTTTTCAAATTTGCTGTCGATTATATGATTTAATTTTAAACGTCTCTCAAGTTTCTTTTAGCGAATGCATGCATTCCTGTGTTCTAGAGCATTTTTATGCTCAGGAAGTTTAGGATTTAATTTCTTAGACATGAAAAACCCACAATCTGGATTGGCTAACTTTGGAGGGCGATCAAGATAATTGGTGAATAGTAAAAAGAGAAAACAAAATATAGTGATTTCCTTAATTAAGTTATCCAATAAGCCGCAATCACCGTTAATAATTTCTCCACTAGGACTAGGTATAATTTTCTTGAACGTTAGTTTGAAAAATCGTAGCCCTTATGCAATCGCAGATTTCATGTAATCAGCATTTTCATCCTGTGCTGGACCTTTTTTTAACAGCAAAGTAATGACCGAATGACTATAAGAATGATCCCATGCATAGTGGAATCAGAATAGGTTAACAATTCATATTCACTGAGGGTGGCAGGTGGCAGAAACTTTCGTATGCGATGTAAAGGGCCCGCAGAGTGCAAAAGTTTATGAAACACTGTAATAAAATATCACAAAAGCATATTATAAAATCATCAGATCTAAAGAGCTCAATGAAAAGTAAATGTGAACAGCGCAATAATTTTGAAATGAAGAATGTACATACTTCCATTGGGAAAAATATTCCCGATATGTAAATATATACATTTAGTTTTACAAAAATATAGAATATCGAAGAGTGAAAAAAAAAAAATCCAATGAAAATGATCGACGACAATAAAAAAAACTGAAATTTGTAGTACAAATTTGGCGCCCCTAAATTTCCGCGCCCGGGGCGACCGCCCCCTTCGCCCCCCCCTTTCGCACGGTGCTGACCACAACTTTCCGATTTCTGAAAAAAAATCGATTTTTAAGCTTATAAAAGAGGTGCTTTTTCGCACAGACAATTGAAGGGAAAGTAATTATTAATTTTCTATTAACAATTTTGATTTTTTAATTTAAGGATAAAGAGTTTTGAAAGAGATATTAAACGAAACCATCTGTGCGATCTGCGATCACACTTAACCACTTGTTTACTTCTTCGATTTTGTTTGCTGTTTCGTTTTTATGAATATACATTCACTTTCGAAACAGTTCCGAAAGTGAAAGTATACTCAATAAAAAAAACCGCCGCAAACAAAATCGAAAATAAATAAATAAATAAATAAAAACGCCGTTTTTACTTTTCCGATTTTGTTTGCAGGCCTTTTTTTTTGGGGGGGGGGGGGGAGAGGGGCGTGTGACATGACAAGTAGGTGAGATCTCACATACTATGAACTGAGAGAAAAAAATAAAATAACTAATAAAAAATGTATGCACACAACGCATTTAGTCCTCTTTATTTTCAATAGAAAATGTAAATTAATTCCAAAATATTCATGTCAAATACTGAAAAAGGCTTTGTGACTGGTATTGTACACTTTTGGGAGAATGACCCATAAAAAAAAAAAAAAATAATAATAATAAATTAAAAGCTCTACAAACAAACTCGAAAAATAAAAACGGCGATTGTATAGATCGACCTCAGCTATCCAATGTCAAAACAAAAAACAAAAATAATAAAAAAAGTTTTAAAATATTAAAATACAAACGAGATATTTTAAAAGAACTGTCCCATAGGATTAACGAGCGGGTGTTTTCGCATGAGTGAATTATTTCTTTAAGAATAAAAATGACATAGTGTCAGAAAGTAAGCAAGTTTAGATTTGAGAACATCCTTAAGTATCTATATATAAACAGCATTTTACAGTCTTAAACTTCGTCGCAAATTACTGAACGATAATATCAGCTGTATTTGTATCCTGTATGCGGAGGTGTTCAAATTTGGAATGCAGGAGATGAGGGGCTCTAGAACTTCCTGGCTCTATTCCAAATAATGCAATAAACAGCAGTATGATAGCTTGCAAAAGACTGTCAGTAATTATAAAAGAAGATTTTAAAGTTATTTCTCAATTTTACACGATTTTTATTCAATTGTCTCAGTGTAAGTTGCAAAATTTTTCGAAAGATGTTTTATTTTAAGGTGGTACGGGGGACACAAAACTTTACTTTTTTCATTTATAAAAAGTTTATTTTTTCTCTCTGTCTTGAATTAGAGTGCGGCCTCCAAAATTCGGCCTTCGGAAATCCGGAAACTTCAAAAATCCTGCAACAAAGTCATCTTCTCCCCACTTTTCTTTTATGTGCGTTCGTAATTATATAAATACGTAGCACCTACAGTCGTTGCTGGTCCGTTCGTCTGTCTATCTGTCTGTCCGCATATAACAGCGCAAAAACTATCCAACCGAATGGTTTGAAATTATATAATCGTTGCGGAATTTTGTCGAGTCATTTCAAATTTTATGGAATTCGAATCAAAACATAAAGATATGTTAATAAAAGTTTCCTTCATTCTATTAAATCCTGTCATACGTAATTAATTCAATGATATCCCATGGTAAGTAATGACTCTAGCTTGCCATTGTGATTATGGGCTATTTAAGATGGAGTCATATTATTTCCGTATTACTGAATTTAATATATATAATCGTAATAAATTTTGTATTCATATGCATTTTTGCATAAGTGTGCAACAGCTATTGCAACAAGATCTGAATATTTATAAAACTAGTTATAGTACGAACGCACCTCATTTGCCATATTTCACGCACAATTTCCGACTTGTTTACACTTCCAAAATACGTGAAAATAGAACAATAGTAGGGGAAGGTAGCCTAAAATGATTCCCTTAAGGGGAAAACTTGTGTAAAATAACATGTTAAAATAAACCGTTAAGCCCTGTGCTAAAATGATTTACACTATATTTTGCATTATAAACATGTTTTATATTTTAAACCCAAATTGAGTAAAGAAAAAAATAGATTTTTGAAAATGTGTCCAAAGGATCATTTTACCTTCACCAAAGGGCAAAATGATCTTTCATTTAAAAATAATTGTAAATTGTTTTTTATCGGAAAAATAAAGGATGTAAAAGTAATTATGACAATACATAATGAAATGAAATAAGTTTTAAAATCAAATGGCATATATAATTTATTTTATGTAAATTCTAAAATAAAAAGTGTCACAAATAATTCTGAAAAAACAATAAAATGGAATATTTGAAAATTATGATCCAAAAAATTATAGAAAACACGTTGGCGAGATTTGGGAAGAGAAAGATTTGGGACAGTCACACATTTGGCTTCCGTGGACCCTATACCTTCAGCCTATGAAATGGTAGTAAAACGATCCACATAATGGATAATTTTACCCGACAACATGGCCATCCATTTTAGGTCATATAACTGAATGAAGCCGAGAAACATAACAAACCTAGAAAATGTAATTCACGTCTAAAAACATACTCTGTTAAGTAAACCAAGTTATATTTCTGTACATGAAAGACTGTATATTTAAATAAATATGAAAGTTAGTACTTATATTGTAACAGATGTTTTAAAACCCACTTTTTCAAAGAATTCTATTCAGTCGCGTAATACTGCGATCGTTTGAATACCACCATTGCTTCTTCTTCACTTGGCACAACTAGCTTATGCGTTACCCTGTAGATAGCGTCACTTGTCTGCAAGAGAACATGTGTGGACCGTTTCGCCCGCTAGGATCATTTTAGGCCACCTTCCCCTAATTTTTTACTTATTAGAAATTTCGAGATCTAAAGCAATGGATTAGCAGACAGAGAGATGGCTGACGCTGTGCTACATAGAACTGTCGATAACGGTGGTAGCAGTTTAGTGAAACGAGGAATCGAACAGAAGAAAAGGTATTACTGAAAAAATGCATAAATTTGACTGGAAAATTAATTTTAGACAAACAAGACTGCATTTCCAAAATTAATATTATTGACTTGTGTAAAATCCAAGAAAAACTTGTTAAAGAATGGCAGATTAAATTGGATCAAATAAAATTGGCATCGATGTTTCGGAAATTACACGAGAAGAAATGATTTCACTGTTTATTAGATTTTTTGTAACACAGAAAGTATCAATTAAAGCTTCTTTTAAATATTTGATTTTCTCTTTTCTAACATAATTATCACTTGAATATGAATTAAATTGTGAATAAAAGCACCAGTAAGAATGTCGGAAGTACTTTTGATATTCTTTCAGAAATCAGGGATTTTCAAAAATCCGGCTTAGTCTCGCTCCCGACGATGTCGGATTTTCGAGGTTGCACTGTATATGTATAATATTGGCTGGCTATATTCTTTTTCAAAAGTAGGGGAGAGTGGCTCGCTTTGGGGCACCAACCAACCAACCTACCTTGGTTTGTGTTTTTTCAATATATCAATCAATTCTAAGTGACAAAACTTCAACAAATAGGTTTCAATTCATTAGCTTTTGTTAGAGGGGAGGGCTATCTTTTCGGATTTTCAGTAATTTAAATAGTTTATTTTTTTAAAATAAAAATGCTAAGTAATGTCATAACATTTTATGTATTTTTTTTTAAATTAATTAACTTGCAAAAATCTGATCCTTACAGTTATAGAACACACTTCTTTAACCCTTAACTGCATGAATTATTCTTTTAGAATTATGTTTTTTTATTTTTACATTAAGGATTAGACACCAAAAATCTTAAGATAGATTTTTAACTTTATTTAGTAGCATATTTTTGTAATTTTTAGAGGATTAATATTTTTATATAAATATGGTGGTTGTAAGAACTTAATTTATGTATTAAAAATTAAATAAAAAGGTGATGGAAATTTACATCACTATGCATTTAAGGGTTAAAAAAAAAAAAAAAAAAAAAAAAAAAAAAAAGATAAGGGAGGGTGGCTTACCTCGGGACAGCTTTATCTTTTGCCCTAAATTTTAAATTAACTCATGCAGATAGATAGTAGCACAATCTAACTTTCAGATATGTTTTGATTCCATTGATGAAGCAGGCAAGAATTTATTAAGATTTTTAGTTTGCAAACATGTCAAGTAACTTTCATGTAAAAGTTTGATAAGTTGCAAAATGGAATTTGATTGAAAATATTTTGAAATAAAAGAAATGTAATGATGTGTAAAGAAATGTAATATAATGAAATTTAAAGCTTTCTCTATAAAACTGATGTATAATAATAGTTCTAGTGCTAAGCCTAACAGCATGACATGAGTGGATATAGGGTACACCTTGGGACAGGTGGAAGTGGGACACCTTGGGACGCAAGATATGCCTAGCTAACTTTTGTTCGAAATATTTTAACAAAAGGGTATTATGTTTAAAATATTTTTCCTTTAATATAAATAACATGTATTTATTAATAGTTATTATTTCTTCTTTTAGGAAGTCATTAGGCTTATCAGTGGAAAGGATTAGAAATTTAGAATATAATAATAAAAAAAATGCAGCAATTCATGCTGACAATATTCAGAAAGCTTCTGCAAAAATTTTATCAGGTGAAATGTCTCTTAGGAAATCTGCTGCAGTCTACAATGTTAGTAAGACCACTCTGAATCTTCTTGTTAGTACTTTTTTTTTGTTAAGTGAACAGCCAAATTTTAACTTCAAGTATATATATCAAAGATACAAAGTCGAAAAATACATTCACCATTGATGAGGAAGGAAAGTTGATTGACAACATTTTACAAGCTTCGAAATATCACAATGGACTAACAATTAATGATGTGCGTACCCTTGATTACGTATACGCTTCAGCAAATAAAAATAACATTCCTTCTAATTAGGAGCATGGGAAAAAACTGGAAAGGAATACCAAAGCCTGAATACCGAATATTCGTTGCGTCCCTAAAATTTAGAAAATTTAAAATAGTTATCTTTCTTTATCAGTTTAAATAAATTTCTTTTCCTTAACAAACAATTCCATGTATATTGTAATTCAATTATTGAACTTTTCACATCTATTTTTAACTGACTCAAGGTGTCTCATCAGGTGGTACACTTCGGTACAAAGCACAAGTTTAATATAAAAGTTAATAAACAATTTATTAATAAAAAAAAAGCAATTTAACAAATTACAACGACCATTTGGAAAATGATTTTTTAAAAGACTAAAATTTAAGGCATAAAAAATCGCACGGAGTTGATCCTACATTACGTATTCCATGGATTAAACGACAACATTCCTGGACCCATTATGAACAAATTTTAAAAGAAATTTCAGTTTTATAATTTTCGGTACTGTAAATTTTTAAACTTCTACGGAGCTGGTCATATATTACGTACGCCATGACTTAAAGATTAATAGTGTTATTACACGTAAAAATTGCAAGCAAGAAAGATCGCCTGCGACTCGTCAGATTTCCTTTGAGACTTACGTAATAGCCACGCATTTCATTGGCTGTTTGGGAAAAGGCTTTTCTATCATCAGATTTCGAAAAAATCTCACGACCAATTTTAAATAAAATTTCATTCTTAAACTTCTAAACATCCGACAATATTACTTTTTATACCGTCTGATGGAAAAAAAAATGTACTTTTAAATGCAATTTGTTTGAAAGCTCTATCTCAATTTCTTTCTGATTTATTAATTTTTTTGTAGTTTTTATTACTTTTTTGTCATAGTGGCAACACTCTGTTGTCCATCGTTGTTGAAACTAAAGGGAAATACAGATTACTGTATATACCAATCAGATAACGAATAAATTGCGGATTAAACCAATGAAAACGTTCAGATAATGCTTTTGATTTCCTACCCTGACGAGAACAATAACCATTTTTCCAAATGGTTAAAAAAATAATTAAATTTTCCCGTAATGGATATAAGATCAAAAGCTATTTAATAATGTAGGTGAAGGTGAAAGGAAAATATACCAGGTATAATTTTGACAATTGATCAATGTAAAAAAAAAAAAAAAAAAAAAAAAAAAAGAAGAAAAAAGAAAAGAGAAGAAAAGAAAAAAAAAAGTGTCCCAAGGTGGGCCACTCTCCCCTAATTAAAAAGTAAATTAAAGTTTAATTTTCTGAAATTGAAAAAACTAAAATTTAGCCATTTTTATTATTTGATATATCTTATGAAAATATAATTCTTTTTCACAACCTTTTCATTTTTCGAGTGAAAAAACATTAAACATCGATTTGTTTCCAAGATCGATTTGTTTCCAAGTTTTTTTAAAGGTGCTTATTTAAAAATACTATCTAATGTTTATTTAAAGGAGTAGGGAGTAATTTTCGAGAATTTTTTTTTACAACAAGAATCATTTTTTCATTTTTTTTTTTCCTCAAAACAAAAAATCCCAAAACTAATTAAAACAATCTATAACTGAAGATAATTGTGGACGTGAATTCCAAAACTTGCCTTATCCAAAATTTAAAAATACAGTCGAGTCTCTACATAACGCAATCAATTGTTCCAGTAAAAAATTCGTTATATAGAGAAATTCGCTATATAGAGAAATTCGTTATATAGAGAATGAGTAAAAATCCCCATTTAATGTGTAAGTTTTGAACAAAAATTACTTTTGAGGTGTTTAATTAAGAATTTGAAATGTTTAATTATAAATATTAACCTAATACTGTATTTCTTAATTATTTAAACAGTTTCAAAAAAGAGAACAGACATTTATTTGAAAGCATAATAAAAATCACATAAGGAAAACTTACATTAATTTTAGACGAAGAAATCTGTAATTTTTCGCTGTTTTGATTTCAAAATTGTTACACTCTCGAAAAAATGTTCACACTTTAGCAAGGAATGAAAAATTGTATCGGGAACATTTTCCTCCATTTGAATTCTCATTCACCCTAAACTTCCATTACCTCTCTGATCCCGCTCTTATATGTGTAACAATCCATTTGACACTGTTTTAAGAAGTATGTTGGAATGTGTGTGGGAGGGGGGGGGGGGGGGGAGAGATGAATTCGTTGGGCATAAAAAACAAGGAAATTCAAGGTAGAAAGGTAAGATATAAAAACTCAGCACTGAACGATAAATCACTAATCAGTGATGGAAAATGGATTCTATGTGATTTGGAAGCTTTTTTAAAACAATAAATAAAGAACATTTTATGAAAAAATTCGTTATATGGAGATAGATATTTCGCTATAGGGAGACTGTTTTAATGAGATCATGGGGAAAAGGGACCGTTCCTACTAAAAATTCGTTATATAGAGAAATTCGATGTATGGAGTTTCGTTGTAGAGAGACTCGACTGTATCTAGTTTTTTATATCAATATATTCTGTTAATGAACCTGCATCGAAAAAACACTACAATGTGCGAAAAAACTAGTTTTAGCGTGTATTTCTGACTTTATAAAATCTTGGTTTATAATGAAAACCAATGGACGCAATCAGAAGTTTTTTCGCGATTTCCCAAAATTTGATTTTCTGGATAAGGCGAGTTTTGAAACTCACGTCCTCAATTGTATGCCGACTCATATTGGGTCGTTCGGAAAGTCGTGTCCGTTTGGGAAGATCAATTCGTGCCGGAAAATTCTGCCCGGTAATTATTAGACACTAGATATCGGAATCAATGTCTAATAATTAAATGATAGAATCTTCTGTTACGAATTGATTTTCCCAAACGGACACGACTTTCCGAACGACCCAATAATTTTATCTTTCACAGAAATTTAGATATCTATTTAAATAAGTCGAATGTTTAGAAAATATATTCTCAGGTGAATACATTAATCTTCGAAGAACTCGCGACAACCGCAGATAGTATCAAAACATAAAAAAAGCTATTTCTTTCGCTGTAATTACCATATTTATATGCGGTCATTTTATTCTAAAATTTCTAGAGTATTTGTTAATCTAAGCAATAAAAATGTGACTTTTCCGAGATTTTCGTGTTCATTAACTTTGTAATAATTTCGGTTATAACTCTCAGCATAGACTGCAAAATTTTTCAAAACGTATTATCACAAAGTGAGTTCTAAGTATAGAATTAAAAATAGTAAAAAAAAAAAAAACCTCCTTTATAGACATTTAATATTTATCTTAAAAATAACGCCTCATTTTATAACTTCAATTAATGTTGTTCCAAAAAAAAAAATTCCGACACAATACGTTAATTTGGCGTTGCCGCAGATTATTGCAAAGTCACCATTTTGGTGTACGTTTGGCTGAAAGCGCGAACTTGCGAATATATTAAATAAATAAATAAATAAATAAATATATGTTACATTATTAGATCTAATTCCGCGATTTCCTTATCTTATTCTAAATTACTACTTTATTTTCACTAAATCCTTATCCTTAAATAATCTCTATCGTTAACTCTGTTAAATTCCCTTTAATTTAATGTCTCACTTGTCTTAGTCGCTTTAATATTACGCTTTTAGTATTCTTAAATTAAATGTTCCATTCCCGCGCTTTTTTCTTTCGAGATTATTCTTTTAGCTTCCATTTTTACTTTCCCGCGCCTTTCTGACGTTATCCTTTTTTCCTTCAAATTCATCCGCTAGCTTTGTTCGCACTCTTTATATGACGTGACATTCTTAATTATTCATTGGTTGAGAGCGCGATCTACGTCATATTTGTATCCTTACACGTGAGGAACAAAAAGTTGATACTCGCTGTGTTTCAGCAGATTTGAGTCGTATTTCCAGTTTTCATCCATCCCCTGGTCACCGTCCTGTTATTCGATTATCTGGAACTTTGTTTAAACCTAATTACTACTACGGAGCGATGGCTAATTATCTTGGTGGAAACTGCACTTTTTGCAAGATATTCTAATAAAGTACTTAGCTGCTATTATGAGTTGTTTCAATTTCTTCTGGGGAAACTTCACGGAACGATGCATTCCATTGTTTTCACTCGACAACTGCATTTCAGCAATTGGTTCTACTAACATAACAGATTCGAATTATCTGTTCTGACCACTTCTTTTACGCCATTATCGCTGCATGTGATCCACAGCTACTATCGTGACAGCCAGTACGGCATTTTCAACGATAAAGCCAATCCAATGTTGCTAGAATGTAACATATATATACATATATATATATATATATATATATAAATTACTAATAGTATGCCACTCTTAGTTTAATGTTTTTGAATGTCCCACATTCATACTTTATGGATTTTTATGGCTGTCTGAAAATAATCCACATTCTATATTTGTGCTTTTTAAGTAATGGGATTTTAAGTATTATTTAACCTTCTATATACTTCCACATGTTTTTTATTTCCTGTTCATTTTATAAATATCTTATATATAATTCATTAAAAAATAATTTTTAAATAATTTTTAACAATTATTTATATTAATTATTACTGAATTTATTTTGTTTTATAGCATATAGCTATATGCTATATATTATCAATGTTCTAGCATTATTTAAACTCTTAGTTTAGTTTAAATAAGTTAGCTAATAGAATATATTGTATGCTTTTAAATTTTATTAACAATAGTTTTAAATACATTGTGTGATTTATATTAGGTTTATAATTCTCGATATATAAGGATTTGTTTGGTTTTGCTGTTTAAACAGTTATTTACATTCAAAAGCTTACAAATTTTTATCTTGCGATAGATGTTTAATATAATTAATAATAGATGGCAGCACCAAATTTGTCTCTTTCAGATTGCTCTAATTTTTAATTTTTCTAGCTCCATTTCAGTTATAATTTATACACCAGGGTGTATTTTTAGCTAAATTTTGACGATATTGTTAAACTGTTATCTATTAATTTAATAGTGCATTTTAAATAATGTAATTAATATCTATTTATTTTATATTAGATTAAATTTGTTTTACAAGGTATTTCAAATTTTATTTCAAAATGTATTAACTGCATCCTTTGGTATCATTTACTGTGATTTCTTAACTGTTTTATTCACCTTAATCTTTTTGATATACTGGTAGACATGTGCACATGGATTTTTGTAAAATACTGAAATATTAATCGGTATGGTGTTTATTATTTATATTTTATATCCTATAAATATTTAAATACGTTTTATTGATTCTTCCATTTCGTATTATTTGTTTCTATTCTGCTTTCATTTTTAATCAATTCACTTGATTTTAGTGGTTGTTCGGGCACAGAAGAAAATTAATTTTAGCTTTAGCTTATTTTTCCCACAGAAAACGACCATTTTGCTTATATCATTGAATTCTGTGCCCTTGATAACGTAATTCAATGTATAAGCTTTTCAATTTTTGTCGGTGTCCACTTTTTTCTTTTTTCTTCCATAATAATTCTTATAATATTTTTTTTTTTTTTTTTTTTTAATACTTACAGCTTTAATTCATAATAATTGACGGTGGTAGGTTATGTTTAATTAATGGTAATATATATATATATATATATATATATATATATATAATATGCTCTTTTTAGTTGTGTGGCGACATGAAAGAAAAAATAAAGCATTATTTAAACTATTTATCAGGATTTTTAAATGTTTTTTTCAGGTTATAGTCATTATTTCATTAATATTAAGCAGTTCATAATAACATACTTTAAAAAAATATATTAAACTTTAGATTTTATTTATTTTATTTTCTACTTTTTATTGTTTAAAATATTTCGTTGTTGCAACTTCTCTGCCAGTTGGCCTATTTTGGTGAGCATGGTTTGACGCATAATTAAATCCATTGTTCTAACGCTTACACAATTATAATCCTAAAGATTATTCGGCGCTTTATTACCTGCGGCTGGTTGATAGAAAAATGCCTTAAATTAATTTAATAATTTATAATTCAGTACTAAAAATATTAAAATGTTGCATTGTCATCTCAAACATACTTGTGTACATCTTATACTATAATGCGAGCAAAAATTGTGTGTGTGTGTGTGTGTGTGTATGTAAATTTTATCTTGAAAACGGCTCTAACGATTTTGATTAAATTTTGCTCCCTACCGTTTTCGTGGACGAAAAGACCATTGGGATGTGTCACGTGTTCGAGAAAAATTGATTACTGGGTCATTTTGGGTCATAATGGGTCAGGGTAAAGCTAATTATATCTAAAGAACGGCTCAATCGATTTTGACTAAATTTTGTATCCAACCATTTTCGGGTACGAGAAGACTATTGGGCTAGGTCACATGTTCGAGAAATTTCGATTTGTGGGTCATTTTTGGGTCACTGTGGGTCAAGCTATTTTTTTCTAAAAAACGGCTCTAACGATTTTCACTAAACTCTATATTGTACAGTTTTGGATTACGAGAATACCATTGGGTTAAGTCACATGTTCGAGAAAATTTAATCAGTGGGTCATTTTTGGGTCACCATGGGTCAAGCTACGTTTATCTAGATAACGGCTCTAACGGTGTTGACAATTTTGTAATCTATCGTTTTCGGACACGAAAAGACCATTGGGATGGGTCACGTGTTCGAGAAAATTCGATTAGTGGGTCATTAGGGTTATTATGGATCAGGGTCAAGCTAAGTATATCTAAAAACGGCTCAAGACATTTTCACAAAATTTTGTAATATACCGTTTTTGGGCATGAGATGAACATTGGGCTAAGTAACATGTTCGAGAAAATTAGATTAGTGGGTCATTTTGGGGTCACCGTGGGTCAAGTTAAGTTTATCTAGATAACGGCTCTAACGATTTTGACGAAATTTTGTAATCTATTGTTTTCGGGCACGAAAAGACCCTTGAGATGGGTCACGTGTTCGAGAAAATTAAATTAGTGTGTCATTATGGGTCAGGGTCAAGCTAATTATATCTAAAAAACGACTCAAGACATTTTCACAAAATTTTGTAATATACCGATTTTGGGCATGAGATGAACATTGGGCTAAGTAACATGCTTGAGAAAATTAGATTAGTGGGTCATTTTGTGTCAGAATGGGTCAGGGTCAAGCTAATTGAATCTAAAAAACGGCTCATGACATTTTCACAAAATTTTGTAATATTCCGTTTCTGGGCGTTAGATGACCATTGGGCCGAGTCGCATGTCCGACTCACAATGGATCAGGGTCAAGCTAATTAAATCTAAAAAAAATACTCAAAACGTTTTGACCAAATTTTGTATTATACTGTTTTTGGACATGAGAAGAGAATTGGGCTACGTCATGCTCGCGAAAATTCGCTTAGTGGGTCATTTTGGGTCACAATGGGTCAGGGTCAAGCTAATTGTATCTAAAAAACGGCTTAAACGATCTTGACTAAATTTTGTATTCTATCGTTTCGGGCTCGAGAAGACCATTGAGCTAGATCGTATGTTCAAGAAAATTCGATTACTGGGTGATTTGGGGTCACAATGGGTCAGGGTCAAGCTAATTGTATTTAAAAAGTGGTACAAAACATTTTGACAAAATTTTGTATAATACCGTTTCCGGGCATGATAAGACCATTGTGGAGGGTCGCATGTTCAAGAAAATTCAATCAGTGGGTAATTTTGGGTCCTAATGGATCAGGATCAAGCTAACTGTATCTAAAAAACGGCGCGAACGATTTTGACAAAACTTTGTATTACACCGTTTCTGGACAAGATAAAGCTATTGGGCTTTGGCGCATGCTCAAGAAAATTCTATTAGTGGGTCATTTCGGTAATAATGAGTCGAGGTCAAGCTAGCTGTATCTCAAAAAGGCTCAAACGATTTTGACAATTTTTTTAATTATACCGTTTCACAGTACAAAAAGACCATTGGAATAGGTCACATGTTCGATAAATTTCGGTTAGTGGGTCATTTTTGAATCAACGTGGGTCAAGTTTATTTTCTCTAGAAAACAACTAACGATTTTCACTAAATTTTGTATTTCATCGTTTTGAGGCTCGAGAAGAGCATTGTGTTAGGTCGCATGTTCGAAAAAATTCATCAAGATAAACACAAAGCTAAATTTGACCGAGCTTAGCTCGGTCATTCCTGCTAGTATTTATTATAATTCTATCGCGTCAGGAAGTGAGAGCAAAATCGATTACAAAATTCCCTCTTCACATACATGAACAAACTTAAACAAAAGAGCAAAAAATAAATAAAATAATAAATAAATAAATAAATAAAACTAGAAAACAGGAATTCTGCTTTTTCAGAATTTAGTGTCGCCCCCGATGATAATATGTATTGTATATATGTATATATCGGGTGTCCTAAAAAGGACCGACTGTTTTTAAAATTCAATAACTCGCAAACGTTGACAGATATTTAAAAAATTCTTGCAGGAGGGTTATGTATGATGTCGGGAGTTTTTTTTTTTTTTGCCGAGATTTTCGAATTTAGTTCGAAATACAAACAATACATGGCGCTGCAAGCAATAGGCGCTAAATTCAAGTTGGATTTTTTTTTTTTTGCCCTTCTCTTCTCCCATGCCAAAAAAGGGAATTAAAAGGTATTGATCGAGTCCGAAGTACCAAAAATCGGGCCTGGATTTAACCACATTGCTCGCAGCGCCATCTGTCGTTTGTTATTCCAACTAACTCCGAGAATCACGGTGAAAAAACTCCTGACATCATACATAACCCTCCTGCAAGAATTTTTTTTAAATATGTCATCGTTTGCAAGTTATTGAATTTTAAAATCAGCCAGTCCTTTTTAGAACATCCGGTATATATAGATCGTACAAAACATATTTCAGTTTTAAGACTTAAAACGCACGCTTTTATTTTATGTAAAATGACGTCTTCCGCATCCACTGAAGAATTCCTCATTTGCGATCCAGTATTAAACATCTACACTTCTGCAGTAAAGTGAGCATATGACGTCACTATCGAATAATAATAAATGAATAAAAAAAAAGAGATATTCAAGAAACTTGACACACCTTCCGACACACACACACAAATAATAAAAAAAATCGGCTATTTATTGATTTATATGCCTTCATTTGTTTGTAATATTAATATAGATACTTAAAATTAAATTTAGTTTATAATAGCTTCATGCTTTATTAGAAATCATTCATTTATATTTTTTCAAAATATCACGTATTTTAAGTACATTTTTTTTGGTTTTTATGGGAAAATGGCAACAAAAAGATATAATTGCTATTTACCAACTATTTTCCCTTTACTTTCTATAGAAATGGAGTACTAGAGTTGCCAGAATTAAACAAATGTCTCTAAAAACTACAAAAAATGAATATCTCAAAAATAAATCGAGATGCAGTTTTCAAACAAATTGCATTTAAAAGTACTTTTTTCCCAATACGACGGTATAAAAATTGAAAATGTGCGATGCTTAGAATTTAAAAAAATTGCAGTAGAGATTATTCCGTACAATGATACATCGGCTTTGTTTTACGGCTGGCTTATCCAACGGAATGTTATTTTTTGGAGACGACATCTTATTTGTTGGGAGAAAGAAATATCATACCGGGGACTAATAAATATAGTGACGATAATTTTTTTTCAAAATATCTTTTCTTAGATGTTTAGCAGTGGCCTCATTCTACTTTTCAAAGCAAGTGATGAAGTATTTTGTTTAATATTTGGTAATATGAATGCATATTTTGTAGATGTTTGTTGAGTCTTTGAGAGTTTTCTGTGTATCCTGATTTATGGAATAGCTTGTTTATCAAGTTATTGGTCATTTAGTCGGCGGTATTTGTAACTCGCTGAACAACACTTCCCGCTAAGCGTTACAGGTTCTTTGAAATGACGTTTAAAATATTTCACTTTCACATTGACCTTGATTTTATTGTTGCTAGTCTGGTTGTTCTGCAATAAATGCTTTTATGCTCGAATTTCACATGACTCGCAAAGTGCGATGAATTGCGTATTGTAGTGAGAAAAGTCTTATTTTTAGTATGATCAACTTCTTTTTTAGCGTCACTTTGGGAAGCCAAGAAGTAAAAACGATTTTTGGCGATCTGTGACAGCTATTTTACCCCTTTAGTGCATGCTTTTTTCTGCCTTAACATCAAAATATACTACAGTAAAACCTACCTAAAGCGACAACGTTCCATTCCAATAAAAATTGGTCACTCCGAGAGGTGGTCGCTTAATGGAGGTCATGGTTAAAACTTTAATTGTTGAAAAAAGGTATCAAATTAATGTTACTAAAATGTATTTTTCATATTAGGAAAATATATGAAAATTTAAGTATCAAAACAAAAGTTAATTACATAATTGAATTACTGTAGAGTTTAAAAAATGAATATATTGACGTTTGCTTTGATTTTACGGTTTTATCTTTCATAACTTTTATTTCCAAGTCATTTCGAAGTTCAGTAAATAAATGCAACTTTTTTTTTAACGGGAACAAATAGTGACGATTTCATTTATTTCTTTGAGAGTTTCCTAACAGAATAGGGCAGGGGAGTGCCCGTCATTCTTAATTCGCCATCAGAGTTAAATTCACTGCCTAAAATGACACAAAGGAGTTTAAACACTTAAAAGTTACTGGAATAAAAGAAAATCTAAACTTAGTTTAAAAGTTTGATGAATAATGCGCCCTCCGGAATTATTTTTCTAATACAACCTAAATTGGTCGCTCATGGAGGGAGTTCAACTGGGATGGTTTCTGAATGGAGGTAAAATTAGTATTGAGCTTATGGGAATAAATTTCGTTCCAAGAAAAAATGACCGTTCAGGGAAGTGGTCGCTTAATGGAGGTGGTCGCACAGGGAGGTTTCACTGTACAGTAAAACCTGTTAAGACAGAATTTCAAAGAACTGGAGAAAATGTAATTTTAGACAGTATCTTGTCTTAGCAGGTAGTTAATCCTATGGTATTGTATTGTATTGTAGTGTAGTGTAGTGCAGTGTAGTATAGTGTAGTGTTTTTTTTTACGCTGTGACCTAGAAAGTTTCCCGTTATATACAGATTCTTTTTTTAAATGTTTTAGTACATTTAATACTCAATGAACAGTTGTAAAAGAAGAAAATATATTTTGAAAAATATTACCCGAAATTTTAATACCGTTTGTGAGATACACTGATTAAATTGTGTCTGAGTTCACCGGAACTCAGCGCCGATTTTTTTTTTTTTGAGTGATTGAGTGATTTAATATTAGTCGGAGCCCACCGGACCCCACAGATACTGCGCAACAAAGCCCACCACTGTATGTTGCATTTTGTTTGTTGAATCTTCACGAGTAAGGTTTTCTAAATACCCCCCCCCCCCCTCTCTGATTATAAATGTTTATACTATATTTTCATCCATAAGATTTTATTATATATATATATGACCATTAAAAAACATTACAATTTGCCAACAAAAATGTGAAATTATAAATAGAAAAATTTATTCGTTGACAATTGAACTATTCCCCTTAACAGATTCAGCATTGATTTGAAAAACATAGTAATAATAATAAAAATAAATAAATAAAATGAACAGAGAATGAATTATGGATATTTGTAGAACCTAGACAGAATCTTCAGGTCCCAAATGCCTAAAGGTCTATAAATAAAGTGTGTTGTTTCATCTTCATATTAGCCATAAAAAGCTAAAGAATAGGAATTTTGGACTACCAACACACAAAAAATAGAGAAATAAACCTTAAAAAAAAAATAAGTTTAAAATAAAATGTGATTAAAAAGGATTAGAAATAAAATTCACATTACTTCATTGCACTTACACATTCACATTACTTCATTCTACACTGACCAAGATTCTACCCATTCTACACTGACACATTGCTGACCAAGAAATATACATACATATATATATATAAATCCATATAGATGTAAATGCATATAGATGTAAATGCATATAGATGTAAATGCCTATAGATATGTATGCATATAGATATAAATGTATGCAGATATATTATATGCATATAGATAATATTTAAAATATATTTAAATTTCCCTTGCTGAAGAAAAATTACTTTAAATTTTGCAAATAATGTGTGAAATACAAATATGGTGGTGGAGGAGAGAATTGAGGATATGCAACCGTTGTTAGGGCTCCATTTTTTTTTTTTTTTTGTTAGAAACTAAGCCCTGGTTACATGAGTGGTGCGAAGTGTGCTGTTTATTTGAAGGGGTCTGTATACTATGATATAAAGTCCTTTTAAGCAAAAGAAAGTACTTTTATCTGATAATATTTCTGAATTTTTAATATCTGAATTTTTGTCTTTGACTATTGAGTAATACAATGATAATAAAGAAATCTTACTATTAGCGTTTAATTCGCATTTATGTGTGTTTAAAAAACGAAATACAGTCGTGAGAGGGGAAAAAAAAGAAGTGATACCTTACAACTAATCCTGCCATAAATTAGCGCATAAAAATAAGATTGGTACCAATCGATTTCTAGTAACATCTACTTTTAATTGTTATGAATTGATTACGGTTTTGGGGCCGTCTACATATTAAAAACTGCACTCTCTTTGTTTCGTGGATCAAAATAAACCGAAAAAAAAAAGCATAGTTCATACATATTTTTCTAAAATCTTCATAGAGTTACAAGATGTCAAAGTTTGGGGATGTCAATGTTTTTCACATTATGCACGTGTCAAACTTTAATTTATATATTTACCAAAAATAGATGATTAAAACAAGTGATGTAATGGATAGACCTAAACATAATATAGGCATTTTTTTATTCAAAAATATATTTTTAATTATGAAAATTTGTAATAAATTCATATGCAAAAAATTACGAACTATGTCCTACATTAATTTTTACATGAAACTGATCACAATCGTAAAAAAAAAAAAAAAAAAAAAAAAAAAAAAAAAACATGGGTTTGTAAGTGCTGGGAAGAAAATTGATACTTCTGCATGGCTACATAGTACTATATTATAATTTTTCTGAAGCATGCCATTTAATGCTTAATTACTGCCATTATGATCATATAGATCCTCTAGTCAAGGTGGTAAAATAATAAATTATTAACTCGCAATGTGTGTTTTTTTCATTTTTCATTGACCACGTTAAGTTTTGAGGATTGAATTATTCAATAAGGAAAATTATTATTTTAATAACTTTAAGTAGTAGAATATCCTACTAATAAAAGAAACCTGATGCCAAAAAAAGCCTAATTTAAAATTAACAAATTTTATTTGCAAAATATATTAAAGTTAACGAAAATAAAGCCATCACGTCTTGCACTAATGCTTATAATGCTGGGAAGATTTAGACACTTTGGTAAAATTCGGGTACAAAATCATCCCAGTCATTTTGTTTATACTTGACATTTATTTGCATAATTAATGTTATCGTACGTTATTTTAGTTAAAATTTATAAAGTTAACATATATTAAAGTTAACCTAACCATTTAAATATAAAATATCACGCGCTGTGTAATTCCGTTGAAACCCTAACGTATGAGACTTAATATTTAAAAAATTCCCTATAAGAATTAACGTTAAATTATTTTTTAAATAGAAGAAAAATTAGGCCCTTAAATAGAAAATAAAATAAACACATGAACCAAGCAAAAAATAAAGAGATCAATATTAAATTAAATATTTGCAAAGTTTATTTACAATTGTATACATACACAAAATCTTCATCATAATTAACTACATTGTGTCTATTTATCATAACATCTTATTAAGTCACTTAATTAAGATAATTATTTTGTTCAAATCATTTCTTACGTGTTATATATTTTACAATATTCGTATTTGAACAGTTGATTTTTAAAACTGAATATTTTACTGGTTACTTAAAAGATAATAATTATGACAATGCAAAACTTATGAGACTCTAAAAATATAATATTCTCATTTAAGAACCATAACATAAAATACACATTTGAGAACCTTAAAACTGTTTCAACGCAGATACGGCAGTTATAGTATACTTTCGAATAAAACAACTTGAACTATGAGAAATGACCATACCCTGACCCATGTTGAGGGCTTGTCCTTGTACTTCCCATCCTCATCAGATAATTCGAATGCTGCACTTCACTGAACACACCTCTTAGTAATAAAAAAGTGTTGATTTATTATTCGGCCTTTGCGGCCAAATATTTTATTTTAAAGCTACTAATATAACAAACATAGTGTAGCATTTACCTATGCAGAAACCAGCTCTGCAAAACAGATGTGTCTGCGCATTAGATACACCGAAGATTACTGGGTATGTACAAACAACACCACTGAATTAAAGGCAGAGTAAAAACATCATTTATTCAAAGAGAAACACGGGACATTCGGACGGGTAGAAATATCTTTTACAAAATAAAATGTGGGAAAATTTCGACGAAATCGGTAAAACCCCGAGTGTTTCGTCGCGGTTTCGTTCTCTTTCGATACGCATACACTCCAAAAATCAAATTACACAAAAAATAATATTCCGAATAACATATACTTGAATTTAATATTTTTTCGCAATTTTCATCATTTAAGAGGTCACAGGACTCTTAAAGCTTCAAATTTTCGAAATTTTAATTTTTTTAGATGTTGAACTCCTATTTTTTTTTTAACATTTTGATATAGTTGTTTCCTTGAAATTACCTTTAGAACAGAAGTTATGGCTTTTAGAATTGTACCCGCCCAATAGCTGAAGCGGCGCGGCGTTTCCGAAACTTTGAGGTTATTTTCTACAAATGACGATTTTTGGCATAACGCGTACGATATCTCAAAAAGTTCAGAATATTTTTTCATGAAATTTTCAAAACACATGTTTTATGTTAGTCTGTATAAACTGAACCTAAAATTTCATTTTTATTGTTGAAAAAAATATTTTTTTAGGTGATTATACTGTTGAAATTTTCAAAATTTTGCATTTGCTAAATACAACTTTGTATTAAAAATATAAAAATGCTTTAAATACAAATTTATTTAGGTTCAGGGTAATTATTGCAATCTTAAGTATAAGTAGGCACCAAAATTTTCATTCTAGTTGCAAAATTTATTTTACTAGGGGGCTCGGCCCCGTACGAGCTACGCTCGCCAACCCCCGTTCAGACACCGCAGTCTCTAAAAGCATGCTAATTTGATCGGCTTTAAAAAGATTTTGAAAGATTGAATTATAATTTAAAAAACATGGCGATCTCCCTATAAACGGGTTTCTATTCATTTCTCTTCGTTTGGGGAATTTTAAGAAAAAATCAGCTGCTGTTAAAGATACAATGGCTATTTTCGTCTTTGATTAAATAAAATCAGTTAAACATTTCAAAATAAGCTAATATAATAAGCAAATCTGCATCAAAATGCAAATATATTTTACAAATACCAATGCCTTCTTTTGACGGAAACGACACAGAAGGTTAACGAATCTTAACGAAACCATTTAAGCAATTTCTTTATTTTCTGCTTCACAGATTTTTCTCTTTCAAATTACATTTTTTGTTGATGAAACTTGATTTTCAGCTTGTAATCTTTTTTATTTTTATTAAATTACTAATTAGTCGCTCGAAAGCAGTCTAAACGCGTTCAATAAAATTAATATTAATCTTATTAATATAATCTCAAAATATCAAATTAATGTCTCGCGCAATTTTTAAATTTAAACTGTTTTGCAATATTACTTTTTTTTCATTTTACGTAATAAGTGTAATGTGGCGTAAATGTGACGTAATTTCTCCTATTTAAGACTTCTAACGCATGTTAATGGATTTATTATTTTACAATATCCTTTCTCTTTTAAAATTCACGTGTAAATATAATTTTTATGAAGTAATTTTCAATAAGTTCCTGCTTTTCATAGGTAATCATTTAATTCCAATTTGAAAGTTTTTTTTTTCTGTTAATAATAGTCACGTGTAAATAACTTTTTAATTTGAAGCAAACATTATTATTTGCGCTGTTTATACAGTTGGCAACAGTATAAATTAATACCATTTTCTAAAATAAATAAAAAATATCTCTCGAAATGCTGAAAATTTGAATTTAAAATAGAAATAAGACCTGAAAAAATGAGTCAAATTAAAAAAGTAAATGCAGCCTGCACACCGGAAAATTCTGACGTATAAAATTATCTAAAAATGAATTAATTCCTATGTATAGTTTTTGCTCCTATAAAACTTTTTTAATGGAACGATTTTGTCCAACTTTAGCATTAAATAACTCTTAAAATAATTATTCGATTTAAAAACTGTCTGGCATCAGCGTGTTTATCAAACATTTCTCTATAATACCGCCGATTTTCATATTTTTGTATGCAGTATTTTTCTTAATATTAATGGAGAAAGATAAATGCTAATTCTGCATCTTGCAATTGTTTAAATACATGAAATGAAAGAACGTGCTTATATCTTTCGTCTCAATAAAAATTGTATTTTAAAATCATATACATTTTAAGATATTATATGTTGAAAATGGTCTTTTTTTTTTTCGTTATCTCTAATTTTAAGAGTGCTAAGACCCCTTAAAAATATGTATTCAGACAAAATGGAGACAAAAATATAAAATCATGCCAATTTGAGGTGTTTTAGTCACTTTTTCTGGTCTTTTTTTCACTTTTCTTACATTAAAAAATATATATATCTTATTTTACAGTTGCATACCTGGAAGCTCTACTATGATCATGTGAAACAAAACAAAGCTCTTTACGAAAAAATATTCTTTAATTTTTTCAAAAAGAGATACTACATAATAACAAATATAAGTGAGCGTTACAGTAACTTTCTTAAAAGTTAGACACCATGTATACTAGGGATGCACAACCTGTGGGCCGCGATGGGTTGACGTGTGGCCCGCGAATTTCATCAATTTATAACTTGAAAAAAAATGTAATTTTTGTCTATATGGTCGCAAGGGATCGTCGATTTGCCGCGGGAAAACCTGCAAATTTATCAGTCAGTTAAGAATCGCAAATTTCATTGATATGGCACAGAATAATCGCGAATTTTGTTAATCGAATGAGAAAAAAATGAGAGTTTTGACGATGACGCTTGGAAAAATCACGAATTTTGTCGATGAGGCGCGGAAAAATCGCAATTTCCTCCGTTCAGACACGGAAAAATTGCAAATTTTGTCAATGAGTTGCCAAAAATTGCAATTTTAGTCAATCGGATACAGAAAAATCGTGAGTTTTGTCGATCAGACTCGGAAAAATCTATAATTTCGTTGGTCGGGGACGGAAAAATCGCGAATTTTGTTGATCGGCTGCCAAAAAAAAAAACCATGAGTTTCGTCAGTCGCGAGAAAAAACGCGAATTTCGTCAATTTGTCGAGGGTAAAATTTGCATATTTCGTCAGTCAGTCAAGAATAGTTAATTTCGTCGATCGGGCCCGGAAAAATAGCGAATTTTGTCGATTAGGAACGAAAAAATCTCAAATTTCGTTGATCGACATCGGAGTCGTAGGAGCAAATCGCGTGTTTCGTCTGTTTATCGCGAGAAAAAATACCGATTTTCGTTAATCGGGTGCGAAAATATCGGAAATTTTGTCGATCAACCACGTAATAATTGCAAATTTCGTCGATCGAGCACTGAAAAATGGCGTTTTGTCGTTTGAGCTCCGAAAAATCGCGAATTTCGTTGGTCGGGCAGAAAAAAATCGCGAATTTTGTGGATCAGAAAGGGATAAATTGCAAATTTCGTTGATCGGGCACGGAAAAATAGCGAATTTTATCGATGATGTGGAAAAAAATGCCAATTTCGTTGACCGTCTGCGTTCGTTTTGTCCATTTATCGCGAGAAAAAAATGCGAATTTCGTTAATTTACCGTGGGAAAAAATTACAAATTTTGGCAGGGTCAGTTAAGAATTGCGAATTTCGTTGATCGGGCGCGGAATAATCGGGAATTTTATCGGTCAAAGACGGAAAATCACAAAGTTCGTCGATCGGGCACGGAAAAAGCGTGAGTTTTGTCGATCGGGCTTGGAAAAATCGCAAATTTTGCCAAATAGGCGCGAAAAAAATCGCAAATTTCGTCGATCGAGTGCGAAAAAATATCACATTTCGTTGATCTGACGCGGAAAAATCTTAAATTTATTTAATCGGCACCTTCTCCAACCTTCGTTCACAAAGTTCACATTTTTTTTCGACACTAGCCATTTCCACGCCAGGTTTATTTTTTAGCACTTTTAATAAAACAAAATTTACTCGCCCGAAAAAAGTTAAGAAATATTATCACACCTTGAAAATAATTCTTGCTATATCTCTGTTATATATACAAAAATAAAAACTGTTGATATATTCTTGTCAATTGAATTGAATATGTTGACTGCGTTAGGGAACCTAGAGGGGTAAAACTCCCCCTCCCCTCTGAAACCACACTTTTTATCTGATTATAGGCCACATATCCCTCCCCCTCCCCTCTGAAACCATATTTTTTATCTGATTATAGGCCACATACCCCCCCCCCCCCCGAAACAGATTTCTCTCCGTGTTACTGATGTCGCCCTCGACAACCCAGATATTTTTGTAAGTGGCCCTTCGCTTAAAAAGGTTGTGCACCCCTAGTGTATACTCACGTATAAGCCGACTCCCCCCCCCCCCCATTTTGAATCACAAAATATTGGTAAAATTCTTGACCCGCCTATAAGCCGACCCTAAAACGTTCCAATATCTTTTCAGACAAAAATCATACTTTTAATGAAATACTAAACAAGCAAATTTATAACTAGAAAACAGGAATTCTGCTTTTTCAGAATTTAGTGTCGTCTCCGATGAAAAAAAATATATATATATTTATATAAATATAGATAGTTCAGTTTTAAGACTTAAAGTACACGCTTTTACATTATATAAAATAACGTCATTCGTATCCGCTGAAGAATTCCTCATTTGCGATCCAGTATTAAACAACATGTACGGTAAAATACGCATATGATGTCACTATAGCTGAATAACACACAAATCCAAAAAAAAGATATCGTCATTCAAGAAACTCGGCAAAAAACAAAAACAGCTATCTAATGATTCATGTGCTTTCATTTGTTTGTAATATTTATATAGATACTTAAATTTAGTTTATAATGGCTTCATGTTTTATCAGAAATCATTCATTTATATTTTTTCAAAATTTTCTTGAATTATTATCGCCTTATATACGGAAAATACTGGGAAAATTTAGTGATTAACATGTTACTTGGGATGTTTTCGTTTTGCTTCTTGCATTTTCTGCCGTCAATATTTTGAGTTTAACATAATAATTGAATTCAAAATTTTCAAAATGTATTTTAAGTACATTTTTTAAGTTTTTAAGGGAAAATGGCAACAAAAAGATATAATTGCTATTTTCCAACTATTTCCCCATTACTTTCTTCAGAAATGGAGTACTTGAGTTGCCAAAATTAAACAAAAGACGCTAAAATCTACAAAAAATTAATATCTTAAAAATAAATGGAGATGCAATTTTCAAACAAATTGCATTTAAATGTACTTTTTTTCGCAATACGACGGTATAAAAATTGAAAATAATTTTTAATGAAATTTTCATTTTTATTAAGTAAGCCAAAATATACTTTACTTATTTACAAATAAATTGTTATGTTAGGTCAAAAATTTTCGCCTTATATACGGAAAATACTGGGAAAATTTGGTCATTAACATGTTACTTGGGATGTTTTCGTTTTGCTTCTTGCATTTTCTGCCATCAGTATTTTGAGTTTAACATAAGAATTAAATTTCATAAATAAAAATTTGTCAAAAATTAATGTAACACAGATATGCTTAGGATTACATCATTATTTTATCCAATATTTTATTAACAGCGCACAGTTTTAGATTTGAATTTTGTAAGAGTGTTGCTGTCTTAAATTTAACAAATATAGGTGTCAGCATCTACTTATAAATACTATCAGGTTATTAAAGACGCATAGAAGATGCATTTTGCAGAAAAAACGATTAGAGAAGCAGCGTAACATATATTGTGTGATTTCTAGTAGAGAAAAAAAAAATTGGACTTTGAATGAATTAAAGAGTCAGTAATGATAAGTTGGCATTAGACGGTGATAAGTTTTGGCATTTTGAGCGCTGCTTTTTTAGAAGTCAGGCATTTTTGAAATATTAATAACAAAAGATTAAAAGCTTGTTGCCTTAAAAATTATTAACCTACACGTGCAATTATTAAACCTACACGTGCAATCACGGTAGCATATGTGCTACCATGCATCAGTTCGTGGAATATAATATAATAACATATATAAACATACATAAACGTATAAATTATATATCAAATAATATATAAACAAATCATAACTAAAAATATATATATATATAAAATCAGTTCGGAAAAAAATATTTTCCCGAAATCTTGGTGAAAACTCGAATTTTTTTAGTCTTTTCCATAGTTGAAAAGTTTTTGACATTGAATCGGGACTGTCTGTCCGTGCTTTAACCTGCCTAAGTATATTCGGATTGCCATGTAATAGATACATGTTATCAAGATTTACAATGACATGTTCGGTGTTGAAAATGAACTGAGCAGTATTTATAGTTCATTTACAGGCACGCTTAACAGAATTCCGTAACATTATGGCCTATCGAGGAAAAATCGTTTGCAATGTGTTTTCATGATGTTACACTATTTCAAGCATATTAAAATTTATGTACATGAATTAGGTGCACTCTATAATATGGTGTGCATAGCATTTACCGTTCATTTAGGGATAAACAAAAAAATTCTGTTACTATAGTGTCTATGAGCAATAATTACTGAAAGTGCGTTTTCAGTTGTAGTATGCGTTTTTAAATTTAACTAATTTTTCGAATATTACTTGGTGGGTATAAATTTGATAGATTATATACAGGGCTACACAAAAGAATTTGAGTACATTTTCTTTTATTGACGGAAATACCTGAAGAGAAATTTTCAACTGTGTTATACGTTTCTGACACTGATCTAAATTTTAGCATATTAGGGTGACTGAGCCAATAGTTGATCAAATAAGGTCAGTGCTACGGGGTTTTTATTATATATTTCCTTCCTTATAAGTTTTAGAAGTAAACTAACCTGATTGCTACAGCCCTTAATGAATGCCCTATAGTGGTCAAAAATGAAATATGCTGAAATTAAATAGCAACAAAATTATAAATAAATAGTTTCTTTAATTGCCATTTTCCCAGCAGTTGATCAATCGAAGAAATCAGACGAAAATTAATCTTTAAAATATCATGCTTGGGCTGTGATTAACAATAATTCATATAAAACTATTATTTGAAATAAGCAAGATAAATGGTGATTAAAATAAGTGGATTATTTTAACTTACCGTAATTGTCTCCAACTAATCAAAAACTAAATTTAAAATTTCGAAATTTGGAAAATGAGGAAAACATTTTCATTTTTAACATTTTCGAAAAAAAAAAAAAAAAAATCATAAAATGGCTTTTTTACAGCACGCAGCTGAAAACAATGTGGCAACAAGTGCTCCAACATTCAAACAAAGATATGATGTCTAGTGCCACGTGTAAAACTCATTTCCGCCTGAAATGGAGCAATATTTAAAAATTTTGTTCAACTACTGGAGGGTATCAACTACTGGCGCATTCACCCTATATAGCATATACAAATCTGTAGATTATATACAGGGCTTCACAAAATAATTCGGATACTTTTACGACTATCTGTATTATAAACGACAATCACGCCCATTCGTAACGTTGACGTCATTTTGACGGTGACAACAGCAGAAAATTAAATTTAACTTTTATTAACTTTTATCGCATTTTTTTTAATTTCTAAATACTGGACATTTTTCAATTTTTACACCGTCGAGTAGGGAAAAAAATGTACTTTCAAGTGAAATTTGTTTGCAAACTATATCGCATTTTTTTTTTAAAACTGTATCGCAGTTTACTCAACTTTTATTTTTTTAAACTAATTTTCAAGCATGATTTTTTTTTTTTAAATTGATGTCTATCGCATGCAGACGATTACCAAAGATAAATCCGTTCGCAGTTAAATTAATATAAATAATACAGCATTTGTGTTCAGCTTATAGCCCATAATGAAATCAAAAATTAATAAATAAATAAAACAATAAGTATAAATAAAACATAAGTGATGTAATCAAACTATGCACTTACCCCCACTGAAATGATCAGAATCAAACAGTATGATTGTAAATAGTTCTCTTTGGCGATTTCTTTGGCTGTTAGGTAACTCCTGGCCCGAGGGCGATACAAAATTATCGCTTTTAATAAATTTCAAAACTTTATTTGAACGCATAATTGAAATATTTCATATAAATATGATTTTCAGAATTGTTAGTGTGTATTCTTAATATATATATATATATATATATATATATACATATATATATTAAATGTAAAAAAATATTATAGTTATCCATTAAAACAGGTCGGAAATTGCACATCAGACGTGGCAAATGAGGTGCGTTCGTACTTTAACTAGTTTTATAAATATTTTTTGCACCGCATATTGTACTAAAAGTATATTTTAGTGCACTTTATAAGTGCATATCCATTTCATTCTGTTCGAAAGGCTGTAACATCATTAAAATGCACTTTAAATAACTAAATTTACGCACTTTAAATAACGCCGTAATGTAACGGAAAACTTTTGACCGTCCCTGTCATTAAACTATACATCCGATTTTCATAAAATTTGAAATGACTCGACAAAATTTTGCAACAATTATATATTTAAAATTTCAGACCATTCGGTTGGTTAGTTTTTGCTCTGTTACATTGCGGACGGACCGACAGACATGCAGACAGAATGACAGACCGAACAACGACTATAGGTGCTACATATTTATATTTATATAATTACGAACGCACCTGGTTATAACCCTTTTGTAGATGGTAATTGCCGAAATTGGTTTTTCAAATGTGTTATACGCTTTCAAATTTTCTACTCAGACATCATCTTCCATCCTTTTAAACGATACAGTATTCTGGAAATGTTGTAAAAATGTTATAAAAATGTGTATAAAAGTGTTTTATAATCTATGCTTGACGCATGATTTTCTTTCTTGTTTTTCTAAGTTTTATTCCAGAATATGCTAATAGTCAGAATTGAGAATTGCGTTACGAAATAACTTCGTGGCTTGATTTTTTATGAAACGCAGATTTCACTGGTACGATATTGCACAAGTTTGTGATCTTCAGCGCAAAATTCCAGCCATTTCGTGCATGCATGGAGAGAAATAATTAAATGATAAAATAACAGTTTCTCTCAAAGTAGAGAAAGGTAACATTTAAAATTAGATATGAAGACGTGAGTTTCAAAACTCGCCTTATCCCAAATTAAAAAAGTCATGTTTTCGCGATCAATCTATTCTAATGGTAAACTTGCACCGATAAAATACAATAATGTGCAAAAGAATTAGTTTTATCCTGTATTTCTGCCATTGTAAAATCTTGATTTACAATGAGAACAATTGATTTTCTGGATAAAGCGAGTTTTGAATCTCACGTCCTCATATATATATATATATACATACACTGGCCTCCAAAAGTTAAGGAACAGGGACTGGATGCTTTCGATTGTACACGGTTTGTCGAACATCTACCAACATTATTGGCAAATTGGTCTTGAACGTCTGGGATGTAAAGAACCTGTTTGATTTCATATTTCTCGGTGCAGATTTAACCGAGGAGACAATTAAGGGGCTAATAATAAATTTAATAATAAAATAATATTAGCGTTCACCTATGTAACAGAAAATACTGAAAATGGTTTTTCACTGTGTTAAATGACTATTTGGGTCCTGTTCAACGTTTGTGTGCCTTTGTATAAGCATAGCACTCATATTCGTGAAGATGTTTTGTGTCTGTGAAAAATTGAAAAGTTTTTCGTTTATAGCATACAGAGTTTTCAACCAAATTTAACACAACTTTCCGAAAACCAGACAAAGAAAAGTAGCAACAGTACACTGCAATTAAAATGTGAATATATTAAATATTTGATGAGATATGGGCATTTGTATGAAATAATTTTTAACTGCGCATACGTGGAAGATTCTAAAATTTTTATTTTATAATTTGGTAGCCAATTTTGGTATAATTTTTATTTTATAATTTAGGGCAATTTATATAAAATGTCCAGTGAAATATCGCGAAAATTCCCAAAGATAGGGGCGATATAGGGAGTTGCTTTCTGAAAATAGCTTTATTATAAGATTTTCCACAACTTTTCAATCAGTTCACTATATCTTTCTGAGTTTTCACAATATTTGACTGGGCCTTTTTATAAAAGTTGCCCCAAATAGCTGATTACCAAATTATGAAATAAAGTTTTTGAAATCTTCCACGCATACGCAGTTAAAATTATTTCATACAAATGCCCACATCTGAGAAAATATTCAATCTATTCATGTTTTAATTGCAGTATACTGTTGCTACTGGTTTTTTTCCGGTTTCTGGAAAGTTGTGTTACATTTGTTTGAAAACTCTGTATGCTATAAGCAAAAAACTTTGGAATTTTTCATAGACACAATAACATCTAACAAACTTTGAACAGGATCCAAATAGTCATTTAACAAAGTGCCAAACCATTTTCAGAATTTTCTGTTACATAGGTGATCGCAAATATTATTTTATTATTAAATTTATTATTAGGCCTCTAATTGTCCCCCCGACTAAATCTTCACCGAGAAATATGAAATCAAACATGTTCTTTACATTGCAGATGTTCAAGAACAATTCTCCAATAATTTTGGATAGATATTCGACAAACCGTGTATAATCGAAAGCATCCAGTCCCTGTTTCTTAGCTTTTGGAGGTCAATGTATATATATATATATATATATGTATGTATGTCAAGGCTATATAGCTTATGCAAGTATAAAACCGTACATGTTATTTGTGGAACTTATGGTAATTTGGCCATGAAGAATCTGCCTTGCTTCCACAAATATTTCCATTTTTCCAATGTTTACCGAATTTTCAATTCCTAGTTCAGCTTGGTATGATGATATGTGTATAATATATAAAAAAAATTATAAAGGATAAAACTTCATTTTTAATTTTAAAAAACTTCATTTATAATTTGTATCTTTACTATTGTAGATGATCATTTGTATTGGTTTATAATAGTTTCATATTAGAGGTCTGCACGGGCCGGAATTTCCAGGCCCGGGCCCGTCCCGGTGTAAAAATTGGAAGTTCGGCCCGAGCCCGGCCCGGCCCGGCCCGGCCCGGCCCGTTTGCATTTTTACAGTTCTCGGCCCAGCCCGGCCCGTACAAAAATCAGTGAAAACAGGCCCGGCCCGACACAATTTCTACAAAAAACAAAACAAACAAAAAAAAAAAACGTTTTTTCTCAACATACAATTAAGATTATTTTAATGAATACTACATACATATTTATGGGAACATTTTACAGTATATTTTACATTATTATGATGTTCGCAAAACAGAAAACACACAATAGTAAACATTAACGATTACTTACAGTGTTTTAGTCATCGTGTCTAAAGACATTTCAAAATGGAAATAAGGATTCATTAACAGATTAATGTAGTTCAGAATAAAGGATTAAAAACATGATAACTTTTGAAGCTGTATAATAAAAAGTAGATTTGTGAAAATATTTCTCTCATATTTAAGGCTTTTCTCAAATCCAAAGGAGCTACATTTCGACACATTTATGAATTCTTTTCTTTTCGGAAACGCGTAAGATTGGCAGGTATTCTTATTCAGAAGCTATGTAAATATCGTTTTTTTTTTTCATAGATGAAGGCAATATATCATTCTGAAAATACTGTCAAAATTAGCGTTTTGA
Source organism: Maratus speciosus (assembly GCA_963932465.1). Lineage (NCBI taxonomy): Eukaryota > Metazoa > Arthropoda > Arachnida > Araneae > Salticidae > Maratus > Maratus speciosus. The sequence continues at coordinate 387,478,471 of OZ010795.1, read as the reverse complement.
ATGGAATTTCCGGAAGCAATAGCACAAGAAAGGAGAAAAACGTACAGTCACGTGACAGGAATCTCTGTTATCTTTGTAAGTAATTTATCAAATATGGAAAAAGCTATTCGTTTCCAAATGCTTTCAATAGGCAGGCCTGTCAATTTTATGCCTTTATAGTTAAAACATTTGTCAGAAAATGTGTGTGAAAGCTTCGCATTGCTGAGCAGTGAATATGAGAACCACCTTAAGGTATATTTCCAAAGATACTGTTAAGAGAAGTTCATTATTACTATTAATACTACAAAACACAATGACTGTTCTACACATCCTGAGATCGATTAAGACCAGTTCCGTCCTGGCACGAGTCTGCTGAAAAAAAATTAAACTCGGAATCAGACATCTTGTAACTGTACGATGCCGATCTCTGCGATGGACATGTTACATTTCTGTATTGATGTTGTTGAACTCGCATTGGCTCGTGACGCACATTTATACTTCTCGAGAAAATCATATTCATTGAAAATGGCTCGTATTTTATCTGCTTCGCTTAAATTCTTATATCGGGCCGACAGGCCCGAATAATTTTTTTTTCGACCCGGCCCGGCCCGTTGAAAAAATTGTTCTAATTCTGCTGGCCCGGCCCGTTTCAAAATTCGCCTTCATTCCCCCGGCCCGGCCCGCGGGCCGGGCCGGGTACGGGCCTTGGGCCAAGCCCGGGCCCGTGCAGATCTCTATTTCATATATAGATAGATATGAGGACTTGAATTTCAAAACTCGCCTTATCGAAAATTTAAAAAATCGTATTTTCTCTATCTATCTATTCATTTAGTAAACTTGCATATAAAAAAACTACAGTCTGAAAAAAAAAAAAAAAAGAAAAACTAGTTTTATCCTGTATTTCTGGCATTGTAAAATCTTGGTTTACAATGAAAAACCAATGGGCGCAATTTGAGGTTTTTCGCGATTTCCCAAAATTTGATTTTCTGGATAAGGCGAGTTTTAAAACTCACGTCCTCATATGAGCCGTTCAGTGCACAAATCGATTAACTCCACTTTTGAAAAATCTTAAATTTTAAGTCTCAAAGCACTTGGTATAGTCATAACTTTTTATATTTGTAATAACTTTCCTGCATAATAAAGATAAACACCATTAAATTACAAAATTTTTTGGCCATTGAATTATTTATTTCAGAGGCCAGTTTGATTAACTCCATACTCCAATGTAAAATTCAGAGAAAAGAAAATTCAATCATTAATAGAAAAGTAATCGTTACAGGGTTTCCAGTAAATTGGCTTAAAACACGCTGGGTAAAATTAGAAAGGTCCAAACCCCACGTCCTACAATTTAAATGTGACTATAATGAAGATTCAGAATTTAATACCATTAATATAAGGAAATCTCTAGTAGGTAGAGCACAAATTTTGAAGAATGTAGATCAGCCTTTATTATATCTTAAAGGTAGAACTGTGACAAAGGAAAAATGAAAGACATGGCGGACCTGATAAAATTCATTCCTCCTGTTAAACATGATTACTATAAAAACTTGACAACGAATCGAAATGACGAGTCCTCACATACACCTGATGAAGAAGACATCATTTATATTGCTGATGAATTAATCACAAATAATATATTATAACAGAACAATCAACATTCATTTTTATGGAAAATCTGTAATAAAAATACATAATTTTTTCTGCAATAAAAAACTTAAAAATTTAAACACTGAATTTAACTTTATTACTTTTTTCAGTTGCCAAATCGATTAACTTCACCCGTCACATGAAAATTGTAACATTACTGAAGATTATTTTTTGGATATTCTTTTTTATTAATTTTATATACTGTTAGATGAAAGCTATATCTGTATTTATGAATTCTACTATGCATTTTTGAATTTATATTATAAAGGCAATTTCAAAAAATAATGTACATTATTTTATCGTATTTCTCAACTTTTTGTTTTATGGAGTTAACCGATATGTGCACTGAACGGCTCATATATGTATCATTTATTACTTTGACTTGGTTCGGTTGGTTCTCTAACTTTTTTCATAAAGATAGGTAGAAAATACGAATTTTTTTTTAATTCTGTTGTGGCTTTTCCGAAAATTCGTAAATGCTTGCGAACCAAAATCTACCGATGCATCATCTTTCATGAAACACAGTGCATCAAAAAACACTAAAATGTACCACCAGAAATGATTAATTTTCAGCGTGTCGTTTCGAAAAATGAAAATCATTAACTTTTAAAATATTCAACATCACGATGTTACGAGCTAAAATAAACTGCAATTCGTTTACTTTATTCAAGAACGGCAAGTGTAACATATTTTGAGGACATTGGTATTACAATTATGTAAATTTGTACGTAAAAAGAGTGTAACTTTTGTTTCCGTGTTTTTGGCCAGAATGCTAGCCATTCCAAATGCAAAATTCCGCCATTGTGCGATGCATTGTGCGAAGGACAACACTCACATATTTCAGCCATATGAGTTATTATATTTTTTAAAAGTGTTTATAAATTTAGTTTGTCTGCCTGTCTGTCCAAACTCTAACTCGCGTAAATATAATCGGATTGCTATAGAATTGATATATACAGGGTGTCCGGGCTATAAGTATCCAAAATCTATGGCTTATTATTACGGAACTACCCATTAGAATATAATAGACTTCACCTCCGTGGATTGGAGACCCCTCCGAGATTTTAAAACATTGAACGAAACAAAAAACTGAAACTGTGGATGAGTGGAAAAAAATGTATCATAGAAACAATTTGTCTAATAACGCCTGATATGCTACGAAACTTTTCGGGGAGAACTGGATGACCGTTTAGACGTTTGTCGTGTTACCAAACGTGCACACATCGAAGTCTATTGATATTAAAACTTTGTGAGATGATATTTTTATTTAAATATATATTTTAAAAATCTAATGGGTAGTTCCGTAAAAATGAGCCATAACTTTTGGATAGCCCGGACAATCCGTATGAATGAGGTTAATTATAGTATGTTCAATATTGAAAATAAATTGTGTAGCATTTATTTACTTTCATTTAGTTCATTTACTAGAACACCCAAAAGAATTCCGCCACATTACGATGTATGAGGAAAAATCTTTTGCAGTGTATTTTAAAGATTTCACACTATTTCAAGCACATTGACGTTGATATACATCATTGAGGTGCACCCCAAGAGGCGTACTATAGAATATGGCGTGCAGAACTTTCATCGTTCATTTACAGGGACCCACAAAAGTATTCGGTTACAAAACTGTCTCTCATCAATAATTGCTGGAAGTACGTTTTAGGTTGTGGTACGTGTTTTAAGTTAAATTAATATTTTTCTTTTTACTTGTTGTGCATAAATTCTATAGATCATAGACAGAGCAACACGAAATATCTCGAGTACATTTCCGTTTATTGATGGAAATTGCTGAAGTGGAATTTGCAACTGCGCTATGCGTTTCCTAACTGATCTAAATTTTAGCATGCTATAAAGTATATAGTATATACAAATCTATAGGTCCTATACAGGTGGTTATCAAAATAATGGAAACACCCTAGATTTTGAAGGAATTCTTTATTAATATGGCGTAGGACCGCCTTTGGCATGTAATACAGCTTGGATTCGCCTGGGAATGGAATCATACAAATTCTGAATAGTGTTTAGAGGAATATTGTACCATTCTTCATGGAGATATTGTGAATGTTCCGTGAGAGATGCCGGTGGAGGATATCGATTCCGGATTGAAAGCTCTAAAATAGACCACAACGGTTCGATTATGCTGAGGTCTGGGGACTGTGCGGGCCAAGGTAGATGTTCCACCTCATCCTCATGTTCATCAAACCATGATTGGACAATTCTGGCTGCATGAATAGGGGCATTATCATCCTGGAAAATTCCATCTCCTGCAGGAAACAAAATTTGCATCATGGGATGGACCTGGTCAGCTAAAACTTCTCTATACTTCTCCCCAGTGATCCTTCCTTTCAGGGTTACGATTGGACCAGCAGAAAACCATGACACGGCTGCCCATACCATGACCGATCCACCTCCATGCTTGACAGTTGGACGGAGGCAATCAGGATCATACGCTTGTGCAGGTGTTCTCCAGACATGTACCCGTCCTGTTATGGGGAACAATGTGAAAGATGATTCGTCTGACCATATAACAGTCTTCCACTTATCAATCGACCAGGTTTTGTGGTTCTGGCACCACTCTACACGACGTTTGGCTTTAGCATCTGTGACAAGTGGCTTGGGAATTGCTGTTCTGCCGTAAATGTTCTCTTTATGAAGGTATCTCCGAACTGTAATTGTTGACACTGGAGAATCCAGATGCTGATTGAGCTCTGCGGTCACTTTGGCTGCAGTTGTTTTCTTTTTAGACATTGCAACCCGCTTCAATACCCGTCGGTCTCTTTCACTCACCTTCTCCTTCCGTCTACTATTTTGCTTTGCTGAGCTTGTCTTTCCGCGCTGTGTGTATGCTGTCATGACTTTAGACACCGTACCTCTAGAAACGCCTATAAGCTGGGATGTTTCGGTCACCGTTGCTCCAGCTAGTCGGGCTCCTACAATTTGGCCTCTTTGAAAATCTGTGAGGTCTGACATTTTACGCTTCTGACAAAAAAAAATCAAAACGTAGACAACTCTTCTAGAGCTCTCACATAACTACCTAAAACATGTACTTTTTATATTAAAAAAAGTCTGGTAGCTAATATTATATTTTAATGCTTACGAAGGGAATTCTTAAATGTCCCTTTCATTCACAAGTGTTTCCATTATTTTTATAACCACCTGTACATGGCTGCACAAAAGAAGTCTGATATTTTTCGGTCTATTGATGGTAATTCCTGAAATTTGAATTTCAACTGTGTTATGCTTTTTTTTCCCCAAATTGCTTACTTAGACATCGTCTTTCATTTTATGAAACGGTAAAGTTTTGTTAAAGTATTCTGGAAATTACGAAATTGTTTCATAATCTATGCTTGACGCTGGACTTTTATCGTCCTTGTTAATATTAGACAAGTAATGTCTTATTAAAATAATCTACAATCGAAACAACACTGATTGGTATCGATTCAGTAATAATAATAAAAAAATATTTCATAGAAGTTGGAATTTTTGAAAGTTGGGAATCATCCCCCCTCCCTCTCTCCGACCTATAACTTTACGAGTATTAATTGAAGGATTAAAACATTTAGGCCATTATATCTACAGTCCTGGAAAAAAGTAATCATTCCCTATGATTGTTCTACAAATAATCGCATGAAAAAAATGTTAGTACAAATTGCCCTTGAATAATGATACTAATTACTGCTAGAATAAATTATGGTTCGGGAGTCGTCTACATAATAAAAAGGGTATCAACTTTTTTTTTTTTTTAACCATTTGGAAAAATGGTTATTGTCCTCCTCAGCGTAGGAAATCAAAAGCATATCTAAAGCTTTTTATTGGTTTAATCCGCATTTTATTCGTTTCTTGATTGGTTTATACAGAATCTGTGTTTCCCTTTACTTTCAACAGAGATGTATACTCTGTTGCCACTATGACAAAAAAGTAATAAAAACTACAAAAAAAAAAAAAAAAAAAAAAAAAAAATTAATAACTCAGAAACAAATTGAGATACAACTTTCAAACAAATTGCATTTAAAAGTACATTTTTTTCTCTATACGACGGTGTAAAAAGTAATATTGTGGGTTGTTTAGAAGTTTAAGAATGAAATTTCATTTAAAATTGCTCGTCAGATCGCTTGCAATTTTTACGTGTAATAACACTATTAATGTTTAATTCATGGCGTACGTAATGTATGATCAACTCCATGCGATTTTTTATGTCTTAAATTTTAGTCTTTGAAAAAAATCTTTTTCCAAATGGTCGTTGTAATTTGTAAAATTGCTTTTTTTTTTTTTTTTTTTCTTTTTCATTTTACCCACTCTTCACACTTTGTGTTCATTGGATCAAAGAAGTCTGGAAAAGTATATTGCTCATGCTCTGCACCTTATTATTAAATATTCATAAGGTTACAAAAGTCTAAATTTGAGGATTTAATTCGCATCTTCGCCCTCCAAAACACGCTTTTGAAATGTTTCTCTTTTAATCATATACGATGAATGAGCCCAAACATAATATAATCTAGACATTTTTTTTAATTCAACATAATTTCAACTGTAAGAATTATCACACAATAAATTAAAAATTTTTACTTAAAGACGTATACTACATAAAAACACCTTTAAAACATTAAATAAAAATATTAAAAGTTTAAAAACCAACAAGTTTTGACCACCCTGTGGCCTTCATCAGGGTCATATTCCAGTAAATGAGAGAAAGAAACTAATAAGTTCGTAAAAGTAAAAAAATATATACTTTTTTTTTTTACTTTTACGGACTTATTAGCTTCTTTCTCTCATTTACTGGAATATGACCCTGATGAAGTCCACAGAGTGGTCGAAACTTGTTGGTTTTTAAACTTTTAAAATTTTTATTTAATGTTTTAAAAGTGTTTTTATGTAATATACGTCTTTAAGTAAATTTTTTAAATTTATTGCGTGATTTTAGTCTCAAGACGTAATAGTCCTTATACTATTAATTATACTTAATAGTCCTTATACTAATAATAACTATTAATACATTTATATTAAAAAATTATGAATCATGATTATGACCTGTATTATTTTTTTCATGAAAAGAACCAGTATCATAAAAAAACATGGCTATGTGAAGTTACTATTCATTACCATCATTATGTATAGAAATGGTCGTATGTGATGTGATACCATCTCTATTTAAATTTCAAAAATTACGGAGGAGAAAAATAGTTAAAAAAATTCTTTTAAAATTTTGTCATTATTCATCTAATTCGACAGTTAAAGTACAAAATAAATTTTAAAGGTTTGATAAAACTTAACATTTTTTCTAAACTGCGTAAATTTGCGTGAAAATTTTTAATTATATTTGTTATTTTTCCGAAAAATTCGCTAACTCCGGATATAATAACAGGAGCTCTTCAAATGAGTAAATGTTATATAGTGCTGCCATCTGTTACTAAAATAAACTGATTTTTACTAAAAGGAAATTCCCACTATCTACTTTACCATGTACTTTACCATTTACTTTACCTTCGTAGATCTTTAAATATTTTTTATTAACCATTTGAATATTTTTTTTAGTTCATCGAAGTTAAAAAAGTAAATGCTATGCCCGAAATTTAAAGCAAATTATAAATCTTTTTTTAAATGTGAAAGTTTTGATACAACTATTATTATAGTTATACTATTCATACACATACACCACATTCATGTATATTATCTAAAATAATTTATTAAATGCCTAATTGTTGTATGGAATTTTACAAAATGTGTGATGAATCTTAATTTACATTAAATTTTCTTTGTATAAAACAGCTGCTTTTTTTAAGGATATTAATCTACCTTGATTTCACTAATATTTTAATTTTGTGGATTGGTATTAGTATTTGTGCACAAGCCTAAAGCCACGCATTTAAAAAGAATTTTTTTAAATTGAATTATGCATTCAAACGTACCCCTATAGAGATAAAAACAACACCACCAATAAAAACCTGTAGCTTTAAAGCCTATTTACTCAAAATCCGATCCTAAAAGACGTACCATATAAAATTCTTGCATGACTGCATCCTAAATATAAATGCAACAGTTTATCTAAAATGCTAAACTTCATAAATAAATAAATATGTTACGTTTAAAATAATGTGAAAAATGTCTTAAGAAAATCATGCATGGTATAAATTTTGCCGAGAATTAAAGATTCGTAATATTCTTTTTAGTAACATGTTTATAAATTTAGTAATTTGACTGATCATTAAAATGGGGTATCTAAGTTCAGGAATTTATTTCTCTGTTGCAGTATACAATAACATTGTTATCAGTATCAAAATTGAATCTTTTTCCCCCGAAGGAGGTCTTTTATAATCTGAAACAAAATAAAATCCGTACGGTATGTTCTTTTGTCCTCAATAGCGTTAGTGCTGTCATCTAGATGATTAACTTGTTATCTCAAGTTTCATTCATAATGTTAAGACTTTTCTGTTTATATAACTAAACATAAAAAGTTTAAGTATTGAAAATAATCAATTCTTTACTTCTTAACGTTACTTGAAAATATCATTTGAAGAAAAGAAAAGAAAAAAAAAAAACTAGAGAACAGGGAAATTCTGCTTTTTCAGAATTTAGTGTCGCCCCCGACATTTCCATTATTTCATTTTCCTCTGATGGACTGATGGCTTTGATTATTATGAAACAGCCATTATAAATGATATGTCGGGTGAAGATGAAAGAGCAGTCGTAAAAAGTTAGAGCTCTGAATTTCTGGTCAGAATGGGAAAAAAAAATTACCATAATTTTTTTTTGAAAAAAGAAAAAAAAATGCTGTTTCATCTTCACCTTACACATCATTTACAATGGCTGTTTCATAATAATAGAAGCCATCAGTCCATCAGAAGAAAATAACTCGGTTAATCGGGACTCTACTGCAGTACAAAACATTCTATTTTAAAACTTGAAGCACACGTTTTATTTTATGTAAAATGACGTCATTCGCATCCACTTAAGAATTCCACCAGTACTATCTACTCTTAAACACATACAGTAAAGCATGCATAGCACATCACTATCGCGAAATAATGCACAAATACAGCAAAAAGATGCAGCCATTCAAGAAAATCGACATAAAAAGGGCGGGGGTATCTAATGATTCATAGATACTTAAAATTAAATATAGTTTATAATATCTCCATTGTTTTAATAGAAATCATTCGTTTATATTTTGTTCAAAATAGCTCGTATTTTAATTACATTTTCTTTCGGTTGTTATGAGAAAATGGCAACAAAAATATATAATTACTATTTTACAACTATTTTTCCTTTACTTTCTGCAGAAATGGAGTACTTCCGTTGCCAATATTAAGCGAATGGCTCTAAAAACTACAAAAAAATTAATATTTCAAAAATAAATGGAGATACAGTTTTCAAACAAAATGCATTTAAAAGAACTTTTTTTTTCCCAATACGGCGGTATAAAAATCGAAAATGTGCGATGCTTAGAAGTTTAAAAAAATGCTGTAGAGTATTTACTGCTTTGTTTTACGGCTTGCTTCTGTAGTGTAACGTTATTTTTTGGAATACACAAAATAAGCAGGGAGAAAGAAATAATATACCGTACCGGGGCCTAAAAACTTGCTATACAATTATTTTAACTTGTGTATTGACAGCAATACATTTTAGGATTAGTTATATAGACTTTATCATGCTCAAATTCATTGTTCCTTATACAAAGCAATGACATTTTGACGGTGGGCGGGCTGTTTTTTTTTTTTTTTACTTCTGAAAATCATAATTCGCACAATTGAAATTTTTACGCAGTCGAAGAGGGAAACAAATTTCTTTCAAATGCAATCAGTGTTGAATTCAGGGGGTAGCCCAGGGGTGGGGGACATTCCCCCCGAAGCAATGAGAAGCCCCCTCCCCCCGGAAGATTTGTATTTTGTATTTTCAATGGTCAAAAAGTGCAATCCCCCCCCGGAGCCAAAGAAATCCTTCCCGGGGAAAAGTGTCTAAATTCAACGCTGAATGCAATTCGTTTGAAAACTGTTATCTCAGTTTACTGACTTTTTATGGTTTTTAAAATAATTTTTAAGAATGATTTTTCTAAAATCCATGTCTATCGCATGCAGCCCAATTACGAAAAATTCATCCATTTTCATTTAAAACAATATAATAGTTTAGTATTTGTTTCTGTAACGAATTTAAAACTTAATCAAGGAATAAATGAAATAATATAAATAAAACATATATTTAACAGACAGTGACCGCGCCAGTAGTTGATACCCCTCCAGCAGGTGATCAAATTTTTGAAATGTAACGCCATTTCACGCGGAAATGAGTTTTATGCGTGGCACTAGACATAATATTTTTGTTTGAATGTTAGAGGACTTGTTTTTACATTGTTATCAGCTGCCAGCTGTAAGAGAAGCCATTTTAGGAATTTTTTTAATTAGAAAATGTAAAAAAAAAATAGTTTTTTATTAGATGAAGACAATTACGGTAAGTTAAAATAATCCACTTCCATCTCGCTTATTTCAAATAATAGTTTTATATGAATTATTGTTAATCACAGCTTAAGCAAGATATATTAAAGATTATTTTTTGGATTTTCGAGTAATTTCTTCTATTGATCACCTACTGGTGAAATAACAATTAAAGAAACTATTTACTTATAATTTTGTTGCTATTTAATTTCAGCAGATTTCATTTTTGCCCATTATTGGACATTCATTAAGGGTTGTAGCAATCGTGCTAGTTTACTTCTAAAAATGAAAAGGATGGAAATATAATAGAAACCCGTAGCACCAACCTTATTTGATCAACTACTGGCTCAGTCACCCTATAATCGAACTACGCGCTTAAATATGGAATCTTGGTTGATTTATTCTACTGTTATCTTCTGACGTGCGGCTAATACAAAAGTATCACTTTTAATAAATTTCAAAACTTTATTCGAATACGTCATTGATATTTTTCATATGAAAAAGCTTTTTGGTGTAAGTGAACAAACTTAAAAAAAAAGGTTCAGGAGGGGGGGGGGGAAGCTTTCACCTATGTTCTGTAGCCCGTGGGTGTTGGATTCCTTACTTTTTTTAATGATTGTGTACATATCTTCTAAGGTACTTAAAGAAATTCTGGAAAAATCTTTTAGAACGTGAAACTTTCATTATTTGGTATATAAGAGTTTAATGGCATGGTAATATATTAGTAAAAACATGAACCAAAATTGATAAGTGATAAGAACGCTTACTGCAATAACAAGGATTACGATTAAATAACTAACATTGGAAATAAAATGACATAATTAAAGGCCGTGAATTGAAAAACAAAAAATAAGTTACAATACTAGTCATGCTTGTATAGATGATGCAACTCGCACTGTACTATTGATTCAACAAGGTTTGGAAAGTCTTTTGTTGTGGATTTCACTCTTTTGTAAGGGATTTTTAAAAATATTTATCAGTGTAGCATTGTTTTCAATTCGCGTCACAAGTCTGCAAAATTTGTGTTGTGTCATATTGCTTAGCTTTTGATAATTGAATCTTACGTATTTTGTACTGCTGAATCCGTAAATGGCCTTCATTTTTTACCATCACATCAGGATTTTTTTCAAATTTTTTACTTTTTAACTTCGAAATTTACGATTTGCAAAAAATTCTGTCTTGATGGTTAAAAATGAAGGTTATTTTCAGATTTAGTACTGAAAAGTACATAAAAATCAAACATCAAAATTTAAAAAACACAACCATCACATCTATTTTATAGTATCAGAATTTTGCTTTTTTTTTTTTACTTTGAAATTTACGATTTGCAAAAAATCCTGACTTGATGGTTAAAAAGGAAGGTCATTTTTGAATTCAGCGCTAAAAATATATATAAAAATCAGTTATCAAAAGTTAAGAAACACAACCATTTTCTGTATCTTTCAGTATCAGAAGCTCTGTTTTTTTTTTTTTTTTTTTACTTTTTACCATTGAAATTTACGATTTGCAAAAAATCCTGAAGTGATGGCTAAAAATGAAGATCATTTTCGGATTCAGCACTAAAAAAATACATAAAAATCAATTATCAAAAGTTAAACAACACAACCATAGCAGGCTTGTGAATTGATAATTCGTATGAATTATAAGCGGAAATTCTCTATAAGGTTAGTTGGGGCAACTGGGTCATGATTTTACATTGTGACTCTGGAGCTTCTGACAATTCAGCTTCAAATAGCTAATGTTCATTTGAATTAAAGTCTGAACTTCTGTAAATGTGTTCAGTTAGGTTCCCTCTATCAGACAGAAATGCTCAAAATTACATTTTAATATTTAAAAATATAAAAATATGCATATTTCATCTTTCTTTCCTCATGGGTCTAGTTGCCCCATAAAAATGGGGTAAGTGGACCAGGAGGGTCTATTTTCCACTCGCGTTTATTTTTTTTTTTTCATATGGGATATTAGGTCCTGTTTGAAAAAGCGTAAACAACTTAAAAAAATTTAAACCAAGGAGATCATGTAAATTATATATCAACTAAAGACAGTTGTAAGGGAAACCTTTGCTGTCAATGTGTCTAAAAAAAGCACTAAAAGTGAAAATATTAGATTTATTTATATCAAAAACATAAAAATTAAGTAATTACTTATGTACTTTAGTATAGGTAATAAGTATAAAAGTCACATGGGTATTTTAAGGGAAAAATAGCAAGGTAAATCTATGAACAAACGGCTACGTAAGTACTTAAGTACTTTATGTGCATTGTACCGTACAATTTCAAGGTTTGGCTATCTTGCTTTCAGTGGCAAGGTACTTGCATTCGTAAAATGTTGAAATAATTTAACGACACCAGTATTTACAAGAGAATCTATTTGTAAACAAGTAAAAGTGTATTTTCGCGTACTTAATAAATTTATAAAATTCCGATGCCAATGAGGCAATTAGGGATTAAAATTATGTATCACCGCCTATCAAGTGGTCAAGAAATTTGGTTTGATACCACTCAATATGCTTTTTTTAAAAATTTTATTACTTAATTTTAATAAGGTATTCTATAATTTTCTTCATTGTGAGCAAAGAACAACGGAGAAATTTATTCCCGTAGTAAGAGAAACTCAAAAAATTTATTTATAACTATCTATTGGGGTTACTGGATGCAGCATGGTCCAGTTACCTCGGATACATGTCCCAGTTACCCCATTCTTGAAAACATTATGGGATAACTGGGACGCCGGGCTTATATTTGAAACATGAAGTAAGTATGTATAGATACCTAATAATATTAATGTAGTTATATGCTTAATCTAAAAAAAAAATGATTTTTTAATAAAAATACTTACAGTATTTTAATGAAAAGCCGAGGAAATTCAAAAATTTTGACGTTGTTTAAAAAAAAAGAAAAGAAAATTTTTGACAATTTATCACAGCAAAGTGAGAGTTATGATTGAGTTGACACACGTTGTTTTAAGAAGTAGAGATTAAGGTGCATTGTTCACAAAAGCTAAAACTTAAAAAAATCCCTGCCGGCTCGGGCCTACAGGCGGAGGTAGATTTCGAAGTTAAGTACTAAATTCACCAACAAAACTTGAATCAAGATTAGAGATAAACCCAGTTCCTTCACTAAGAATGAGCTCTAGGGAGCTAAATATTTTGTGAAAATTCTAATATACACGAATACACACAGCATGTATATGGAATAGGTTTAAAAAAAAAAAGCTAAAGCAAATTCAGAGAACCTCAAAATGTTAAAATAAGTTAATATTTCCATAGTCGGGTTTTTATCATGTTTTAATACGTTTCTTCAAACTCGCATGATGTTACATATTCACCTGTTGAAGTCCATTTTATTTACAATATGACGCAATATTTTTTTGTGTTTGTTTGTTTTGTTTTTAATTCGTCAAACTATTTATTTCATTTTGAGTTTTCATGCGGAAATCTTGCTCCAAAAAACTTATGACGTAATATTCAATTTGTTTTCAATTCGTCAAACTGTTTATTTAATTTATTTTTACACGTGAAGATCTTGCAATAGAAAAGCGATTGTTGTGGTGAGAATTAATTTTATTGCTTTTTTTTTTAATTGTTGGCAACTGCTATAACGAAAAATATTTATTTTTTTCCTGTTGTGTAAGAGCTGGTTTTATCAGAATCATGTTAAGACGGTATTCAAAATTTTGAGCCCTCCCCAGTTCCATTCCCTTGGGCCGATTCTTCCCATTTTCAATCCCCGCCGAGATATTAGTCATCTCAAAGTTGTTGGCGAGTTTGAAGACGATCCGAGCATAATTGCGACTTTTATCGTGCGGAAAAAATTTAGTACATACATACATTATATATATATATATATATATAAACTTTTTAGGTGGGGGTGGTTTTGGGTTCCTGGGGTCCTATAATGAAAAGTTATGAAGGAATATTTCAAAAGTCGCACCATGGTAACGACTGCAATAGGTAGTATTTCTTACGAAATCTACCTGAAAGTCCTTCCAGCCAGTGACGGGAGGAAGAGGTAGCTTTCGTATAGTTTATTTTTAAAAAGCAAGCTTATATTATTCAAACACACGAAGCTCAATTTAGTGGAAACAGATTATAGGAGATTCAATACTAATTTTTATCAATACTAAATCATTATGAATGAGAATTTCGCAAAACTAGTCAGCTTTATCCAAGCTGCTTTTATTTAAAGTAACTTATATTTGGTTGCCAAATTCGGCGATATCTTGAAGTTCCTGCCCATTTAAGACAACATGGTGGATGAGGCTAACGAGTGAACTTTGTCGAGACCTTAGTAATTCCTGTGCACATGCTCACGCACATCGGAATCGGTTGATATATACAAGTGCTGTCGCAGGCAAAACATCAGATTTTTCAAAATGTCACCCACATTAGAAATTGAAACTGCTATATCTAAGCCATTTTTTAAGATAAAGACAAAACAAAAAATGCTCCGCAATCCTCATATCATGGTCAAATACTTAAGAAAGAAACCTTTTTCAATTTCTAATTTTTTTGCATCTCACGTTAAATATAATTTTTTATTTAATTTAATGGCCTTCATTTTGAAACAAGATGGCTGATGAAACTGGCCAGCGAATTTGGTCGAGACATTAGGATATATGCTATCCACATGGCTTCTTACATCGAAATAGGTTAATAAATACGCGTGTTATCACGTGACAAATATCATATCGTTTCAAAATGACAGTCATGCTAGAAATTCAAAGTGGTATAATTCAACCATTTTTTAAGATATATACGAAACAAAAACTGCTTCGGAATCTTTGTATCAAGGTAAAACACATAAAAAAAATCTTTTTCATTTTTCAATTTTTAATAACACCTTTTAAATTTCAAATCTATTTTTTTTTAAATGGCAGCCTTTTTGAAACAAGATGGCGAATGAAGCTGGTCAAAGAACTCGGTTGAGACATTGGTATATGTACTATGTACACACCAAGTTACATCCAAATTGGTTCATAAATACGCCTGTTATCGCGTGACAAAAATTAGGTCGTTTCAAAATGTCAGCCACAATAGAAATTCAAAATGCTATAACTCAGCCATTTTTTTAGATATATATAGACGAAACAAAAACTGTTCCGGAATCTTTGTATTAAGGTCAAACACATACCAAAAAAAAAAAAAAAAAATCTTTTTCATTTTCCAGGTTTTTGGTACATCATTTTAAATTAAAAAAAAAATAAATTGCCGCCATTTTAAAACAAGATGGCGGATGAAGCTGGCGAACAAACTCGGTCGAGACATTGGTACGTATTATGTATACACTAAGGTACATTCAAATCGGTTCATAAATACGCCTGTTATCGCGTGACAAAAATTAGGTCGTTTCAAAATGTCAGCCACGCTAGAAATTCAAAGTGCTTCACCCATTTTTTAAGATATAGACAAAACAAAAACTGCTTCGGAATCTTTGTATCAAGGTCAAACACATAAGAAAAAAATATTTTTCAATTTTCAGTTTTTTGGCACCACATTTCAAAATTTAATTAAAAAAAAAATTTAATTGGCCGCCATTTTGAAACAAGATGGCGGATGAAGCTGGCCAACGAACTCGGTCGAGACATTGGCACGTATTACGTATACACCAAGGTACATCCAAATCGATTCATAAATACGCCTGTTATCGCGTGACAAAAATCAGGTCGTTTCAAAATGTCAGCCAAGCTAGAAATTCAAAGTGCTATAACTCAGCCATTTTTTAAGATATAGACGAAACAAAAAATGCTCCGGAATCTTTGTATCAAGGTCAAACATATAAGAAAAAAATATTTTTCAATTTTCAGTTTTTTGGTAAATTTTTAAAAAAATTTTAAATGGCCGCCATTTTGAAACAAGTTGACGGATGAAGCTGGCCAACGAACTCGGTCGAGGTATTGGTATGCACTATGTATACACGAAGTTACATCCAAATCGGTTCATAAATACGAGAGTTACAGTGTGACAAAGATCAGATATATATCAACTTTTGAACGGAGGGTGGTTTCGGGGTCTGGGGGTCATGATCGATGAAAATATACCAAAATTTTTTGAAATCGCTTTTCTCCAAACGGCTGCAATTGGTAGCTTTTCGTAATGAAAGCTACCTAAAACAACAACAGGTTTTTATTAAATAGCCTATGGCCCAGTTACCTCGTGGGTCCAGTTACCCCAACTAACCTTACTGTTCAGATTTATTCTTAATACTGGAAAGTTTAAAGAGCTTACAATTCTATTCAAACAGTGTTCTGTGAATTGCGAGCGATGGGTGCAGGCTCTGCTTCGTAGGAAAAGCTTAATTTTATTTTATTTATTTATTGAAATATCTTTGTTGCCATGAACCGGAACTGTGAGAAACAAATTATCTCCTAGTAAAGATCGACTTTTAGTAAACAATTGTTGAGTTTGGTATATTGGATTTTTTTTTACAAAATTTTGCATAAATACCATTTAGACAGTGGAAAATATATTTAACAAGACAAAATATAATCCAGATTTAGACAGTGGAAAATATATTTAATTTACATATGGAAAATATATTTGGAAATATTATATTATGGAAATATTATATTATGGAAAATATATATTATAAAATACATAATGGAAAATATATTTCCATTTAGACAGTGGAAAATATATTTAACAAGACAAAATATAATCCAGATTTTTGCCACCAAGGCCAAAAGTAACACTTCAAATCATAACAACCAAAATATTCTGTAAAACTTTAGAACAATCACGTGAAACGTTACATGTTTAATTATTGTACTTATTTTACAGCCCAATATTAGCCTGAAGGCGTCCCTTTTGCTCATAGTGGCAAAACTTTGAGTTAGTTTTCTCCTATTAAATCTATTCCCTGTGGTCTAAATCAGGGTTTTTCAAATTGTAGTTCGTGAATTTTTTATTCTTAATGGAACGAGTTAAAAAAAAATTTCAGGCTCTCCACAATCCACACACCTTTTGCAACCCATGACAAAAGAAAATCTTTCCTTTCTACAAGAAAGGAAAGATTTTCTTTTGTTTGGCAAAAAGTGAAGCGGTCAGCCTGGAATTATTGATGACAGTCACATGACTTCGGCTATTATTATATAGATTTTCTTTTACAAAACAGCAAAATAACAAAATAAATATTATGATAAATTACCGGTAGCACATTGTTAGCAAAGAACAAGAACTAAACATGTTTTTCACTTTTATAATCTGTTACAGTTGAAATAAAATGATGTTTAAGGTAAATAAAATTATAAAAATCATTATAAGATTGACTAATGGATATTCAGAGATGAATTTTATTAGGTTGCTTCCACTTCCAATACAAAAAGTAAAATGCTTTTTTTATTGCAGCCATTCGGACAAAAGCATTTACAGAATTTGTTAGGGTTTCGTTCATCTGACGAAATAGCTTCTGAAATAGCAGGGCAATATAAACAATTCTATTTTTATTAATTTTATTGGTGATAATTAAATGTTAAAAGTAGGTTCTGAAATAGCTAGTGATATAAACTATGAATGCTATACATCAGATCTCACTGATAATTTTTCTGAAAATCTCTTCTTTAATTATGGACCACCAAATAGTTACCGAATTCATACAACGGCGTATGAAGACCAAATTTACTTATCTTATGTAGCCTTAAACAGTAAACGTCATGCTAGTACTTTCACTATGCTGTCCGTAGTCTTGAAAATGTTAAATACTTAAACCCATTCGGCGCGTCTAAGTTAAAACACTATTTGGGGGAAATAGTTTGTATGAAAATTTTCTCGTCTTGTAAATGTTGTTAAATACTTGATCCCATTCTGAAGGCTGGTATATTAAGTAATATTTAAACGAACTATTGAGAAAATACACATTATGAACAAGCTCACAGTTTTACTTAACTCATTTATGCCTGAATTTTTGTTTTCTCAAATTTGTTGGTAAAATCACTTTAAAATGTTGAAAAAAGAACTGGAAAAATACTGAAAAAAATTACGCTAATTTTTTTTTGTATTCATTTGATGAAATGTAAACGCATTTAATATGGGGAATTGCATAATATTTATAATAATGTAATATGCATAATTATATGTTTTGTCTAAATTTTCATAAAATAAACTTTTAAATTGTATATTATATACTATAATTAGTATTTTTATGAACTACCAAAATAATATATTATTTCTTTACACAGACTAAAAATTATAAATATTGTTAATAATAAACTAAAAATAATCGTATTTGATGCTTAAAAACAATTTATTTCATAAGCATCTTGAAAAGGACTTTACATAAATAACTGTCCCCTAAATGGCAAATAAAAATATGTACCCATTCGTGTCTAGCACAGTATATTTTGTACGTTACAGACATGCTTAAAAAATAGGCTTGAACATGTAATTTCGAAATTTAAAAAAATACATATTTTAAAAAAAAGGACTTTTTGGACCCTTGATATAAAAAACACAATTAAACTTACTTTTTACATTTCACAATCTTGGAAAAAGAAAAATCTATAAACAAGGAAAAAAGCCTTCATTTAAAAAAATAAGTATCCGTCTTATGCTGTCGTCTCTCAGTAAGAGATAAAAACATTCATAGATAATTATTTCATACAATTTTCATGTTATAAAGAAGAAAAAACTTCTAGAACTTTATTAAAATTCGAAGCGTTTCAAAAATGGGACGCTAGGCATAAATATGTTTAAAAGCGACAAAAATAATAAAATTGAAGTTACAAGTTAAAAATATACATTTTATTTAAAATTTCTAGTACTTTCGGCCTGCAATTCTTGCGGCCATCATCGGGGAATATTTTTATTATTAATTGCTGTTCCAGTCATACAAATACGTCACTTCGTTAGAAATGTTAGTCTATTTCATATTTCATTTAATCTATATTATAAAACAAAAAAGATGCCCGCGAGTAACGCTGACGTCATATCGACGATGGCAACGCCCTAACCAATCTACGAGATGGTCATAATTAAACTGACAGTACTCAGTGTTCTGCAGCGCGATCTAATTGAGAGAATGACGACAAATTTTGTAAGAAGATTAAGCAAGGCGGGGGACGAAGTATTCCGTGAGAAAAATTTAGTGCCAAAAATCACCGCTATGAGAATATGTGGCGCTGTATAAAAGAAAAGAAAGTTTTAAAAATGCAGAATCAATACTAAAATCGTTAAATGTGCTAAATAAAAGGTAATTTTATTTCGGTATTGATTCTACATTTTTTAAAACTCTCTTTTCTTTAAAGAGAGTTTTAAAAAATGCAGAATCGATACTAAAATCGTTAAATGTGCTAAATAAAAGGTAATTTTATTTCGGTATTGATTCTACATTTTTTAAAACTCTCTTTTCTTTAAAGAGAGTTTTAAAAAATGCAGAATCGATACTAAAATCGTTAAATGTGCTAAATAAAAGGTAATTTTATTTCGGTATTGATTCTACATTTTTTAAAACTCTCTTTTCTTTAAAGAGAGTTTTAAAAAATGCAGAATCGATACTAAAATCGTTAAATGTGCTAAATAAAGGTAATTTTATTTCGGTATTGATTCTGCATTTTTTAAAACTCTTTTTTTTCTTTTACACAGCGCCACATATTCTCCTAACGGTGATTTTTGTAACTAAATTTTTTCTCACGGAATCCTTCGTCCCCCGTCTTGCTTAATCTTCTTACAAAATTTTGCGTCATTCTCTCAATTAGAGCGCGCTACAGAACACTCTGAGTATTGTCAGTTTAATTATGGCCACCTTGTACTTTACATTTCTCGTAATTTGTTCATTTCTATGTATCGGATACTTTTAATTTCTACACTGTCAAATAGGAGAAACATATACTTCAGTTCGTCTGAAAACTATTTCAATTTACTAATTATTTTAAGTTGCAAAATAATTGTCACGCATGATGTACAAATCAAAGAAACTGGCATAGGCTGGGTTTGAACCAGGGAATTAGTATATAGAAGACGAGTGCCGTAGCACGGAGCAAAACGCTAAATCGGTTGTTCCGTGCCGTTGACTCATCATATATTGTTCTGTGCCAGTGACTCATCATGCTCTTTGAAGTTGTTGTTGCGGGAGATGACGTCATTACTCACTCCAACTCTCCTGCTCCCAAAAGTATCTGCTTTAGACATTGGTTTGCTCTCTTTTTGCGATTTCCTGTGAGGCTTTTCCTATTGGGAGTGAGTTAGTTGTGATGCTGCCATCTGTTGTGAAGGTTGCGCATTCCTTTTTCCGGTTCACCAATGCAGAAGTCAAAGAAACAACCAGGGATCTACTATATAGAAAACGAGTGCCGTAGCACGGAACCAAAGACTAGCTACACAGGGTGTCCGGGCTAAAAGTATACAAAAGTTATGCCTTATTTTTACGGAACTACATATCAGAATTTTAAAAAAAATTATAATAAAAATAGCATCTCACAAAGTTTTAATATCAATAGACTTCGATGTGTACACCTTTTGGTAGCACAACAAACGTCTAAATAGTAATCCAGTTCTCCCCAAATATTTCGTAGCATATCAGGAGTTATTAGAAAAATTGCTTCTATGATACGCTTTTTCACTCATCTACAGTTTCTGTTTTTTGTTTTGTTCAATGTTTTAAAATCTTGGAGGGGCTTTTCAATCCACGGAGGTGAAGTCTATTATATTCTAATAGATAGTTCCGTAATAATAAGCCACAACTTTTGGATACTTATAGCCCTGTATTTTTCCGTGCCAGTGACTCATCATGTATAAAGTGAAGTTGTAGTATCTCTTTGAAGTTGTTGTTGTGAGAGATGACGTCGCTACATATGATATATTTTTTAAAGATCTATCTCCATCGAGCGCAAATAAGTATTAAAAGAAAATTAGGTAATGTGGATGCTAGGTTACTCACAGAGCATCAATTCATGGGTTGTTTGGTTGGTTCTCTGTTTTTTATTGGCACAAAGGTCAAAAGAGAACATGCTGTTCCATCAAATATGATCTTAGGAAATTATGCATTGACTTATGAATTACAATTAATAAAGTTTATATTTATATCTTTTAATTTCGAAATTACAAAGAGCACAGTTGTTTGTATATTCCTTTAAATCTTCGTATTATACAAGGTGTCCCAAAAGTCCTTCTCATTTTAAAATTCAGTGTAAAATCAAGTAATTGTCGTACAGGAGTGCGGTTTGGATTAAAATTGCTTTTCACAATGAAAAGTTTTCTTCAAGTGAATAAAAAAATTAGTTCCAAACTTCGATCATAGATGGCGCCAATAGTCCATATGTTTGTTTTAAACATGCGTTTATTCTGATTTTAGATTTGGTTTCGAAGTACCAACCTTCGTAATTATTAGCTTTTTCGCTCCGAGTCGTCATTTCTGTGTCACATCGTCAAAACTAATCTGAAAATCAGAAAAAACGCTTGTTTGAAACCAAACGTATACAGATAAGTGGCGTCATCTATTATTGACGTTGGGAACTAATAATTTTCATTCGCTTCAAGAAAACTTTTCATCGTGCGAAGCATTTCCGTCCAAACCGCACTCCTATGCAGTAATTACTTGATTTTATATTGAATTTTGAAATGTGTCAGGGGCTTCTGGGACACCCTGTATAAATAGGGCAAAAAACTTGTAAAATAACTAATTTTAAAATTTTTACTAAATTGAGGTATTTAAAGTTTCTGATTCCTTAAGGGGAAATGTAAATAATTTTTAAAAAAGTTGTTTGAATAGAAATCTCCAATAAAATTAGAAATACCCGAGTATTAGGCAATCTAATAGTTTTAGTAACTGAAATTTACCTGAACTCAACTTCTGTTCTCATATAATGTTTCATGCAAATCTTATACCTTAAATGTCAATAAATATGTGTATTTTTAAATGTTTATCCAACACCTCAAAAGCTTTTTGAGATGTGGTTTTAAATTTTACACCTGGACTAAAGTAAACAAAGAAATAGAAACACAGAAAAGGCTTATCCAGATTTAGAAGCTTTCAAACATGAAATGGATCGATATATGCTTTTACTGATTCTTCTCGAACTTTTTTCTTCTTTTCCACATTTATTTTTGATAAGATTGTTTCTTCTGTTATGAAAATACGCGTATCGCTTTAGTTTTCAACGTATCGAATGTATGCTTTTATTTTATGGTGGAATTGAATAGTACTGCCAATTTAATTCGTAGTGCAATGTATTTTATTTAAATTTAATGTTATAAAAGATTATTTAGTGCTGTTAAAATCATGAAACTTTAAAGCATTTTCTGTGAAATACTTTAAAATACATTTATTAAGTTTGTAGTAGAAATTTGTTAGTTTGTAAACTAATTATTGCATTTTGACCAACTTTTTAAAAACACCCTTATAGCAAATGAAATAAACGCGCTTCGAAGAAATGTATCCTTCTTCATGTTGAAGCATAGATGCAACCAGAACTGAGAAAGGAAGCCATAATCAGAGTTCTACTGTTGACATGATATTTAGGTACAGGGGAAGGCCATGTACCTCAGTTCTATTTTGGTATTTTAATTTTTAATTTAATTAAAATATGTAAATAATGAAATATAAATGTTCTTGCTAATTATTTATCACGTTCCGCTTCCATCATAATTTTCTTGAACTCTAACCTTAGGCCTATCACAGAGGTCTGCACGGGCCCTGCCCGAACGAAAGCTGTCTTGGCGTAGAAATTAGAAGTTCGTCCCGAGCCCGGCCCGTTTATATTTTCACAGTTCACGGACCAGACTGTAGAAAAATCAGTGAAATCATGCCCGGCCCGTACAAAAATTAATTAAATCAAGCCCGATCCGGCCCGACACAATTAAAAAAAAATTCAGATTTCTCTTAACCTACAATTAAGATTCCTTTAAAGAATACTGCATACATATTTATGGGATGCTTTTAGAGTTTATTTTAAAATTACGATGTGTTCGAGAGACAGGAAATACCCAATGGCAACATTAATGATTTCTTAGATTCTTGGACGTTTCAACATTCAAATAAGTATTCATTAAAAAATTAATGTAGTGTAGAATAAAAGAAAAAAAGGAGGGTTAAAAACATCCTAACTTTTGAATCTGTATTATAAAAAGTAGATTTGCGAAAAAGTTTCTCTGTCCTTTATTAAGGCTATTCTCAAATAGAAAGGAGGTACTTTCTGCCACATTTCTGAATTCATTTATTTTCGGAAACGCATAAGATTGGCATGTTTGATAAAGGCAATGTATCTTTGACAAAATAATGTCAAAGTCAGCGTTCTGAATTGAATATCGGAAGCGATAGCACGGGAAAGGAAAAAAACCTGCAGTCACGTGAGAAGAATCTCTTACATCTCAATAAGTAAGTTATTCATCAAAAATGGAATACGCTATTAGATTCCAAATCCTTTCAATAGTCAGGCCTGTCAATTTTATGCCTTTACAGTTAAAAATTAGCCAGAAAATGTGTCAAAGTTTCGCGTTGTTGAGCAGTGAATTTGAGAACCACCCTAAGGTATATTGCCAAAGATTACGCTAACAAAAGCTCATTATCCCTATTAATATATTTACAAAACATATTGCCTGCCCTACACATCTTGAGAACAATTCAGCCCAGTTCCAGCCAGGATCTACTGTGTTAAAAAAAAAAAAAAAAAATGCAAGCCTGATTTCGGAACGGCAGGAGTCTGCTGAAAAAATTAAGCCTGTGCTTAGACACCATGCAACTGCCCGATGCCAATCTCTACGCTGGATATTACATTTCTGTACTGATGGTGTCAAACTAGTATAGGTTCGTGACGCACATTTATACTTATTCTCGCGGAACTCGTATTCATTGAAAATGGCTCGTGTTTTATCGTCTTTGTCTAAATTTTTAAATCGGGCTGGTAGGCCCACTAATTTTTTTTTTATCAGCCCGGCCGTGTTCTATAGGCCTGTTTAATTTTTTTGCAAAATTGTCCTAATTCTGCCGGCCGGCCGGGCCGTTTGAAAGTTCACCCTCACTTTGCCGGGCCGGGTACGGGCTCGTGCAAACCTCTAACCTATCATAGTTTTTTAAAATTAAATATAATGTTTTTTGAATGAAGTTACAGCACCCATGTTGTCACTTGACCCTATGCATAATTTTTATATGAAAAAAAAAATCGAAACTTTTTTATGATGTATTTGAAATAAATTAAAAAATATATTTTATAACAGTTTATTTAAAGTTGTTTTAAATTAATGTAAAACAGAAGGAGTAATTAACGTGCAGAGGGGGGATAATTCCA
The DNA here is from genome assembly GCA_963932465.1 of Maratus speciosus. Taxonomy (NCBI): domain Eukaryota; kingdom Metazoa; phylum Arthropoda; class Arachnida; order Araneae; family Salticidae; genus Maratus; species Maratus speciosus. Next base: position 387,454,199 of record OZ010795.1, on the reverse strand, counting down.
ACCACAATAGCTATTAATTGCATTTTAACTGTTTTATTGCTTTTTTATATATTTTGGTACTTTTCGGTTAGCCGGGCGCCAGTGTTATATATACATATTTATGGCTATATGCATGTGTATACATATACATATATGTGAATATATATGTATATACGAGTATATATGCAATATATGTATACATATATGTATATATACATATATATGTATGTATATATAGCACTGGCGCCCGGCTAACCGAAAAGTACGTATATTTTTTATGCGTGTTTGTTTTATCACGGTACAAACTCGCCAAGAAACAATTGTATAACAAAGTTAAGATTATTTTACAAAAACTGATATTATATCAGGAAATAAAGTATTATGTCTCTTTCAATAAGACTAGTTTCTGGCAAAATACTAATGATTTGTTCGCAATTGATTGAAAAACATATTTTCCTCAAGTATGAATTCTATTTTAATGTTATTAAAACGTTTCATGGATAGAACAATCTCTTCTTCACCATTGTCATGATTTAATCATTTTCTGTGCACTAGTCGTGTATATACAGAGTTGAGTTTTAAATTCCCTCCATTAATAATACAAGGATAAACTTTCCTGAAATAACAGTTTCATTTGTTGGCTTTGTAACAGAATAATATGTAATTGTTGTATTTTGGACCTATTCAAGGTACAACAAACACTGTTGCTAGGTTCAAGGTACAAAACTTGGTGACTTAAAAAATAATGACTTCTTACCATTTTTTAGTTAGGCTAACATGATTTGAAACTCGTGTTCATAATGCACTATAAACACTCTTTTATGTATAACTTTAAATTTAAAACAAATAGCTGTCGATAACGAGATATAATGGAAAGTTGCAACTTTAAAAAATTTACTTCTTAATGATCAAATCTTTTCTTTAATAACTGACTGCAACATATGCTGACTATATTAAAGAGACCAACTGCTAACTGACATCTAGTGCTGTATCTCTTAACTACATTGATTAGTTTTATAGAAATCCAATAGATAGAGCTGAAAACTGTGTAGATTCAAGGTACATATATGTTCAAGGTACAATACTTTCCCCTAAATATTTACATGGAAAGGCGTGAAAATGATTTCGAAACGTTTTAAAAATATAGATATATGTTTTGTGCGTCAATGGTGATATTATAGTGAAGAAGCAGAAGTTATTAAAATTATGTTATAATTATTAATGCGAAGAAATTATTATTCAATTGTACGTTATTCAAATTATTGATATTGATAATACTTAATAAACGAATTTTATAAGCTAGAAGATTTTATTTAATTCTACAAGCATTGTCGACAATGTAAAAAATCTCTCTTTATAATGTAACAAACAGAACCGCATGCTACATAGAGATACCAAATTTGTCTGAATGTAATAAAGAAAAAAAGTTCGACAAAATCTCTTTACAGCATTTTTTTTCTTATGCAGTGAACTTTATACTGTAAGTCTCCCATTCCTTAGCATAATATGCTTACGCATTTGTTTACTATAACATGCTATGGAATTTTTTTGGTGCACTCACTTTTCTACCATTTTAAAATTGTCATTTATTTATAACCGTTTAAAAACAGCTTTTTATATGAGCAGAAATCATGGTATTAATTTCTGAGTAATTGATTTCGGATGCTTGAATATTTCTGCTAGTGCACAAAAAGTTTTAACTTATTACTTATTTAGTTATTTTGGGAAAAATTTAATATATATTCTCATTTCCGCTGTAGAAAGTTTTAAACTCGAATCAGCAAACATAGTAAATACACCAAATTCTTTTTTTTACTTTTTCTCGTGGTATGCTCTCAAAGAATCTCTCTCTATTCTACAAAAAATAACTAATCCTGCTGCGGCTGCCGTATTCGAATTTATTTTGACCTTTTCACTTTCTCGGTTTATAGTGCAAAAACTATTTCATATAAAAACATAAAAACTCGTAGTTTTATAGAGAAGTGTACGATAAACAAGCTGAAGCAGACAGTCTTTAAATCGAAGAAGTATTTTAAGCACTATTTAATGTTGAAATCCGTCAAAAAAGTTCAGTTAAACAACTTTTATATTATAAAAAACTATGCATAGTAATTTAGCACTTTTTGCGAGAACATACTTGACTATATTGAGCTGTAGAGTGACTAATCATTTTTTAAATTTGTCTAATTTTTTCAGTTTTGTTACCCAATTTTTTTATTCAACTAGGGGTCTCTGCCTCCTACGAGCTACGCTGGCCCAACCCCCGCTCAGACATCGCAAATTCTAAAAGCAAGCTAATTTGATCGGCTTAAAAAAAATTCGGAAGACTGAATTATAATTAAAAAAAACAGTGGCGCTCTCCCTGTTAATGGCCCGTTTTCATCCTTGATTAAATCAGATCAGTGAAACATCGGAAAATAAGCTAATATAAAATTAATCAAGTAAACAGAGTCTTTGTGTCCCGGTATTTTTTAACAACACTATTAAAAAAAAAAGTTCTTTTAAATAAGGCATTTTAAATGTATCTTTTTAAATCCGACGTAATTTTTACCAAAACTTTCTTTCTCATTTTAATATTCACGTGAAAATACTTTTGCTGTTAGAAAGGGAATATTATATCCGCTTTCTTAGAATTCACAACAATAGTTTAAAAGATTATCTCAAAATATGGAATAAATGTCTCGTGCAAATATAGTTTTAAATTTAAACTGTTTGGCAATATTGTTGTTTGGCCATTTTAAACATGACGTAATTTCCTCCATTTACGAATTTAACACATATTAATGAATTTATTATTTTACAATTTTCTTTCTCTTTTAAAATTCACATGTAAATATAGTTTTTATGACGCAATTTTCAATATTTTCCTGCTTTTAATACATAATCATTTAATTCTAATTTCAAAGTTTTTCGTTCATAATAGTCACGTGTAAATAAATTTTTAATTTGAAGGAAATATTGTTCTTTTCGCCGTTTTAAAAATTGGCAACAATTTAAAATAATAACCTTTTTTAAAAGATGTGAAAAAATATGTCTCTAAATGCTGAAAATTCAAATTTAAAATGGAAATAAGTCCTCAAAAAATGAGTCAAATTAAAAATAAATAAATGCAGTCTGCACACCGAGAACGGCTCATGTATATCCCCAGAAAAAAATATTACATTCCTACTTATAGTTTTTGTTCCTATGAAACTTTTTTAATGGAACGATTTTGACCAACTTTAACATTAAATATATCTTAAAATAATTGTTCGATTTTAAAACTGTCTACATCAGCGTGTTTCTAAAAAATTTCTCTGTGATACCACCGATTTTCATATTTTTGTATGGAGTAGTTTTCTTAATATTAATGAAGAAAGATACCCGGTCACAAAAAATTCAAAACCGGCGGCGGTGACTACGTTAGTTACTTTTTTTAGAATAAGAGAGAAATTTCGTTATTTGAATCGAGAATTAATTCATAGTTTGAAATAGCTATTTTTTTTTTTATCTACTGTTGCCAGATTTTAAAAAGCCTAAATAATATTTACAGACGCCTTTCTTTTAATAATATATTTAAGCGTGAATATTAAAAAATAAAGAAAACCGTAAAATAATTAAATTATTGCATACAAAATGCATTTAATGATGAGAATTACGGCATATTTAAAACTCGTTTCTTATAGCGTTCTTATAAAAGTCCGGGAGCCAGCGACATTTTTAACTTAATAATTTTACAAGCTGATTTTCAAATGTTTAATTGATCTTACCTAATCACGAAAACAGCTATCAGGTGTCGCGATAGCGTAGAATGCAGCCTTCGGAAACGAAAAATCCCCGAAGGAGCAAATTAGCGTGTTTTTATAGAGCCTGTGTGGTTTTGACGTGATTGACGAGCGTTGCTTGTAGGGAAAAGAACCTCCTAATCTTTAAAATAAATAAATAAAATGTATGGAGAAATAGAAGATTGATTATAAATTATGCAAAAAAATTGAATTGAATATAAAAAAAGTTTTATTCGTCGGTTATTCCTTTCTTATATATATATTATTTCTTGTAGACAGCTGCTATTACGCTCATTTTAAGTTCATTATATTTTAATTATAGGAACAAGTTTGTATTTGTTTATTCTATTTCATATATGTGTAGACCAGTGACCCCCAACCTTTTTTTGGCCACGCACCACCAAAGCATTTGTAAAATCATTATTGCCCCTCTTCCTCCCTCACTTTGTAAATAATGGCAGTTTTTATTTAAAAAATGAACCTTTTTCACATGTTGGAAGCATAATAGATCATGGAAAAATATTCATTTTACGTTTTTTAACTTTTCAAAAAGATGAATCTTCTGACATAAATGTGTTTTTAACATAGTTCTGTAAATTCAATGATGTTATACATCTTCAATGTTGTGCCAAAAATGTTTTGTTGTACTTTTCAAGCATACCTAAATATTAAGAAATTGTTATACGGTGTCTGCCTTTTGATCCTCACAAAATATCTTGAAGTGAGACTCACATTCAGCATAAAGATTGATAACATTAATGCATTTTAGAATTCAATTTTGTAATTTATTAAGAGTTCATGGAAAAGCTTTGGACCCTAAATTTTGTTTCTGTGTATAACACAATACAAGATTAATACATGAAAATTATTCCAGAGAGAAACATTCGCCTTGCATACAATATTTCAAATGAAAATGAAATTTCAAAGTGATTGCTTAAAAGGCGTTAAGGCCAACATAGTGAAAAAGATTCCAAGCCGGGACTCGAACCCGGGCCATCAGTATAGCGCACTGACGTTCTACCGACTAAACCACTTGGAACGATACCTAGCTCGGAAAATTTCTCACTATTATATGTTGGCAAGGCTACAAACGTAGCACAATATGGAATATTTATCGTGAGCCACCGACCTGGGGCGAGCACGAAACATAATTATATTATTGGACATAATAATAATTACAATTAATAATAATTATTATTAATTTAACATATATAATAATTGGAATCTTTTTCACTATGTTGGCCTTAGCACCTTTTAAGCAATCACTTTGAAATTTCATTTTCATTTGAAATATTGTATGCAAGGCGAATGTTTCTCTCTGGAATAATTTCCATGTATTAATATAGATTCTATCGATGCTGGATTTAATTATGTTTCGTGCTCGCCCCAGGTCGGTGGCTCACGATAAATATTCCATATTGTGCTGGTTTGTAGCCTTGCCAACATATAATAGTGAGAAATTTTCCGAGCTAGGTATCGTTCCAAGTGGTTTAGTCGGTAGAACGTCAGTGCGCTATACTGATGGCCCGGGTTCGAGTCCCGGCTTGGAATCTTTTTCACTATGTTGGCCTTTGCGCCTTTCAAGCAATCACTTTGAAATTTCATTTTCATTTGAAACACAATACAAGATTTTAACTTTTTTCAAGATTCTCATTTTTATGAGAATAGCTGATTTTAAAATTAAAAAAATATACGTATATCATCAGATAAATTTATTTACCGTGTAAAAGTCCTGCAATAGAGGCATAGATAATATCTACCTATTCCCTTTTCTAATGTTATTTAAGATTTACAAATTTTATAAAGTTGGTAGTACCTGGTCTAGTTATTTCATATACTTTTTAGATAAAATATGCTAAAGAGAGTCAGATTTATATATAATTTTAAATAGCTTCATTAATAAAAGATTCTTCGTATGACATGCAAGAGAGCGAAAGGAAATAGAAAGTTCCTTCAATAAATAATCAAAAGTGCTACGAAAAATTGTAAAACACAATAATAACCAGATTAATTATTAAATATTTTAATTCTACAAAAGATGTCAGAGTATTTTAAACAATTATTCAAATAATTACTTTGGTTTCGACTTCATTTTAAACTTTTGATTCGGAACATTTTAAAAATTCATTAAAGAAGTTGTTGAATTTTTAAAATCTAGATTCTATTCCGTTAATTTTTAGTCTAAAGCATTGCTTTTCCGAAAAAAGTAAAAAAAAAAGACAAAAGAAATTGATAGTGAATGGGTGGGTAAAAAGTTTGGAATTGCCCCCAGTGGGGCGTACGCCCTACGCCTACGTTGGGAACCACTGGTGTAGACCAAGGACGGTGAGATTTTTTTTCGCGCGCGTGTCAAAAACTCTAACTATTAACATTACATCGAGCCAAATTTTTATATTAAAAAAATTGCAGCATATGGCACTCATACGAAATACTGGTTAATAGAATCAGTCGCTTTAATGTTACATATAACTAAACACACACACACACACACACACACACACACACACACAAAAAAAAAAAAAAAAAAAAAAAAAAAAACGAAAATGTGACTTTTTGCATATTGGAATCAGCCATTAATTTAATAAAACTTTGAATAGAAAATTTCATTCGATCAGGAACAAAAACTTGCAACTTTTTGTTTTAGCAATTTTTAAATTATCGTCAATGCTACATCTAACTTATAATAATCCAAGTTTCATTAAAACAAGTATACTAATAATTTATCTTTGGTTTTTTGAAGTTTGAAGGAGAGAATTTTATCCCTGGTTCATACTTCGTTATTTTTAGTGATATATATTTTAAAATTGGCTTCACGTGTCATTTATCTGCAGTTGATTGCCTTCTAAAATTCATTTGAACAAGTAAACTTTTTTCAATTCATCCAGAAAGGCAAAATACTTAAGTGTCGAAAACCCATCGTAGAAAAAGAAAATTTTCAAAACGTTCTAATTCGTGCAAAAATATTTCCATTATTTGTAACAGTCTTTACGTAGTTAAATAAAATTGTATTTATTGCAGCAAAAAGGAAAAATAATTTTGTCTATATAATAATTATCAAATTAAAATTGTTTGTGTGCCAGAAAAATTGATGCACGTGTCATCTTGGACATGCGTGGTTCGGCATCCATCGTGTTGTGGGTAACTGAATAAAAGTGTGAAATCTGCATTAGGTGCGTTCGTAATTATATAAATACGTAGCACCTATAGTCGCCGTTCAGTCCGTCCGTCTGTCCGTCCGCATATAACAGAGCAAAAACTACCCAACCGAATGGTCTGAAATTTTAAGTATATGATTGTTGCAAACTTTTGTCGAGCCATTTCAAATTTTATGAAAATCGGATGTATAGTTTAATTGCAGGGACAGTCAAAAGTTTTTCTTTACATTACGGCCAATGGGGAAAATTATTGCAAGTGCATTTTAATGATGTTACACCCTTCCGAATGGTCTGAAATTTTAAATATATCATTGTTGCAAAATTTTGTCGAGCCATTTCAAATTCTATGAAAATCTATGAAAATATCTAATCTATGAAATCTAAATATCTAATCTATCTAATCTAAATCTATGAAAATGAAATCTATGAATTCTATGAAAATATTATTGTAAGTGCATTTTAATGATGTTACAGACTATGCACTTATGAAGTGCAAAAAAAATATACATTCAGTACAATATGGGGTGCAAAAAATAATTATAAAACTAGCTATAGTACGAACGCACCTCATTTGCCACGTTTGACGAGCAATTTCCAACTTGTTCAATTCGATTTTCATTTCCAATGAGCATTATTTTCAACGCATAACCTAACGTGTAACTCAAAAGATATATTTTCAAAGTTGGGTTCGCAATAAATAAATAAATAAAATAAAAATGTTGATTTTGCAGAAAAAAGACTATCAGCCAAGACGTCAATGAAAAAAGTAAGTTTATGAAACTAGTCTGTATTTATAATGAATTTTCTGCTATTTTAACAGATTTTCCCGTAAATTCGTAATAAATACATATTATTTACGTAAAATTTGTATTTTATTTATTTTTTATTTATTTATTTTTACTGGCGTCCTGATTAACGGTTTTGTTTCTGTGAAATCAACAGATTTTTTTTTTTTTCACAGTGTTGATCTTATTAAAAGAAACAAACCGTGTAAAAATGATATCTAACAAAAACATAGCTGTGAAAAAAGGCAGCCAAGTTCTGTAAACACAATGGCAAGAAAAGAAGTGATATCTAAGTGGGTGCCAAGTTCAAATAAAATTCACTCAAACTTACCTACAGAAGTATTAGAGCATTTTTTAAATTGTTTAGAAATAAAAATTATTGATAGCATATTAATAATAAATCTAGAACTTGGCAAGTTTTTACCTACGAGTCCTTTATTTTTATTAATGACATTATTATATCAAAACTTGTTATTTCATGTTTGGAAGCCTTCATTTGAGTGAGCTCCTTTCCCTTGAAGGGTGGTGGAATAAAATATATCCCACCTAATTTTAACTGCAAAATGCCACATTGACACTAGAATTCAGGACTAAAAAGTTTAATTTTATTAAATACATGAAAAGAAGCTTTTACCCATTTTGAAATAAATTTGTTTTTAAATTCTGGTGTGATTCAATCATTTCAGCATGTCACGAATAAAAGCTCTTTGCCCCTGAAGGGTTAAAGCGGTGCAGTCTCTAGTGGGATGACCAAGAACAAGCGTAAGGGTGTCTGTCTCTTTCTCAGGCCTTTTAGTCTGTTTGCATTGAGGTTTCTGAAGGGTGGGTGCTAGAGTGATAACCAAAGATGAGCGGCAGTGTATCTGTGTATTTATTGGTTTATCAAATCTTTAACATGAGTCATTTGTTTATAATAGTAACTATATATTAATTTTTTTATAATAACATTGTTGTTAATATTAACATCATCATTTTATTAAGACATGAAATTGATAGGCATAACATTTATCAAAAACTTGCCAAGTTCTAGATTTATTATTAATATGCTATCAATAATTTTTATTTCTAAACAATTTAAAAAATTCTCTAATACTTCTGTAGGTAAGTTTGAGTGAATTTTATTTGAACTTGGCACACACTTAGATATCACTTCTTTTCTTGCCATTGTGTTTACAGAACTTGGCTGCCTTTTTTCACAGCTATGTTTTTGTTAGATATCATTACTTTTTGTAAAGTTACAATATATTTAGACACTTTACTTAATGCTTTAAATGTGTTTGCATGTGACTATTTTATCCACCAAGCCACATTCAATTTTAATTTAAATTTCCTACAACGAACTATTTGACTGTCAATTTGCGGCTGAAATCTATATTTTAATACTGCTACATTGAATGCATGTTTTGAAACGAAATGTATTGATTCGAAATTTTTATTGTTTCTGAAACAACAATTCCTATTAAGTTCCTATATTAAATTTTCCAATTAAATATCCTATAGCTGGGTCTGCTGTTTTGTACTGAAAGTGAAAAATAAAGTTATGTGCTTATGCCACACTATGTATCATTCATCTATGGGTGCCGGCAGTGCAGAGGAAGGACGTTGCCTCTCCCTGGATTTTCAAATTTAATTAATTAAATATCCTTTTCTCTGATGATTTTGAAAATAACAAGTGGGTAAGTGTGATCACATATCGCACAGAGGGTTTCGTTTAATTTTCCTTTCAAAACACTTTATCCTTTTGAAAAATCTGTTAGTTCCACATTTCGCAACCAGGGGTGCACTCTATTCTAAACAAACCTCTATCCGAACGAAACTCCGTTTTTCATACTATCCGTAGATATATTAGACGAGGGGATTGAGCCCATAGCACCCGAGATAAGTAGGCTCCCCTGGCGGTAAAAAGTGAAACTAAAATATGTAAGGCTATGGTGCATAATATGAAAGAATGGTCAAAGGGGTGTCGGCAAAAGTTGGAAAAGTGCTCCCCGGGTGAAAAGGGCGGAGGTTAGAAAAATTGCTTAAAATACACAAGTTTGAGCCCGGAGGAGTAAATAATATATGACTTTTTGAAAATTTTATGATTTGTCGTGTGGTCTGAGGTACTCAGCTATACGTATGCAAAAAGTCATGTATCCAACTTAATTAGGGGCTTCCTTAGAAAGAATTGCTTAAAATACATATGTGGAAGCCCAGAGGGTTAAGCGTAAGACTTTTTCAAGATTTTATGATTTGTAACCTGGCCTCAGGTGTTCTGCTATAAGTATGCAAAATTTCAAATCTGCAATTTAATAACGGGCTCAGTTAGAAAGAATTGCTTAAAATACGCATGTGGAAGCCCAAAGAGTTAAACGTACAACTTTTTCAAAATTTTATGATTTGTCATTTGATGTGTGTTCAGCTATAAGTATGCAAATTTTCACGCCTCCAACATAATTAGGACTCACTTAGAAAATATTATTTAAAATACACATGTGAGAGCCCAAAGGGTTAAATGCACGACTTTTTCAAAATTTTATAGATTTTCGTTTGATGTGCGGTGTTCAGCTATAAGTATGTACAATTTTACGCCTTCAACCCAATTAGGGGCTCACTTAGAAAGGATTGTTTAAAATACACATATAGAAGCCCAAAAGGTTAAATGTACGACTTTTTCAAAATTTTATGATTTGTCATTTGATGTGAGGTGTTCAGCTATAAGTATGCAAAATTTCACGCCTCCAACCTTGTTAGAGGCTCACATAGAAAGAATTGTTTAAAATACATATGTGGGAGCCCAAAGGGTTAAATGTACGACTTTTTCAAACTGTTATGGTTTGTCATTTGATGTGAGGTGTTGAGCTATAAGTATTCAAATTTCATGCCTCCAACCTAATTAGGGCTCACTTATAAAGTATTTTTTTTAAATACACATGTGGAAGTTCAAAGGGTTAAATCTACGACTTTTTCAAAATTTTATGATTTGTCGTTTGATGTGAAGTGTTCAGCTATAAATCTGTAAAATTTCACGCCTCCAACCTAATTAGGGGCTCACTTAGAAAGAATTGTTTAAAATACACATGTGGGAGCCAAAGGGTTAAATGTACGACTTTATCAAAATTTTATGATTTGTCGTATGATGTGTGGTGTTCAGCTATAAGTATGCAAAATTTCAAGTATCCAACATGTATAGTTTCTGAGAACGGGCTCTGTGACGGACAGAATATCTCAATTTGTTGATTTTCTGTAAGCAAGTAAATCCAGATAAACCCCCAGTAAGTAGATAGGTTTACAATAGAAGTCTATGGGAATTTGGCGAAATATTAGCGATATCGCCAAGGTGGCGTCACTTTTGGCGACTAATTTTGGTCGCCAAATTTGGCGATATATCGCCATGTTGGCGAGAAACTTGGCGGTATTTGGCGACAGAACAGCGTCCCCTCCTACGGCAAATTAAAATTTCGCCTAATAGACGTAATGTTAAAGTAAAAATGGGCACCCCCAGGTGGGTAATTCATCGATTTTCACAATTTTTTTATTTTTTTCCTTAGTTTTATAGTGTAAACAAACTTCGCACCAAATTTGAAGTCTGTAGCTGCAGTAGATATACGAGATCTTTTTGATGAGTGAGTCAGTCAGTCAGTCAGTCAGTGGTAAAATTATCGATTATCAGACATTTTCAAATGTCATTATCTCGGAAACTAATTATGCGTTATTTATAAAATTTTGGAGTTTAGGTAATTAGGGTGGCCTTACTACACATTTCGTATAACAAGTACGTAGGTCTCATAGATTTTCAATAGTAGAGCATTGAAATTTGACGAAAACAGCTCGAAATGGTTCGTGTAAATAACACACGGGTATGTCAGGCGAACTTGGCTGTCACACTGCCGTGTGTCTAGATATATTTTTTGTTAAATCGCGTTAAGAAAAATTCTTGTTAAAACAAAATTGCGTGCATCGAATTTCTTTTGTAAGAATTAAGATAATGTGCAATAACTCTCCTTTAAATTTCTGACGTAGCATTTACGCGTTTTTCAGTTCCTACTATTAGTTCACACTCTCCCTATATTTATTTATTTATTTATATATATATCTTGTTCAAATTTTCAATCGTTAATAAAATACTTATCATTCATCCTATCAAATTGAAATAAATTGTTTTAAACTTGTACTGGATGACAATTGATGTTAAGGGCTCAAATCCAACAGGGCAAATTTCTGAGATAAGTTTTAATTTATTTTTGTTCGGAAATGCATGAAACTAGCAAGTGTTGTTGTTCAGATACTATGTCATCGAGCTATTTTTTCCGTTTTTTTGCAAACGCAATATATTTTTCTGAAAAGAGTGTCAAAGTGGACGTTTTGAACCGAAGTTCCCGAAGAAAGCAGAAAAACCAGTCCGTGAAGGGCGAAAATCATGTTTGTCACGTGATCAAAAAGGCTTATAACTCAATGGATAATTCATTGATCAAAAAATGGAAAAAACAGAACAGTTCAATTCCAAATGGTTTCCATGGCCAGGATTTCCAATTATATCTTTCCGTTAAAAAATGAATATGTAAAGGTGTCAAAACGTTTTGGGCTTGTTGAGCAGAGCAGTTAAGAACAGCCTTAATACTGTTTTTTCAAATATTAATTCATTAATTAAATTTTAATTAATTAATTTTAGTTTTACATGGGAAACAAAATGGCGGCCATTGGTTATTGAAGCATTTAATGCATCTTCATATCTATAAGGGGGGGTTACCATAGAGAGGGACCCTGCTCTGTCGCCAAATACCGCCAAGCTTGTCGCCAACTTGGCGATATATCGCCAAATTTGGCGGCCAAAATAAGTCGCCAAAAGGGACGCCAACTTGGCGATATCTCTAATATTTCGCCAAATTCCCATAGACTTCCATTGTAAACCTACTTGCTTATAGAAAATCACCAAATTGAGATATTTTAATGCAACAAAAACTAATATTAGCTTAAGGGATTATATTAAATTTTTCTTTGATGACCTAAGTAGTAATTGACTTTAAAAACAAAATTTTTATATTACTTGTTTTTTAATAGTTCAAATTAGCTCTCCAACAACCCTATAAAAAAATTTTCCATTTCTAATGTACTTTCCAACATAGTTGAAAGTGTTTATCAATTCGGTTTGTCTGACCGTGCTCTAACTCGCGTAAATACAATGAAATGTCCCTCTAACGAAGTCTCTATTTAACCAAGTTTTCAACTTAACGAAATTTTCTGCTGAACCTTGACTTTGGAAACCATTAACATGTAAATTAATCTCCATATTACGAAAGATATATAACGAGGTTTATTCCACTTTCGTGCATGTACAGCCTTTAAACGGAGAAGTTGCTGTTGCGATGGATGTATAAATTTATTTCCGCGGATTGTATGAAAATGAAATTATTTATTTATTCATAATGAAGGGAACGAATATTTTTTCCAACTGGGTTAAATCATATTCAAAGGTGGAGTAGCACAGTCGAAGTTTATTCCAACAGAGCGAAAAATGTCCAGACCAGGGATCGAACCTGGATACTTGGCGTGCCGTGCCAATGCCTTACCTGTTAGGCTATCCGGACCGATACCTGGCTGACATAATTCACTCTTATTAGTTGGACTTGGCTGCGAACTGCAGCGCTATTTCATTCATCCGAGCTATAACTATAGCATTTACATGAGTTTCCGTGTTAAAAGTAGTTTCATCATGTAAATGCTATAGTTATAGCTCGGATGAATGAAATAGCGCTGCAGTTCGCAGCCAAGTCCAACTAATAAGAGTGAATTATGTCAGCCAGGTATCGGTCCGGATAGCCTAACAGGTAAGGCATTGGCACGGCACGCCAAGTATCCAGGTTCGATCCCTGGTCTGGACATTTTTCGCTCTGTTGGAATAAACTTCGACTGTGCTACTCCACCTTTGAATAATATTTATTTATTATTTATTTATTTATTTAACTAGTCGCCTCTGGTCTCTCTTAATTGTATGCAGCCTTTTGTATGCATTGCATCATGTTACTTTCATTCTGAAACTAATTTACTTGCTCAATCCTTCCCCGAGTCCAAAGATTCTGATAGAGAAATCAAGAATTCTTTGCGAACTTGATAACATTTCATATATTTTTGTCGTTATGCGTATTTCGTCTTTTTTTGACAAATACCTCATAATTTCCGTCGCTGTAAAAATGAGTGCAACTTCAAGTGTTTAAACTGAGATTTGTTTATAAATTATCTAAATTAAACTTATTCTACTTAAACATGCTGTTACTTCAATGTTATTTTTTAATATTAATAAATTTATTTAAATTTTGCAAATCATGCATTTATAATTTTTTTTTTCATTACTTAATAACTAAATAATGAATATATATATTTTGTTTTTATAGATTTGATTCTTGAGTTCATAAATATGACAATATACTAACGTAACTAAGAGAAATAGCAAAATAAAACCCTCGTGAATGCAAGCCGTTAACAAACGTTAGTCGTTGTCAGAATGTATAATAGAAAATTACAAATGCATAATGAAAAATGGAAAAAATCATCGAAAATAAACAAGTAATCATGTAACGCGCCCTATATTTTCGCGATTGCTCGTGTTCCCTCTATGTCGCGATGTGGTAATTTATCTAACCATTCAACCCATAAATTCGGGATACGAAAAGATAATGTATCGTTATAAACTCCTGAAGCTCTTAAATAAATTTCAATGGACTCTCTTATGAATAATTGCAAATATAAATTAGACCTGTAAATGATTTTACTATTGTTAAAAAGTATGTTAATGTTTTCTATTTGATTTAGCGATTGATAGAGATTAGATTTTTTGACTTACTACTACCACTTATTTACATTTGAATCTCTTGTGTTTGTTTACTCTATAAAGCGAAATAGAAAGCTGTCTACTTAATTTCAATTGAAATCAAATCTTGGAATATATATTTATTTTAATGTAAATTAGAAACAATACTTTGATGTTGAAATGAAATATTTTAGTTTATGTTATTATTATTACGATTAATTGTTTATTTCGGTACTTTTCCATTACCGGGCCCTTGGCATTTTTCTTTAAGCTTGGCGCAATTCGGGCTTCAGAACGTGAAATACGTTGATAAAATATATAAATAGCCATCAAAACAAACCTGGTGAACTTCTATTTTTATTTATATGTATTTATTTGCATATAAACATTTTATTTACACATATATATACAATATTTGTTTACATATTAATTACTTCTGTTTCTATATAAAAATAGATTATTGGCTTCTTTAGTTTAAGTCAATTGTATACATATGGAAAAAATTGCTTATGTATATGAAATAGGATATAGATTGCCGGAAAATTTGATGCCATTTTTTTTCTCGCCAAGAACTTATACTGGAAAAATATCTATTTATTTATTTATTGTATTTTAAATGAGGTAAATGAAAGATGTGTATTTTAAATGAAAGTTACGTATTTTAAATGAAATGAGTGATAAGTTTATATTTTTAATGAAATGATGGCGATGGAAGAATATTTGGCGATTTATCACCTGCGCCCGACTAACATAAAAGTACCGAAATGGCCGTTTGGCATATAAAAAGCGAAGCGGTCAGCCCGGAACTGTTGATGACAGTCACATGACTTCGGCTTTTATTATATAGATTATTATTTCCATTTTTTCTTGGTGCGAAGCAAAACAATTTTGGTACTTTTCGGTTAGCCGGGCGCCAGTGTTATATATACATATGTATGTATACCTATATATACATATATGTATATATACACACACATATATATAGGTATACATATAGCTTCTATATATGTATAAATATAAATATATATGTACATATAGGTATACATACATATGTATATATAACACTGGCGCCCGGCTAACCAAAAAAGTACCACAATTTTTTTTCACACTGAGATAAACACTTGCTATCTCACACTACACTTTGACGCTGACAGTGGGGGAAAGGATCCGATACAATAAGAAGGATTTTCCAGTTTCACGAAAATGTTACAGACGAATTATTGGGATACGCGAAAATTTTAATGAACAGTGTACTTTTTTTATTTATAAGAAACCTGTACAAAGTAATACTAAATTTTTTTTAAAGTTAAAGATCTGGAATATTGAGAAGAAACAGAAAAGGTACGCTACGCTTCAGCTTTTAATTCTCTTTATTGTGTGTTTTTTAGACATTATTCTAATTAAATTTTTCTCATATAGCGTTATTGCTTAAAAACAATTTACTGCCCGAATTTAAATACATTTCTCCAATATTTTTATTTAATATGTATTTTTCATTGTACAGTAAATTCTGTCTAAGGCGGACTCTGTGTAAGCCGGAAATCTGTCTATCGCGGAAAATTTTTAAAGTCCCGGCGAACCCATAGAAAATAACATTAATTCTTGCTGCATAAGCCGGAATCTGCCTAACACGGAAACGGAAAGGGTATTAAAGACCCACCGAAACCGAAATTTTGCAGAAGGCGGAAAATAGGATATTTTTAAAAAATGAAAGGCATTTCGTTTATGAAACTTTAAAACTGATATATATACGTCAAATACTTAATGTCGAGCATAAAAATTAAATTCCGCAATACTTTAAAAAAGTTGATTCAAAAGAACAGAAACTGTTTAAATTTTAAGGAATTCTTGCTTATGCCATTTTTCCCTTTATAAATATGCATTTAAAAGTTATTATTACTAGTTCAGTACACATTTATGAAAATATGTATTGTCTATAATATATCGTACTTTAAGGTTGTACTCAAATTCAAAGTGATGGCTTTATGTCTCATTCCCGGAGTTATTATTTTTTTTTGTGTAAACTTCAAATTCGTAGGTATTACAGAGATACTAAGAAATTGAATAATGTTTCTTATTTATTTATAAAGACAAAGGATCTTCCAGAATTTCAGTTTTCGACAGATTTTTGGGTCAGGACAATCAATGAAAGATCGCGAGCAATTCATTATAACTCAAGATCCAGTCTTTCTATCGAAAACATAAAACGCCATTCGACTGACGTATGCTTCATTCCAATAAATCATGCTCTTTTGCATAAGCCGGAATATTGTCTACCACGGAAAATTTTCTCAGTCCCAACCGATTCCGCCTTAGACAGAGTTTACTGTATATGTATTTTATCATACAAATTTCATGAATTTAAGTGGATTTCTATTTAACGAATTTTCTTCACAACGAAGTGTTTAGGTGTAACGATGCGACTTCGTTAAATGAAAGTTTCACTGTATAGTCAGATTGCTATGAAATTGATATATGGGGCATTCTCACAATCTTTTGACTTTTGGGGAAAAAAATCTGGCGAAATTAAACTTGCTAAAATAGCATTTTAATCTGATAGACGAATGCCTTAATGATTCAAAATAAAGAAAAAATGGTCAGCAGCGAAAATTTTTAGGTAGACTTCGTAAGAAATACTACCTATTGCAGTCGTTACCATGGTGCGACTTTTGAAAAATTCCTTCATAACTTTTCATTATAGGACCCCTGGAACCCAAAACCACCCCCACCCAAAAAGTTTATACATATATATATGTATGTATGTACTAAATTTTGTCCGCACGATAAAAATCGCAATTGTGCACGGATCGTCTTCAAACTCACCAACAACTTTGAGATGGCTAATATCTCGGCGGGGAATGAAAATGGGCAAAATCGGCCCAAGGGAATGGAAATGGGGGGATGGTTCAAAATTTTGAATACCGTCTTAACATGATTCTGATAAAACCAGCTCTTACACAACAATGACAGGAAAAAATAAATATTTTTCGTTATAGCAGTTGCCAACATTTAAAAAAAAAAGCAATAAAACTCTCACCACAACAATTGCTTTTGTATTGCAAGATTTTTCACGTGAAAAATTAAATTAAATAAATAGTTTGACGAATTGAAAACAAATTGAATATTACGTCATAAGTTTTCTAAAGCAAGATTTCTGCATGAAAACTCAAAATGAAATAAATAGTTTGACGAATTAAAAAAAAAAAAATATTGCGTCATATTGGAAATAAAATGGAGCTCAGCAAGTGAATAGGTAACGTCATGTGAGTTTGAAGAAAAGTATTAAAACATGATAAAAACCCGACTATGGAAATATTAACTTATTTTAATACTTAGGTTCTCTGAATTTGCTTTAAATACTTTTTAAACCTATTCCATATACATGCGTGAGTGTATTCGTGTATATGAGAATTTTCATAAAATGTTTAGCTCCCTAGAGCTCATTCTTGGTGAACGAACTGGGTTTATCTCAAATCTTGATTTAAGTTTTGTTGGTGAATTTAGTACTTAACTTCGAAATCTACCTCCGCCTGTACGCCCGAGCCGGCAGGGATTTTTTTAATTGAAACTCAAGAATTAAACTTGAAAAAGTGCGTGCTGTAAATAATTTTTTTACAATTATAAATATATTGCACAAAGCTTAGTTTGCTAGTTGACGGTTGAAAAAATTTATTGATATACGATTGTTTGAAAGAACGTTTATGACTTTCCATATAAGGAGAAGTTGCGGCTTTGATTTATCTTTTAAATTTAAGTTAAACTTGCGAGTTTAATTTTCCTTACCATTTTACCCCTATAACTTTTTATTTTCTTCTAAATTTTTACTTATAATGAATTTGCATAGTATCCACAGGACATTCAAATAAGAAATAATAACAATGTAGTACTTTTAATACAGAATTTTTGTATAACATTGTCTTAAAGGGGTGTTAAAGAAGGGACGTTAAGGTAAAAAAAGGGGATGGTATTGGAAAAAAGGGACGGTAAGTATGGAACGGTAAGGAAAATTACCACCTATTTTTAGGAAAATCATGTTAAGACTAAGTGATAGCCGCAATGTTCATTGATTTTTAGAAACAACTGTTAACATTGGATTAAATTAATTTTTTTTTTTTTAATTTACCTCGAAAAGTGCAGGAATAAACCTTGGGGACGGTGAGACTACCAATAAAGCCACGATGCTTGAAATTGATATTTAAACGCTGATTTAAATTCTACAGTAAATTTCCTGCCAAAGAATTTTAGACATTATTTCTCTAGCATACTTCTGCATGAGAAAAAAAACTTGAAAAAAATTCTGTGGCTGCATCTGAAATGATTTTCTGTATAATTTTAGAAGAGGTAAGGAATCTAAAACCCAGGGTTAGAGTTTAAAAAATAATAACAACCCTAAAAATGTATGCAGGTTAATTTTTAGCTACATATTTATGTAAAACAGTAGTTCTAGTTTCAGAAAAAAATTACATAGAATTATTTTCATTGAAACAATTTTATCTAGACAGTTCCAAACTTAAAAATCAGCATCAGAGACACGGGACGGTATAGGAGTTTTCCTGGTATTAGGACCCCCAAACATCGTCCAAAACTCATTTATCTCGTTAATATTGTTATGCAATCATGCAATGGGATGTTCCCCAGTATATGAAATAAAAAAAAAAAAATACAAAAAAGTGTATTAAATAAAAAATTATTATTCAGGGACATGAAAGTCAAAAGATTGTGAGATTGCCCCATATATGTTATTGAGGTTGAGTATGACATGTTCGGTATTGAAAGTGAAGTGAGTAGCATTTATATTTCATTCACAGAAACACTCAAAAGAATTTCGTTACATTACGGCATATTTAGGGAAAAATCGTCTGTGCTTATGAATCACTGCAGTGCATTATAAAAGGCTTACTATAGAAAATGGTGTTCATAACATTTATCGTTCATTTATACCGACATACAAATGAGTTTGGCTACAATACTGTCTATTAAAATAATTTTTGTTGTGTAGGCTTTTAATCAAAATTTGACTAATTTTTTTCTTCTTGGTATATATAAATTCTATAATACCGGGGGAGCCAAAAGTTCGTTAAAACTTTAAAAACTCATAGAAAAGGAAGAAAATATGACTAGAAAACAGGAATTCTGCTTTTTCAGAATTTAGTGTCGCCCCCGATGAAAAAAAAAATGTATATATAAATAGTACAAAACATATTTCAATTTTAAGACTTAAAGCACACACTTTTATTTTATCTAAAATGACGTCATTCGCATCCGCTTAAGAATTGCGCACATACGATCCACTCTTAACATCTACAGTAAAGTATGCATAGGACGTTACTATTGCGAAATAATACACAAATGCAGCAAAAAGATGCCGTCATTAAAAAAACTCAAAAAAAAAATAAAAATAAAAACCCGGCTATCTAATGATTGATACCCCTTCATTTGTTAGTAACATTAATTTAGATACTTAAAATTAAATATAATTTGTAATAGTTCCATGTTTTAATAGAAATCATTCGTTTATATTTTTTTCAAAATAGCACGCATTTTAATTATATTTTCTTTCGGTTGTTATGAGAAAAGGCCAACAAAAATATATAATTACTATTTTACCATTATTTTTCCTTAATTTTCTACAGAAATGGAGTACTTCCGTTGCCAATATTAAGCAAATGGCTCTAAAAACTACAAAAAAATTAACATTTCAAAAATAAAAGGAGATGCAGTTTTCAAACAAATTGCATTTAAGAGTACATTTTCCCCCCAATACGGCGGTATAAAAATTGAAAATGTGCGATGCTCAGAAATTAAAAAAATTGCTATAGAATATTTAATCGTATCGCTTTGTTTTACGGCTGGCTTCTGTAAGGTAACCTTATTTATTGATGAGACGACACAAAATAAGCTCGGAGAAAGAAATAGCATACCGGGGGGCTAATAAAAGAGTGCGGTTTGGATGAAAGGGCTCACAAGGTAGTCTGATTTTTTTTTTTAGCAGAAAAAAAATTAGTTAAAAAATCACATGTAGAGGGCGCTGACGACACGAAACACAACGAACAGGACAACAATAGGCTTCATTCATTCGTTCTTCCAATAACAAATGTTTAACATGACCTCCAGGACATTCTACCACACAACCAGGTTGTATGTAGTACCTGGTCATTGTGTTTCGGATCATCAGCGCCCTCTAAATGTGATTTTTAAACTAATTTCTTTAGCTGCTAAAAAAAAATCCGACTACCTTGTCTGCCCTTTCTTACAAACCGCACTCCTTTTGGTTGAATCCGCATTTTATTCGTTTTGTGATTGGTCTGTACTGTACAGTATGTATTTTCCCTTTACTTTCAACAGAGATGGATACTTCCGTTGCCACTACGACAAAAAAGTAATAAAAACTACAAAAAAATTAATAACTCAGAAACAAATTGAGATACAGCTTTCAAACAAATTGCATTATAAGTACATTTTTTTTCTCGATACGACGGTGTAAAAAGTAATATTATGGGATGTTTAGAAGTTTAAGAATGAAATTTCATTTAAAATTGGTCGTCAGATTTGCACGATGGAAAAGCCTTTTCCCGAACAGCCAATGAAATGCTTGGATAATTCATAAGTTTCAGGTGGATAATACGTAAGTTACAGGAAATCTGACGAGCCGCAGGCGATTTCTGTCGCTTGCAATTTTTACGTGTAATAACACTATTAATGTTTAATTCATGGCGTACGTAATGTAGGATCAACTCCGTGCGATTTTTTATGTCTTAAATTTTAGTATTCGAAAAAATCATTTTCCAAATGGTCGTTGTAATTTGTTAAATTGCTTTTTTTTCCCCCCTGCAATATGTAGGTCCGGTAGACTTCTTAGAGGCTGACATCTCTTTGGGTAGTGTTAAAGGCAACGAAGGTTACCTACCCATTCCAATCATGGCTCATCCACCCGACACAACTTCGGACATTTCTTTGGACACTTGGCTCAGCACAGTCGCTGCAAGGAGACCAGACAAGGGGATAAAGCTAGACTTCAAGTCTGTGGATGTTTTGGAACCTTCTCTTGTCCTGTTGAAAAAATACAGCTCTAAAGTGAGTTTAACATAGCGCATTTAACTGTACGATTAATAATATTACTAATAAAAAAAACACCATTTTTATTTGTGTACTAAAAAGTAGATCTTTTTAAAAAAATAAAAAAATCTGGTGGTCAAATCAAAAATCGTAAAAGTGTGAGCCATTGATAAAAATACGAAGTAGAAAATAAGTCACATTGAATAATCATAAGAAAGAAAATTCCAAGAAATTCGTTTAAAATAAACATATATTAAGAATGCGAAGCAAAATATAATTTTCCTACCGTATTTCTATTAGTGATGCATGTTTTTACAATTCCTAATTACGGGTGGGGGGAGTTAGTACCAATGTCTATTGTGCTTGGGTTAGTATATTAAAAAAGTGGTATTTTTTTAAAATCCAAAATTATTTACCTAACATAAACAAATGGAAGTTAGCAATGAACACGCATATTTCTGTTTCTGTGGGAATACAGCCCGCCCCCCTCCCTTCCAAACACACGCTCCAAAAAATAAGTAACAAAATAAAAAATAAGTAAAATAAAATTATGGAGGTTGTAGTGGTTAGTCATAACCATGAACATTTAAGTTACTCCAACAACTCAACTCTAGTGTCCTGTTACCTGTAACTGTATCATGTAGTTTGGCGGTTATCCGATGCTTCTTACGCATGTATATATATCATGCAACTTGTAATTTTTCGTTAATAATATTTTTGCTAAGTTTTTATAAGTCTGCAGCTTATTATTTACTTGTTCCAAGTATTCTTAAGTTCTTTTCCGCTTCCGAATGGAACCACGAATTATTATTATTATTATTGTTAGATGTTTTAAAGGCAAACATCTAAACTGGTGACCCGGACGTGATTTGAACGCACAACCTTCTGATCTACAAGGTTTTCAATATAAACATTTCTACTCTAACATTGGAACTTCATGTTAAAAGCCTATGCACTACCTACAAAAGCTATCTGGACTCGTGCGAAACTTATTATCCTACCTAAGACTTCCAAAAAATGTTTTTTTGAACACTTAATTAAAATTTAATTAAAGTAATTTATTAATTGATAATTATCTTTTGAAATATGGGTGGGAGGAGCTAGTACCAATGAATATTGTGCTTGGGTTAGTACACTGAAAAAGTGGGATTTTTTTTTAAAATCCAAAATTATATACCTAACATAAACAAATGGAAGTTAACAGTGAACACATCATATTTCTCTTTCTGTGTGAATACAGCACCCCACCCCCCAGTATAAAATATTGTATTGTCCCGGAAACCCCAAACTGTGGCGTATATTTTCAATTCCTACTATTAGTTCACACTCTCCCTATATATATATATATATATATCTTGTTCGAATTTTCAATCGTTAATAAAATACTTATTATTCATCCTATCAAGTTGAAATAATTTTTTTAAAACTTGTACTGGATGACAATTGATGTTAATACAGTTTTTTCAAATATTAATTCATTAATTAAATTTTAATTAATTAATTTTAGTTTTATATAGGAGACAAAATGGTGGCCATTGGTTACTGAACAGCTTTTAATGTATCTTCATATCTATAGGGGGGGACCCTGTTCTGTCACCAAATACCGCCAAGTTTTTCGCCAATTTGGCGATATCTCTAATATTTCGCCAAATTCTCATAGACTTCCATTGCAAACCTACTTGCTTATAGAAAATCAACAAATTGAGATATTTTAATGCAACAAAAACTAATATTAGCTTAAGGGATTATATTAAATTTTCCTTTGATGACCTAAGTAGGAATTGACTTTAAAAACAAAATTTTTATATTACTTGTTCTCTGGTATTTTTCGGGTATTAACTCTGGCACATCAGAAAGTGAGTGAGAAATCGATTACAAAATTCTGACATGAATCAAGTTAAATAAAAGAGATACAAAAATCACTGTTAGTGTCTAGTAATTTTATTACCTTTGATATCGATTCTTAATGGGTTAATTATTATTTTTTTTGTTTATGTTTTTTATTGCAAAATTGATCCTTTTTAAAATAATGTATATAAAAAAGAGCTACAAAACATAAAAAAATTTACAAATATTTACCAAAATTTGTGTACTTCACAATATTTTTAGAGACTCAATCAATGGTAAATAATTACTATCTCGAGTTCACCATTTCCTCTATTAACGAGACTGATAACATCGCTTTCCAATGACGTCATAATGACTATGATCATCCATTATGAACCAAAAGAAAAAAGTAAGTCTACGTGATCTTAGTACATATATAAAAAACAGTTTAAAAAATAAATGAAACGGTTTTAAAATGGCTTACTCATGTTTTCTACAAGCTAACAATTCGAAATATTCTCTTTCTGGGTTATAAATAAGATTGAAGGTTAATTAAATTAACATAGAGTACAGTGTGTCCATAATTAAACGACCCCACTTTAAAGTTGTCTACAGACGAAACTATTGTTCTTAAAGTTGTGAAATTTTGTGGAAGACAAAATAAAGGGATGCGAATTTGTTTAAGAGAGAAAAAATAGTTCAAAATTTCGCCACCAGAGGGCGCTTTTTAAATGAATTACACATTTAGCATACATTTACGACAGTTTAGAAATTTTATTTATTAATTTTATCTGGTCTTAAAGATAGCTTTTCACAGAATACACTGCGGTCAACTGTGGAGTATGCTTTATTACTTATTATTATTATAGCTTATTATTTTAATAAGAAAATGATGACCGTCATATGGAACACATTCGATTGTACAGTGTGATTTCAAAAATCCGGCATTCAGAAATCCGGCAACTTAAAAAATCCGGCTTCTTTTTACAACGTCAGACGAACACTTTTGTGTTTTTGAACGTATTTATTACGATTATTTGTTGTTATAGCACGATAGCTTTTTAAAAACCAGCGAATGTTGCTTTAAAAGAAAGCATTTAAGTTTGTCTATCGGAGATAAAGTAGTCTTGATAAAAAGTTAGTAAGTGGTTCCTCTGTGAAATCGTTGTGTGCTGAGTTTGGAATCGGATTGGCTACAGTTTGACATTAAGGAACAGAAACAAAATTTTTTACAATTTTATACAAAAAGTGTTGTTCCGGAGGATATGCTAAAGAGCAAAAGCACTCATGAGGAAAAAATTGGTGCGGTGGAAAATGTGTTCTTCAAATGGTTTCAGTTACGGCGAAATGAATGAGTATCCATATCTGGCCATTGCTGATTGCAGAAGCTAAAGCGTATCACCAGGGACGAAGCATTTCTGATGCATGCGATTATTCTCAAGGGTGGTTGCACCAATTTAAAGCTCGATGCGGCATTCGGAAATAAGCAATATGCGGAGAAAAAAAACAGAGGATTGGCTGTGCGTTGACTGAAAAAATGTACAAACAACGAACAATTTAACGGACAGCAAGATTTCTGACGCTTTCTAAATAGAAGTTCCGATAACGCTAGTTGCAGCTCAGAAGACGAGAATGAACAAACAGCAAAAGAAAAAGTGTCACTAGAAAAATGTATAAATTTAATTGGAGAATTAATATCTGCTTTACAGAAACAAAACTGTATTTCCGAAAAGACATTCTT
The DNA here is from genome assembly GCA_963932465.1 of Maratus speciosus. Classification (NCBI taxonomy): domain Eukaryota; kingdom Metazoa; phylum Arthropoda; class Arachnida; order Araneae; family Salticidae; genus Maratus; species Maratus speciosus. The sequence goes on along the minus strand of OZ010795.1, from coordinate 387,429,105 downwards.
CATTTGTATAAAACACAAGAAAAACTTGTTAAAGAACGGCCAAAAAAATTGAAGCAACGAAAATTGACATCGATGTTTCCGAAATTACACCAGCAGAAATATTTTCACTGTTTATTAGACTTTTTTCTGTAATATAGAACTATCAATAAAATTTTTCTTGCATAATCACCACTTAATGATAACTTTAGCCATAATTTAATTCATTATTACGAAAATACTACTACTTTTGATATTCCTAGTTACTACTTTTGATATTCCATCAAAAATCCGGCATAGTCTGGGTCCCGATGATGCCCGATTTTAAAAGCTATACTGTATTTGTAAACGATCGTAAATGTGTGCTAAATGTGCAAGTCGTTAAAAATCCCCCCTGGAGACGAAATTTTGAGCTTTTTTCCGCTCAAACAAATTCCCATACCGTTTAGTATGTCCTCCGAAATATTTCACAGCATTTTGAACAATAATTTTGTCTGTAGACTACTTGAAAATAGCGTCGTTTAATTATGGACACCCTGTATAACAAAGTTTCAAAAATAGTCTAATATTTCTATAGTTTATTTAGGGGTTGTGCAAATATAACGTTATCAACTTTTTGATAATTTTGGACCCCCTGCCCCCCTTACGATATCATACGTTATCATTCCTCGACCCCCCCCCCCCCCCCCGGTAATGATATCGTTATCAATGTCTAATTTTTTTTTTTTTTTTTCGAGTGATATGGTTACATTTATTTTTTGCATACTTTATTGATTCAAGAGAAGTCAATAAAATACCCCAGTAGAAGGAAAATGGGGGTTCTATGCCAGCAGGAGCCTAGAGCTGAGGAGTGAGGAGGGAGGCGTGGCCAAAGATGAGTGACAGGTGGGCGGAGTCGAGTGATTGACAGGTAGGGGAGATAAGAAAGTGATGGACAGGTGGGAGGAGTCGAGACAGACAGGCGCCCACGCGACATGCTATAGTAGAGGGGATTAAACAAAGAAGTGAGAATGAAAAGTGTACTGTAAGAGAGGGGTTAGAACAAAGGATAATGTTAATGAATCAATAAAAGTCTAATGAATTAATAAAAGTCTACTGTAAGAAGAGTGTTAATGAAGGAAAGTCTGTTGTAAGGGGAAGGTAGAACAAAGAAAAGATAATGATTAGGAAGGATTAGAAAAGATCGCATGCAATTAAAAAAATACCACGGAGCAGCGCAGAGACACGTCCTACCTGTATGACATCCACCGGGCTAATGAACGAAGAAGCATGCAACAACCGGCTTCATCAAGATAAGGAGCTTGCTTCTGATTGGACGAGAGGCGAGCCTAGGGGGTAGCACAATCGTTTCCGGCGACACCAGCGCCCTCTCTCGAGAGGATGATTCACTTACCTGCGATGTCGTCATCCTATTTGAACTGACTTAAAGAAGTGAATACATTTTTTATGAGTTTAACGAAATAAGTTTTAGTCATTTGCTAATTTTCGAATCATTATTTTTTTATTTAGGTCTTGCAAATAAAGCTTTAATAATTAATTCATTTTTAATTAGTCATTGCTAATAAAACTTTTTAATAAATTAGTTAATTTTTCTTTCAGTCATTTGTTAATTTCCGAAACAAGTTTTTTCTCAAATAAAGCTTTTAATAAACAACTTTACATTTATTTTCATTTAATTATTATTTAAAAGAATATAAATTATTTTTACTAATCAAAGAACGCGAATTAGTTTTTAACAATAATGTTTTTGTTTAATTATTGTCAAGGATGATTGTTAACTGAAATATATGCTGAATGCGAAAACTGTTTTTTTTTTTTGAACTAACAAAAGAACTTTTTTAAATTAATGAACAACTGTTTTTGGAAAAAGGAGAAATATTGTGCTTTGCAACACTGAAAAAGAGTTGAAAATTAATGACTTCACCTAGTTTAAAGCATATTTAACATAAGATGAAGACCTAAGTGCTGTGGAAAGGCTTAAAAATAACATACTTTTGAATCGACCGATTTATGTTGGATTTACAATCTTAGAATTGCCTAAACTTCTAATATATAAATTTCACTATGATTTTATTAAAAAGAGTATAAAAATGATGTAAAGCTAATTTTCAACGACACGAACTCATTGTGTTACCATATACACACTAAGAATGTTTTGGATGATATGGAACATCATGCAAGCTTATTCGATTTCTCTGAGTATCCAAAGAATCATATACACAAATTCCATTACGGATTTGTAAAGAAAACATACCTTTAGAATTACAGGTTTTGAACCCATACACTGCAACACACTCCCTTTCAAGAAAATAGATTGTATCAGTACATCCCGGAATTTTTTTTTTCCTGGACAGGTGAAATACTTGATCATTATCAAATCTCGCTCGGAGAGGACACATTATTGCAACCCGTTGTTTCATCATATGAATATGCTTTCTATATTAGTTTTTTTAACTACTTATTTTGAGATATATATATTTTATTTATAAGACTGCAAGTTAGTTTTAATCTTTTAACTAAGACATTTTCATTGACTAAGGAAGTAAAGTTTTGTTTTTTAGAAAAAGTGGTATGAACTTTATATTTTTTTTATTAGTTACTAATGAAAGATAATATATATATATATTCAAGTTAACAGAAATTTAGGTGAAAGCTTTTGAATTTTCTTAAGTGTTTTATCTAAAAGAATGCGAAGTAGTTGTAAGCGCTAGTTTTCTCTCATGTCTCCTACGAGACAAGTGGCTTCTATATATATATAGTGAAAGGTTATTCTGTGTGTAACCATACGGTTGCGCATCAATGATGTTTCTTGTCGGTATTGTATCAATTGGTATTTTACTGCTTTTAACTAAGATATTTAAATGATAGATAACGCAAAGTTTTATTTTATTTTTAGAAAAAGTGGTTTGTACTTTATTTATTTATTTTATTTTATTATTAGTTACTAATGAAGGAATATATTTTTTCAAGTTAACAGTACATTGATGTGAAAGCTATGAATTTTCTTAAGTTTAATCTTATCCACTAATTTGGAGAAATAATTTTAAATGCGCGAGCTACTGAACTCTTTTCAAATAGAACGAACAAGTTCTTTTGATAGTTTGAATCTTATACCAAAAAAGGTTAATGATAATATATTTTAACAAATAACAATGTAGGCAATTAGATAAATGTTTTTATCTAGTAAAATAACTATTTAAAGAAGCTTTTAAGTATTAACTTTTAGTAGCGGATTTTTTTTTTTAAACAAAATTTTCCAACATGTCAAAACAAAAACTAACTTCTTCAAAATTGAAAATCTTCATTGAATTCCCGGTCTTGAAAACACGCTAGCAAAATATAGAAAATAACAGTCCGCAAATGATTTCCGAATGAAGTTTTACAATGTTGTGATATTATTTTGTTTTCAATGACATCACTTTTAGACCCTTTGATTTGCTGAAACTAGCGAAGCTTTAAACGAATGGGAAGCCAGTCCATAGTTTCACACGTTAGTTGAAATAACAATTGTAGATAATGTTTGTTATCAAGCAACTTTTGAAACGCTCACACCTCTGGCGAGTTTTAGAAGGGGTGTTTTATCTTTTAGCATCTCCTGTGGGATGCAATCTCTCATAGCGTTCAACTATGAAAACTATGTATTGCTTTAGGCAAAAAGAAAAAAAAAATAGTTTTCAGACATTTCCTATCACCATGTTTCTTATCTCAACAAAGATGTTCAATTAAGAATAGAAGATAAATCTTTTTTATTTTTAGTTTAAAATAGAGTATGTTTCGATTCAAATATAAATCTTTTTTCCTTTTTATACATTAAAAATCAAGATTCCAATTAACAGAAATTATTTTTTAATTTTCTGGAGACTGTATTAAGTTTTTTATAATGAGTTTTTACTAAACTTGATGAAATAAACAGATATTTTCTGCTAAAAGAAAAGAGTGGTATTATTGCTTTTTCTCAGCTTTTAACCTGTTCAGAACCAACATTTTTTTTCATGAATTTCATTCCTTTTGGCACTACTTTTTATTAATTATTTCAATTAAGTTTGTAAATCACAAAAATCACGTAATTAAATACAATCAATTTTACCTCTATTTTTTACTGATATCATATTCAAACGTTTTAAGTACTTTCGTGGGTGCATATGCGCTCATGGTTCCGAATGGGTTAAAGAAAGATCGCTTCAAACATAACTAAGATTTGTTTTAAACGTTCATTAATCGTTTCAGTTGTTGAATAAATGTCTCTCATTAAATTAAACTAATGTTATCATAAATTAAATTGTATTTATTTTTCAAGTTTTCAAAAGAATAACGCTTGATTTTCTTAAAAAGTTTGAAACACAAATAGATATTTTTAAGTAGTTCTTTAATCCAAAGACAACTTTTTAACGAAAGTTTTCATTCATTTTGTTTACAAACTAACAGATATTGTTATTAAAATACTTCGAAATAGAAAGACGTTTATTTGAAAACAGAATAAACCTTTTAGATAATACTCTGAAAGTAGATGTCTTTAACTAAATTATCAAACATATGAGTGAGAGAAATCTGATTGCTACGTGACAAAAATCGCTTTTAACAATGAATTTTGAGTCAGTTTTAATTTAGAAAAAAGTAAATGGCTAACTTCAATGACATATTTTTAGTTTTGTTGTTAGAAATAATATGTTAAACAAATCACATTGTTTGAAAATATATTTTTCGAGTTTATTTTTTCAACAATTGTTTTTCTAAATGAAATCACAGATAAAACTAATGAAAGCAAAACTTGTGAAACACAAGTTGAATATCGAGAATGATAAAACATGTTTGAATTAAGTAATGTAGAATGTGAAATTTTAAGTTCAGTTTAATAAAGCAAATAAATAAATTGAAAGACACATTTTGAAAGGATTGTTATAAGTTTGTTAAAACTTTTTTTGTTTTAAGAAACACTAGACAAACATTACACTTAAAAGACCAAATAATTATACATACCTTTTGTTAATTGAAGCAAGCAGAGTCATTGAAAATAGCAAGAAGCTGAAAAGTCGACGGTAACTTTAGCTAACCAGACACCGTAAAATGTTCGATAAGGTACCGAAGAGCACTAAGCTAAATGTACGGTAAACGGGAGCTAAGGAACATACGACCTTCATCGACGAAATCCAAGACACGACTGACGTGTGCGGGGTCTACACCCGTAGATGAAGGTTACTGATAAGAGATCACGTGACCGCTATCAACCAATCAGAAGCGAGCTAGCAGGTGTGACGTCATCGACTGTGCTGTCCTCCCCCATCGCAAACGAGGATGATGACATCGTATGGCAATACCTATAGACAACCTGGCGCCATTTGATTGATAGGAGGCGTGGTGGAATGTCAGGAATGCAGACAGAGTGGCGCCTACCTTCTGCATCATAGTATTTTAGGAAAAATATATATTACGTTGATGTAAAAGACATTATTTTTTAAACTAACTGTTAATATTTTTTGAAATAACATACTTTTCTCATACAAGCCAAAAAGAATGTTTCAGAACATGTCTCTTATCATGATTAAACATAACTTTAAGCATATTTAACCATCTCAGAGTATGATTAAACAAATTCGAACATAACTTTGGGCATGTTTAAACAATCCGAACTATATTTGAACATATCTGAACATGTTCATTCATAACTTTGACAGTTTTTAATCTTTCAGAATTTGAAAAAACATATTTAAAACTATTTTATTTTAAAAACTTTTGTAAAAATTTTAATTTATAATTTCTTTTTAAGGTTTTAACTTTTTTTGTTAAAACTTTTTTAACGTTTTTTTTGTTAAAACTTTTTTAACTTTTTTGTTAAAACTTTCTTTAACTTTTTTTTGTTAAAACTTTTTTAACTTTTTTTTGTTAAAACTTTTTTTAACTTTTTAACTTTTTGTTGTTAAACATTTTTTTTAAAATTTTGTTAAAACTTTTTTTGTAAAACTTTTTTTATAAAACTTTTTTATAAAACTTTTTTTTATAAAACTTTTTTTCTTAAAACTTTTTTTTACTTTTGTTAAATTTTTTTTTGTTAAAACTTTTTTTACATTTGTTAAAACTTTTTTTTGTAAAATTTTTTTTGTTAAAACTTTTTTTACATTTGTTAAAACTTTTTTTTTGTAAAACTTTTTTACTTTGTTAAAAAAATTTCTGTTAAACCTTTTTTTTTACAAACTTTTTTAAAAATTTTGTTAAAACTTTTTTTTACTTTTGTAAAACTTTTTAAAATTTTGTTAAAACTTTTTATCATCTTTGTAAACTTTCTATAATTTTTAAAACTAATAAATTTTATACATACATATGTGTATATATATACATATATATAAATATACATATACATATATATATATATATATATATATATATATATATATACATGTACATATATGCATATACATATACATACATATGTATTATATATATATACATACATATATATATATATATATATATATACATACATCATATATACATATATATATCTATATATGTATTTTACACAAGAACCCATACATAAACATTTAACTTTCATATATTTAGAGACACGTAGACGTGGATGTATGCTTTTACTTAAACATTTATATAGATAGATACTACCCTTAAATTTACGTTCATGCAAAAAACATTATTTTTTGTGAAACTCTTAATATTTTTGAAATAACATACTTTTCTCATGCAAGTGAAAGGAATGTTTCAGAACATGTCTCTGGCCATGGTTAAACATAACTTTAAGCATATTTAACCATCTCAGAATATGATTAAACATGTTCGAACATGACTTTGAACACGGTTAAACATATATCCTGACAATATTTGAACCTACCCAAACATGGTTAAACATGTTTGAACAAACTTTGAGCATATCCGAACATTGTTAAATATATCCCAACTAACTTTGAGCATGATTAAATATACTCGAACTATCTTTGAGCATATACGAACATGGTTAAACATGTTCGAACATAACTTTGGTCATGGTTAAACATATCCTGAAGAAAGTGCGAGCTACCGAACAAAATTCATTAAGAAAGACAAACTCATGAATTTGATAATCACAAGCCAGTTCCAACTTTTAAAAAGCAACTGATTAACGAAATTTGGAAGAATTGTTATTAGTTTTTTTTAAAACACTTTGATAGAAACTGACGAATGAGTTTAACAATTTTTTGGAAATAATAGAGTATGATAATACTCTTAGAGTATAATATATACTACTTAGAGTATAATAATACATTTGATGTCGGAACATGTTTTGAATGAAATCGTGAATTCATAGTATGCAGAAAACGCGAACTTTGAAATTTATAGTTAGGTTAAATGAAGAAAAATAAAGCAAATTACTAAATTGAAAGACACATTTTGAAAGGATCGTTATAAGTTTGTTAAAACTGTTGTTGTATTAAACACTATATTAGACAAAAAATTTACATACCTTTTGGAAAGAAGTTTCCCTAAGCTTTTGATGATTCGAACAAGCAGACTCATTGAAAAGTAGCAAGAAGCTTAAAATTCGACGGCAGTTTTACTCAATCTTATGCCGTAAAAGGTTCGATAAGGTACCGCATAGCACTAAGCCAAATGTACGGTAAACGGGAGCTGTGAAACATGCGACCTACCTCCACCAGATCCAAGCCTCGACTGACGTGCGCGGGGTCTAACACCTGTAGATGAAGGTCACTGATTAGAGATCAAGGTCACTGATAACAGATCACGTGACCGCTAACAACCAATCAGAAGCAAGCTTTCAGGTATGACGACATCCTGTGGCAATACCAGTAGACGAAGTGACGCCCTCCGCCTGCAAGAAACGATCATGTCGAAGCATGTACCGTCTTTCTGGCGCCAGTTGATTGACAGGTGGGCGGGCGAATGCAAGGAATTCAGACATAATGGCGCCCTCCTCCACCGCCTACTCCTATCACATGTCAGGTGATCTTCGCATCCAATCACATACAAGTATTAGATGGTAGAGGGCGCTCGTGTTGTCTTCAAGTACGACGTCATCACTTGTTTTGTGCTTTGTCATCAACCATTTCCCCTTCAGTTGATGTCCTGGGCAGATGCTTCACAGTAACACCATTTAAATTTTAAGTTTTTTTGTTAGTAATATTTTTATGTATAAAAAATAACAAAAAAAGACATTTTGTTTAAAATAACAAGTGTCTTTCATCACTTTTTCGAATATCAAGTTTAACTTTATCGAATAACACACTACTTAAATTATCACAATTAGAAATATCCACTTAACAAGTTGTTGAACAAGTTTATTGTTCCGACGAATTTAGTCATGTTTTAGCATGATATAAGCATGATTAGTCATGCTTAGATAATCTTTTTCTGTTTAAAAAAAATTAGATTAAAAAATCTAAGTAAAATTTTTTCTCCGATAAATATTTTACTTAAATAGATTTTTAAATCTAATTTTTTTTAAACAGAAAAAGATTATCTAAGCATGACTAATCATGCTTAGATCATGCTAAAACATGACTAAATTCGTCGGAACAATAAACTTGTTCAACAACTTGTTAAGTGGATATTTCTAATTGTGATAATTTAAGTAGTGTGTTATTCGATAAAGTTAAACTTGATATTCGAAAAAGTGATGAAAGACACTTGTTATTTTAAACAAAATGTCTTTTTTTGTTATTTTTTATACATAAAAATATTACTAACAAAAAAACTTATATATATGTAAAACTTATATATATATGTATATATGATGTATGTATATATATGTATATATGATGTATGTATATATATATATATATGTATGTATATATATAACATACATATGTATGTATATGTATATGCATATATGTACATGAATATATATATATATATATATATATATATATATATGTATATGTATATTTATATATATGTATATATATACACATATGTATGTATAAAATTTATTAGTTTTAAAAATTATAGAAAGTTTACAAAGATGATAAAAAGTTTTAACAAAATTTAAAAAAGTTTTAACAAAAAAGTTTTACAAAAGTAAAAAAAAAGTTTTAACAAAATTTTAAAAAAGTTTGTAAAAAAAAGGTTTAACAGAAAGTCTTTTAACAAAATAAAAAAGTTTTACAAAAAAAAGTTTTAACAAATGTAAAAAAAGTTTTAACAAAAAAAAATTTAACAAAAGTAAAAAAAAGTTTTAAGAAAAAAAGTTTTATAAAAAAAAGTTTTATAAAAAAAGTTTTACAAAAAAAGTTTTAACAAAAGTAAAAGAAAAGTTTTAACAAAATTAAAAAAAAGTTTGTAAAAAATTTTTTTTTTAACAAAAGTAAAAAAAAAGTTTTAACAAAATTAAAAAAAAAATGTTTAACAACAAAAAGTTAAAGTTAAAAAAAGTTTTAACAAAAAAGTTAAAAAAAGTTTTAACAAAAAAAAAGTTAAAAAAAGTTTTAACAAAAAAGTTAAAAAGTTAAAAAAGTTTTAACAAAAAAAAACGTTAAAAAAGTTTTAACAAAAAAAAGTTAAAACCTTAAAAAGAAATTATAAATTAAAATTTTTACATAAGTTTTTAAAATAAAATAGTTTTAAATATGTTTTTCAAATTCTGAAAGATTAAAAACTGTCAAAGTTATGAATGAACATGTTCGGATATGTTCAAATATAGTTCGGATTGTTTAAACATGCCCAAAGTTATGTTCGAATTTGTTTAATTATACTCTGAGATGGTTAACTATGCTTAAAGTTATGTTTAATCATGATAAGAGACATGTTCTGAAACATTCTTTTTGGCTTGTATGAGAAAAGTATGTTATTTAAAAAAAATATTAACAGTTAGTTTAAAAAATAATGTCTTTTACATCAACGTAATATATATTTTTCCTAAAATACTATGATGCAGAAGGTAGGCGCCACTCTGTCTGCATTCCTGACATTCCACCACGCCTCCTATCAATCAAATGGCGCCAGGTTGTCTATAGGTATTGCCATACGATGTCATCATCCTCGTTTGCGATGGGGGAGGACAGCACAGTCGATGACGTCACACCTGCAAGCTCGCTTCTGATTGGTTGATAGCGGTCACGTGATCTCTTATCAGTAACCTTCATCTACGGGTGTAGACCCCGCACACGTCAGTCGTGTCTTGTATTTCGTCGATGAAGGTCGTATGTTCCTTAGCTCCCGTTTACCGTACATTTAGCTTAGTGCTCTGCGGTACCTTATCGAACATTTTACGGTGTCCTGTTAGCTAAAGTTACCGTCGACTTTTCAGCTTCTTGCTATTTTCAATGACTCTGCTTGCTTCAATCAACAAAAGGTATGTATAATTATTTGGTCTTTTAAGTGTAATGTTTGTCTAGTGTTTCTTAAGACAAAAATGTTTTAACAAACTTATAACAATCCTTTCAAAATGTGTCTTTCAATTTATTTATTTGCTTTATTAAACTGAATTAAAAATTTCACATTCTACATTACTTAATTCAAAACATGTTCTATCATTCTCGATATTCAACTTGTGTTTCACAAGTTTTGCTTTCATTAGTTTTATCTGTGATTTCATTTAGAAAAACAATTGTTGAAAAAATAAACTCGAAAAATATATTTTCAAACAATGTGATTTGTTTAACATATTATTTCTAACAACAAAACTAAAAATATGTCATTGAAGTTAGCCATTTACTTTTTTCTAAATTAAAACTGACTCAAAATTCATTGTTAAAAGCGATTTTTGTCACGTAGCAATCAGATTTCTCTCACTCATATGTTTGATAATTTAGTTAAAGACATCTACTTTCAGAGTATTATCTAAAAGGTTTATTCTGTTTTCAAATAAACGTCTTTCTATTTCAAAGTATTTTAATAACAACATCTGTTAGTTTGTAAAAAAATGAATGAAAACTTTCGTTAAAAAGTTGTCTTTGGATTAAAGAACTACTTAAAAATATCTATTTGTGTTTCAACCTTTTTAAGAAAATCAAGCGTTATTCCTTTGAAAACTTGAAAAATAAATACAATTTAATTTATGATAACATTAGTTTAATTTAATGAGAGACATTTATTCATACAACTGAAACGGTTAATGAACGTTTAAAACAAATCTTAGTTATGTTTGAAGCGATCTTTCTTTAACCCATTCGGAACCATGAGCGCATATGCACCCATGAAAGTACTTAAAACGTTTGAATTTGATATCAGTAAAAAATAGAAGTAAAATTGATTGTATTTCATTACGTGACTTTTGTGATTTACAAAGTTAATTGAAATAATTAATAAAAAGTAGTGCCAAAACGAATGAAATTCATGAAAAAAAAATGCTGGTTCTGAACAGGCAATAATACCATTCTTTTCTTTTAGCAGAAAATATCTGTTTATTTCATCAATTTTAGTAAAAGCTCATTATAAAAAACTTAATACAGTCTCCAGAAAATTAAAAAATAATTTCTGTTAATTGGAATCTTGATTTTTAATGCATAAAAAGGAAAAAAGATTTATATTTGAATCGAAACATACTCTATTTTAAACTAAAAATAAAAAAGATTTATCTTCTATTCTTAATTGAACATCTTTGTTGAGATAAGAAACATGGTGATAGGAAATGTCTGAAAACTATTTTTTTTTTCTTTTTGCCTAAAGCAATACATAGTTTTCATAGTTGAACGCTATGAGAGATTGCATCCCACAGGAGATGCTAAAAGATAAAACACCCCTTCTAAAACTCGCCAGAGGTGTGAGCGTTTCAAAAGTTGCTTGATAACAAACATTACCTACAATTGTTATTTCAACTAACGTGTGAAACTATGGACTGGCTTCCCATTCGTTTAAAGCTTCGCTAGTTTCAGCAAATCAAAGGGTCTAAAAGTGATGTCATTGAAAACAAAATAATATCACAACATTGTAAAACTTCATTCGGAAATCATTTGCGGACTGTTATTTTCTATATTTTGCTAGCGTGTTTTCAAGACCGGGAATTTAATGAAGATTTTCAATTTTGAAGAAGTAAGTTTTTGTTTTGACATGTTGGAAAATTTTGTTAAAAAAAAATCCACTACTAAAAGTTAATACTTAAAAGCTTCTTTAAATAGTTATTTTACTAGATAAAAACCTTTATCTAATTGCGTACATTGTTATTTGTTAAAATATATAATCATTAACCTTTTTTGGTATAAGATTCAAACTATCAAAAGAACTTGTTCGTTCTATTTGAAAAGAGTTCAGTAGCTCGCGCATTTAAAATTATTTCTCCAAATTAGTGGATAAGATTAAACTTAAGAAAATTCATAGCTTTCATATCAATTTACTGTTAACTTGAAAAAATATATTCCTTCATTAGTAACTAATAACAAAATAAAATAAATAAATAAACTACAAACCACTTTTTCTAAAAATAAAATAAAACTTTGCGTTATCTATCATTTAAATATCTTAGTTAAAAGCAGTAAAATACTAATTGATACAATACCGGCAAGAAACATCATTGATGCGCAACCGTATGGTTACACACAGAATAACCTTTCACTATATATATAGAAGCCACTTGTAACGTAGGAGACATGAGAGAAAACTAGCGATTACAACTACTTCGCATTCTTTTAGATAAAACACTTAAGAAAATTCAAAAGCTTTCACCTAAATTTCTGTTAACTTGAATATATATATATATATATTATCTTTCATTAGTAACTAATAAAAAAAAATATAAAGTTCATACCACTTTTTCTAAAAAACAAAACTTTACTTCCTTAGTCACTGAAAATGTCTTAGTTAAAAGATTAAAACTAACTTGCATTCTTATAAATAAAATATATATATCTCAAAATAAGTAGTTAAAAAAACTAATATAGAAAGCATATTCATATGATGAAACAACGGGTTGCAATAATGTGTCCTCTCCGAGCGAGAATTGATAATGATCAAGTATTTCACCTGACCAGGAAAAAAAAATTCCGGGATGTACTGATACAATCTATTTTCTTGAAAGGGAGTGTGTTGCAGTGTATGGGTTCAAAACCTGTAATTCTAAAGGTATGTTTTCTTTACAAAACCGTAATGGAATTTGTGTATATGATTCTTTGGATACTCAGAGAAATCGAATAAGCTTGCATGATGTTCCATATCATCCAAAACATTCTTAGTGTGTATATGGTAACACAATGAGTTCGTGTCGTTGAAAATTAGCTTTACATCATTTTTATACTCTTTTTAATAAAATCATAGTGAAATTTATATATTAGAAGTTTAGGCAATTCTAAGATTGTAAATCCAACATAAGTCGGTCGATTCAAAAGTATTTTTAAGCCTTTCCACAGCACTTAGGTCTTCATCTTATGTTAAATATGCTTTAAACTAGGTGAAGTCATTAATTTTCAACTCTTTTTCAGTGTTGCAAAGCACAATATTTCTCCTTTTTCCAAAAACAGTTGTTCATTAATTTAAAAAAGTTCTTTTGTTAGTTCAAAAAAAAAAAAAAAAACAGTTTTCGCATTCAGCATATATTTCAGTTAACAATCATCCTTGACAATAATTAAACAAAAACATTATTGTTAAAAACTAATTCGCGTTCTTTGATTAGTAAAAATAATTTATATTCTTTTAAATAATAATTAAATGAAAATAAATGTAAAGTTGTTTATTAAAAGCTTTATTTGAGAAAAAACTTGTTTCGGAAATTAACAAATGACTGAAAGAAAAATTAACTAATTTATTAAAAAGTTTTATTAGCAATGACTAATTAAAAATGAATTATTAAAGCTTTATTTGCAAGGCCTAAATAAAAAAATAATGATTCGAAAATTAGCAAATGACTAAAACTTATTTCGTTAAACTCATAAAAAATGTATTCACTTCTTTAAGTCAGTTCAAATAGGATGACGACATCGCAGGTAAGTGAATCATCCTCTCGAGAGAGGACGCTGGTGTCGCCGGAAACGATTGTGCTGCCCCCTAGGCTCGTCTCTCGTCCAATCAGAAGCAAGCTCCTTATCTTGATGAAGCCGGTTGTTGCATGCTTCTTCGTTCATTAGCCCGGTGGATGTCATACAGGTAGGACGTGTCTCTGCGCTGCTCCGTGGTAAGTATTTTTTTAATTGCATGCGATCTTTTCTAATCCTTCCTAATCATTATCTTTTCTTTGTTCTACCTTCCTCTTACAACAGACTTTCCTTTATTAACACTCTTCTTACAGTAGACTTTTATTAATTCATTAGACTTTTATTGATTCATTAACATTATCCTTTGTTCTAACCCCTCTCTTACAGTACACTTTTCATTCTCTCTTCTTTGTTTAATCCCCTCTACTATAGCATGTCGCGTGGGCGCCTGTCTGTCTCGACTCCTTCCACCTGTCCATCACTTTCTTATCTCCCCTACCTGTCAATCACTCGACTCCGCCCACCTGTCATTCATCTTTGGCCACGCCTCCCTCCTCACTCCTCAGCTCTTGGCTCCTGCTGGCATAGAACCCCCATTTTACTTCTACTTACCCCTTTATATATGAAATAACTTTATGTCAAATAACACTCAAAAGAAATAGTTCTTATTTGAAAGTCTTTAATAATATATATTTGTTACATAATGCATTCAACAGTATTAACATCTTCTTGCACTTTCCCCCATTGGGGGGGGGGGGACAGAACTTCTTATTAACATTCTTTCTCTTTTATTTACTAGCACACACAAGTATCATTTCAAAGATACTTGGCATATGGTTTCTGGAACAGCGTATTATATATGCATACACATATGAGAGAAGAATAGAAATGCCAATAGTTAAGGTATTCCAAATTTTGGAATTAAATAGTTTTATAATCATTTAATGATTTTAATAATAACTTTGTATTTTCATAAAAATAGACAATAGGCTAAAAAAAGATAACATATTATTTTGATGTAAAGACAAAGTTATAAATAAAATGAGAAAATTTGGGCTGTATCAAAAATGATAACGATATCAAAAGCCAACCCCCCTCCCCCTAAAGATATCTAACGATATCATGTGACAAACCACCCCCTCCACCCTAAAATGATAACGTTATATATGCATAGCCCCTTACCTGTCCTATAATATCTTATCAATTATATTCAAAAGTAAATTATTTGGTACTTAATTATCCCGTCGCCCAAAAATCTATTGCCAAACTATAGGATTAAATGTCAATAATGGTTGATCGTAAATGTGACATTCACTTGACTTTAAGCAATTTACACATGGTTACGTCATCAAGTGATTTTTATTTCGGCGTTTTATTTATATTTTTTATTAATGTTATACTAATTTATTTGTTCTTTCGTTATTTAAAATAAAAATTATGTCAATTTGTATAATTTGGCGGTCGACGGGATAATTAAGCAGTACGAATTATTATTTTTTAACCATGCGTTATTATTTGGATCAGTAAAAACTGCTGCACTATATCAATAAAAGTGAAGGTTTTTGATAATCACGAAACCACTTAAAGCAGGTTCCAGAGTTTAATTTCAGGCTTTTTTCCCCCCTTTAAATCCATGTTTCACTTATGTCAGAGCCAATTATGATAATTTGATTTGTTACTTTAATCTAGTTTGCTAATTAAATCAGCAACCGATATTTAAAACTTTCCCACAGGAAATGATAATTTGCTGTGTACGTGAATAAATATAAATGAGAAAAATTTTCGAGAATTTGATTTTGTATAGAAGTAATGAAATGAAAAAAAAAAAGGATGAATAACTCAGTAAAACTAACAAGAAATGTCTTTATAATCGTATAATAATTTTTTTTAATTACTAGCGATACTATTAGTGAGGATAAATTTAATAACAAGTCGAAAATTGTACGTCAAACGTGGCAAATGTACTATAACTAGCTTTATAAATATTCAGATCTTGGTGCAATAGCTGTTGCACTCTTATGAAAAATTCATCAATACAGAATTTATTATTATTCTGTATATTAAATTCATTAATATGGAAATAACATGACTCCATCTTAAATAGGACGTAATCACCATGGCAACATAGAATCATTACCTGTCATGGAATATCATCGAATTAATTACGTATGATAGGATTTAATCGAATTAAGAAAACTTTTATTAATATATTTTTAAGTTTTGATTCTATTTTCATAAAATTTGAAATGACTTGAAAAAATTTTGCAACGATTATAAATATTAAATTTCAAATCATTTGGTTGGGTAGTTTTTGCGCTGTTATATGTGGTCATACAGACAGGCGGACGGAACAGACGACGACTATAGGTGCTATGTACTTATACAATTACGAACGCACTTAAAAATGGTGGAAACTTTATTGCACCAGTTAAAAATGCACCAGAAATTTATTAATTAATGCATCTTTACAAACAAACTTTTTTCAAGTAGAGCCCACATTTATGCTCTTAAGTACGCTGGCAATCATTTTTTTATACTGTTGTTATGCTCTTTTATTAATCTGAGATTTACAGCTATAGTGTGTAGTACACAATGTATTTGAATTTTTTTTTTTTTTTTTAAATCTAAGATCACCATTAGGACCAGGGGTTAAGTGATACATATAAATGGATATACTGAGCTAATCTAAATAAGGCATCGGGTTTCAAAAGTCTGTTTATTTACAAATATACGACGTACAAAGACGGGTGATACATGAAAAGATACATACACTCACCAAGTTTCTGGTACATACTACAAATGTGCGCCCTTAGTCACACGGCACTAGCACCGGTCGATGAAAAAACTCCGACCGTGGCAAAGTTTCAATTTGACGCCCCCCTACTTTTTGTTTGTGACACGTGTCACAAAACTGAAAAGAGCAAAAGCAGAAATAAATTCTATTGAATACATATTTCGAGTTTATTCTGAAACTGCATGTTTAATTTTAATTAAGAAATTAGAAACAGATAAATAACATAAGAGAAAATAGCACTTGCATTTTGGCAAAGGCAATCTGGAAAATGGGTATGGAAAAAGTGTATCTAACAGTACTGCATAACAGTTTGCAACCCTTTTGTATTCGCAGAAGGAAACCCAATACTATTTTGAGACTACATGTTTTTGTCTCAAGCACAGAGAGAAAATTACAGACTAGAGAAGGTTAACGAAAGAGACTAAGACAAAGACCTGAAACAAGTTTTGAAAACAAAGAAGGTCTTATTCATAAATTTGTATTTGGGTTTAGGGTAAGGGACAATGCAATAACTTTGAAACTAAAAATGAACGTACTTTCATCGGGATAAAAATTCCTAATATATAAATACATATTTAAAAAAAAAAAAAAAAAAGAAAATTTTCTATTATAAATTTGGCGCACTCTCAATTTCCGCGTCCGGACTACCGCCCCACCTCCCCCTGCTTCGCACGACCCTGCATGGCACACATCCCGACGGTAATCCAGTTCCGTCCATTCGTTCAATAGCATGTTTCTGTCAATGTTCGTCACAGCAGCAGTGATGTGTTCCCGCAATGCTTGCAGCGTTGTTGTATTGAGGGTACATAAACTTTGTCCTTCACATAACCCTACAGGAAGAAGTCACACGGCGTGATGTCTGGCGACCTGCGGGGCCATGATAACAGAGGTACGTCACCCAGACCAGCAGAGCATCACCATTGCCGCTATCTTGTACAGTGGCGACACAGGTCTGCCATTTAGCGTACAGGCGTGCCACGAAGCGAGCTTTTAAACTTGGTGAGTGTATGTATCTTGTCATGTATCACTCGTCTTTGTAGGTCGTATATATACACTGTTCTGATATCCGATGAATCATTTAAGCTAACATACGAATTGAATATTTCCAACTGAGCGAAAAAATGCCCAGGCCGGGAATCGAACCCAGATCCTTGGCTTACAAGGCCAATGCTTTTCCGTTTAAGCTAACTGGGCCGACATCTAAGTATCCATCGTTTATATGGAGTTCCTTTACCTGCGGTTTATTCTGTTGAGCTGTCTACATGACAGACCAGATGTTATTACCAATAAGGTTTTTCTGAGCGAAATATGCTGGCTGGTTGTCGGACCAGTTAGCTTAAACGGAAAAGCATTGGCCTTGTAAGCCAAGGATCTGGGTTCGATTCCCGGCCTGGGCATTTTTTCGCTCAGTTGGAAATATTCAATTCGTATGATAACTTTACCAATCAGTTTGATTGTGTTAAAATACTAGTTCATTTAAGCTAACCCTATATATCTTGATATACAGGGTGTTTCCGAATTCGACCGACAAATGCAGAGTGGTGATAGTAAGCATCAAGAGGATGAAAAATTATCATAGAATATGGGGTCGCAAATCAGCTATTTAATCAAAAATACAGGGAGTTCAACCCTAACTGAATTTTGGTTGACAGTAATAACTTTCAGAAAACTGAAGTATAGTATAATGAAACTTTTAATAGACGTGCTCACCTTTGTTGTAAATGTGATGACACGAAAAAAAGTAATAGAAGTTTCCATTATACGCGCCAGCAGTATGCACTGGATTCTCCACACTTTGGACTGCGATTACCAGTTCATACGGTATCAGCGATTACGTGAGCACCCTGTTTTCTAGAACTTTACGGGATGTTATCACATTTCTTACATGACAAGGTACATACAACCTTTTCAAAGCAAAATTTTTGTTTTTCTGAAAATTATTACCGTCAGCCGGAGTTCAGTTAGGATGAAACACCCTATATATTTGCTACTAAATAAGTGGTTTGCGACCCCATGTTCTATGGCAGTGTTTCATCCTCTTGATACTACTATCACCCCTCTGAATTTGTCTGTCGAATTCAGCAACACCGTGCATGTTACGATATATATCCGATATTTATTTTCAAAATATCATGTTTTTTGATATTTTCGACATATCATTGCTTATATTTTTGTAAGACAGTCAAAAGAGCTGTAAATATTTTTTTTTAAAGTGTTACTGATTGTGTCATTCTGTACATAAAGTATTTTTGCCTCTGGCAGTGGCTTTTATATCCAAAAGAAAATCTTTTCCAAACTATTCGTTTGAAGCTGAATTTTAACGGCAGAACCAATAATAAATATAGGTCAATTTAGAAAAGCCATTCAAAGATAAGCTGTCTAATTTAAATAATCATTGTTTTACATTTTCATTAAAAATAATCTTTTCTGATATGGTTGTTTTTCAATTTAAATTTACAACATGCTAGGGACTGAAAAAGCAGACAAGCTTTACATCTATTTTCAAAATTTTTAATTAAAAATTATATTGTATTTAAAACTTTGTTGTATGACAGCTAAATTTGTCTTGATAATTGATACTGAATCCTATGGTTTGTTTTTTGATGAATGTAAAATAAAATTATTTCTGTTTTCAATTAGATGATCTTCAATTTCTTTATGTAAGTGACAAAAAAGGAAGTTACAGACATTTAGAATTATGTTTTATTAAGTTTTCATGTTATGTGCAATATGTTTTAGTTCCTAATTTATACTAAATCTGAAAATATTTATAATCAACACCAAGTGGACTAGTTTGAAACTATCGGATACATATAAAAATATCTAATATTTTTTATATTTTTGAAAATATCAGGATTCGTAAATATAATGATAAGCACAGGCGTCGAGAACCACTAGTGGTTCGTAGACTACAGTTTGAGAAACGCTGAGGATAATTTTTCCCAAATTACTCTTTCGTTTAATGGTAATGACAGATTGTCATCAGATCAGATTTACAGTAAAAATTCCATAACGAATACTCCTTAATAGCGGACACCTCAATTTAGTGAACACAGTTTCAATCCTAAACATAAATATTCTTAGATGAAAACAGCACCGAAAAACTGACGATAAATCACAATTAGAAAAATAAAACTTTGTTAAAATCACAATCAAATACAAAATTGTACACAGGACGCGTTTCGGGGTGACATTTTAACAGCCCGCCATTAACTAAAGTAAACACATGTCCGAAAGCGAACAAGGTCACAAATGAACAAAAATGGCAGAGAGGAGAACGTTTCTTTAAGTTCTTTTCTCTACCCTTTCTGTGCATTTGTGACCTTGTCCACTTTTGGTCACGTGTTTGTGTTAGATGATGACGGGCTATTAAAATTTCCATACCGAATTTGTCTTGCGTGCTATTTTGTATTTTATGGTGATTTTAACAAAGTTTTATTTTTCAAATTTTCTAATTATAAATATTATTTGCGTAATTTTACATTTTAATAACAGACACCTCTGAAAAATGGACGAATTCTGCAGTTGCGAGGTCTCAGTTATTTCGAAGTGTTACCGTATAATGACCTTATAATAGAGGAAAATGTTTAATTTAATCCTATTTAAAATAATATTTTAGGCTCACTGTAAAAGGAAATGGAAATATCAAACATAAAATGAAAAATAAGAGTATTCTAAAGATAATATAGAAAAACTACTTCTGAAACTATATTTATCTACTGCAAAGTGTTACTATACAACTGAATAAATGATCACCACCGATTAGGATGACTAAGAAAGCGATAAAAACATTTGGATATTTTCCATCATTTAATCAACTCAAGTATTTTCTCACATTCTTCTTACTAAGTTATTTTTAGGACTGCCACTGGAGACTATTTTTTAATTCTACCTCGCACCACTTTCTCAAAACAAAAATCTTTTATATATAGTTTGACAACATTTACAAGAGAAATATACTGGAAAATTTATTTAAAAAAAAATAGTGGTACGAATAGAATAGAAAAATAGCCGCCTGTGGCAGTCCTGTATTTTAGATATTAAAATTGTTTTAAAATTTGAAAAGTGTGGCTTTTACGTTAACTTCTATTGTAAGGCTAGTCCCTTTTATTTCTATATAGTTTTTTAATAACGTGTAGACAATATTGCTTAAGTATATTCCTTCTCTTAAAATAGTTGCTATAAAAGATTAAAGTAACGTCTTAAGAGGACAGTGTACTTTGAAATGACCATAAATGTGAATTTTTGTTTTTGTGTTTATACATGTTAAAATAAAAAAAAATATCATTTATATTGCCATAAGCTTGTCTGAAAGTCTGTTTTCAAACATGCTAAAGGTAAGTAATAAAAACAACATATAATGTATTTCAAATGCATTTTTAATTTAAATAACACATTTTTCGCATTTTTAAAAATGCTCTACGCGTTTTAATTTTTCTTCCAAATTCTAAATAAGTCCGAGGAACAATCTTGATACACGTTTCAACGAATCTGTGCACGCGTTTTGTATTATTGATTTATTAAGGTACTCAAATTAGTGTCAAAATCAATAAATTTGTGAATTTTTAATAAAAATTCAATTTCGTCTGCCATATGTTTTTCTATAACTGTCCGTCAGATTGGAAAATGGATGTACAGTAATCCCTTAACATTTGCGAAATAAAAAATGAACAACATTTCAACATTCGCGATTACTTAACTTGGTTATTCACGAATTTTGTTTTATAAAGAATATGTATTTTTACAAAGTAAACTCGCATTGTTTTACTAATTTCGTAAAGTATTTAACACTGGACAGCTGCTGCAATGTACTGTATAGCCTAAGTTTCGAGAATTTCAGCCCTTGTATTGAGGCAAAATATACATAGATCGGTAATTCCAAGAAACCCGAAACATGACTTGATGCTAAAAATAAAAAAAAAATCCTAAATTTTCTAAAATTCAAAATTTTGTTTGGAAGTGACTTTTTTGTAAAAATTGTATGGGAAATTTTAAACTTTCAAGAACAACTTGTTGAGAAAGCAATAGAATGTGATCCTTCAACTGGTGAGGAGTCTTAAATTTAAAAGATAAATCGAAGCCGCAACTTCTCCTTATATGGAAACTCATAAACGTTCTTTCAAACAATCGTATATCAATAAATTTTTTCAACCGTCAACTAGCAAACTAAGCTTTGTGCAATATATTTATAATTGTAAAACAATTATTTACAGCACGCACTTTTTCAAGTTTAATTCTTGAGTTTCAATTTAAAAAATCTCGGGCGTACAGGCGGAGGTAGATTTCGAAGTTAGGTACTAAATTCACCAACAAAACTTAAATCAAGATTAGAGATAAACCCAGTTCCTTCACTAAGAATGAGCTCTAGGGAGCTAAATATTTTGTGAAAATTCAAATATACACGAATACACACACGCATGTATATGGAATAGATTTAAAAAATAGCTAAAGCTAGTTCAGAGAGCCTCAAAGTGTTAAAATAAGTTAATATTTCCATAGTCGGGTTTTTTATCAAATTTTAATACGTTTCTTCAAACTCACATGGCGTTACATATTCACCTGCTGAGGTCCATATTTTTCCAATATGACGCAATATTTTATTTTTGTTTTTAATTCGTCAAACTATTTATTTCATTTTGAGTTTTCATGCGGAAATCTTGCTCTAGAAAACTTATGACGTAATATTCAATTTGTTTTCAATTCGTCAAACTATTTATTTAACTTAATTTTTCTCGTGTAAACCTTGCAATAGAAAAGCAATTGTTGTGGTAAAAATTTTATTGCTTTTTTTTTTTTTTAAATTGTTGGCAACTGCTATAACGAAAAATATTTATTTTTTCCTGTCATTGTTGTGTAAGAGCTGGTTTTATCAGAATCATGTTAAGACGGTATTCAAAATTTTGATCCCTCTCCATTTCCATTCCCTTGGGCCGATTTAGCCCATTTTCAATCCCCGCCGAGATATTAGCCATCTCAAAGTTGTTGGCGAGTTTGAAGACGATTCGTACATAATTGCGACTTTTATCGTACGGACAAAATTTAGTACATACATACATATACATACATATATATATATTATATATATATATATATAAACTTTTTAGGTAGGGGTGGTTTTGGGTTCCTGGGGTCTTATAATGAAAAGATATGAAGGAATTTTTCAAAAGTCGCACCATGTTAACGACTGCAATAGGTAGTATTTCTTACGAAATCTACCTAAAATCATAAAACCTAACCCCTTTTTATGCACGGGAAGATAGTCTCAACATTCGCGGAGGTTTCCGCGAACCTAATCCTCGCGAATGTTAAGGTTACCTAATCCTCGCGAATGTTAAGGTTATTACTGTATAATGTTTAAAACAAGATTTTTTAAGTAATAAGATGAAAAAAAATAGATAAAAAATATTTAGAAAATTGGAACGCATAGAGCGATAATGTAATTAAAAATATGTGTTTATTAATAGCTTTAATAAAAAAAAAATCAGTTAAAAAAATCAAATTTATTTTAAATTGATGGTTCAGAATACTTCTTTGAAGAAAGTGTTATTGAAATAACACAAATAATGAAAAAAAAATTTAGTATCCACATTTTTATTAATATTTCAGATAAAAAAAATTAAGAGCTTGAAAGTTAAAGTTGTCCGACTGCGTATATAATTTAAACTTATATGAGCAGCAATAAGCTATTTCAGTAATTAAATTTTAATTGAGAAGAAAAATGTAAAAACCTTTAGTTTAACAGGCAGTTATAAAATGCATTACATTCATGAGCATTTTGTGATCAATCAACACTATTGTTAAATTATAGGTGCGAAAATCTGGAGGGAGCAACCAGCGCCTAAACCCAAAAAATTCAGTGGCCACATTGTGAAACAAACTCATAAAAAACAATAGCGTTTGTATGAGGGGAAAAAACTAAACAAAAAAGCTCAGTAATTCAAAGTGAAAAATAATTTATTTAATATATACACAAGTACAACAAAACACATAATAATTACAACAAATATATGCATTTAATTTAATTATGGAATTCTTGAAATTTGAATATTAATTTAGAATAATATACATTTTAAACTATGTATAGTCAGAAGATGAAGTTGTGCAAGATACATTTAAAAAAGAATATGTATAAGTTAAGTAATCATGATAGTGAGGAATATTGGGGAAACAATATTTATATTTTGATTTAGTCACATAAAAGTGCATATTAAAAAGATTGTGATTGTGTGAAATTATTTTACACTATAAAAATGAAATACACTTCAAACATTTGTTTTTATATAAGAAAAATTATCTTTAAAAAATGGCGACTTAGACAACAAAAGTTAATAGCCGTGGCGACTGGCGACCGTGAATCTGCATCTATACGTTAAAGTACACAAATCTGGAGATAATTTTTTTTTAATGGCTTATCTTTTTGAATCCCGTCGCTAAATTTGGCTGATATAAAATTATGTACCTATGCAAGATATTCAGTATTATTTTAAAATGTCCTTTCTAGAAATAATAATAATAATAATAATAAACTGAAAAAAAGTGTAGTAAATGTAAAATCACATTATTTTGATAAACTAGGAGATGTTAAAAATACCAAATTTAGTTGCTCCACATAAACCGTTTTGGATTTTCCAAATCCTTTGTAGCTTTAAGTTGCATTGTTAAGAGAAGTCAAACAATGCCTCCTTTGAAAAAATCGATTTTATAGCTAGCTTCAAAGTCGTAGTGGAGCACCTTTTAATTTAAGTAACTTATTTAGTTTATGGAACGAAATATTAATTTATTTTTGAAAAAGGCTCAGATAAGCAGCACATTAACCTTTTGCATTCCACACCAAAGTTTCAATCCCCTACCAACAATTTCACGCCAATCTTACATATTTGAAATAAAATGTGGGGAACTCTCTAAAAGTACGTTAATTTGCTGTTTGTTCATTTGTTGTTTATCATATGAGTGTCAGTGGATTTGTAGTTAAATTTAGTATGTCACCGGATAGGTGTCAGTGGATTTGTGTTTAAACTTAGTATGCCACCCACCATATAGTTTTAGTGGAGTGCAAAAGGTTAATTTGTAGAAAGTTGCGTTGTTATGCGCAAATTAACAAAAAAAGCAACAAGGACTATTCTAAAGTAGAGACCATCATAGTCCACGACTTTCTGCCACCGTTCTGCCAGATTCCGGATTTGCTGGCTAAGTTTGTCGCCGTTACCAGCACCTTCATCCTCATTAATCTCATCGATGCCTTTCAGAATCGTTAGGCCTTTTCTCTAATAATGCCGAGTCAACACACGCAAATCATACTGTTCAATAGGCATTTTGGATCCAAAGTTCCTGAATTCCTATAAATTATACTATTAGTAATCCTATATACGATACAAATTCTAGTAACTATTAGATTAAAAATTTCCCAGAACTTTTTGCTCAACCTAATATTTTGGTCAAGAGTTTGGAAAATTCTCTCTGTACAATATCTTAAAAAGAAAACCCAACGACCCATCTGTGCAAACAATCAGTTTGTCAAAGGATATCTATATTTATAAATGTAATCCATATTTTAAACTTCCTATGAAGTAGAAGTTGTATTATAACCCTTTATACCAGCGTGTTGAAATCCATACAATGCGTAAAATTGGTATATTTGCTTAAAAATCTGGTTTACAAAGACCATTTTATTCATTGCTGAACATCCGTAACATTGTAACAAATGTTGATTAATAGAAAATTCTATAAAGATTATTACTATGCTGTTTTTAAAAAGAAGTTTTATTTCTGCTCCAAAAGCTGCACGTGATATTCATGAAATAATAACTCGTGTTTAAAGTAAACTATTTTTTCTTTCTTCATCCACAAATAGATATATCATACAGCTAAGTGTAGTTTGCATATGTAGTATGTTTCAAAACACCACGAGTAAATTTTGAGGCGAGTTAGAGAATTTCGGTATGTATCATATTCAAATAGGAATCTTTGCCGGAAACATTACCCGCATGATATACAAAAGACACAAAAAGACATCATAAATACAACACAAAAGGTAATGTAAAATGCAGATTCATATGAGGTGTTTGAATTTTCGGCTATTTATCGTATTTTAGAAAATGCATGAATTGCGAACATTTTCAAACATACCTGTAGTTTCGTGGACATTAACAGCAACGATGGCAATTCTTGCGACGAATTTTATGCTAAGTGAACAGAGGTTTCGTACACACTAGCGTTGAATGTCTATCGCAGAAATAAGTTTGTGCTAGGTAAATCAAGTGAATGCGGTGATTATATGCTGAATCCAGCTCCTGGCATAGAACACCAAATATTTATTTCCAGCCATGCTTTTGTGTGTAAATGTGGTTTATATCGATGCTACCAATATCTTCTCTAAACTTATGAATGGAGTTTAGAGACACCTTGTGCAACAGTTATTTTCTGTGACAATTAAAGAATAATTACTACTAAGAAATGTGTAATTTTGTTTCGTTGTGGTTTACCAAATCTTTTTTTATATATTTTTGTATTTATTTATTTATTTTTTAAATTTAAGTAAATCATTTATCAAATTGAAGTTATTGCGGTATAAAGGGTTAATATATGACTTAATGTTTGTTTCAGTTAAATGGATCATTGTGGCTTAGTGCAGATGTGCTTTCTGGCCCTGTTCATCCGAAAGCAGAACCAATTAGAAGCGATTACTTTTTAGCAATATGCAGCAGATATTTTCCGGACGCCACTGTTTCTTTGGGATGGACAACTTTCTGGATCAAAAGGTTTCCAGTTAATACTTGGATGTATGAATGGAAACATGTAAGACAAATGGCCGACACTATTCGCTGCTGGTATGGCAAGAGAAAATATCCACCAATCACATTTAGTGTCAGAGCTATATTTGCATCAAGATCAATAAAACAGTTACAGTGGCTTTTGGAAACCATACCTCGCAGTGCTTTCGTAGTGTGGAGTGCACCATGGGATCAAGTTAATTCTGAAGATTTTTTAAAAATCCAAAAGTCCTTTCCTGCCGAGAAGTTGTATTTTGCTGTTTCCAGAACTTTGTATAAGCCATGGACTAAATTAAAAACTAATAGTGTTTCCAAGAAAAAGTATAAAAAAGATGACAGTAAATGGGTATCAGTTACACGCTCTAAAGAGAATACGTGCGAGACTTTCACATATACAGATAACAATTTCATCCTTTTTGGAACGCCAACCAACTCAGCAGTACTTCAAAGGACTTTGATTCCACTTGATATAAATAACAATTTTACTTTGACTGGAAGAATGAAATTTTTTCCTGGAGAAAATGCGATAAATCCTTCTCACTGGGAACACAAGCTAAAATTAGTATTATCCAATGTCGATAAACTTCCAAAATATGCAATGTCTCATTCCAAAAAGAAACGCGTCTTCAAAGTTAGAGATCCCGATGTATTGTGGTCGGCAGTTAACTCGTCTGTTCTTTATACTTTTGAGCATCAGTATTTTCAAGATAATACTGCTTGTAGGATGTTTAAACTTCATATCAACTCAAGCTTGTTTTTTGATGCATGGACTATACCATGCGATGCAACTTTTGAAGAGAGCACTGACGAAGAAGTATCTAAAAATAGTATATCAGAGATATCACTGAAAGAAGATTTTGATATGGAAGAAGGAATGCTCATGATTGGTTTCCATTCATATGGTGAAGAATATGTTCTTATTTACGATTTAAAGGCTGTCGAATATGAGGAAGAAGACGAATCTATTTTAGATTTTCCAGAATTAAAACTCTCTTTTATATCATCTGGTTTTATGACGAAAGCAGAATTAAGTCTTTTTTGGCTTTTGCTAATGGTCTTACAATTAGTGTGTTATTTATCATTAAGGTCATTATAATCCTTATGCCAGAAATTGACAATATAAAGTTATTTTTTTATTATTATACATTATATGTTTATATACATTTAAATAGTAACTTTAAAAAAATTTATATTTAAATTGAAACCGTCCATATTTAATGAAAGTTTATATTTTTGGCTGATGCATTTTTATTGTTCTTCTATTTCCTTTCATACTTCATACTTCATAATGTATACTGGATATTAATATTGTTTTAAAAAATGAAAAGTATGTGTTTTAGTTTAATTTCTTCTATTGTAACGTTACTCCCACTTACTTCGTTATGTATTCATTGAATAAGATGTAGACCATATTGTCTGTGTTTACTTCTGCAATTGTTTTTGAAGATAAAAATAGCACCTTAAGGGGATAGTGCACTTTGAAATTACCCTATATATGATGTTTTATTGTGTTAAAAAATGTTAAAATTTAAAAAGTTTCAGTATATTATCATATACTTGGCAGAAAGGGTGTTTCCATAATTGCTAAAGGAAATCAACGAAAACAATATGTCATAATATATTTCAAATGGATTATTTCAAAATGAATTATTCACAGTATGTAAATCTTTAAAATGCTCTATGCGTTTTAATTTTAATTTATAATTGTAAATATGTTTAAACTACAGTATTGTTACACACTAAAGAATTCGTACATCCGTTTTGTAATGTTAGATTATAAGGTATTTAGTTTATTATAAAAGTATCTTAATATTTAAATTTTTATTAAAAATTCAGTTACGTTTTTTTTTCGTAGCTGTATTTCTGATGAAGATATGAAACAACAATTTTTTAATGAAGACTTTTAAACTAATATAGAAAAAAATTGAATATTGGAACGTATTCATTGTATAGAACAATTCTTTAAAGGAAGCCTTTTTGAAATAACAGAAATAACGAAAAAAAAATGTTTTAACATCCACCTTTAGTTACAAATTAAAAGTGTTCAACCACAACTTTGACGTTATAAAATCGATTTTTTCAAATGAGGTGCTATGTTACTTCTCTTGACCGTGTAACATAAAGCTGCAAAGAATTTGGAACATCTAAAATGGTTTTTGCGAAGTATATAAATTTGACATCTTTAACAGTTTCTAAGTTATCAAACCGATCCTCATAAATGAGGTTTAACATTTATTACATTTTTTTTTAAAATCTTTGAAAGTTTCCCTAAATGACACAAAAAATAATATATGTATACTGAAGAACTTGTTTATGAGTATAATATCATATCTGTTAAATTTAAGAACTGAATTCTGTTAAATAACCCGGTAAAAATTTTAAATTTTGAATTTTATTTGAAAGCAAAATAATTTACGAAATTTAACAATAATGTTGATCAGAAAAGGCTCATTAATATAATTTTAAACTGCTTGTTAAACTAAAGGCTTTTACAATTTCTTTCTCAACTAAAATTTAATTATGAACATAGCTTATTTTGCTGTTTATGTAGGTTTAGATAGTATACGCATTCGGGATGATTTTCAAGCTCTTAATTTGGGTTTTAGAAATATTAGAGAACGATAGACTTTAAGGCGGCACAGTACCTTTGAGATAGCCGAAAACGATATTAAAAACATCACCATTTTCGAAGTACGAAAGATCAAATAATATGTAATTAAGATTTTTCTTTTCTTTCCTGCCTAAAGTATACATTCTTAAGTATATTATACAGAAAAATAAATGTTGTATATAGAATTGTAATATTTAATTTAAATATTTAAAATTCATTTCACTATTTAAATTAAAAAAATTTCGAAAAAAAAAAATCCTATTTTTCAAGTGAAAAAAAATACAAAGTAGTATGTGAATTATTTTGCCTTTACCATGTAAACTATAAAGAAACGCATATGCGGTTAAATTTTAAAATCTGTAGCTTGTATAGTTTGCAAATAACAGTGCGTGCAAACTCAAAATCTAATAATCTGAGAAAACACATCTTAAATTTTCAATATCCAAATATCTTCCATTATACTAGCTATCGATAAATGATTACAACTCAAGAAGTAGTGCAGACTTTTTAATGCAGTTTTTTGCATGTTGTTCAGAATTGTTTAAAAATTAAGAATAAATTAAAATCTTAACAGTGATTTTTTTTTAATATTAAAGGCCCTGTAACCTCTTAAAACCCTTTTTTCATTATTTGTGTTTTTTTAATAAGAGTTAGCAGAAGTGTTTTTACTTAATATTTTTCAGCTAAATGGATCATTGTGGCTTAGTGCATATGTACTTTCTGGCTCTGTTAACACGTTAAGCGCCACGTCAGCCACCGGTGGCTAACAGCGAACTTTCTGTTTCACCGATGGCCGACGTCTAAAATATGATACAAAACTGAAAAAATATACATTGTTTTAAATAATTACTGAGCAAATATTTAAAATTTACCTACGTTTTATTTATTACAGGATTATACTTTCTTAAAAATTACTCTAAACATTGTAAATTTTCAATACTTCAGTGTCAGTTATCGTGGCACTCAACGTGTTAATCGAAAAGCTGTACCAATTCTTAGTTATTACTTTTTAGAAATATCCACCAAGTATTTTCCTTACGCCACTCTTTCATTAGGATGGACAACACACTGGATCAAAAGTTTTGCAGTTAATATTGGGTATACGAATGGAAACATGTAAGGGATATGACCGATACTGTTCGTTGCTTGTACGACAACAGAATATATCCTGCAATCACCTATGGCGTCAGAGCGATATTTGCATCAAGATCTATAAACCAGTTACAGTGGCTTTTGGAAAACATTCCTCGTAGTTCTTTATCAGTGTGGAGTGCAGCTGCGGATCAAGTGAATTCCGAAGATGTTTTGAGAATTCAAAAATCCTTCCCAACTGCCAAGTTATTTTTAACTGTTTCCAGAAACCTTTTTAAGCCGTCGAGCCAATTAAAAACAGATTACATTTCACAGAAAACATATATAAAAGATGACAGTAAATGGATTTCTGTTACGTGTAATAAAAGTAATATATGCGAAACCTTTTTATATACGCATGGCAATTTTATTCTTTTTGGAAGGCCAACTAACTCAACAGTATTTTAAAGGACTTTGATTGCTCTTGATACAAATCGCAATTTTACTCTGACTGGAAAGATGAAATTCTTCCCTGGCGAAGAGAAAATCCTTCCCTTTAGAAATCCTTCTTACTGGGAACATAAGCTAAAATTAATATTATCCAGTGTCGATAAACTTCCAAAATATGCAGTGTCTCATTCCAAAAAGAAACGCATCTTCAAAGTTAGAGATCCCGATGTGTTGTGGTCAGTAGTTAAATCATCTGTACTTTTTACATTTGAGCATATCAGTATTTTCAAAGTAATACTGCTTGTAGGATGTTTAAACTTCATATCAATTCAAGCTTTTTTTAAATCTTTGACAATACCATGCGATGCAACTTTTGAAGAAAGTATTGAAGAAGAAACATCTAAAAATAGCATATCAGAGATATCACTGAAAGAAGATTTTGATATGGAAGTAGGTAGATCATGATTGGTTTTCATTCATATGGAGAAGAATTTGTGCTTATTTACGATCCTAAATGCTATCGAAAATGGAGAAGAGGAAGCCATTTTAGATTTTCCAGAACTAAAAAAATTGCTTTTATATCATTAGGTTTTATAATCAAAGCAGAATTAACTCTTGTGTGGCAGCTTTTACTCACGGTCTTTCAATTGTGGATCTATTCATCATTACGGTCCCCTTAACCCCTTCGAGACGAGCGTCTTTTACAGAATTTTTAATCTTTTATCACCGGTTTTTTAAAACAGAAATTTTTGCCTCATTGAGTCTGGAAAATGCTCGGATTAAATAAGGCAAAATTTACAATAAAAATTTACTAGTGAGAATAATCACTGATTCTGAGCACCTTACGCGGCACGAATACCGGTAGCTCGTCCACGAGGGGTTAATAGTTATATCGGAAATTGACAATATAAAGTTCTTTTTTATTATTATGCATATACTGTTTGTTTTTAATATGTATTAAAATCGTAATTTTTTATGCTGTTTTTGTTTTTAATATGTAAAAGGGTAATTTTTTAAAACATCATATTTAAAGTAAAAACCGTCCATATTTCTTCATAATAATTTTGATGAAAGTTTATAATTATTGTAGATACATTTTTATTGTTTTTGTACTTTTCACTCATTTCGATAACGTTTTAAAACTCATTTTGTATGAATACTGTATATATTGTCGGTTTTTGAGATTTGTCGCATTATTGAGAAAATGAACATTCTGAAAAAAAAAAAAACTTATTTTATTTGACGTTGTGGGTTATTATTCTTTTTATTTACAAACGAATTTATCTAGCGGCAACCACAGGTAGTTTAAAAATGACTCTTTCAGATTAAAGATTTTTTAATTTGAAACCTTATTTGAAAAATGAGTTTTTATGACTTGTGTCATTTTTCTCGAAAACTGGCGGTATAATCTGTTTGCAATTCAAATTGAAGTTTGTGTATTCAACATTTTTATGTAATTTAATGTATTCTCATGTGATTTTAAACTCTAATTGAACCCATCTTTATGCTCATTAACCATTTTTATTGATGTTTATGTATTTTTAACATCTCAACTGAAAATGTCTTGATGCATTACACCCAGTTGCATTTGAATTTTGCAAGTTCTGATACTCACTTTTTTTTGGCTATCTGTACTTGATTAATGGAATGAAATCTGTTCAAATATTTTAAAAGAATATTTCATTAAATACTAAGATGAGTTTAATAGAAAACTACGTGTGAAACTGAATAACAGATTCAAAACTTTATTGTAAAAAGAAAAAAAAATCTTTATTGACAGTATTATTCTGAAAATAGTTACATTCTATTTTATGAATCTCATGTGCTTTTTGCTTCTTGTATTTGATTAATGAAAATATGTACTTATATTATAAAAGAAAGTAAGTTTTATTGAATGTTATGAACGTAATAATAATAAATTAATATTAAAAGTTTTCTTTTGCTTCTCATCTTGAAGTGTTCAACAGTTTCAATACCCTGCAGATTCTTCAGTTTGTACTTTTTTGCGAAAAAATATATATTTTGAATAATAAGAAATTTTCAATGAAAGTTCACTAAAAGTGTTCTATTTTTTCTGTTTTTTTATAATTTCTTAATTTTTACTATGTCTAAAACTTTTACAATTTTAACACAAGCAAATTAGTATATACATGTTATCTAGAAAACGACTTAAAGAAAAGTATAAGTAACCAGAAAATTTTACGCAGAGATGTTTCAAGTTTTTTTTAAATTGAAATGAGAGGCATATCCTCTAAGAAAAAGTGATAAAAGCACAATACATATACTTAATGTTTTTTTAATTTTTATTTATTGCGAATTTCATAAATATACAAAAGGTTTTGTATAATTTTCATTGCATAGATTTTATTTATAACAGTATTATTTTGAATTAAAAAATAGTATTGTTAAATGAATGTTAGAAATAAATGTGATATTTTAGTCTGATACATAAAGCTCAATGTTTGTAAATGTTAACACTTGAACTTATGTTTAATTTATTGCCCTCTTTCTGTCTCTCTCGCACGCCCCATTCCCCCAACACACACAAAAAAAATTCAAATGGTAACTATTAGATTCCTTTCGTTATTAATAAATGGTCATACGACTGCTAAAATGTGTGAATTGTTGCACATGTGTATTCTGAATTTATAACGACAGTTGGAGTTGTGAAACAGTATCTTAAAAGGTATGTAGGCCGTGTAAATTGCAAAAGTGTTAAAAATTAGGTTGGATTAAAGATTATTTTGATAAAATAGTCTCGTCATTAATTTTCAAAAAGTTAATATTTTTTCATTTTTATACGGTTCTATAAGTTGTATTTATAAATTATTTCTACATACCTTGATAAGTAAAGCTCTAAAAATTCAATTTTCTATGACTAAACTAACTCACAGAGTTGTAATATTTTGAATTTTATGAAACTTTGGAGATTTCCTGTACTTAAAACTTGTTTTTTTTTAGTGCCGAAAACATTCAAAATTTCATGTATAAAAATTTAAAAGTGTAATAATAATTAAAAAAAATTAGCAGGACTATGACTATTTTATCAACATAATCCTAATGACTACCTTATTTTGAACACTTTACAATGTACATTACCAACGTATCTCCAACAGGTATAAAATTAAATCGCATTATATCTTTTTCGTGCGCACTATATAGGCATCGTGTTAGTATAATTCAAATATCAGCATTTTTAAGAAAAAATGAGTAACGTTAAATAGCACAAATGAATGTATACAAAAGGTGCATACAGCTGTTTTGGAGGCTTTTAAAACTCAAATCATCAGTGCGAAATTAAAAATCAAAGGCTGAAACATGGCGAACCAGAGGAACGCACCTCACAGCTCGACCGTCAAATGCGAAAAAACGATGAGCGAAGCAAAATAACTGCGGAGTCACACCTCTCAGCTCGACCGTCAAAGGCGAAAAAGCGGTGAGCGTCATAAAACAATAGCTGAGTCCCATGATATACGCTTGTTCTGAGGCGCTCTCCGCTTTTTTCCTTTGGCGGTCGAGCTGTGAGCTGCGATTTTCTGATTTGCTATGTTTTAGCCTTTAATTTTTAATTTCGCAATGATGATGGAGCTTTACAAGCCCCGGAACAGCTGTATGCGTCTTTTGTATACATTCATTTGTGCTATCTAAGGTTCCTCATTCTTTACATTGGCACGAAGTACAATCCTTCTCCTTTTCTGTATCAGTATTTTATCTATAATTTACTTTTAATCTTTTCTTGTGTTTCTGTAAAATTTTTGGAAGACGCCTTTTTAGGAATACATTTTGTCTTCCCCACACACAAAAAAATTAATTTATTTTATCAAAGTTTAACAGTCGTACAACCCTTTAGATTTCTATTAATATTGCTTTATTAGACTTCCATGTAAACAATTTATATTATAAGGGTTAATGTGACTTTTTATATATCAATGTTTTTTAAGGTTTTATGATCGTATACACTATAAAAAAAACCATTGTAAATTTGCCAGCACAACTCGATCACAGTTGAATGTACTGTATCTTTCTTTGGGTACCTGACTATTTAAACATGAAAAATACAGTAGTTGCGTAAAATTAACAGTACAATGTACTGGCAATTTTGGACGCATTTGGACCACAGCACAAACTACTGGCGTCCAAATTGCCAGTACATTGTGCTGTTAATTTTACGCAACTGCTGTATTTTCCATATTTAAGTAGTCAGGAAACCAAAGAAAGATACAGTACATTCAACCGTGATCGAGTTTGTACGCGAGATGAACACTGAACAGTACTTTGTACTGTAAAAATGTCGTTTTTTTTACAGTGTAGGTATTTAAATTTTAATCAGTGATGTACTTGTAAGACTACTTTGTAAAATACTTACTTTTTTAATTGTATGAAAATTCTTGTTCATAAAATGTGAATATCTGTGTTATTAAAATAAATTTTTTTTTTGTATCTTGTAATGTTTTCATTTTGTTTCTCTAAAGTTATCTATGTTATACAAATATTTAAGGGATCATGTATCTTCTGAAGCGTCAAAAATTACTAATTAAGATATTTAAAATTTGGTAATAAAATAACATCCAAAATTAGCGACAGGTAAATAAAGCTTAAAACTTCGAGCTGACATCACAAAAAAGCAACACAATAATAATGAAAAAAAACTAGTATGTTGTGGCCATCACAAAACTTTCTTCTATATAAATCACGTGAATTAAATTATTTAAATAGTAGACGAAATTACATTAATGTAGCACCAATTCATATCAAAGTATATCAAAATTTGAAATTTGATGAAAATTCGCGCATTTGTTATTGAGATAGAGCTATAGGGGAAATTCTGAAAAATGCAGCATAGCAGCGCCACCTGTTGAGTGATTTACACCAAAAGGTGCAAAATGTCAATTCATGTCAAGGACTAACTGAATCTGAAGTTTAATGAAAATCCGTGCATTATTACCTGAGATAGAGCTATCACGAAAATCGTATAAATGCTGCAACATGCAGCATAGCAACGCCATCTGTTGGGCGATTTACACCAAAACGTTACCAGCACCAATTCATATCAAGGAATAACTGAATGTGAAATTTGTTGAAAATCCGTGCATTAGTTCTTGAGATAGAGCTATTGCAGAAATCGCGAAAAATGCAGCATAGCAGCGCCACCTGTTGGGAGATTTACACCAAAAACTAATCAGCACCAATTCATATTAGGGACTACTTGAATATAAATTTTTATAAAATTCCGTGCGTTAGTTCTTGAGATAGAGCGCCCACAAAATTTGTGTCACATACACACAGACAGACTCACAGACAGACATTTTGTAAAAACGTATTTTTCGGAATCTCTGACCTCTAAAACGTGTAAATCCGTCAAAAACTGGAAGTCGAAAATTTTTACGAATATGTCTGTTATTTAAATCTACTTTTTACTCCCTGCTTAGATTCCGAGGTTCGAGCTTTGATGTCATCCATAATGGTACCTATATACTTTTCTGGACTTTATGTTTGCATACGATAAAGCGATTTTTTGTGACCTCTCGTTATACCGTACATGTTAGAAAGCTGTAAAAAGCGCGATATGTCATCGGTAAATTTAAGAAACACCATATTTTGCAAACAAATGTTTTATATCTGTCTTTTTGTAATACATATAAATAACAAACAAGAATCACATTTCTTGTTATCTACATACTTAAAGAGCAAAAAAACAACAACAACAACAACAAAAAAAAAACAATTTAACAGATTACAACGACCATTTGGAAAATGATTTTTTCGAAGACTAAAATTTAATACATTAAAAAATCGCACGGAGTTGATCATACATTACGTATGTCATGAATTAAACATTAATAGTGTTATTACACGTAAAAATTGCAAGCGACAAAAATCGCCTGCGACTCGCCAGATTTCTTAAAACTTACGTATTATCCACCTGAAACTTGCGTATTATCCAAGCATTTCATTGGCTGTTCGGGAAAAAGATTTTCCATCGTCCAAGAAATCTGACGATCAATTTTAAATGAAATTTCATTCTTAAACTTCTAAATATCCCACAATATTACTTTTTACACCGTCGTATAGAGAAAAAAATGTTCTTTTAAATGCAATTTTTTTAAAAGCTGTATCTCAATTTGTTTCTGAGTTATTAATATTTCTTTTTGTAGTTTTTATTACTTTTTTGTCATAGTGGCAACAGAAGTATCCATCTCTGTTGAAAGTAAAGGGAAATACAGATTACTCTATAGACCAATCAGAAAACGAATAAAATGCGGATTAAACCAATAAAAACCTTCAGATATGCTTCTGATTTCCTACCCTGACGAGGACAATAACGATTTTCCCAAATGGTTAAAAAAAGAAAAAGTTTCGAGTTTTTTCTCCCAGCTACTGCGTTTGATTGTTAATCTTTGTAATTTTTGGCCCCCTATAAAAAAAGGGATCAAATGGTTATTTTCAAAAGATAAATCTATGGCCCATATCTGAAACACATCCAAATTTCTTAGTACATACAGCCTTTTCTCAGATGCAGTAGGTAATAACATAATAAATTTTATGAACCTGTAAGAAAACTATATAGCTACGTGAAATATTTTAAAGTAGTATTTTACACTTTAAAATATGTTATTTTTTACCAATATGCATATTTTTTTTACCAAAATTAGATTCTAGATAGACAGACATATCCGTTTTGGGTCCTAATAAAATTTATACGAGACGACCATGAAAAAATAACTTAAAAAAAGTATTATAAAAGAACTTAAGTAAAAAATTATAAACGAAGAGTGTAACCTCTATTCGAAATATTTTTAAAATGTATTACTTTCATTTATTTCTTACTCATTAACGATATTCATACAATTCCTTTTTGTAATATAAATATAGAAATGTAAGCATACAACATATGCTACAGCAACTATAGCTGACAAAAGCGTGAATTAAAATAACTGCAGTAGGATAATTTAAATCATTTCAACAAATATTTATTTTTCTGTAATCAAATTTTCAAGTATTTACTTAAAAGCTTTTCCTAATACTACGCAGTTTTATGTTTGAAATTATCATTCCATATTCTATGCAAAATTTTAGTGTAGTAATAATATTACTGCTGACAGCTATTGTTTTAAAATCTTTTAATTGAAAATTTTCAGTTAATTGAATGGAAATATCTAGAATTCATAACTGAATAAATTCGAAGATTTACGTGCAATGTATCACCTGTGAATACTTATTATTGAAATTCGTTAGTGACTAATAATTCGGGCAATGTAAAAAGTGTTGGCAAAAAAAGTTGTTGTCAATAAATTATTTCATCTGAAATCTTATCACTAAAATTTTTATAGGAGGGAAAGTATTCGAATAAACACTATAAATTTTGATTACTGCAAAATAAGTATTTTAAATTACTATCGCACAACTGTTTTAATTTTCACATATCTCGGTTGCAATTGTCTATGTGTTAAGACTTCTACGTTTATTGCATACCGTAACAGTAATACTACTTTATGTAGAGAATATAATATTAGGGGTACACGACATTTCGGTCCCGATACTTCGGTCCCGCCATTTCGGTCCCGCCGTTTCGGTCCCAAGACATTTCGGTCCCTGGCCATTTCGGTCCCGAGACATTTCGGTCCCTGGCCATTTCGGTCCTGAGACATTTCGGTCCCTGGCCATTTCGGTCCCGAGACATTTCGGTCCCTGGCCATTTCGGTCCGGAGACATTTCGGTCCCTGGCCATTTCGGTCCCGAGACATTTCGGTCCCTGGCCATTTCGGTCCCGAGACATTTCGGTCCCTGGCCATTTCGGTCCCCGGCCATTTCGGTCCCTGGCCATTTCGGTCCTTAGCCATTTCGGTCCCTTGTCATTTCGGTGCCCACCACCTTATAACTCGTATTCTAATTGTCGTGGGCCGCCAAACGCTGTAATTTAAACATTATTTGGGACCTTTTTAAAAATTTTTAACACCCCCCACCCCCCAAATTATAAAAAAAGCTGAATATAATAGTCCGATAAATTTAAAGTTTTATAACTCGCGATAATGAAATCACAGCGAGCTGAAAATTTGTTTGATTGAACAATGTGATATAATTTTACAGGGGACATTGTCTTTTTATTATTATTATTATTTAACAAAATGAATTTTTTAAGCTGTATTATTTGTTATTAATATTAGGTATTTTATCTATACTATAAACCGCCATAGATGATTTTTTGGTTGTTTTCATACGTTTTTTAGAACATTTAAATTATCATCATTAATTAAATAATTTAAAAAACTGTTCTTATTTTTTCTCCTTCTTACAATTAGATTATTAATAAATGTCTTCAATAATTCAATTGGATACTTATAAGCTATTGTAAGTAAATATTTCCTCAAATCATTCTTCTACATCCTCTCCTTTAATGATTCAGAAATGAGATACATTTATTGAAGCAAAAATATTTAATTTTTCTTATTACTTTTATAATACAAAGTTATAATTTTGTTTTCATAAGTTATTTTACCATTATAAACATTGGGAAAACAATAGTGATTTGGTAATTAGGTGTGCCAGGAAAAATATTTTGTTGTCAGAAAACTCCACCCACCGCTTCATTTTTTTAAAAAATAATTATTGGTTGCATTTTTAAGTCTTCTCACCCATTGCAGACGATTTTTGTGAACTAATTTTATTGAAACTGGGCCTATTTCTTTGTAATAAGATGATTATTTTTTATTTTATGTAATAGTGTAAGTATTATTTTAATTAATTTTATTTCCAATTTTTAACTGACAAAACTAAGGTTTTTAGGTGCGTTCGTAATTATATAAATACGTAGCACCTATAGTCGTCGTTCAGTCCGTCCGTCTGCCCGTCTGTCTCCGCATATAACAGAGCAAAAACAACCCAACCGAATGGTCTGAAATTTTAAATATATGATTGTTGCATAATTTTGTCGAGCCATTTCAAATTTTATGGATATCGGATGCATAGTTTAATTACAGGGACTGTCAAAAGTTTTTCTTTACATTACGGCCAATGGGAAAAAATTATTGCAAGTGCATTTTAATGATGTTACAGCCTTCCGAGTGGTCTGAAATTTTAAATATATAATTGTTACAAAATTTTGTCGAGCCATTTGAAATTTTATGAAAATCGGTGTATAGTTTAATTACAGAGACAGTCAAAAGTTTTGCGTTACATTACGGGGAATGGGAAAAAATTATTGCAAGTGCATTTTAATGATGTCACAGGCTATGCACTCATGAGGTGCAAAAAAAAATTATACATTCAGTACAATATGGGGTGCCAAAAATAATTATAAAACTAGTTATAGTACGAACGCACCTCATTTGCCACGTTTGACGAGCGATTTCCAACTTGTTTGTATTTGTCATTTATTTATTGATTTTTAATATTACCATTTTCTTCCCACTTTCCCAGAAAAAAAATTAATAATTTTTTATTTTAGTTTTATTATTAATTATATTAATAGTTTTAAATTTCGGTGACTTTAAATATAAAATAAATAAACATGTAAAAGATAAATTTCAGTTTATAACTACTATATGATAAATTGAATATAAAATGTATTATGTATTGAGTTTATTTTAAAGTAAAAAAATGTAATGTATATTAATAATGTCATTAATTTAATAAATTAAGGATACATTAAATAAAAAATATATTTAATAAAATATTAATTTAATTTTTATACTAAAATTCCTAACTTTTTTGAGAATTAATTAATAGCAATTATTAGTAGCAATTATTAATAGCACTTAAAGTTTTTATTCAAAAGTTTTAATTTATAATATCCAAAAAATAATATAGGAATTTTTTGAAAAATCAGTCAAAAACATAAAGTCTAAGTAATAATTAATTAATTATTAAACATAATAATAATAATAATAATGCAACATTGTGCAAATACGTAAAAATACCTTTTAACAGTGTTAGGTGATATTATGCAGATTTTAATTTTTTAAGTACAGTTATAATTTACAATTCGCAAAAAGTAAGAAATTATTAATTAATTATAATTAAAGAGCAAAAATAATATTATAAGCTAACTAATAAATGAATAAACAACATGTTTATCTTCAGAACCCTTATCACTTTTATACATCCTAATGAAGTTAATAACGTTATAATAACCGAAAATTAAAAAAATATACATTTGCATTTATCCTATAAAAACTATTATATAGTTCATGTAATAGTTTTAAACAAGCAATTGATAAATTAGTTATCTAAACAATTAATAATTAAAATAATTTTGAATTGATAAATACGTTTAATAAAAAAAAATTCAATTTTTGAATTTTTTTTTTACTTAACAATATAACTATGAGTGTTTTCAACTTGTCGTGCAAGTTAAATTCATGCTGTATCAAATTTATTGCAAATTAACGGCAAACAAGTAATCAAAAATACTGCAAACTTACTGCAAAGTAGTAATCTTTCCATATCACACTATAAGTTTAACCCCTTCGAAGGGGTCAATAGACCTGATCAGGTCTATTGATGCGAAAGCGCCGTCAGAAGGCGCATGCATAGGTTTTATCACCATAAACAAGTTTAGGTAATATTTGTACTTTTCATTTCGAGCATTTTTTGGTATTTAATAAGTATAGCGTTTAGAAAAAACGGTACCTACCGAATAAAATTTCTGCAATTTCTGCGTATGTGCTGATTCTCATTGTTGTTGAGTCTCTCAACAGAGAGATTTTCTGCTTTCGTGAATTAAAGACAGTCTTGCCATCAGTTTCACAACAAACTACTCATGCAAGTGGGTGATGGTATACCTTGCGGGAGATTTGCTGCGAATTTCTCAATTCAAATTTGTCACGGCAAGATAATATCAGGAAAAATCAAACTTTCTGCTAATGTTCATGCTATCTGGGTTACCTCAAAAATTTCCATGGGGAGCGCGGCGGATCGCATGAACGGGTCATGCGATTGACACTTATGTGAAATCATTATCCAATATCTATTACAGCACAAATTCTTAATTCAATGGCAAGAAATTAAACATTAAAATTGCTGTTTTACACTTAACCACTTGGCCCTAACTTTATTGTAGGCAAATGTTATGTAATATGAAACTTGATTTAACCCATTCGCTGCCAAAACTAAGAATTTTCAAATTTTTTGTTGAAGGTCGTTTGCCAGCACAAACTCAGAAAGATAAATTTCGCTTTACTAATACAGCGAAATTTCTGCCAATAAATGAGGCATTTTTTTTAAAATTCTAAAATAGTGGTGACAAAGTAATCAATAAATTAAAGCCACGAGTATACTCGTGAATGACAGCGAATGGGTTAATTAAATGTAACTCTTCAGTATGCGCTCAGATTTTTACATCATAAGTTAATCTTTTTCACTGGTAAATATTAATGTAACTTGAATGTATTATTAGTTGCAGTTATAGAGATTGGTCTTATATTTTTTATCCATGCTTTTTTCTTTTAAATTAAGAAATTAAATAAGGATATACCTAAATTCTTAAAGTTACTCGAAATACTTCTATCATATATACACAGTCAAGACAAGATTCCAAGGACTGGTAAAAAGCTCCCTTTTAGACAGGCTTCCATGTAAAGAAGTGTAATTAATTATACTTCTAAGATACACTACCTCAATAAGATCTATTGTTCGTTTCGCAGGGATTCTGAAACT
Source organism: Maratus speciosus (assembly GCA_963932465.1). Lineage (NCBI taxonomy): Eukaryota > Metazoa > Arthropoda > Arachnida > Araneae > Salticidae > Maratus > Maratus speciosus. The sequence continues at coordinate 387,386,937 of OZ010795.1, read as the reverse complement.
CTTCCGTTTGAGACTGGATTCCGTTATAAAAAGATTCCGCTTTCACAGGTTTCACTATGCTTCACTAAATAAGGGTGAAAATCCCCTTTTCAGACAGGTTTTCAGCAAATTTAATTGTATCGCAATTCCTATTAAGACTAACGCTTATGTTAAAGTAACGCTTATGTTAAAGACAGGATTCTGTTATAGACAATTACTATTTTGACAAGTTTTATTCTATTCATATGATATAAATAAGTATATTTATATAAATACACAAAACTTTTAAAAATGGAACCTGCCTATAACGGAGTTCTGTCTTAAACATAAATGTTCCATAGTGCTACGGAAAAGAATGCTATACAAATACACCAAATAACACGGAAACTTGTGTAAAACAGAATTTTTCACCAATATTTACAATTTCATCTTGACAGGTTTTATTATATATATAACATGAAGGGAAAATTCTGGACCCCCTCCCCCCCCCCGAAACGAAATCCTGGCTACGCCACTGCATGTCGTCCCGGTTTTTTTAAGCCATTAAAGATGAAAAATGCCGTGTGGCCACAAAAAAGCGCCGGCTGACTAGAACAAAGAGAGCGCGAGTAGAATAATTCTTCTATCTGGATCTTTATTTAGCATAATCAAATGGGGGAACCCAAGACATCTACACTTGACATATATATATACATGTATAATATTCTTTTGAATGAATAACATATAGATATCAAGAAAAGCCAAATATGTTTTCTAAATTTCCAAATTTCTTCATTGTGATATATTTATAAAATTTCTTAATTTAAAAGGAAATTTTACGTAAAAGTGATTCACTATACATTATTATTTTGAGATTTTATGTTGTTTTTTTTGTATTTTCATTTTTATTTTTTATTTGTCATATTAAAACATGTAGGCTGCTTTAATTCTAAGTATATAAGTCAAATAAATAACAAAGAAATATTTGAAATACAGAATTAATTTTAAATACGAAAAGAATATTTTATGACAATAGAAATTTTAAAATTTTGATTTATGTTTATTGCGCTCGTAGTTTTTGAATGTAATAAGCATATAACAGTCTTAAATATATTAAAAAGGATTTGTAATTGTTGCAAACCACTTCACCGTCGACAGGTATGTGGAAAAAGTGCTTTTATCCCCGAGTTATCTCGGGGCAAACGGTGAAGTGGTTCAAAATTAAAAATATTTTTTAACTTGTCATTCGACACCGGTAGAAATAGCGGTAATATTATTGTTACATGTAAAAAGATTAATGCAAACTTTTAAATAGTTTTTCAAAAAATTGTAAATTAAAATAACTATTAAAATAAAATAGAAAGTTCTAGTCTGTTCCGGTGCAGAATTTAAAAAATAATGTGTCTTTATCACAATTCCATGTTAAGAACCCCCTTTTTAAAAAATATGTAAAATGCAATACATTTAAAATTGATGCGCCGTTAAATAATAGGATAAAATAAAGATTTGTAAAAATATTTGCAGATTTTTTCATTATTAATCACATAGTGTGCAAATTATATACAATTGAATATGTGCATTTTGGCATGGGCATTTGCATATGAAAATTAAAGCTCGACTTATAAATATTTTTAAATTGTCTGGACTTTATATTTATGATAGACTAAAATATGAGGAGCTTCTATAAAAAATCCACAGAACTCTCCCTTCCACCACTCCTGAAAACGATTACTTCTACCATATAAAATTTGCATGGGGTGCTACAATTTGATTGCGAGTTATAAGTGTTTGCGGTTTTCGGGCCCTTATATTCGGTTATACTAAAATTTCAAGGGTTCAGTTAAAAAATCTTATAATGTATCTCCTTTTTTAAAGATTACGTTTACCGTACAAAATATGAGTGTGATTACGATAATTACAGAGAGAGTTATAAATGTTTTAATTTATCAGGACCTTATACTTAAGATACACTAAAATATATAAAAAGCCAACAGAGCCCCCCCCCCCCTGCCTTATAAAACGATTATGATTATCATAGGAAATTTGTGTGGGCTGCGACAATTTTGATCTGTGTTATAAGTGTTTGCGTTTTCGAGTCCTTATATTCGAGTTATACTAAAATTTAGGGAGTTCAGTTAAAAAATTTGATAATGTCCCTCCTTTTATAAAGATTACGTTTACCATACAAAATATGAGTGTTTTGCGATAATTATAGATCGAGTTACAAATGTCTTAATTTATCAGACCCTTATACTTATGATACACTAAAATATAGAAAATGTCAATCCCCCCCCCCCTTGATTTTTAAAATGATTACCATACGAAATTTGTGTGTGTTTACTAAAATTTTAAGGCCTTTATTTAAAAAACTCTACAATGTCCCCTATAAAATTGTCACCTATTTCAAGTGCACAAAATTTCAGCTTGCTGGAGAAGGGACCGAAATATCTCGGGACCGAAATGTCTTGGGACCGAAATGTCTTGGGACCGAATTGTCTCGGGACCGAAATGTCTTAGGACCGAAATGTCTCGGGACCGAAATGTTTTGGGACCGAAATGTCTTGAGACCGAATTGTCTCGGGACCGAAATGTCTTGGGACCGAAATGTCTTGAGACCGAATTGTCTCGGGACCGAAATGTCTCGGGACCGAAATGTCTCGGGACCGAAATGTCTCGGGACCGAAATGTCTTGGGACCGAAACGTCGGGACCGAAACGTCCTGCTTCCTAATATTAGTAATATCTTAATTGTTATAACATATATGCGTGGTATTATTTTAATAATCTTGTTGTTTTCGAATGGTAATGTAACTACTTAATTCACTCTTTTGAGAAAAGTAGAGAAAACGTTTCTTTTCCATTGGCAACACTCAGGGTTCTCGCTGCTGCTCGCCATTGCACCAAATCGCGACAAGATACTTCATTTGGCAAGTAAACGAATAATCCGACTCGCCAAATTGCGAGTGCTCGGTCCCTACTCTTTTTGTGTGTGTGTCGAGGTTCTTATTCGCACTGCAGCACGACTAATGTCGCTTTATATATTCAATCGCACCGCGCCATTGACATAGTTGTATTTATAGTGATAATGACTGAACAGTAATTCAGTTTAGCAGCAGCCAAAGACACAGAAAAGATTATGCGATAGGTATTTCTCTGTTGTCAGTTAATCAGTATCTATGCACCGGTGCACGTCGCGTCGCATCGCGCCCGTAAAAATACAAATAAAATACTCGCATCAAGTGCCCAATGGAGAAAACGTTTTGCTTGAATTCGGTGTTGAAATTAGCCATTTTCCATACTATTTATTGGTTGTATGCAAAGCATCATTGGCAGGTCAATTTTTCCTATCGGTTAGAATGGAAATCTCATAGGAAATTTTAGTGCTTATCTTATATTCTATATTTTCACAATGGTTTGAATTTTTATTTAGAATGTTAGAATGTCTGAAACATGTACACATTTAGGAGACATTTAGAATGTATTTATTTGTAATAGTTTCTGTAGCGAATAGTCGAGATTTTATTTTATAAACTATTACAAAAAATGGATACAATAAGGGGTTAAAGATACATTTCTAAGTGTTTCACGCCGAATCTATTTTGCTAACATATTTTTTCATTTGGCTATTGTTTTTTATTTATTCGCCAAATCGCTAATGTTGGTCAAAAGGTAAGCGAGAACACTGGCAACACTACAGTTAGAACCTTGTCAATTTCACTTACTCTCAGAATACGTGCTAGAATTCGCTGTATGCCTGTTCAAATTGTTGACAGAACCAAAGACATTCAGTAGGTAACGTCATCATATTTTAATCAATTTTGTCATTTAAAGCGATCATTTGTAGTAATATACGCACATATGATGAAATTTCCATTCTATTCTTTATTAAAAGAGTAAAAAAGTATTTTTTAAAAAATGTATATGAGTTTTTAATGCTGAACTTAAGCATGAAAAATGAGATAATAGGTGTGGTTAGTGTGTTCATGATTATTCATTATGTATCTAAATTCACATGCTTGAATTAGTTATCAGTTATTTTATACGAGAAATTAGCATACATTATATTGTTTCAATATATGAATGTTTGGAAAAACTATTTGATTACATTTAATAAGTAACACAGTGTCCCAAAAAGAATATCTGAAATTTAAAATCCAATAATGCATTAACTGAAATAATAAATATGCTACTACTGATACAAAGTAAAGTGTTTATGGAGACTCATAAATTTTGTACACAGTAATTAAAAGACAGTTAAAAGTTTTGTCATTAGATCGCTCTACATTGCCTAAAATAGTAAGGATCCTCAAACATGTGTGTAAAGGTAGAATAAAGGTAAATTCGCCATTCTACTTAGGTGTTAAAACGTGAAATCCAATGTTGATGTTTTGAAATTTAAAAGGTATTTTGAGATTCTTAAAGGTTGAGTCAGTACAGCTTCATGAATTGAATAAAAATAACTTTCTTTAAAAATAAATGTAGAAAAAACATACAAACTCCCTTTTAAACATGTTCCTTATTCCAACTTTACTATAGCTCATTATTTGTGGAATTAATGCTACCTTTTTGGGACATTGTTTAAGGGGACGTTGGACTTTTTTTTTTAAATAAGAAATTTCCAATCTTATTATAGTTTTAAGATCTTTTAAAAAATTTTAAATTTTAAAACAAAATTTTAAAATGCTCCTTGCTTCTTAATTTTTTAGATATTTCCTCGATTTTGGATTTTAATCACGTAAAACGCTATTACGAACAAATCTGTCTATCGATTAAAAAATTGATACACATATTTGTTCGTAATAATAATAATAATAATTCGTAATAATAATTTTTGTTCGTAATAATTTGTTCGTCCTTAAATAGTTAATTTTTTAGAGATATTTATCTGAATTCTATATCGATTTTCATCAAACTTCTTCCTTATAATAATTTAAAAATCAAATTTAATTGTCTCCATGAAGTCGAAATTCAAAATGCATACACAGTTTCTTTTTAAGCAATATCAGGATTCTACCTTATCAGTTTCATGAATTTTGATCAAAAATTAAGTAGCAAGGAGCATTTAAAAAATAAAAAGAAAGTTGAAACATCAGTATTGTGAAAAATAGATTTAAAGTATATTAAAAGGCCACGAAATGTTTTGTGAACAAAGGTAAAACACTTGTAACTTTTCGTAAAATAATCGGGTCTCCATGCGGTTTTTGCACGAAGTACAAATTGGACAATAATAATACGCACAAAAAGAAATGTCGATTTTAGGGTCGAGTTTTGCTCAAATAAAGGTCCACGTTTCCCTTAATGCTATCTTTTTGGATATTGTTTATGCTACTTTTTTGGACTCATATGACATAATTTAATTTTTATTTCAGTTTAATTCATCTGTGTGGTTAAATGCTGATGTGCTGCCTGGCCCAGTAAATTCAGCAACAATTCCTGTTCAGGTAGAGTCCTTTCTATCTCTATGTCAACTTTATTTTCCAAATGCAACTTTATCTATTGGATGGACAACTAACTGGTTTACAACATTCGTCGAGGAATCGTGGAAGTACGGCTGGCAACATGTGCGGAGGATGGCCGATATAATACGGTGTAAAGGATATGGAAATGACTATCCAAAATTCACTTTTCCAGTTCGAGGAATATTTGTTTCAAGATCCATAAAACAATTCCAATGGCTATTGAGTATCATACCAAACAGTACACTAACAGTGTGGACTGGCAAATATGATCCCTTGCAGCTTGAAGATCTTTTACGAATAAGATCATCTTTTCCGAAAAATCGAGTATATTATGATGTACCAGAAAATATTCAAGCAGGTTTTCGAGATAAAAAAGATAGTGTTGCCCCAACTACCTACGACTTCAGTACAAATGATGGACAGTGGATGACTCTTACTAGAGGTAAAGGGGATACATGTTCTGCGCTAACTTACGTAAAGAATGATACAATTGTTTTTGGTAAATCTCTGACTACAGCTGTTCTTATGAAGAACTTAATATTGCTAAAAGAAAATGATAATTTGAGGATAACTGGAAAAGTTATCTTTTTCGATACTGGAGATCAATTCCTTGCCCAGTCTGGTGTAGGAAGTAATGAACTTTCTGTTGTACTTGCCGATGTGAGTCTGTTTACGAAAGATTCGCCTGAACATTCAGAGAAGGAATTTGATTTAAATGCTGGAGATACGGAAGTTATATGGTCTGCCATAAATTCATCTGTCGTTTATACTTTTCATCACAAAAACACAAATGAAGGTTCTGAACGTACTCGTGATTCAGAGGATTCATCTTGCCGACTCTTCAAATTAGACACTTCAGAAGATAAATCTTTTGAAGTGTGGACAATTCCATGCGATGCAATGCTCGAAGAACGCACTTTTGAAGAATTATCAAGCAATGGAATACCAGATATATCATCTAGAAAGCGCTTAGTTTTACCAAAAAAACCTTTTATGCTGGGATTCACGTCAACTGGTGATAAACATGTTACGATTTATGATTTGAAACTGAAAGCTCATAAAGAAGCTTTCTCTACAGGATCAAGTTCTTTAAAGACTTCTTTAAGCCTATCTACAGCCATTCTTTCACTGATTTTGATATTTATATTGTTTTAAATGTAGTTATTTGGGTTATAGGATAAAATTGATTGTAGTGTGAGATATCCCGCACGATACAACATCAAAATAGTCCTTATTCAGTGAACACATTGAAAGTATACTTGCACATTTTATTAAATGTCTAAAGCAGTAAAAGAAACAGTGAATTTATTAACCTGTAACTTAAATAATCGCTTAGAGAATAATATATTTTACACGTGCTAGAAATTGAATCAAATGTTGTTACTTCAAACTTGTATAAAACGTTTTGTTCCTTGGCTGGTTGGCTGTCAGTCTTCCAAGATTCAGTTAGTTGAACTTGTGTAAGGCACTATAGTGATCGACCCGAACTAAATCAAGCTTGACTAGCGTTGAGCAAAGATACTGGTACTCGACTAATGTTAAATACCTTTTGGACAATTAAAAAAGCTCGTAAGAGTTGAATATGTGCATACTTCTTTAAAGCTGCGAATCTTTCAAATATTCATCAACCGATACCAGATGTCTATCGAAAATTCGAGATCGAAGGAATGTTTACATTCACTCGTAGTGTTACTGTTCAAAAAATAAAGTTAGATTTAATTCATGGTTCTTCAACCTCCAACAAGTTTTACAAGTGCACTAAATTAATCTTCTTGTATTTTTTTTATTATTATTGTAACTGGAATGGCAACAACTATTTTTTTAAAGTATGGTACTATGTGCAAAGATAATAGCATATCACAAAAGAAATTTAGCATATTAAAGTCTCATTCCGAATAAATCATAGTTTTTTCAAAATTTAGGTTCTGAAAATGAAAGAACTATAAACAATTTGAAACAACAAATGCAGTTTTACTATAAATGAAGTGCCAGTATTAGTTGCGCTTGAGATGAAAAATATTTTCTTTTTGAGCATTAGATTATAAGAAGAAAATGAATGAACAAAATTTAAACTCATTAACGCACAAGTAGTTTTAGTTAGCTTATATTACTAAGGTTGATAAAACAATACACAGTGGATTTCTAAGAACACAATCCGAAGATAATTTGAGATTAGAGTTAAATTCAACCTTAAAAACAATGCAAGTTGAATAAATCTGTTCTAGAGATTTTATAGAGTAACTAAGGAAAATGCACCTATAGTGCGCCACGTACCAGTAATGGGTCATTGATATTTAAAGTTCAAAAACAAGCCCAAAATGCATTTCTTGAAAACGACTGAAAGAAATCTGATTGACTAACATCTTTAAATGTTAACTTTCCATAAACTATTGGAATAAATGTTTTTTTTCTGCTAGTACATTTATTTATTTCCTAGAGTGCCTTCGAAAGAGATTTTTTTTTTGGCAGATTCTTAGAAGTTTCATTAAGAGAGAGATTTCATTGTTTCTTTATTATGTTTTATTTTAAATTAAACTACTGTTGATATACTTTATTACATTAGAAATAATTTTTTGAATAAGCTGAAAACTTAGATTCATGCATCAGAAATTTTCTAGGCCCTCTACTGAAGCATAGAGGAAGGTAACATTCCTTCTTTTTCTTTTTTTTTGAAGAATATACCGGGTGTCCTAAAAAGGACTGACTGATTTTAAAATTCAATAACTTGTAAACGGTGACAGATATTTAAAAAATTCTTGCAGGAGGGTTATGCATAAGGTCAAAAGTTTTTTTACAGTGATTTTCAATTTTAGTTCGAATTACAAACAATAGATGGCGCTGCGATCAATAGACGCTAAATTCAGGCTCGATTTTTGGTACTTCGTGGCCCGGATAATACATTTCCATCTCCCTTTTCCTCATGGAACAAGAGAAAGGACCAAAAATTGAGCCTGTATTTAGCAACTATATCTTACAGCGCCATCTATTGTATGTAATTCAAGCTAAAATCGAAAATCACTGTAATAAAACTTTTGACCTTATGCATAAACCTCTTGCAAGAAATTTTTAAATATCTGTCACCGTTTGCAAGTTATTGAATTTTAAAATCAGTCAGTCCTTTTTAGGACACCCGGTATTTTGAAACTTTGAATATCTATTCTGATACATGAAGGTTAGGACTAGGTTAAAAAAGGGTATTTTGAAATTTACTAACACTTTAATAATAATTAGATAAATGTCCTTAAGTGGCCCATTACTGATACGGTTACCTTAATTGTGTTACATTTTAAGATCAAATATTGATTATTTAATCCGATATACTTATTTTAATATGTTTAAGTTGGTACTAACAGTAAAAGTTGAAATACGTTTTAACTTTTCGTGGATGGTAATGGCTCATAGGCAAAGTACAAAAAGGTGGAACATGCATGCTATAGTTCGAATTCTATTCTCCTCCCAAATTCTTTAGTTGAGTTCTGTAACTAATTACCTCTTGAATTTGGACTTAATATTTGAAATAATACATACTGAACTGAGCGTAACAGTAAAAACTGAAATGAGGAATCAGGGTTGGCAAATTGAGTCCAACACAGAAAAATAGAAAAAGCTTTTTTGTGGATCCAATAATAAAAACTCACTAGCATTTTGCCAAAAGAAATTTTTTTGTATAGAATCTTTATAATGATTTTTCTTAGAATAAAAGTAAAGTTTTTTGCATGAAATTTAAATGTTTAATAATAGAAGTAAATTTGTCGAGAAAAAATAACCAGAATGTTACAGATTTAAATTTGTTGATTTGAAATTATTAAAAATCATCTAAAATACCTCTTTTGCGTTATATTTTACCAGTGATGTTCACCCTCATAGCATGCTTGGTCACAGTGACGTCATTGTGACGTCACTGTAAGTCACTGTGGTCACGTCACATCTGTGATCAAAATGCCACCACTCAGTGATGTCACATTGTGACTGAGATGTGAACTTCTTAGAAAACTTTAAAAAATTACAAAAATTATTAAAAACATGTTATTTACTGTAAAAAAATATTTTTCTGCCGGATTTAAAAATTTTTTAAACCGTGGTCCAAGTTGCCTCTGTGCCTCTAACCAAAACTTTTTATTTTCATATAACATAAAATGTAATTAATTCATAAGCGACACAAAAAGATTTCCTAATTATGCGAATTTCATATTATTAAAAAAATGTTTTAGGTAAACAGACCTCGACTTATCTTTTATAAAGATTTTTTTGTAAATGATCATCTGTTATACTAGAAGTTTCTCAAAGAGTAGTCGAAACATTTCTGTGGTTTCAAACTAAAAACTTTCTATTACAGTTAAGTCTGCAGCTTTTAATGAGCACGCAGAAAGCGTCTTCAAAGTTTAGTCATATATGCATTTCTTGCTTTATAATTTGCATTCAAATCATTTTTTTTCATCTTAGTGTTTCACTATTTTAAGTAACTATTTTTTTTTTTAATTCTACTTCTTTCAGACGCTTAAAATAAAATTGACATTTTCCGAATATAAAATTAATGCACAAAATTTATGCAAAGCCCATGACATAATTAATTATTCATATTTTATTTTTTGTTTTCAAAATATATCTTTAAAAATTATTTTACAAGATGTTTTATTCTACAGAAAATTAATATTAAGAGAATGACAGATTGACAAAGAAAAACTCATATATCTTCTCGATAATCTTGTTGTATTTTTTAAGCAGATATTTTGTATATATTACCTGTGATACATATTTTACTTTTAAAAAAAGGAGGGGGTCATCATTATTACCATTAAATTAATTTGTACACATTTTGAAAAATTAAGCAATGTTTTATCTAGTAAACTCTAATTATGGACAATATTATTATCATAATTTACGTAAATGAAACTTTACAATTCAATAAAACTGATAAAAATAAAAGGTGAAATACAATAAATCATTTTCAAACAGGAAATTGAATTAGAGACAACTTGATAAAATTATTACGCATTTAATTTCCTTCCGAAACTGTTGTATAGAAAAACAAATAAAACCGAAAACATCTGCTTCGAACTTCGAAACTTAAAAATCGTCTGCATCTGCACTATTTCAGTTGTTACGACTCGACCGCAGAATAACGGATAAAAGTAACAGTGAAGATTTTTAGAATAAACGCGGAAAGTGCGGAAAGTTCTGTGGACACTGGACAGCATAGACGTGGTGACACGGATTTAAAAACTGAAACAAGAACGTTCTCATGATCCAAGTTAGTTCAGCTAACAAAATATAAACCCGAGAAAATTACGGTAGCTTTGACTTGTTGAAGATGATTCAAGTCATTGCTATCGTACTTATTATCGGATTTAATTGGTTCCCCAAAATCAAAGTATCACGTACAACGTCAATGAAATTCGGTATGTAAAAATATTATTTTCCCTGTTTGCTTTTTTTTAATCACAACAATTTTAGTTAGCTTCTCATAAACATGCTGTAGAACATAAATATTTCATTACATTTATTTTTTATTTTGTTGAAATATCTAAAATATTATTTTCCCTGTTTGCTTTTTTTTTAAATTACAATGATTTTAGTTATCTTCTAATAAACATGTTATAGAACACAAATATTTCATTGCATTTATTTTTTATTTTGTTAAAATATCTGACTTCCTTTTCAACAGCTTTGATCAGATTATTAAAATTAGTGATTTAAATTGCATTTTAATCTGGTTTATTTTCTTATTTAAATATTTGGTTAAAACCACATGGTGTCATAAATATGAAAGTATATGGACAAGCATTAAAATCAATCATTAATATAATTAATAAACATTTAAAGATAATTATATTATTTAAAAAAAGGCTTTTTATGGAATAAAATTATTGGCAAACATAATTTTTTAATTTTGTATTAAGTGATGGTCTTAAACAATTTACATTGCATATTTTTATTTAAAAAAAATTACATCTGCTCAGAAGAGGAATTTATACAAAATACGACACAACGGAACAGGGGTGTAGTGGAGGGTATACGGGGGTATACGCCGTATACCCTCTGGATTTTTTAAAGGAACACCGTATACCCTCTGTTTCTCAAGAAAGCTATAGCATATATGCACTAGGGTATACCCTCTGCCTTTAGCGTATACCCTCTGTTATTTTTACGACTACACCACTGCAACGGAAACGTATACTATTAAAAGAGATCGTTGATATGTAATGTTAAGAAAAAAAAAAGATTATTTAATGTATTATTCAACCTGAGAAATGTTTTAAAATCTATAAAGAAATAGTCATAGCGGGTGAAAGCTTTTCAGTTGTTAAACATTCTTACTGAAATGTTTTCAAAGTGAACTAGAAGTCTGCTGGCAAATGAAAATATAGAAGTTACGCAATCAGTAAGTGTTTAAATATGATTTTACTTTAAAAATAACGTAAATGCTTGAACGGTATGAATCTAAAATGTAATAACCATCTTTTGTTATTTACTTTTTTTTTTTTTTTGGATAATTTTATCATTTTATTTCCTGAATGATTTTATCGAGATAAATTTCAAAATATCCATATTATACACTCTTTTTAAACAGCGTGATTAAAATGGATTTCTTATTTATAATTACCATAATCTTGTAAATAAAATATTAATAATAATAATGAACCTATGTGTGGCTCTATTTTGTGTTTATGGTCTCAATTTTTATACTTTATTTACATTAAAAAGTAGTTAACCATTTGATACTGTGTTCATTATTTTGTTTTATTGTGTCATATAAAAATAAATATGATTATTTGTATTTCTAATACAATATATACAGTAGAGCGCCGATTGTCCGAACAAGTCGGGACCGACCCTAGTTCGGATAAGCAAAAGTTCGGATAAATGGGCAGACAGTTTAAGGGATGTTCCTGACTATTCTAAAACCTTCACACTTTATCTAGGTTTAGGACTGACAGCACCAGTTAATACTGGAATGCTTAAAAAATGTTTTTTTTTTTACTTGTTTTTTGTTTACTTTTTTATTATTTAATTTTTTTTTTCTCTTTTTATCATTTTCTAAACTTCAGAGATTATAATTTAAGCAAAAAATAAATTGGAAGTTAGGTGGTTTTTTTTTTCTTTTTTAGAGAGAGAAATATTTGGATAATTGGAAATTCGGTTAAAAAGAATTCTTTGAGAGAAATATGCTGTTCGGATAATTGGAAGTTAGATTAATTGGAGTTCCGATAATCGGCATTCTACTGTATTTATAAAACTTTCACCAGACTTTATTCTAAAAATTTCGTTGTAGATTCTAATCTCTTTGTACTATTTATGATAATATCAGAGTTATAGATGTCATGGCAACATATATCCAGCCAGATAGATTTTTGGCAAAACATAAAAACTTTCACATTAGACGCAAAATAGAGTAGCTGCGGTGCTGTGTTTTATAAACAATATGGTATTATTGTTTTAAAAAATCATAGATAGTAAGAGTTATTTTTATAATATATAATTTCATAAATAAAAATGTAATTTTGGCAATCAATTATTAAAGTTATTTTTTAATAATCAAAAAGTTGTTTTATATATGGATTTTACTTCAAGCAAACCCTGATGTAAAATAAATTAACCCTTTGTATCACCGTTCTATGCATACCCAAAAGTTTTACTTACTTTTACAGTGAGCATAAAAATACGATTTTATTTATTGTTGCTATCTTCCAACATAACGATTATTGCCGAAATTGTTCTTAGAATTCTCAACATAATGATACTGATGATACTCAGTTAATTTTCTATACAAAAGCTGTATTTTTCATTTGAGCAGTTTCAAATGGTTATTGCTAAAATGTACTTCGGAAATTTTGTAATGCATGTATGTGGCATAAAAGACGTCAACAATACGTATATAATGACTATATGGCACATGATGAGCGTTTCGAGTGTATATATATATGTATGTATATAACGCATGCATAAACTTCACAATGATCTTAGCAATGTCGTTACTGCAATTTTTGCATAATCAAATTTATAGGGGCCTCTATAACAAAGAAGTATCCTATTTTCTCAGCCCCAACTTGTTTGAATTACAATCATATATATATATTTTATGGTAATCAATATCATAAAACATATAAAATTTAATTACTTAATATCGGCATTTCTTTTTATCCTTCATTTTTTTTATTTTTTATTTATTTATTTTTTAATTATAAATGTTGTGTAATCGAAAAAATTCAACTTCACCAGTGACTTCGAGTTTGTAATGCGTATTAAATGAAATAAATTAATTTCATTCAGTATTTTCTATAGTTTAAAGAATATAAAAAGTACTGTATATATTATAAAATATTATATTTTTAACACAAATTTTATTTTGATAAAGATTTGAAAATTTAAAAAAAATTGTTTCTTTCGTAATTTTGATGCTTTTAACAAATAGCTAATTTTGAAAAAAAAAAATTGTGATAGATCGATCATTCAGTTGTCTTCAATATTCTCATTTATTGCAATAGGAAAGAAAGGTGCAACAAAAATTGAAGTCTGCGGGGCATTGCATTTTGATTTAATAAAATTCTTTTGGTATACCCTTGTTATAGCGGCCCCCAAGTTTTAATTGCGATGTATCGCTGAAGTATATTAACGTTATAGATGTAAATGATTTTACAACATGCATAATTATGACTATGTGTGACATGCATACGTGTTTACAGCTGTACAAGTATGTCATAGTGTGACTTCACAACATTGCCACTAGTCACATATTCGTCACAACGTTAATGATAAAATCGTCACAAATCACACAATTTTCACAAAATTGTCACAATGTGACTCCAAAGCAGTGTCGCTGTCGTCACAGAATCATCACAGTGTTAAAGACAATTTCGTCACAAATGACACATATTTCACAAATTGATCTCAATGTGACTTTAAAGCATTGTCACATTCGTCACAAATTCGTCACAAAGTTAATACCAAAATAGTCACAACTGACACACTCTTCACAAATTTGTCACACCGTGACTTCACAAAGTCGTCACAATGTGACGTCACAAAAGAGCTCTAAAACGGCCATAACGACCTCACATTCTAGTCACAATGACTTCACATTGACGTCACGTGACGTCACATCGACGGTCACAATGTCACAGCGTGACTTCACAACGACGTCGACGTGACGTCACCATGCCTTACGGGCATCTTGTGTTTTACTATTGTGATAAATTTTATAAACTTTTACTAATTAATAATTATGATTACGACAGTTTCCTCCTGCTTTTGTGTTTGAATCTATATCTATGAATTTTTAAAAGATATACCTCTGTTCTGGTGTTTATACCAAAGACTTTTAAGATACTGGACTGGCAATTCCTCGGACATTCCCTATTCAAAAGCATGGCAGCCATCTGAAATAATTTGAAGTAAGTTGAAACACATCAACCGCGTGGTTTTTACGTCAACTGTGAGTTATTTACCATTAAATGCTATGGATAGAATGAGCTTAAAAAATTAAATTTTATCAATATATATGAAGTTTGTGGCATATTTGTTACATGAAGATATTTTTTATATCTAAATTTGCGTTATAAATATTGAATTTTCCGAAATAAAGTTAAATAAGGCGATTTATTAATAATTTTATAGATGATATGTTTGAAAAAGAGTATCTAATTTTAACATGTCTTATAAACCGAAATAAAGGCGAAATTTATATGGAAGCAGATTGTTAAAGATTATAATTCCACCCTTTTCTAAGTTTGACTTACAAAAGTAACTGGTAGGGAAGTTTACTTTAAAATTAGCAACTGTAACATAATATAGTAATTTACAATTGTAAAGAAATCTACGTTTTTTAAACTAATTTTTATGGAAAAATGTAATTACAAAAATGCATATTAATGAAAATAACACTATATTTTTATTCTTTGAGGATGTTTATTGAAATACTTACTTGCCATACGAAAAAAAAAAAAAATTGATGAATAATAAAGAATTTTTTTTTAAAGACCTAAATGAAATAGGGTAGACTAATACAATGATCCGCAATAAAAAATACGCTGATAAAAGCATTTTCTTAGGTGAATTAAAATATAAAACATATACCCTACAACAGCTGTGATAAAAAAAATCCTCAGTTAAACTGACAGTTTGCCGGTCTATATATCTTAAAGGTCTTTGCTTTATACTCGTATTAAATATAGTTTTTTTTTTCAGAACCAGGCCAATTATCTTGAATTGAGGATGTGATTGCTTTCTCACTTTATGAACACCAATTTAATGTTTTTTTTTTATGCTTCATTAAGCAATGTTCTCCTCAGCTGTTTGTGATTTTGAGCAACGTAATTCTTATCTCAAAGGGGATATACTTAGAAATTTTCTTTTCTATCATAAAAGAGATTTAACTTTTTAAAAACTAGATTGAATATTTTTTTGTTCTTAGGTTCTAGGAAAATCTAAGCAACTTACATTTTTATTTATTGAACATAAAATGACCACACATGTAAACATATTCGGAACAAACATCCTGAAACCTATAAAAAAAACCCCACAGAAAAATACACAAAAGCCGAGAAAAAATCCCACAAAAGACAGGATGAGCTTTTATTCAAAACCCGGGTTTTTCCAAATCAGAGGATAGTGACGCATCGTGAAAGTAGGTACAAAAGAGAGAGACGTGCGTGCTGTATCTGCAATATTCTTAATTTCTGCAGTTATTAGAATTTCTTCTCCACACGAATCCCCCAATTGAATTTTATGACTGTTTAGCTCTGTATACAAGAAACCAAGAATGCTTAACTGAATAAAAACAATAAAACTTGATGTACATCCTAATTTTTCATGAATGATTTAGGAGTCATGGTGTAAAAGTAGAGATGTATTAACACACATCATGCAGGCCGAATTTTCTTCTACTCTCATATCCTATAATTGAGTTTAGTGGTTGAACAACATTAGCATTATTGGCAGCTCATGATCGTTTTTTATGATAAGAAAAAAAAATTCTAAAAATACAAAAATAAATATGAAACCGATCTGGTATTTTTTTTTTGTGTCAGGGTTGTAATGTTTTTCTCTCTAACGTTTCATTGTACTATCTTTAAACGAGATAATTCACCTGCCATATTTCTTTTATTACATTTTAAGAATTATGTTATTTATATTTATCATAATTATTCAGGCAATAAAATAGGTTTCCGTTACGGTTTCTCTTAGTGAGTCGCATGACTAATGATATTAAAAACATACCTTAATATCTTAAATATCTTAAATATCTAGAAATATCTTAAAACTAAAGCATTTAAATGTGGCCAACAAAAGAGAATCTACTATAATTTGATAATTGGAATTTAGATAATATTTTTGGCACAAAACTTTGCTATACATGTTGTTTAGAATTTTTTAGAGGTGCGTTAAAAAAAAAGGGACAATGTAATGATTTACAGGAAATTTTATGAAAGTCGATTTTAACAGGAAATTTTATGAAAGTCGATTTTAACAGGAAATCATAAATGCTTAAATGAGTATTTAATAAAGCACATTATAACTTATCCTGATTGATAACATTGGACAACAGTGGTTTTGTCCTAGAACTAAAATTAGTTGATTCTAGATCAGTGTTTGGCGCTGATTCCGAATATGTTTTCCGTTTACCTCTAGGTGGTCCAGATTTTGAGAAATTTGCATATTTAAGTTTATGCAAATTTAAGCTTTTTTGTGCTATTTTATGCAAATTTTAGATACAATATATATCACATCTAATTACGTTTTCTAGATAATGACTACCTGACTATTTGCTTCAGATAAATGTCACGAGTTGCTTATTCTTAACATTTATTTATCGGTTATTAAGCCTAATTAGCATATTTTTCAATGGTGTAATGTTTATATCACTTTCAACTTTAAAATAGTTGACACAGAATTGACGTAATGTTTTTCTAGATTAGATTTTTATGCTGATTTCAAATCTGCAGTCTGTTTTCTTATGTCATGTCTAGTTTTTGAGTAAGATGAATTTCGACTTTTGCACGGTATTAACACAGGTTTGATATAAGATGCTTTTTAGGGGTGTGTAATTCATTGACAAGAAGGTGAACAGGGTCAGATTCATATCAGAGACATAAGCAGAAATTTATATAATCGAAAAAAAAAAATAAGTAGTAGAATCTATCCTAACTAGTTGAAGTTTATCATACAAAGTATCATAAAAAGCTATTTCTGGCTTTTTTGACCAAAAACTAAAATTTCACTTTTTTCAAAAACTAGACGTGATAGAAGAAAACAGATACAAGATTTGAAATCAGCTCAAAAAATTGGTTTAGAAACATATTAGCGTACTCGTGCGGCAGAAATATTTGAACGTCATGAAACATTACAGTCAATCGGGTAACTTTGAACCACGGGGTGTAACTTTGCACCACCTCCTATTTTTCAATATTTTTGACTCTAAATGACTAAATAAACTCCAGAACTGTGCTCTGTTGGCAAGGTTCTAAACTGGGATTTCTACTCTTTATTTTAGAAAATAAATTAGCAACATTATGCGCAATTAATTGCATCATCTAACTATTTTTGTGAAGTACTGTTTTCAAGTTAATTTTGAATGCTGTTTTGAAGTTGTTGTAATCCAATTAAATTTTCATAGTAAGTAACAATATACTCATTTATCAGACATATTATTATCTAAATGTTGTAAATGTGTAAATATTTTGTGATTATTTATTCATTAATAGTTAATAAAATGTAAAATAAGAAGGCACTAGCATTTTACCGCATTTTCAGGGTAACTTTGAACCGGCTCAAAGTTACACTGATGCTTATAATTTACTGATTATAAGTGCTACTGTCGAAAATTTCCCATATTTGCACGTATATTTTATATAAATGCCGAAAGTGTGCATTAGATATGACATCTAAATATTTTTACAAATATGTGTAAAATACATAAAATTCATTTAGAGGCGTGATTAGGGGCGGAGCTACTCAAATGTGACATTTCATAAGTTCGACGTTTTTTATTCTTGTTTGAATAATATTAGTATTTGTATGTATTACTGTAACTATGGATATATTATAGAGTTAAAACATTGAAAATTGTTTTTCACTGCATTTTTATGTTTTATATGAACAATAACGAGGTTTTTTTAATTTCTAAATGTTCATGGTTCTCTTCTTCCACTTTTCTTATGCCTGATATTTGTTGTAATATCATAAATTATACAAATCTTGTGATGTTGGGAAATGTAAATTCGCAGTCTTTATATATCTGAAAACATTTTTTGGTGTTTAAAGTTGTCCTGACTACAATACTTTTTTTTATAATTAATTATTTTATATAAAAATTTATCATATGGTGCAAAGTTACCCTAAATGGCTGGGTAACTTTGAACCAGGCTAAAAATCCATTTTTTATTACTTTTATCCTTATTATTACTTAATTTTTTTATAGTCAAACAATAATTTAGGATCATTTCTTCTCTTTTATGCCCCTAGTTGTGACAATATCCTTCAAATAATAGTGTGGCATATGAAAATAGAGAAAATGCGGATCAAAGTTACCCTGATTGACTGTATTATAAAAACATGAAAAATATGCAAATTAGATACAATATTTCACAGTCACATGTCAGTATAATCTCAGAAACAACGTTTTTGTGAGGTAAATTAGGTAGTAATCAGAACATAAAACAAAAAACTCTGTCTGATATTGCATTATACCTTAAATTTGCAAATAATTGTACAAAATTTACTAAATTTGCATAAATTGAAATATGCAAATATCTCTCAAACTTGACGTACTGGAGTCAATCTAAAACTAGATTCGGAATCAGCACAAAAAACCGCATAAAAACAACTAATTTCTGTTTTAGGATACAGCAAAAATTCAAATTTGTTGACCAGTGTAATGTCTCTTGGTGAAAGTACCAAACATGCATGCTGCAGGTCAGGTTTTCTTCTCTCACTTTCGATAGAGAGAAGAAAACCAATTCCTCAATTCATTATTTTCTTTAGGAAAAGAAAAATCATGAAAACAGGAAGATAAATGTGACGCAGATCCGATGCATCTTGCCTGAATTTTAATTAGTTTCCTAAACTGAATGATAGCAGCAATCATTAAATAGGTTTATCATCTATTTGTAATAGCGTTCTTAAATGCTATTACACAACGGACAAAGGAAGTCTTCTAACATATAGAAATAAGTTAATAATACAGATAATTATGTTAAAAAATATGGAACTAATTTCCATTACCTTTTTAAAAAAAATCTTAATTCGGACTTTGAGCTCTACCGATGACGTTTTAGCATAATTGGTATTTTTCTGTACTTGGCATATTTTGCTAGTATTGAATATCACTAAGTATAAGTTTTCTGCAAACCGTTATTTTGCTCACCATCGTGGAATCCTTGCGTCATTCTAATTATTGAGAAACATCTGTGTACATTATTGAGATAGCTGATTTTCCTCGACTTATTCGATCGAATTTCAAATTTCTCGATAACTGTCCCACTTTCAAGAATGTGCTCTTTTATTAAACCACGCTAAGTTGTATCAGAAGTAAATTTCCAACTGGGTGAAAAATATGCGGACCTTCTCTTGGCTGAAACAGCCAATGCTCTACCATCTGAGCTATCCCGGACGAATCTGGTGGAACTTTTTCACCCAGTAACCTTATTGATCATAGCATCTTGTCTGAAACCTGGTTCAGCTCAACAGAATAAATCGCAGGATATGGAACTCCAGAAATCGTTGGTTAAGTAAGTTGATTTTGGTGGCAGTCAGAACTGAAAACTTGAAACCCCCCTTTTTTTTTATATCGGATTAACGGTTCTCGTCACAAGCTATGATATTTAAGAAGCGGCTTTATGTTCTTGTAGGGTACGCTGTTAAAAATTTGCAGTAAACTATCTCGTAGACTGTTTTTAGTGACAAGTGTTACGTAACCGTAATATAACATTATTCTGACCACAATATGGTCAGATACACATAATAGTATGGTCAAGTAACCATTATCTTTAAAAAAAAAGGACGAATGACGGGCAGTTTGTTGTAGGCTTTTAAAACTGTAGTCAAGCTCTTTAAGGTCGTAAGTTAACCTATTGTAGTTGAAGTATAGCTACTCTTCAAGATAAATAATCTTCAAGTTTCTTCGAAAATATAAACCATTTCAGGTATAAAAATAAATATAAAAGCATTTTTAGCTATAAAAGTAGATATAAAAGCATTTTAACTATAAAAATAAATGCTAAAGCATTTTTAGATATAAAAGAAAATTAAAAACCATTTTTAGATATAAAAATAAATATAAAAGCA
Organism: Maratus speciosus; assembly: GCA_963932465.1. Classification (NCBI taxonomy): domain Eukaryota; kingdom Metazoa; phylum Arthropoda; class Arachnida; order Araneae; family Salticidae; genus Maratus; species Maratus speciosus. The sequence continues at coordinate 387,366,239 of OZ010795.1, read as the reverse complement.
TTTTTAGATATTAAAATAAATACAAAAGCATTTTTAGGTATAAAAATATAGAAGAATTTTTAGGTATAAAAATATAAAAGAATTTTTAGGTATAAAAATATAAAAGCATTTTTAGATATAAAATATAAAAGCATTTTTAGGTATAAAAATATAAAAGCATTTTTAGGTATAAAAATATAAAAGAATTTTTAGGTATAAAAATATAAAAGCATTTTTAGATATAAAATATAAAAGCATTTTTAGGTATAAAAATATAAAAGCATTTTTAGGTATAAAAATATAAAAGCATTTTTAGGTATAAAAATATAAAAGCATTTTTAGGTATAAAAATATGAAAGCAGTTTTATTTTTTAAAATATGAAAGCAGTTTTATTTTTTAAATATAAAATCAGTTTTAGGTTTAAAAATATGAAAGCAGTTTTAGGTTTAAATATATGAAAGCAGTTTTAGGTTTAAAAATATAAAAGCATTTTTAGGTATACAAATATAAAGCATTTTTAGATATAAAAATATAAAACTGTTTTAGGTATAAAAATACAAAAGCAGTTTTAGATATAAAAATATAAAATCAGTTTTAGATATAAAAATATAAAAGCATTTTTAGGTATAACATATGAGAGCAGTTTTATTTTTAAAAATATAAAATCATTTTTATGTAAAAAAAAAAAAAAAAAAAAAAAAAAACATTTTTAGCTATAAAAATCTAGACTTTCAAGGAAAAAAAAAAAAAAAAAGATTGTACATTGTTTTAAAAAACTAAGAGAAACATGAATATGTTTTCTTAAACAATAAAGTATCAAAACATCTGAAACTGAATGTAGCTTTGTAATTAAAGGACTATTTGCGTCATTATATCTGTGCCAGTGAGTATAATTTGAATAATAAAATATTTCAAGAGGTTATAGTTAAATTAATGCCCTTTTAATTTTAAAATACGCGCACTGATTATAAATAGCTTCATTAATTATATCTAAAATAAAGATTTACCATCATTAGACGACATGGAATGTCACCTTCGAATTCCAAATAAATCTTCTCACTTAAATTTATTTGGTATAAAAAATAAAAGCAGTTTACAATATTGAATGATTTGAAAATATCGAATCTATATTAAATATCTATATATATTGTCGGAAGCTCAGCTCATATGCCAATGGGCCATATTTTCTCAAAATAATTTTTTCAAATAAAACTGGATAGAAATTAGATTTTAATGAAGGCCGTTTCAAAAAATTAGTTTTTGAGAGATGAGCTACCTTATGAAATAGCTTTGGAATTATCGCATTCAAAACTTTCCTTTTAACGGAAGCAAACCACTTCAAAAAGTGCTCCAAGTATAGTATAATATTGAGTATAATATTGAATATTATTATGTTCGACTTTGTATTCAAATATAAGGCATCTGTAAAACTTTCTATTTAAAATAAAACTATTTAGGTTTGTAAATGCAAAACTTATTATTATTAACATTAAATGAAATAAATCAAATCCATGATTAAAAAAAAAATTTAACAATCAAATTTTTGCTATTTTCTATCTTCACAAATTAAAAAGGAAATATTGGATTCGAGAACTATTTTGACTTCCGGGTTTCGACGGATTTATGAGTTTTCGAAGGTCACAAACTAGGAAAAGACTTAAACAACCCGAAAAACTACAGACCAATCTGCTTACTACCAGCACTGGGAAAGATACTGGAAAGGATTATACACGGTAGGATAAACCACCACCTGAACAAACAGAAGTATTGGAGCAAAAAACAATTCGGATTTAAACAGGGTATCTCTACAGAATATGCACTAGACTGCCTACTAAAGACAATAGAGGACGACAAAGAGAATGACTTCCAAACACTGTTAATAGCCATGGACATCAAGGGGGCCTTCGATAACACCCGCTGGCCACAATTCATTGAAAACCTGCGGAACTCTCCCTGTCCAGGATACCTAGTAAACTGGGTGGTGAGCTTCCTTCAAAACAGATATGTCACACTAGAAGAAAACGGGATTAAAGTGACAAAGCAAACATTCGGTGGCTGTCCGCAGGGAAGTTGCCTGGGGCCACTTCTCTGGCTTATAATAGCAGAAACAGCTCTTAAAAAATACTGGGGTAGACATGTGAGGATCCAGGCATTTGCAGATGACCTTATAATAATACTCAGGGGAAAATCAAAAGATAAATTAAGGAGATTAGCAAACAGAATACTAAAAGAGTTCAATTCATGGATAGAAGCAAACAGTCTAAGACTCAATAAAGAAAAAACAGAGATACTATACCTAAACAGAGGTTACACAAGAAACCTTCCAACACAGAACTCATACAAAATAGAAGGGATAACCTTCAATGACCAGCCACTAGAGGCGAAAGAAAAAAAAATACCTGGGGGTAATGTTACACAAAAACTTAAACTGCACACCACACTGCACAATGCAAACAAATAAGGTGAGAGAGAACTTTAAAAATCTAGCATACATGACAGCCAAGGGTTGGGGAATTAATGCAAATATTCTTAAAATATGGTACACAACAGTAGTGGAGAAAACACTAACTTATGCAGCCCCAATCTGGGGACACAATCTCAATAAAAGAAGTAGGGAAATTTTATCCAGCTGTCAGAGGCATTTTGTACTGGGCATAGTCAGGGCCTATTGAACAGCCCCCACCTCGGCACTTCTGGTACTCTCAGGCCTGATTCCAATACATCTAAAGGTAAAATATGAGGCAGCATATGGAACAGTTTCAAGACTAAGGAAAAACACGCCAATTCATAATATAACTCTACACTACTTAGACTACGACAAAAAAAAATAAACACGTGGGAAAATCACCCGGCAGACACCATAGAACCAAGAATTGGATACAATAGAAACGAGACAATCATATACACAGATGGATCAAAATTGGAGTCAGGAGCTACAGGTTCGGCCTTTGTAGCATACAAAAATAAAGAAAAAATAACAAGATGGTCAGTGCCCCTTAGGAAAGATAATAGTGTTTTCTAGGCCGAACTACTGGCAATTCAAAAAGCAGCAGAATAGGGCAATATAACGGGAGACGCATACAGCATACGCTCGGACTGCAAATCAGCAATTGAATCACTGAACAAACCATTCAATGTAAACAAAACGGTAGACACAATACAAAACCTAATAAGACAATCACAAGGAAAATTCAAAATCAGTTGGGTCAAAGCACACGTCGGTATCCAAGGCAACGAGGAGGCCGACGCACTAGCCAAAAGCGCAGCAATAAACGTAGATAGGAAAAGCAAATGTAATATAACCAAACCAATATCGAAACTTAAAAGAACACTAAAAGAACACACGATAAAACAATGGCAGTTCGAGTTGGACTATGGCACTAAAGGCAGAGAAACACACAAATACTTTCCATTAGTAAACACCAACAGATTAATAAGTGACTTTCTACTTTCACAAATCTACACAGCACATGGTGCATTTCCTGAGTACCTACACAGATTCAACAAAGCGGAAAACTCATATTGCGAATGCGGCTCAGAAGGTACGCCAAAACATTATATGCTAGAATGTCCACTCGCAAAATCACTCCACCTTGCAGACATAACAACAGAAAATGAAAAACTCTGGCACAAACATGTACAACAGAAAGCAAGATCAGTTATGAGATGGGTCCAAATAAATTGCGACGACATCACAACACTCAGTCAGTAACACACCTGGAATAAGAACGTAACTAATAAGTGTTAAATGTTACCCGCGATGTAATTTGTGTTTAATGTATTATGTGTTTAATATTTAAAAAAAAGGCCTCGGACATCCTACCGCCACAAAAAAATAATAAAAGAAGGTTTTGTCCAATGTCCATATGTGGTGAGCGGTAGCCGCACAATATCAGCTGGCCATGGCCCGCAACAGAAGAATTGCACTTCACCTCCGGCCGAACAAGCTGTGCACATTGACAAATCAAAAAGCATCAAAAAGCCTCCGTCACCACATTGTCCGTCCATGTATAAGTGTTCTGCAAAAAAAAAAATATATATATATATATACAAGAAGCCAACCAGCCCTGAAGAGCGGAAGAAGAAGACAGAAGACCACAAGAGGCTAAGTATAAGTTAATTAATATCAGTTAATAAATAATAGTTACTAAGTTAAAATATAATAGGGACTAGGCTAGATAATGGGGAGAACATTAACAGCTAAAAGGGGGATAAGTTATAGCTCAGTTATAAGTCTTGAGTTAATAGTTAAAAGTTGTAATTTTAGCATTTAGTTTCTCCAGCTTCTCTGCATCGCGGCCCCATCCCACTTAAATTCAAGACGCGCTACTCATTTGAGTCTTTTTTTTTTCTGGGTGCCACGATGCATATCACAGTTAAGCGTAGTTCTTCTCAATGGGTAAAATCAACTAGCAGTTTAAAGCAAAAAAGCCAACGCATAATAAAAGTATCAAGGTCAAATATTAAGTCTCATGATAAACACCAAGTTAAGTTGGTAAGAGTAGTTAGAATGACGATATAGTATTAATATTTCTAATTGATTATTAAGTATTAAGATTAAGTAAGTTGATTGTTAAGTAGTAAGATTAATAAGTATAACAGTTTAGTTTATTTAATGTAGTAATTGTATTAATAAATATGTCATGTCTAACAAACCATTCTCTCCCAACTTCCCCCCCCCCAGGCCCCCCGGGCGGTCGACTAGCCCGACCACTCGGGGGAGCATTCTTCCCCCCCCCCCTTTTGTTTTTTCTTTTTTTGACAGTTCGCCTCTTTATTAGGTGCAATAGGACTCTGTCCGCACGAGCTACCGGACCCGCTCCAATGGGACAGCCCACGGAGCCAGTTTTTCCTCGGTGGTGTATGGTAGAAAGGCGTAGTCTCATGTCCCTTGCAACGTTAAGTTTGCCAAACAATTCGCCCCCTCCAAAAAAAATCAACACATGGTGCAATTTGTCTATCTGCGGAGCCCCACTCTTTGTTTTCTCTACCCCCCCCCCCCCCCATACTAAAAATTATCATTTTCATTTGACAAGTATGCATCAATAATTAGGCTTCAAAATTCCAAGCAATCCCAATTACATCGGGCAGCGTTACATCGGTGACCAAGCTGGTAGAGCAATATACTCGTAGCCGTTGGTCACAGGACCCAGGCTAACTGCCGGCTAAAATTCCGTCATGTACGCTAATGGCGCCTGGTGCATGTAAAATCCGTCGTGGGTGCAAAGTCCTCCAAGTTACCTGTGAATTATACCTCTGCAGGTGCCTTGCCAGGTGAAGGTCTCGTCATCTGATAAAGGTTCTAAATTATGAGATCAACTTGAGTAGCAATGTGCAGGTGCCAATCAACAGGATATAACGTTCAGTAACCGGCAAAACAAAGTAAACACAAACGAGCAGTAGGCACTGCAGATAGGATGACGATCGAGGCATTGATGTCAGGTTTATTCCCGTCTCCCTCTGCAGCGGTTCCTCTGCCTTGCATTTCGGCCCAAAATTATCCCTTCAGCGGTAAATCTTAGCTTTTCGGCCATTTCAATTATTAATTTCCCTCGAAATTGCCCCCTTCTACAGCTAAGAAGTTTACCACCTTTCAGGCATCAAAAATAATCCAGCCCTTTTCCAACTGGCATGGCAAGTACGTGGTGTGCGGCGAGAAACGTAGTTTTGCAAAGTGCAATAAACAACCTAGAATCTTCAACTCAGCTTAAAATAGTCGGTCCAGGTGTTTGCTGGTGTGGTCCGCCGACTGCGGCGATCTGGCGTATGTACCACAATGCATCGCCCCACTTTCCAGGCAATTACGAACCCGTTCAGCTGGATTAACCCCGGTAGGTAGGGGCCTGGTCAGCGGTCTCCGAGTTTTAGAAGGTCCTGAAAAAAGATTTGACTATTATTAGAAAATGTCTGTCCATAAGTGTGCGTGTGAGTCTGTCTTTCTGTATATGACCAAATTTTGTTGGCGCTCTGTCTCAAGAACTAATGCATGGAATTTAATCAAACTTCAGATTTATTAAATTGACATATATTGAGGCTGATTAGATTTTGGTAATAACCTCCCATCATGAGTCGTTGCTATTCTACATTTTTCACGATTCCCACGATAGCTTTTTCTTTTCTTCTATGCTCACTACAAGATGATTACTATAGAATAGGCCATGCATAGCATTTATCATTCATTTACAGGGACTCACAAATGAAATCGGCTACAGTACTGTCTTTGAACAATAATTGCTGGAAGTGCGTTTTCAATTTCGGCATGCGCTTTTAAATTTAACTAATCTTTTGCATGTTATTCGTTGTGCATAAATACTATACCTCGTATACAGGGCTACACAAAAGAATTCATGCACCATTCTTCTTATTAATGGAAATTGTTGAAGGGGTGATTTTCAGCTGTGGTATGTATTTCCTAAATGAACTAAATCTTTGCATGCATGAAGTGTATAGTTACAGATCTACATATCATGTACAGTGCTGCTCAAAGAATTCGGATAATTTTCCGACTGTAGATTGGAATCGCTGAAATTGTGTTTTCAAATTTGTTATGTGTTTCCAAATAGTTCATTTAGATATCATATGTCGACTTTTTAAACGCAGAAATTTTGTTACATTATTCTGAATGTGTTGAAAAGTGCTTCATAATTTATGCTTGACTCATTATTTTTTTATCCTTATTTTAGTTTCGTATGTGTAATAATAGAAAATCAATTGAATCCCATATATCACTTTAAAAATTACTAAAGCAGAGTTATGTCTTGTTAAAGCTTCTTTTTCAGGAGTACTCTTAGTCATAATATAGATTTTTCCCCTTTACAGCAATGAACCTGAAAAAAAGATGTATTACATCCATTAATCGCCTGTTGGATCTTATGGGACTGAGCTAGTTTAGGATTTTTTTTTTTTTTTTTTTACTTTTACGGATAATCTGAGCATTTCTTCTCCAAATAGAAATTCATGGGTCCTTTCTACTTCTCAAAATATACATTACTATTTGAGTTTCGTGCAGTTATTTGCTTTCATTTTTACATTCTGCTTCATTAGCTATAAAAATAATGTTTCTTAAAGGAAAAAAAATACACTGTTTTAAAAAAGGTAAGGAAAACTTTTTTTTCATACCCAGTAGCGCATTAAAACAACTGAGATGGAATGTTACTCTTAAAGGACTGTTTGCGCGATTATATCTGTATCAGTGAGTATAATTTCCATGAAAATATATTTCAAGAAACGTACATAAAAAAAAATCGTTTATATAATTAAACTTAATTTGATATTAAATCATAAACATAAAATGAACATAACATGAAATAAATAGCATAAAATGAAACATAAAATGACATAAAATGAAACATAAAATGAAAATATGCCGCGATACTTTTTACAATATATGTGTAACATTAAGGTGTATATCAAAAAGTAAAAAATGATTTTTTTTTTCAACCAGAATCAGAAAATTATTTCTGCGTATGGCATATGATTGAAAATAATTATTGGGGCGCTCAGAAATCATTGATAAATGCAAACAATGAACAGAAATTCTAACTAAATGGTCTTGGAGTTTAAGTGTTCACACTAGCCTGACGGATTCATGAATAAATTTGTTATCAAGTGACCTCTTCGAAAATTTGCGCCACGCGAACCAATTAATCTTGCAGTTAAATGTTTTCTAATTACTCAAGCTCTTAGTTTGTCATATGACACATCTAGAAATGCTTTATTCTGCCGGAAAAAAACTTACTTTTTCTTTTTACTGCCCTTTAGATGAAATAAAATCTTGTTTTTTAAAGTTATTTTTTATACTAGGGGACTCTGCACCCTGCGAGCTATGCACGCCAACCCGCGTAATTGATTTCGCAGCCTCTAAAAACATGGTAATGTACTCGGTTACGGATAATTGAATGACATTATCAAGAACGGCGACTACTTTTTGTAATCGGGTTGTCATGCTTTTCTGCTTAAATGGGGCTGTCGCGACAGCTGATGGCTGTTTTTGCGATTGACAAGCAAGATCAATTACAATTGAAAATCAGCGTGTATAAAATGCTTAGGTTCAAAATGTTGCTGCTCGGACTTTTATAATGACGCTATGGACAATGTTCTTCCTTTGAGTTCGATTTAAAATAAACTCCATCACTTCGAAATTAAATTCAGAACCAAAGGCACTGTGTTTTGAAATTTTACTCTCCTATTGTATGTTTTGGGCCACTTTTAGATATTTTCAGGAACAGGTATAGCTTATGCATGAGTTCTTTTCTCTATTTAAAGGCATCATCATGCGTATTTTGATGTTATTTATAAAATGTAAATTATTTATTTTAATTTATAAGTATATAAGGATTTCTAATGCATATTTATCAAATAGAAATTCGTACAAAATAAAGAAGTATTTTGCGCATGCATTTATCTGTATTTATGCTGCATCAAGTGATGAAATATATAAATAAGTTTGCTAACCGCGCTTCTTTTACACTATGTAATTCCCAATGGGATGTTACATGAATGTTATCGATATAAGAAAATCGTTGTAACTGTATTGTTATATGACGTAATTTTCAATTTCAAATGCATTTCGCGTGTGATAATTTAATAATTTTAAAGTTTTTTTTCTTTTTAAGATTCACGTGTAATTATATTATTCAATTTTAAAATGTTTGGGAATATTATTATTTAAGCTTCTTAAATATGATCCAATTTTCACCATTAAAAGTTTTTCGCGTTAGTTAGTTTCTTTAGAATAGAGGATATTTATTTTAAATTCACACGATATTGTTTGTACCATTTTTTATGCTTTAAAAAAATATCATACATATTTTATAGTATAGTAATTTTTATATAAAATTTTATTTAATAAATTTTAGCACCCACTCTTGATCAATTGTTATAATAAATTATTTATAAATTATTTTAAATATTTATTAAATTTCTCTTGTAAAACTTGTTATAAATACTATTTTAAAATAAAGAATACAATAAAAATTTATTTCAAAACTCACTTAGTCGAAAAAAAAAAACAAAAAAAAAACAAAAAAAAAAAAAAAAACAACAGCTAAAATATTCTTAAGTCCCCGAAATCATAAATTTGTAAAACAGGATACTGTATTGCTTGAATTCAGTTCAAAGAAACTTTTGAAATGTAATTTCAAAGTTTGTTTCTGTTGTAGTGAAAAGTTTTTCGTATAATACAAAATCGATCTTTTTTTAAAATTACTTCTATCTAAAGTAAATTTATATTTTTAAAGGGAGATGTGTTTGGCGTTTCAATAAAAAATAACAGTACATATTTTTTGAGGCGATGGTGCATGCTTAGAGATGCAACACTATTTACCCTTAAATGGAATAATTTGCATGAAATTGAATTTCTCAATCATTTTCGTCGGAAAACGCTAGGTATTTGTTTAGCTGAATAAAGATCTTACTATGTAAATTTTCTACTGCACTGGAGAATAAAATATTAATATGGATTGGCAGCTGTTATAGTGCAAAATTGCTTTCGTTTGTCTTTACCCTTGTTACTATAATGTTGTTCTGTCCATAGAATTTCAATAAAAATAAAATAAAGCATTTATAGAATCAATAATGCATATTTCGAGATACATTATTTTCACTTAAATGGAGAAAATTGAATGAAATTGAATTTATCAAGAGACAATCTCTGAAAACCTGTTAGTCCAAAAGAATTAATTTTTTTTTTCGCTGACTAAAAATCTTAGTATGTAAGTTGTTTATTCTAATTTACAGTGTTATATTGAAATGAATAGGTAGCTACTATTATTTTGTAGAATATTAGTGTTTATTTTTACTCTTGTTACTATAATATCCCTTTATACACGGGAAAAGCTGTGCAGGGTTCGTACGGTCCTTGGAAGTCCTTAAAAGTGCTTACATTTTTCAAGTAGAATATTTAGTGCTTAAAAGTACTTATTTTCATGCAAAATCTGCAATAAGTCCTTAAAAGTACTTGATTATATTTTGGTGTAAATCACCCGAGAGGTGGTGCTACTATTCTGCCTTTTTTATGATTTTCGCAATAGCATTTATCTTAAGAACTAATGCATGAATTTACCTCAAACTTCAGATTCAGGTATACCTTGATAAATATTGGTGCTGATTATGTTTAGGTGAAAATTGCCCAACAGGTGGCACTGCTATACTGGATGTTTCAAGATTTCCACAATGGCATCTGTAAAGGTATTACACGGATTTTCTTCAAACTTTGGATTCAGTTAGAGGTTGAGATAAGTTGTTGCAGATTAGGTTTTGGTGTAAATCACCCAACAGGTGGTACTGCACTTTGCAGGATTTACACGATTTTAGCAATAGTCATATCTCAAGAACTACTGCACAGAATTTCATATCTTTAGAAACCTCATGATGGGCATAGATTGTCATTTAATTTTGGCACTCTGATAGTGAATTTTGAAGTATTAATATATATGAAATAGAAGAAAGTTTTGATATTGGCACATCCGACTAGTTTTTTCTTCTGCTGTATTTGTTATTTTAAAATTTTCTAAATTTCTATTGCCATGTCACATGCTGAAATTCACCCCTTCCTGGCCATTCGAGTGTTTGAAACTTGTATTTACAAAAATGAAACTCTTTATTAAAAAATGCATGTTAAAATTTATTAGTTTATTTAATTTTACAGGTCCTTACATTTTTTTGGTTTTGGTCCTTGAAAGTCATTAAAAGGCCTTTATTTTTATTTAAAGAAATGTGTACGAACCCTGCTGAGGTAAGAGACATAAAAATAATATTAACTAGGAAATAGGAATTCTGCTTTTTCAGAACTTAATGTCGCCCCCGATGAAAAAAAAATGTATATATAAATAGTAAAAAACATATTTCAGTTTTAAGGCTTAAAGCACACACTTTTATTTTATGTAAAATGACGTCATTCGCATCCGCAAGAATCCCACATTTACGATCCACTCTTAAACATCTATAGTAAAGCATGTATAGGATGTCACTATTCGCAAAATAATACGTAAATGCAGCAAAAAGATTCCGTCATTAAAGAAATCCGACAGAAAAACGGCTATATAATGATTCATAGGACTTCATTTGTTTGTAACGTTAATATGGATACTTAAAATTAAATATAGTTTATAATAGCTCCATGTTTTAACAGAAATTATTCGTTTAAATTTTTTCAAAATTATTTTAATTACATTTTCTTTCGGTTGTTATGAGAAAATGGCAACAAAAAGATATAATTGCTATTTTTCAACTATTTTCCCTTTACTTTCTACAAAAATGGAGTACTTGAGTTGCCAAAATTAAACAAATGGCTCTAAAAACTATAAAAAAAATTATTATTTCAAAAATAAATGGAGATACAGTTTTCAAACAAATTGCATTTAAAAGTACTTTTTTTTTTCCAATACGACGGTATAAAATTTGAAAATGTGCGATGCTTTGAAATTAAAAAATTTGCATAGAACATTTAATCGTACAATAATACATCTGCTTTGTTTATTGCTGCCTTCTGTAAGGTAACATTATTTTTTGGGACACAAAATAAGCTGGGACAAAGAAATAGCATGCCGTTCCGTGGGCTAATAAAGGATAGTAAAGGAGTTAATTCAAAATATGCACTAGTGAAAATAATAATAATATGGCTCAATGTGAATTTACAAAGGGGCTATACGTATATAACGTTATCAACTTTCTGGTATATTTGGACACCCTCCCCTTCTTACGATATCATACGTCATGATACCTCGACCACCCCCCCCCTCCCCGTAATGATATCGTTATCAATATCCAAAAATCAAATTTCCATTTATTTATATATTTTTCCTTTATTTGGAGTGATATACAGATATTGTTATGCATTTATTTTTCGCATACTTTATTGATTCATATGAAGAGAAATAAAAAAAATATAACTTTGTATATGAAATAACTTTATGTTAAATAATACTTAAAAGAAATAGTTACTATTTAAAATTATTTAATAATGGTTTTCTGCTACATAATGCATTCAACAGTAATTATGTCTTCTTGCACTTGACCTGCAATGGTGGGCGGGTGGGTGGGTGGGGGCAGACAGAGCTTCTTATCAACAATAACAAAACAGGTGGACAACATTCTTTCTCATTTATTTACTAGTAATCACAAATATAATTTCAAATATACTTCGTACTTAGTTTCTCGAAAAGCAGATCCCCAAGACTCATAATACAATGAGTAAAAACGTAAAGCTGATTTATTCTAAGATTCATTTAATGAATGTCATAAAATTCCTCTTCTAGAAATTTTTTATAAAAAGTATAATGAAAAATTCTTTCAAAACTCTATATAAAAAAAAAAGTACGCGTAGATCATCAATATATAGCATAGCTACCGATTTCCGTTTTTTAAGGTGAAGTAAAACCATTTTATTAAATGAGAGAAAATATTTAACCACATACAAAAGAAATATTTTTAATTATTATCTTTTAAGTAACATTATATTTATTTGACTTGAAAAACACTCGAAAGGTTGACTATTATGTATAGCGTGTGACACATACTCTTTTCATCAGATTATTAAAAAAAAAATACTTATTGAATAAAGTCTTGATTAGAAATCTCAGAACTTAACCCCTTACCTGTGACGCCCGAACTGAGTTCAGGCAACGCAAATGAGCCAATTTTGGAATGCCCAACCTGAGTTCGAGCAAGGGAAAAATCGGCGTTTCATTCCGTGAAGCCCGAACTCAGTTCGTCCAATGCATAATATGTTATTTACCCTTTTCCCAATAGATGGCGATACTTTCCCGCGAAAAGTTCGGCAGTTTCGCTCCATTTGTTGGATTGGGTGCCATGCCATGTTTTCGTATGTACAGTCGTGGAAAAAAAAAAAGTAAACACCCCCTACTAACTCTTCAACAAATTATCGTAGACGGAAGTTACTGGTACCGACCGATTTGAAATAAAGTCTACTTTTAAATGATGTATATAAAATTTGCTTAGGGGGTCATCTACATATGAAAACGAACCTAAACCTATTTTTTTTTCAATGGCAATACCCAATTTTAAAGAGATATTTCAAATCTTCGGTTCAAACTATGCCTAGACACCAAATTTCAAGTAATTTGAATGATAAGTTTTTGAATTATAAGCATTCAAAATTTAGTGCTTCTAATGTTAAATTACATTTTCATATTTTTATTTATATCTCCTGAAATTATGCTCCTAATGTGCTAATTTTTTGTGTAGCAATAAAACTAAAGTGCCCAAACATAAATACGCCGAATTTGCAATTTTTATAATTTTATGATATGAATTATGAAATTAATATTCGAAAAAATTATGAATTGCAACCTACAATTTTTTTGATAGTTTTAGATTTATTAAGTCCTGCTTTATGAAAATCCAAAATTTCACATTTTTCTTCCAAATAGTTTTCAAATTATGCTTAAAAAACGGCAAAATGATGGTTTAAGGAGCCGTCTATGATAGAAGTGTGTAGATATTTTGAAATTTCTTCTACTACCTTGTTATCTAACAGGATTCATTGACTGTTTAAGGTGCCTTGATCAAGAAGGGGGCTCCCTGGGTTAGCAATCGATTACCCGACTTCAATTTGGATACAGCCCTTAAAATACGCTCGTTTTAAAAGAATTAATTTCTCGGAAACTTATGGAACTTATGGTTAGAATTGCATAAATATTTGTTTTTAGGCTAATTGAAGGGTGTAGAGTTCATTTATGCTGTCAGAATTGGGTATTGCTATTGAAAAAAATGAAGTTATGGTTCGTTTTAATATATAGATGGCCCCCTAAGCTAATTTTATATACGTCATTTAAAAGTAGACTTTACTTCCAATCGTTCGGTACCAGTAACTTTCTTCTACGATAATTTGTTGCGGAGTTAGTAGGGGGTGTTTACTTTTTTTTCCCACGACTGTACCATACTGCAAAGGATTTGTGAAATTCATAGAATCTGAGGGACATGGAATTTATGATAGTTGATATAAATAATAATATTGTTGTATTACTTTATTTATCTTGAAAATTTTGTTATTTGATTTATTTTGGTATAATTTGAGCAAAAAATACTTCAATTCATTAACATTTCCCATATATGTGAAAATATTGAATATAGTAGTTATTTCGTTAAATTTATTTTTTTTAAATAATTTATTTCTAACATTTTGATGATGATAACGAACAAAATTAAAGAGAATTTTTCTTATTTCATATTTGGCACATTTTTCTCACAGGCAAAAAGTTAATAAAAAAAAAATCGTAAGTCATTTCGTTCATCATTTTTATAAACAGTTCAGATCAGACGTCTTTTCGATAGTTCACAAATAGGTTTTGAAATAGGTGAGGTTCTGGAAATTTTGAGAGAACGCCTCCCCAATGTCGCTGTATAGATTTCTTATTATCCAATCTTCTCGTTTCGAAAATAACTGGCCGGAGCTACCGCCCGTCACAGTCATCCGCTTTTCAGCATATTTCGTGCGTCCCTGAGAATTTTTCCTTCCCGGTCCTTGAGATACCTCTCACCCCTGAAGCTATGAAGATTAAAGGAGACCACATAAATGACGTCACTTGAAGGTGTTCCTACCCCGCTCCTTGCTACCGCCATATTTGACCGTGGTGAGCTGCGCTGTGAGCCAGTTTATTCTCGCTTCGCAAATCAACTATTGGCGATTCAAGCGCTCGAATACGCCATCTGGTGGAGAAAAGATGTAACTTCTGGCTTCAGGATAGTACCGTGCAAGCGCATTGCATTATATGTATTTTAAATTTCCCCAGAATGATTATTTTTTTGCACAATCTCAGATTTCCCGTGGCATTTGTGTTCTGTCTTATATGACAAAGTAAAAATTATCCGATTTTGAATATCTAAAACTTTCAAATGCATTTACAATAAAGAATTACTTCAATGGCACTTTAGCATTAGTTAAAGGGAAATTAAAGGGACAATTTTCCTGCACCGAAGGCTGCGAGCAGCGCCTCTATAGGCCGTTTTAATTTCCAATGGTAAAAGTCGGACGTTGGAGAGGGGGAAAGAACTCGTCATGGCTTCAATGCTCTCCACGGGGCTAAATTGATATGTCGTCTCCTTTTAATCTTCATAGCTCCATGCTCTCACCTAGACTTCTCTACTCAAAAGTTGCCTTCCTCTTCGCATTAATTTCTCTCCTTCGAGAAAAATCTAATTTGGGTGGAATTAGGACTCTCTTATCACCAACCTAAAATGTGTCATCCTCAAAACACCTTTACATAGATTGACCATGAGCAAAGGTCCCTCCTCAGATTGCCGTGAGAACCATCGTTTAAAGTTGTCCTTGTTCATCGATAACGACATCAAGGTTTCTCTCTGTGGTTTACTGCACAAGGTGACCACTTCAAACTTATGAAGATGGACTACCACTTTCTAAATTCAGGGATCGCATAATTTAGAGAAAATTTTATTATTCCTACAACTATTTTGAAAATATTATCTTCATCGTTCTTTTCTATAGCATATGTTAAATAAAATGATCATGAAGATTACTGATTAAGGGTTCTGATAGGGAACAATAAAAATTTTCTCTATAGAATGTGACCCCTGTAAATTTCAACTCGTGAGAAATTACCTTCTCACCACCGGCATATGTCTCAGCTGGATGGATTTTACATGAACTCTTTACATTAACCAAAGTTCTCATGGAAACACAATTAAATAGGTAAAGATGAATTCTTTACAATTCTTTTATTTGTATAAAAATAAGTATAAAAGTAAAAGTAATTAAAAAAAAAACACACTCTTTTATAAGTATTTAATGTTTATTTTTAAAATAACGTTTAGTTTCATGACTGCAATTCATATACAGTAGAGCCTTGAAAAACCGAGGTAATTGGGGCTAACACCCCCTCGGATTACTGAAAACTTGGATTTACCGAAAAAGTAGAAAATTCTTACCAATTATAATTTTACTCAATTAGGATGAGAAAAATGTACATACCTTTATTCTTTTTGCAATGATATACAGGATACTTTGCAATTAAAACAAAAATTCCATATTTTTGCAGCATTAACACATTACAGTAGAACCACGATTATCCGCAGCAATTGGGACCGGCCATCTTTCGGAAAATTGAAATTTTCGGATAATCGAGAATGCTTCCATTTTAAGATTAAAGAGAAATATATGCAATATTTCTTATTATAGTAACGAGTGCTTAATAAAAATAAAACAAAAGCAAAATAAAACAAGAATAAATTATCTTCATTTTAATTTTAAAATTAAGTACATTTTACATATATCACAAGGGTTTGAAAAAAATGTTTTGTTTGTTGCAGTTTCGATTGCCTTTGCTTTGAAACTCTATCACGGAGTTTTTTAATTTTATTAGTTCACCAGAATTACAATCTTTCTGCTGCTCCAGCCATGCCAAACCTTTTGCAAAACATTCAAAATTGCTAATTTGTTCGTTTTCTTCATTCTACTCCGCAGCTTACGTAAGCTCAAGTTAAATCCAAAGGAACTCTCAGAAAGGGGATTAAAAATATTTATATAGACTCGTAGTTCTGAAAGGACCGCTTGCACACAAGGAATGTGAGATTTTAAAAAAGGAAGTAAAAAGAACTTTCAAAATGGATTTCTACACAAGGCATGTGATAATAGAAAAAAAAGCTAAAAATATGGATTTCGGTTAACCGACAGTTTCGGATAAAAGAGGTTCTACTATACTTCTCTTTTTAGATGCAATATCTAGCCAATGCTTAAAATGCATAACGTTAGAAAGGGTGGCTTCATTTTGCTGTTCTACATATTTTAAAGCCAGTTCTAAAGATGCAGGACCTTCACTATCAGAGATTATTTTTCAAATTCAGAGAGTCATTTCCTTCTGTATCATTACATTCCTCCTAATCTTCTATCTTTTTTACAATAGCCAGTTCAGTTATTTCCTGCATTTACCCACAGTTTAGCCATTTTTTAACGTCATCTGTATTACAATTTTCACAGCTAGGTACTTCCTTTATTAAATCTTTCAAAACAATGTTTTCACCATCGTCATTGTTAAAATTCTCAGTGGATGTTACCCCTTTAGGTAAAATTCTCAAGCACGATTTATTCAGTATTGTAGATTGAATTTCTTCCCAAGCATCAACTATCCAGTAAACACTATGTCTCATACATTCTTTCGGGCGATGAAATAAAATAGAAATTTTCATTTTTGACTCCTCAAATTAAGCGGAACCTCGGACTTATGAGACTCGGATTTTCGAGAGACTACTGTAGCTTCAAAAAAAATTCTATTACAATACGTTAATTACAAATATCTAGCGTAGCAATGAATTTTAGTCTTTTAAAGGTAAAATAAAACCAGAAATTTTGTGAACTTTATAACCACATAGATTGTCCGCTAATGTCCACACATTTAAGTATTTTTATATGAAAAATATTGATAATACATTCAAATAAAGCTTTGGAACTTATTAAAAGCAATACTTCGTGTTAGCATCGTGCCAGGAGTTAAAATATGAAGAAATCGTCACTGATCGCTACTTCATCAGGTTTTTTTATTATGAAAATTTCAGTAGTTTCAATACGTAGTTCGATTATATGGCTGTAAACTTTCTGTTTTATTTATATTTTTTTATGTGTTTACTGATGAAGTTTTAATTTCGTTATGGAATATTGCCTGGAAACAAATGCGGAACTATTTATATTGTTTTAAATCCTTGCGATAGAAATAGATTAATATATATTTACATATATATTTATATTAAAAACCACAAAAAGGCATTAAATTGAGATACAGTTTTAAAAAGATTGATTTGAAAGAACCTTTTATTTCTATTCGACGGTGGCGACAACGACAATAGCTCCGCATTGTGAGCTTGTGCGATGTTTAGAAGTTAAAACAAGTAAGAAAAATATTGCGTCAAGCATATATTATGTGAACACTTCCCAACGCATCACGAATACTGTAACAAAACTCCACCGTTTTCTAAGGTGAAAGATGATGTCTTAGTAACAAATTTTGAAAACGCATCAGATATTTGAAACTCTATTTCAGCAACTATCATCTACAGTCTGAAAAATATCCAAATTTTTTGAACAAAATTGAAAGCTTATATGTACATGTTTCTATACTGGAACACACACTGTCTTCGTGACTATCATGGCCAAGTAAGACTTAAGCTGACTTCGACGAAACACTCGAAGAATGGGAACATATCATCACACGGAGGAATTATCTCATTTACGGAGATGACTTCAATGCTAATTCTACATAGTGGGGTTACTCCAATAAAAACCGCCACGAGGAAACCCTCTTTAAATATCTAATCATTAACAACTTGAAATAAAAATCATTAAAAACATGAAAGAAACTTATAAAAATTATAATACAAAAGGCGAATCACTGTCTGAAGACCGGCCTGACTTGGCATGAGTCAGCACACAAACACTGTACAAACTTAAAAGTTGACAAGTCTACTACCTGTATACTGCATAAGGTCACAAGTACATTCACTTTTTCCTCGAGATTTCACCACTCTACACAAGGAGGTTCAACAACACAACCAGGGGAAACATCCACAAATTCATGCAACGTATTAAAAATAAAAAACAACAGTTAAACAGCATAATGGAAGCCAAATCGACGCATTTACATCTACCCTGATGGAAACAATTCAACAGGCAGCAAAGTCAACTTATAGATTCAAAACATTAAAAACAATTCCCACGTTTTCACATTGGCCCTCAGAGCTAAAAAAGAAACGAAACTGCCTTAAAGCACCGAGGAGCAAGCTCAAGCGACTCATCGAATACGAGGCTGAAACATATAAATCCCTCAGACTGAAATACTCAAAGCTCTCCGCATTGTACAAGCGCTCCGTACTGAATACCAAAACTAAAGCTTGTAGACAGTCCTGTAGTAATGCCACAAATGCGTTTGGAACCACACAGAAAATATACACATGAAAACTTTTCACTCTAGGTGAAATCATGTTCGAGCAGCCATCAAGTGTCGCATCAAAACAACACAATACATCAAGACGAGAACATCACAAATATTTGGTACCACAGCATACCCAGATAACAACAATGATGATATAACCTTCGACTCACCACCTGGCGAGATTTTCACCAAAGCACAGGTAGAAACAGCTTTGTATACACTTAATGCCAGGTCCAGATTCTAAATTTTTTGGATTACTCAAAGCCACATTGAACATAATTCCTAAACTTTTCACACGCTGGACGAACCTCTGTTTCCAACATAATTATTTTACAGAGATTTCGAAACAAGGGGAAGTGGTCTACTTCCTGAAGCAAGGGAAGTCCCCCTCTGATCCCAAATCATATTAATCGATTTGCCTATTTCTTATGCTCTACAAACTATTAGAAAAACTAGTAGTCTTTAGGCTTTACTCGGCTGACTCATTTTCTAGATCCAAAGACCCCCCTCCATCCTAAACAGCTCAGGTTCAGAAAGAGCAGATCATGTGAAAAAGATCTTGGTTCAAAATAATCTTGACTTCCTTCGCCGACAGCATAGTTAATGGTGACTAGTTAATGGACCCTGGTCATGCTTGACATACAGGCAGCCATCGATAACACAGAGTGAAAGGGCATACTTATAAAGACTAGACTTCTCGAGGAGCTTGATTGGGTTGTCAAGTCTCACTTATCAGAAACGAGTGTCCTCATTAATTGACGTCCAGTCTATATTCAGCATAGGCTCGAGAAGGGGTGCCCCCAATGCTCCTCCTTCGGATCTCTTCTCTGGATACTAATCGCAAACAGCTTTCTTATATAGCTGGAGCATTAGAGTATAATCGCATATGCAGCCTTCTCTCAGATCGCAAGTGTCCGGATCTAGAACTAGCGAGGACTCGGCAGGGCCGGCCGTAGGCCCAGTTTATTTGCTTTTTACATTGATGGAAATGCCGCCCATTGTCGTGTTTTCCGTATAACACACTTAAAAATTTATCTTCAGCAATTTCCGTCAATAAGAGAGTAATGTGCGCAAATTCTTTTACAAAATACTGTATATGATCTATCAAATGTAAATACACCAAGTAATTTAAAAAAAAAAAAGTTAATTTTAAAACTCATTCCGCAACTGAAAAAGTACCTTGCTCATAGACAGTACCGTAACTATTTTTGAGTTCTTGTAAAAATGACGATAAATGCTGTATTTTATAGCAAGCATTTCGTAGTGCACTTCAGAGGTATGTTAAACATAGTTCAGCTGGGAAATCACTAACTCAATTCCAAACAACCTTAAGCAATTCACATTTACGAGTTATTTGCAAGCATTGTGAATATAGCTATAGAATTTATACACCTCACGCAATTCGCGAAAATTGAGCTCGACTTAAAAGCTCACGTCACAATTGTAAACCTACTTCCAGCATTTTCACGGGTTTGTAAAGTTAAAACAAGAAAGAAAAATCGTGCACATAGTTGCCTAATAGGGTAGGCAATTTTTCTTTTCTTTTTTTGATTCGTTATACCACGGAAAACTTGACTTTAGGGTAGCTTAGTAAATTGAGAAAACAAAATAAATAAATTTTTGCTTCTGGCAGTAGCGCTTCGGACCTAAAATTCGAGAAAATATACGATTTTTCTCATTCTTCTAATAAATGGAAATAAATCAAATAACTTCTATAACACGTAGCTATAGACATGTTTTAGGGAAACAAAATATAGGAATGATAAATAAATGAAAAAATAATACATTTTACAATTTATTAGTAGCATGTTAAGTTTAAAAAATCTTTTTTTTTTTTGAGAATTGACAAATTTCCATTGAAATAAAAATCATTTTTCTCATTATGTAAAACTGCAGTTTGCAATGAAATAAAGGCCTTTACTTGTTTTTACTTTCTTTTGGTAGTTTGAAGTAAGATTTGCTTGAAAAACTAGCCATTGCAGATCTTGAGATAAGTATAGTTCTTACAAAACCATCTTTGGAATGGGAGCCGGCGTCTTTTTTGTGAAGCTTCGGTTACCAGCTTCACACATCGTTCTACTGCTTGCGTATGACATGAGAATTAGTCCACTCAACTACCGGTGACTCTTCTCGGCAAAGGTGATGATGGAAGTGTAGTAGTGTTCCAGTGAATCATTTCGATGTAGTCTGTAGATAGGAAATTGATTTTTGGTAGTTGAAAACTCCTGATTGATTTTCTTTTAGAAGCTATATTTCTAGCCTTTATAATTCTTCTGAAACCTAACTCTCCTAATCTACTATCATATCCAAGAGAAATTTTTCTGGATTGGCAAAAAATACGCTTTTCTCAATTACTAGTCAATGACTTTCAGCAAGTTTTCGGGAAGGAATCTTGTCGATTTTATAACTTCAAATATATGTTCTAGTCCATTTGTGAAGTATTTACATTTTTGTTATGAAACCACACAGGTATATAATATATCACTTTAGAAGAAAAGAATATAAGATCTTGTGTTCAACTTGTTTTGTCTTCCATTAATTACAATCGGATAACTCTGATAGCCGTTGTTTCCTACCTTGAATTGGAAAGTGTGCCATGTTCACGAACATATAAATCTTTAGGACAGCTACCTGATTTTATAGCAGAACTTATGACCAGCAGGTACTGCTATTCTAAGCATAAAAATTTCCGGTCAATTTCTGTAATCTCGCATTCAATACTGTCAAAATTTAGCACTGGGAGTTTCTCAGATTTTCTGAACTGTGTGTTAATCGGACCGAAAATGATTTTGGCCCAGTCGTTTCACCATCTAAAGTTTGAAACAAATGCCGGAATGGCAATTCACTGAAATATAAGAGCAGCTCTCACTATACTGCCTAATCTTCCGATTTTTTGACAACTACTATTTCTGAATAAAAATATTAGCTTTATTTAATGATTGAATTTGAAATTAAGACGAAGATCTCTGTTCGAAAAATTTTGAAGCTTTATATATGCGTCGGGCACGGATAATGAAACGCATTCAAACATTGCATTCTGTAACGTAATCTTGAACTTTTATCATAAAGTAGAAAATTTTTATAAATAAACATGTTGATTCCCTTTCAAAGAATTAGGTAGATTTCGTATGAAATACTACCTATTGCGATCTCCCTTATGTTGGAGTTTCTGAAATATTTTTGCAGATCTACACCGATCATGACCCCTAGAACCCAAAACCACCCTCAGTAAAAAACTTTATCTCTCTTTTTCTCTCTCACACACATATATATATATCACTTTTTTATGGACACGATAACTTTCGTAATTCTGCACAAATCTGTTTAAAACTGATACATAAAATCAAGTGGTAAAAAATCTCGGTCCAGTTCGTTAATGGGCAAAATCGGACCAAGAGGGTGGAAATAGGGAAGGGTTTGTGAAAACCGAAAAAACCCCATAACTTCTTAATTTTTATGTATATCAAATCAGTTTAAAGTTATTATTACTTCTAGGAAAAGGGCCAAAAATCTATGTATCGCAGATTTTTGATAAAATTAAAAATGGCCTCAAGGGGTGTAAAAAATAGGGTTTTAGGGAGAAAAAAAATCATAACTTCGTCAATTCTTAAGATATCAAATTCACTTAAACTTTTTATAAATCTGCTTAATAGTATCTACAACTTTTATATTGACAAGTTTTTGATAGGACCAACTCTTACTGCAAAAATTTAGAAACAGAAAAAGTGGATGCGTTGAAGAAGAAAACAGTTCATAACTTCGTCAATTCACAAGATATCCAATCCGCTTAATTTATAACACATCTTCTTAATACCATCTACAACTTTCATTCTGACAAGTTTTTGAAAGGATCAACTCTTACAGCAAAGAAAAAAAATAGGGGTTGACGAAAAAATTATCGTATTTAGTGTGCACTCAAATCCAAACGGCTTATTTTCTGACTCATTTTTAAATTCATTTTCGCTCTCAAACGCATCCAATTGGCAGGTTCTCTTATTCAGAAACTATATAATGTGCTGTATTGGTTGATTTTTTGATAAAGGCAGAATAAATTTCAAAAAATGCTGTCAAAATGGACATTTTGAACTGATTTTCCCGAAGCGATAGTGCTGGAAACGATAAAAAATGGTCATACATTTTCTACATTTTCTACAACGCGGGATAACCCACCATTGGCATAGGCTTCCAGATCCCGCGTTGCAAGTTTATTAAAAAAAAAAAAATTACAATATTTAACAATAGTTTTAACAATAAGAAATAATGGTAATAGTACAAATAATAATAATAGTAATTATAAATATAATAATAAAAGTAATAATAGAACAGATGAGCTGAGCGCTTTACAGACGAAAGTGTGTATTATTTTCAACACGAATATGATTGATTAATTACAAAAGCAGCAGATGAATAAGATGTTCTTAAGCTCTACATATTCTCATGTGCATTAGTTTAATAGTTATTATCATGAGTTCAAGTGTTTTGTTGTGAGATAACTTTAAGGTTATGGATAACCTGTGTGTATGGCTGTTCTATGTACAAGAGTTTTCTAAATTTTATATTCTCGATTTAGTTAGGCACTGTTTGGCCTGAAGTTCATGTTTCTGTTCATTAGTGCTAATCTTGTTCATCTATTGGCATTTGTGGATTTTGAAAAATTTGTTGATTGTTTTCTAGTAACCGCACACAATCTATTATTTTAGTATATAGCATTGGTGTTTTCAGCACAAATTTGAACCAATGGTGATGTTCTATTGTGGCTGATTTACGGATATGGAGGGTTGATGTTAATGGACAGCTGAGCACATAGTGAAGAGAGTTACCAATTTCACCACAGGTACACAGTGGCGACGGAGCTTTATTTATTTTGAATAGGTAGGACGGGAAGGGTCCATGATTAGTTGAGAAGATATGCAGGTTTCTATGTACTAACATGAAGTCTGTTGATACTTTTGGACATAATTTGTAAGTAAATCTGCCAGTGGTACCATAATCCTACTGTTGCTGCCATTTGTCTATGGCTTCTTTTTTCAATTTCTTTTTAAGGTGTGAAGCTGGGTATGGATGAAATATTTCTCGTACTTTAATATTTGTTATTGCATCTTTGGCTAGTTGATCTGCATGTTCATTTCCTTTAACACCTGTGTGTCCCCGAACCCACTGAAATTTAATTGATTTAGATGTTTTCTGTAAGGCTATTATAATTTTTGATGTGATAAAATCTGTACTAAAAACGTTCTCCAATAATGCAAGACTTGACTGGTTATCTGTGTAAATGACGAAGTTCCCGTCCCCTGAGGAGTCTGACCATAATATTGCATCTAATATGGCGAGTTGTTCAGCTTGAAAGATTGAATTTGATATTTGCAACTTTATTTGATGAGTATGGATGCATTTCCCTTCTTTATAAACACAGAAAGCATACGCTGTGCCAGCATCTGATTTTGAGCCGTCAGTGTATATATTTATTGTTGAAGTGGATGGAACTCCTTCTTGTAGTAAAAGATAATCTTGATGTGGGGAAGGTATGGATGAGGATATTTTCGGTTGATAGAAGACTGGAAAGTTGTCCTCTATTGGAATCCCCAGACGTAGGACCTGTCCTGAAATTGCTAATGTATTTAATTGGATCGCCAATGGTTGAATGCCGCACAATACATTCAAAGCTGCCGTTGATGATTTTCTATAAGCTCTCGACAGAAGCAAAAGGCATTGTGTCTGAATTGCCGATAGTAGCCTGTAGCCATGTGAGACTGGTAGGTGTGGAAACCAACATGAAGCGGCATAGGATATTTTTTTTTCTAATATTTGTAAGTACCAGATTTTTAAAATTTGCTTCGAAAGGCCTCCATATGCAGCGGCGAATTTTAGAAGATTTTGTGATATTTGATTAATTTCTATACGTTTTTTATTCAGGTGCGGAAGAAAAGACAGTGTTTTATCCAATGTTAAGCCCAAGTAGTCTATTGTATTTTCAGATTTAAGGGAGTGCCCATCCAATTTATATATTGGTCCTCTCTTCAGGAAACGTGGTTTTCGAAGATTTAACACTACACATTTGTCATATGAGAACTTCATATCCGTTTGTTTCGCCCAATCACTTATTATTTGTATTTGTAGTACCTCTCTTCCCATCTGCTCCAACTGTCTTCTTGTTTGGCCAAAAATAATTAGAAGAAGATCATCGGCAATGCTATTATCTTAAAGCCATGTTTCTTTAATATTCTCAGTAATTTATTCAGGAATATTCTCCAAAGAAAAGGTCCAAAACAGGACCCCTGTGGGCAACCTCTTCTAAACCAGTGGATCTTTTTTGACAGCCAATTCGGCATTGCTCCTCTTGTTGAAAGAAATGATGCAGCTATGTTTATTAATGCTTGTTTTAGTTTTAGGAATTTTAATTCTTCTAAGGTCTCTGGCCAGGGTAGTCGGTCAAATGCATTCTTGAAATCTAGGGATATTAGGGAAATATAATTATTTTTCTCTTTGAGCAGATTTATAAATGAGAAAAGTTCGGCTATCGCTGACTCCGTCGAACGACCTTCTTGGAAGCCATGTTGTGATTTTTGTAGTTCTTTTTGGCTGCATAAGTTAAAGTTTATCCTTTTTAATAATAGTTTTTCATATATTTTACCGAAGATTGGCAGTAAGGAGATTGGCCGATACGAAGATGCGATGTTTGGTTTTTTAGAGGGCTTTATGAAATAAACCAATTCTCCAATCTTCCATGTTTTGGGGAAGTAATTTAAATATAGCAGAACATTGTACATTTCTAGTAAGAGAGACTTATGATGCTTGAATAATTGTCGTACTATGTTATGATCAATTTCATCGGGCCCCGGGGCTTTGTTCCTGTTGAATGAGTAGATGACATTTTTAAGTTCTTTTAAAGTAAAATTTTCAATTGCCTCTGCCTTCTGCTGGTTAAATAATGAGTCCGCTGGCATTTCTGTGAAAATAATTGTAAATCAAGTTCTAATTAGTTGAACGAAAAATAAAAACACAGGTCGCTTATAAATCTCTCAAAAAAATCACGCCAGCAAGTTTCATGTTTTCACTTTTAAAAATGAGTCTGAAAATGTGTCAGTAAATTTCGAGTTGTTGAGCGTGGAATTTTTTTTTTTAATATTGTCTTAATATGATTCTGATAAAACGAGCTCTTACAGAAAAATGGAATTAAAAATTCGTCAAAAGCGGCCAGATACAATTGTCAAACTGGGTTTATCTCTAATCTTGATTTAGTTTTTGTTGGTGAAATTAGTAGTTAACTTCGAAATCTACCTCTGCCTGTAGGCCGAGCCGGCAGGGATTTTTTTTTTTTTTTTTTTTTTTTTTTTTTTTTTTTTTTGCGTATATTCAAAAATTTGGACGTACTCGTCAGAATTTGTTTTATGCAATGCTAGAAGGTCAATCCATTTCAAGTGGTACAGACTGGTTGCTTGACAATTTTTAAAAAATCTGAAATTTTTTGTACAACCCTAACTTGATGGAAGTTCAAAATTTCTATTATTTTAATTTTATTATTTTTTGTTTGTGCATGACAGCCATCTTTGTTTCACCGTGTGCAGCAATTTTCTCATATTGAAGGGTTTGCGGAATTGTAAATATCTCATCTTTTATTTCTCCAATTCAAGTAGCCTTTAAAACAATTTGTTCAGAATAAAATGGGCTAAAAGTTTAGTAATAGAGTAGTTTACGAAAATAAATCCTTATTGGTGATATTTTTGCATAAATTTATGATTTTTCCCAAAATCTGTCCGTTTACAAGTTTTTCTAGCAAGGAAAACTTTTCACAATATATGTTGTGTTTTGCAACTATGCCGCAAGTACTTGTACTTACACGCCAAGTTCCAGATCTGGGACTTGATTTTTCTTCGTTAAAAAAATTCTCAAAATTTTTTAAATTTTCCAAAGATTACACTTTTAAGGCTTTCATATCTCTGCTGGGGCTGTTTTGTTGTAGTTAGAGGTAAGTATTTATCTCAGAGTATAATATATATATTTTTTATTATTTTTAAATAATAGTGACAGGAAATGAAGGCTTTTGCAAAGCTTAGCAATTAATTAAAAAAAATTATGACTAAAGCATAGATTTTGTATGATTTCAGTAATTTTTGTTTTAAGTAATTTTAGTAACTAAAAGAAACCTCAATAATTTGACATAAAAAACGAATATTTTACAAAAGACATGGGACAAAAATAGAAAAGGAATAAGGAAAGAGAAAATCTGTTAATGTTGATGTACTTGTTGAGACATATCAAACGGGTCAAAACACATTCCTGCTTGTTGGTTTAAAAACCACAATTTCAATGCTGTTTTCCAGCCCCTGAAACTTGTTCCTACCGTAAGCATGTTCCTGTAAGTGAGACATTTATACGATGTTACCTTGTATCAGCCTCAAATGATTTTCAGAAAGTAAAGATATCCAAAGCCCTTTCAAAGTTTATACTGCAGAAAAATGACGTTGTTGTGTGTATGACAAGAAGTTGTATCTTGGAATTGTTAAAGAAGTGAGCCTTGAACATAGTGACTTTAAAGTTCATTTCTATAAGCCAGTAGGGCAAAGAACTTCATTCAAGTTATCAAGATATGACAAGATTTGGTTCCTTCAAACAAAATTTTGAGAAAGATCGCCTCTATGGAACTGACAAAAGCAAATGGTCGAACTCATAACATCTTTCTTAAATTGTGTGAAGATATTTCTCAGATCTTTGGTGAACATATAGAGTACCTTAGTAAATTAAATATTTGTTATTACACTGTTTTCAACAAACCATATTTTGTGTGTAAATATTGTAATAAAAGAGATAAATCTAATTCATCCTATGGTACTCGTAATATCATTTGTTGAAATCTTGTCCTCGCCATATCTCAGCTTGCAGTCAAATCTTCATTTTTACACTTTTTGTGCATAATACCACCTTAAAATACTATCAGATGTCAGAATTTCAGATTTTTATCTCGTGCTCCACCACACATATAGAATCCTTAAAAGTGCGATTTTTGAAAATTTTAAGATTTTTTTTGTGAAGAGAAAACAAGTCCCAGATCTGGAACTTGGCGTGTAAGTACAAGTACTTTTTGCCTATTTGTAAAAAAAAAAAAAAAGTGTCATTTTGACAGCATTAATTTCTAAAAAACTTCCTCTTGTAAACTGTGACAGATTTTGGAAAAAATCTTAAACTTTATGCTAAAATTTCACCAGTAAGGATTTATTTTATGAAACTATTTTATTACCAGGCTTTTAGCTAATTTTATTCCGAACAAATTGCTTTAAACCTCACGCGAATTGGAAAAAATAAAAGATGAGTTATGTACAATTCCGTAAGCCCTAGGATGTGAGAAAATGCTGCACACGATGAAACAAAGATGGTTGCCATACACAAACAAAGAAAAATAAAATTAAAGTAATAGTAATTTTGAACTTCTATCATGTTAGGGTTATTGTACAAAAAATTTCAGATTTTTTAAAAATGGTCAAGCAACCAGTCTGACCACTTGAAATGGATTGACCCTAGAAAACAGCATAAAACAGCGTCAAAAATGAAAAACTGCATATAGTTTACCCGAAAACTCATTTAATGAACGTGATACATCTTCTTTTGTAGAATTGCGTATAGAATTTTTTCTTAAAGATGTAATGAAAATTTATTTCCGGACTCTTTTATTCGGATGGTGGAAAAAAAAGCCTCAAATCCACAAAATGAGGTATTTTTGTTTAGAAACACGATATTGTGTTACCCGAATTCAGTTTTAGGAAAACTTTTCAAATGTAGTTTAGAAATTTATTTCTGTTGCAATGAAATGTTTTCGTGTAATGCGCAAGCAATAGTTTTTTATGCGTCTTTACTCTAAAGCAGTTGTTCCCAACCTATCATTTGCCACGCCCCGTCAAATCAGCTGTTACATCACGATGATCCCCCAACCTCACTCTGTAACACGCCTTTCAATATTTAAAATGTGAATAGTATACACACGGTGAATCGTGAAAAAGCTTTAACAATAACTATTCATTTCACATTTTTTAACTTATCAAAAGGAGAATCTTCTGTCACAAATGTGCTTTTAACATAATTCTACAAATGCTATAAGGCATTTATACATCTTCACCTTTGGGTAAAAAAGTCTTGTTGCTATTTTGAAACTTATCTCAACGTTAAAGAACAGTGTTATATGGCATGAATTTTTATCTTTCCAAAGTATCTTGAGGACACTCTCACATTCAGCGCTAAAATTGATAACATTGACGTATTTTATAATTCATTTTTGTAATTTGTAAAAGGTTGGTTGAAAAACTTTGAGCACCAACTTTTTTCTGTCCATAACACAATTCACAAAAAGCATTTCAGGATTCTTATTAATATAAATATTAAAGAGCGATTATTCTCCATCATAATACATTTTTGCTCTTTTCCCTTTCCCAATATCATTAAATGCCGGCCATGTATTATCTAATTTTGAAATTTAATTTAAAATTATTAATTTACCAAAATTAATTTTGAAATTATGGAATGATGAAAATTTATTTAGTTATAGAATGCCTGTACTAGAGACACGGATACGTATTTATTATCTATCCATTTCCTTTTATAATGCTATTAAAGATTTATAAATTTTATGAAGTTGGTAGTTCCTCGTTTAGATATTTCAAATATTATTTAGGCTAATTATGTTCAAGACAGTTAGATTTACATGTACTTTTATGTAGTTTCACGTGTAACAGTTTCTTCGTTTGAGATAGTATATCAGAGCGAATAAAAGTAGAAATCTCATTTAGTATATAATCGAATGCGTTGCCAAAAATTGTAAAATAAAATGACCAGAAAATTATATAGATTTTTAACTATAAAAAAAATTTTCACAGTATGTCAAAAGATAGTTCATAGAACTATTCTGGTGCCAATTCTATTTTAAACATTTGATTGAAAAATTTTTTTTAATGTAACGAAGAGAAAAAAAAAAACAACAACTGATTTTTTAAATTTAGCTTATATTCTATTTATGTTTAGCTTACAACATTACTTTTCAAAAAGAAAAAAAAAAAGACAACGAATGGTTGTGAAATAAATTTGGAATTGCATCTCTAAAAAATTAAATCACCCATCGGTGTGCTGTACGTCCGACGTTGGGAACCACTGCTCTAAAGTAAATATAGATTTTTAATACATTAAAAGCGAAAAAGGTTTTTTTAAAACTATTTTATAAGCATTCAATATTTATCTTGAATATCATGCCTTATTTTATGACTTTTCAAAAAAAAAAAAATGAAAATAAAAATAAATAATGATAATAATAATGATAATATAATGAATAAATTACGTTACAATATGTTAAATTCATGTAGATCAAGAATCCGATTGTGGATAATTCAACGCATTTTTTACACTTGGTAGAAAGTATAAGCTAATAAATATATTAAAAATAATATATATATTTTTTGTTACTTTTAAGATATGGCAGCATCCAACGAAAAAATGCATTATTCAAAAAATCTTTATTAGACTTGTTAATTAATTTCTTAACGTATAATCATTATTTAATTAATGACTTCATAAATTTATTAAAGTATATATTTTAAAATATATTATACTATTAAATTTTTATTTTTATTTTCTACTTTTTAGTGTTTAAAATATTTGGTTGTTGCGGTTTCATAGCCAGTTGACCTATTTTAAGGAGCGTGGTTTCGAGCGTAATTAAATACATTGTTGTTGTAACTCGTTTACATTTGTAAAATTTAGAATGCCTAACGATTTATTAGCTGTGGACGACTAACGAAAAAATGCCTTAAAATTAATTTATTAACTTACAATTAAGTTCTAAGAATATTAAAATGCTGTATTGCCACCGGAAGTACACCCAACACAATTTCTAAAATACTGGAGTATAAGAATGTGGGTGAAAAATCGACTATATCCATTACTATATCAATTTGTACATACAAAAACAAAGTTGAGTTAAACTAGTCGGATGTGTCAATCCCAGAAGTTTATTCTTTCTCATAAATGTTAATATTTCAAAAAGTTGTTATACGTGTTACTACTTCAATGTCATTACTTCAGCACTACACCAACATTAATTTTATCTTAATTTTCTGCTTCATTTTATTAATCAGAGTAAAAACGAGTTAATCTCGAACATGATGTTTAATAAAATCAATATTATACTTATTCTACTGTACGTCAGCTATTTGAAAATGACCGGCTTAGCTAGATACGAAGTGCATGTCGTTGCACGAGCAACCAATGTACAACAGAACTACAATAAATCAAGAAAATTGCGCAAAAATCATTATCACAGCGCCCCCTTCCAGAGGAACATTTCCCTTTTCAACTGGGACCTGGCGTCTATAGAAAAAAAAACATATATATGAAGTTTCGCTCAAATCTATGCAGAACTTCGTTTACTTTCTGATGGTAGAATAATGAAAATTGTACAAAAATCTCTATTACAGCTCCCCCTTCCGGCGAAATATCCCCCAATTCAACTGGGACCTGTTAACCATAGCCAAAAGCATATACAGTGAAATTTCCATTTAACCAAGTCTCATCGTTACACTTAAACACTTCGTTATGAGGAAAATTCGTTAAATAGAAATCAACTTAAATTCATGAAATTTGTATAATAAAATACTCATGCTTAAAATCAAAAATACGCTTAAAATGGAAATATTCGGAAAACGTATTTTAAATCGGGAAGTAACTTTTTTTTTAATGTAATGTAGACATATGAGAAAAATTTAATTAGAATAATGTCTAAAAAAGAAGCACATAGTAAAAAAGAGGTAAATAGAAACTGAAGCGTAGTAGCTTTTCTCTTTTTTTTTTTTCTCAGAATTCCAAACTCTTAACTTTAAAAAAATCTGTAATATTACTTTGTACAGGTTTCTATATAAAAAAAAAAAAACCCTTCTTATTGTATCGAAATCTTTTAGCAGTTCTTCTATTGAACTGAAATGATTAAATAAATAAATAATTTTATTTTCATAGAATCTGCTGAAATAAATTCATACATCCATCGCAATATCAATCTTTTCGTTTAAATGTTGCACGCGCACCAAAGTGGAATAAACTTCATTATATGGAACATATTTTTCGTAATATGGATATTAATTTGCATGTTAATGGTGCTCAAAGTCAACGTTCAGCAGAAAATTTCGTCTGTATATATGGAAGTTCGACTATGTATATGAGTTTTGTTTCAATTATGTGCATAACTTGATATACTTTTCGATGATTCAATGAGGACACACATACACACGGACAGACAGACGTTTTATAAAAAACATGCTTTTCAGTATCTTTGACCCCTAAAACATTTAAATCCGTCAAAAACCGGAAGTCTAAAAAAATTTCAATCACAATACTTTCTTCTATTATAAGTAAAAGAAAGTAATAAAAAAGTTTAATAATACAATTAAATTTAAAAAAATAAAAAAACCCGACTGCGCAAAAAAGAAAACTAATTAATTATTTCTCATCAATGCAAATTATATTACTTACCTATTTTTTTATTTAGTTGTATTGATGACTTTTAAGTTGTGTCTAATTGTTAGTTCCTTTCTATAAATACTGTTTTGATGAGATCTATAGATGTCTATGATGGTTAGAGTTGCAGTAAAGCTAGCAATCCTACCTACACAACTTCCAGGTTGTATAATATTTTAACGGAGCTTCTGACTGTAAAATAGTTAATGTAACATCGTCTTCATTTTGAAAGACCTATCCAATAATATGCCCACTCAATAGGGTGCGTAAAATTTTTTTTTTCGTGTCTACCGCCATTGTGTATTTTACGGCCGCCATTTTGAATTTATAAAAACAAAACCTAGCCTATAACCATCGGGCTGTTAAGACGAATTGATAGAGACTTCATTCATTAAAATCCATCCAGCCGTTGGTATGTTTCGAGGGTATAAAGAAATCCACATACCCAGATACGCGTGAAACACATCTAACAAAAACATAGCTGTGAAAAAAGGGAGCCAAGTTCTGTAAAGACAATGGCAAGAAAAGAAGTGATATCTAAGTGGGTGCCAAGTTCAAATAAAATTCACTCAAACTTACCTACAGAAGTATTATAGCATTTTTTAAATTGTTTAGAAATAAAAATTATTGATAGCATATTAATAATAAATCTAGAACTTGGCAAGTTTTTACCTGCGAGTCATTTATTTTTATTAATGACATTATTATATCAAAACTTGTTATTTCATGTTTGGAAGCCTTAATTTGAGTGAGCTCCTTTCCCTTGAAGGGTGGTGGGATAAAATATATCCCACCTAATTTAAACTACAAAATGCCACATTGACACTAGAATTCAGGACTAAAAAGTTTAATTTTATTAAATACGTGAAAAGCTTTCAACCATTTTGAAATAAATTTGTTTTTAAATTCTGGTGTGATTCAATCATTTCAGCATGTCATGAATAAAAGCTCTTTGCCCCTGAAGGGTTAAAGGGGTGCAGTCTCTAGAGGGATGACCAAGAACAAGCGTAAAGGTATCTGTCTCTTTCTCAGGCTTTTTAATCTGTTTGCATTGAAGTTTCTGGAGGGTGGGTGCTAGAGTGATAACCAAAGACGAGCGGGAGTGTATCTGTGTATTTATTGGTTTATCAAATCCTTAACATGAGTCATTTGTTTATAATAATAACTATATTAAATTTTTAATGACATTGTTGTTAATATTAACATCATCATTTTAGTAAGACATGAAATTGATAGGCATAACATTTATCAAAAACTTGCCAAGTTCTAGATTTATTATTAATATGCTATCAATAATTTTTATTTCTAAACAATTTAAAAAATGCTATAATACTTCTGTAGGTAAGTTTGAGTGAATTTTATTTGAACTTGGCACCCACTTAGATATCACTTCTTTTCTTGCCATTGTCTTTACAGAACTTGGCTCCCTTTTTTCACAGCTATGTTTTTGTTAGATATCATTACTTTTTGTAAAGTTACAATATATTTAGACACTTTACTTAATGCTTTTTAATGTGTTTACATGTGACTATTTTATTCACCAAGCAACATTTAATTTTAATTTAAATTTTCTACAACAAACTATTTGGCTGTTAATTTGCGGCTGAAATCTATATTTCAATACTGCTACATTGAATGCATGTTTTGAAACGAAATGTATTGATTCGAAATTTTTATTGTTTCTGAAACAACAATTCCTATTAAATTCCTATATTAAATTTTCCTATTAAATTTTCCAATTAAATATCCTATAGCTGGACCTGCTTTTTTGCACTGAAAGTGAAAAATAAAGTTATGTGCTTATGCCACACTATGTATCATTCATCCATGGGTGCCGGCAAAGAGGCAGCGAAGAGGAAGGACATTGCCTCTCCCTGAATTTTCAAATTTAACTAATTAAATATCCTTTTCTCTGATGATTTTGAAAATAACAAGTGGGTAAGTGTGATCACAGATCGCACAGAGGGTTTCGTTTAATATTCCTTTTAAAACACTTTATCCTTTTGAAAAATCTGTTAGTTCCACATTTCGCAACCAGGGGTGCACTCTATTCTAAACAAACCTCTATCCGAACGAAACTCAGTTTTACATACTATCCGTAGATATATTAGTCGAGGGGATTGAGCCCATAGCACCGAGATGAGTAGGCGCCCCTGGCGGTAAAATGTGGAACTAAAATATGTAACGCTATGGTGCATAATATGAAAGAATGGTCAAAGGTGTGTCGGCAAAAGTTGGAAAAGTGCTCCCCGGGTGAAAAGGGCGCGGAGGTTAGAAAAAGTGCTTAAAATACACAAGTTAGAGCCCGGAGGAGCAAATAATATAAGACTTTTTGAAAATTTTATGATTTGTCGTGTGGTCTGAGGTATTCAGCTATACGTATGCAAAAAATCCTGTCTCCAACTTAATTAGGGGCTCCCTTAGAAAGAATTGCTTAAAATACATATGTGGTAGCTCAAAGGGTTAAGCGTAAGACTTTTTCAAGATTTTATGATTTGTCACCTGGCCTCACGTGTTCTGCTATAATTATGCAAAATTTCAAATCTCCAATTTAATAAGGGGCTCAGTAAGAAAGAATTGCTTAAAATACGCATGTGGAAGCCCAAAGGGTTAAATGTACGACTTTTTCAAAATTTTATGATTTGTCATTTGATGTGTGTTCAGCTATAAGTATGCAAATTTTCACGCCTCCAACATAATTAGGGACTCACTTAGAAAATATTGTTTAAAATACACATGTGAGAGCCCAAAGGGTTAAATGTACAACTTTTTCAAAATTTTATGATTTCTCGTTTGATGTGAGGTGCTCAGCTATAAGTATGCAAAATTGCACGCCTCCAACCTAATTAGGGGCTCACTTAGAAAGAATTGTTTAAAATACATATGTGGGAGCCCAAAGGGTTAAATGTACGACTTTTTCAAAATTTTATAGATTTTCGTTTGATGTGATGTGTTCAGCTATAAGTAGGTACAATTTTACGCCTCCAACCTAATTGGGTGCTCACTTAGAAAGGATTGTTTAAAATACATATCTGAGACCCCAAAGGATTAAATTTACAACTTTTTCAAAATTTTATGATTTGTCATTTGATGTGAGGTGTTCAGCTATAAGTATGCAAAATTTCACGCCTCCAACCTTGTTAGAGGCTCAGATAGAAAGAATTGT
This sequence comes from Maratus speciosus, assembly GCA_963932465.1. Taxonomy (NCBI): domain Eukaryota; kingdom Metazoa; phylum Arthropoda; class Arachnida; order Araneae; family Salticidae; genus Maratus; species Maratus speciosus. Next base: position 387,330,709 of record OZ010795.1, on the reverse strand, counting down.
TTAAAATACACATGTGGGAGCCCAAAGGTTTAAATGTACGACTTTTTCAAACTGTTATGGTTTGTCCTTTGATGTGAGGTGTTCAGCTATAACTATGCAAAATTTCATGCCTCCAACCTAATTAGGGCTCACTTAGAAAGTATTTTTTTAAATACACATGTGGGAGCCCAAAGGGTTAAATGTACGACTTTTTCAAAATTTTATGATTTGTCGTTTGATGTGAGGTATTCAGCTGTAAGTCTGTAAAATTTCACGCCTCCAACCTAATTAGGGGCTCATGTTTAAAATACACATGTGGGAGTCAAAGGGTTAAATGTACGACTTTCTCAAAATTTTATGATTTGTCGTATGATGTGTGGTGTTCAGCTATAAGTCTGTAAAATCACATGCCTCCAACCTTATTAGGGGCTCACTTAGAAAGAATTGTTTAAAATACACATGTGGGAGCCAAAGGGTTAAATGTACGACTTTCTCAAAATTTTATGATTTGTCGTATGATGTGTGGTGTTCAGCTATAAGTATACAAAATTTCAAGTATCCAACATGTATAGTATCTGAGAACGGGCTCTGTGACGGACAGAATATCTCAATTTGTTGATTTTCTGTAAGCAAGTAAACCCAGATAAACCCCCAGTAAGTAGATAGGTTTACAATAGAAGTCTATGGGAATTTGGCGAAATATTAGAGATATCGCCAAGGTGACGTCACTTTTGGGGACTAATTTTGGTCGCCAAATTTGGCGATATATCGCCATGTTGGCGAGAAACTTGGCGGTATTTGGCGACAGAACAGAGTCCCCTACTACGGCAATTAAAATTTTGCCTAATAGACGTAATGTTAAAGTAAAAATGGGCACCCCCAGGTGGGTAATTCATCGATTTTCACAATTTTTTTATTTTTTTCCTTAGTTTTATAGTGTAAACAAACTTCGCACCAAATTTGAAGTCTGTAGCTGCAGTAGATATACGAGATCTTTTTGATGAGTGAGTCAGTCAGTCAGTCAGTCAATGGTAAAATTATCGATTATCAGACATTTTCAAATGCCATTATCTCGGAAACTAATTATGCGTTATTTATAAAATTTTGGATTTTAGGTAATTAGGGTGGTCTTACTACACATTTCGTATAAGAAGTACGTAGGTCTCATAGATTTTCAGTAGTAGAGCATTGAAATTTGACGAAAACAGCTCGAAATGGTTCGTGTAAATAACACACGGCTATGTCAGGCGAACTTGGCTGACACACTGCCGTGTGTCTAGATAAGCCTTCTTTTCAGTTGGGTAAAAAAAGAATAAATTGTGTTTGATATATCATTAAAAAAATAAAAGCTTGTGTTTCCTGAATCCTCTTTTGAGATACGACAGTATTTTCCCTTAAGTGGTGCAAAATAAAAGAAACTGAATTTTTCATATGACAAATATTTTAAAAGTTGCTGCTATTTGTTTTGTTAAATAAATATCTTACTTTGTAAGTTGTTACTGTCCCTTAAAGTATTATGTTCATATGGGAAGGCATCAGCTATTATTTTGTAGAATATTTTTGCTTATTTTTACTCTTGTTACTATAACATTGCTCCACATATAGGAAAATAACTATGGTATAAGTAGCTTAAAAACTCGCAATAAAGGAAGAGTTTCGTTTAAATATATGCCCCAGTGAAAAAAAAATAGTAACATAAACAGTGCTATTATACTAAGAAAATTTTCTTATAAAATATAACGTCTTTGTAATTTAAAAACGGAAAAGGAAAATCACGTATAACGCATAAGACCATGAAACACTTAGGATGCAGCATATTTTAAAGAAAAGGTTTGCAATGTTTTAATGGTGAATGAAAATTTAATAAGATTGTAATAATTTGTTAAAAAAATAATTTTTGTCCCCGCTCAAAAAAAAAAAAAAAAAAAAAAAAAAAAAAAAAAAAACGTTCGTGTTTTTGAGAATATTCGAGAACTATGATACAGCGATTTCTATAATTCGTGTCAAAAAATTCCCCCCAAAATTTAATATAATAAGCAAAAGAATCAGAACAGTAGAATGATTATTCTTAAATTTGTTCAAAGTACATTATAAAATTTCTCTTTTAAAACTTCATCCAAGTATACTTTTTTTAAAATTAAAAATACAATGAAACTTTCTTCAACATTGTTTCATTCAAGTAATGAAAATGTAACAATTTTAATCAAATTCATGAGAAATTTTTGTTTAGAAATAGGAAATTATCTTATGTTGGGTACGGATAAACTTTTCATCTGAAATTTCGAAGTTTATTATTGTTGAAAAGAAATTATTTTCATATAGCATACGAGAAATATTTTTTTTAATTTCTTCTCTCTAAAGTAAATGTAGATTTTTCAAAAGGCGGATGTATTGTGTTTGGCATAATCTATGTTAAAAAGCAAAAACACATTCGTGAATGACGCTGACTTTATATTGACGGTAGAAACGATCTAAACAATCCATTTCTATTCTTTAGCAAATTTAATTGCTTCCAAACATAGCATAACTTAAAATTTTACACCGTCGAATAGAAAAAATATGCACCTTCAGATGCAATTTGTTTGAAAACTCTATCTAAATTTACTGAGTTTTCATGATTTGAAAGCTAATTTCAAGCATGATTTTCTTAATCCACCTTGTTAAATTAACCCGATTTTATAAAAGTTACACATTTTCACTTGAAACAATGTAAATAGTTCAGCATTTGTTTCAGGTTAATATTCTATTACAAAATTAACAACCACATAAAAAAGAAAATAAAGTTTAACAGATGTGTAATCGAATTACGCGCTTAAACACGGAAATAATCAGAATAAAATCAGTTGCTATTTCTTTGCCTATTAATCGCTGACATGTGGTTAACCCTTTATATACTGAATTATTAATTCATGAAAATTTCATCTTCTAAAGCATTTTTCGTGAATTTTTTAACCAAAATTAAAGGATTTACATAATCATTAAATAAATTTTAGAAGGATTCATTAAATTTGAATTTATAAGGGTTTTGTGTAATATTTATAACCCCACTCAAATCTTTTATTTTATATATTTTTCTTTGTATTTTGTACGAATTAGGAAATCGAAATTAGGAATTAGGAATTAGGAAATCTACAAATATAATGTTCTTACAATAGAAATATTGAAATAATTCTGATTTGAAAAATCCTCCACTCCAACGCCAAGAAAGCTGAAAAGATCCAAATGCCAAAGAAATCATCCTTTAAGAAATATTTTTGTTTTGTGTAACCCATAAAGCTTTTGGAACATCATAAGGTAATGCATCTATTACTCATTCTAAATTGTATTTCTACTAATCGATGTATTAAATTAATTTTATAGCAAGTTATTTTAATTGTACTTATAAGTACCGTCAGTAGATAAAGGGTTAATATGAAAATAATATATTTTTTTAGTAAATTTAAAAACTTTATTATTTGAATAGAGAAATTCTGATTGTAATAGAAAAACATTAATTCGCGTGTCGCCAGACGACAGCTCTCGCCAGTGAAACGATGCGATGTAATTTCACTTCATACTGAAGTACTGAGATGTAAGTTTCGAAAATTAATCTAAAACTAGCTGTTTAACCCGTTCTACGCACGGGAGTTCATGAATTTAATTCTAAAACCAAAATTAAAAATAACCATTCGATTTAGAAAATATTTTTCTACTACTGTACACTTTTTAAAATGAAATTTAATTATCATGTTACTATGGCAACAGACGATGAAACGATATCTTTGAAATAAGGAAATAAATAGACTAAAAAGTTTTGTTGATGTTTGTGATAAAATGTTTTTCTTTATTTTTTTAAAGGTAATAATTAAGCGCAATTAAATAATCTTTAATTATTTGCATGTGAGGTAAAAGAGTTATAGTAATACTCACTGGAGCTTCTTAGTATTGCAGCATGGTGTACGAATATGTATATCTGTAATTATTTGCATGTGTGGTAAAAGAATTATCGTAATATCCGCTACAGCTTCTTAGTATTGCAGCGTGGCTTACGTAATAAGTATATCTCACACTGGTTAAAACTCGTGCGATTACGGGTTGAATATAAAAAAGGCAAAAATTCGTCAAAAACATAAAATAAAAAAAATCTATTTAAAAATTTCGAATTTTTTGCCCTAATCGTTCATGGGCCATCGGCCATCATTCATTTTAAAGGATGTATATAAAATTTGTTTTTGCGGCCATCTACAAATCCAAACCAGCCCAAAGTTTATTTTTTTCAATAGCAACCCCCCAATTTTTACATTATATTTTAAATATTCGTTTCAAACTACCTCTAGAAACGGAATTTCAAGTCATTTGGATGATAAGTTTTTGAATTATAAACGCAAAATTTAAAGATTATCTCCTGAAATTATAAACCTAATAAAATAATTTTTTGTGTGGATATTATTATAAAAAAACAACAAACATAAATACATTGAATTTGTAATTTTAAAAATTTTATAATATGAATTAAATTATGAAATTAATATTCGAAAAAAATATGAATTGGAACTTACATTTTTTTGAAGATTTATATTTATTATGTGCTGCTTTATGCGAATTCTCAATTTCAAATTCTTCTTCAAAGTAATTTTCGAATTATGATTAAAAATGCTAAATGATTGTTTAAGGGGCCGTCTATGATGTGCAGAAAAGTATAATTTGAAAAAGATATATTTTACTTATTGTATTGAAACATTTGGCTGGCAATAGTCGAAACATATTAAGCTAGTGAAATGGTCATATTGGCAAGAAAACATTATTGGAAGTGACATAGTCATTCCGTAGCATTTCAACAATCGAGTTCCGAACTTCAATTTGGAAACAGCCCCTAAAATAGGCTCATCTTAAAATAATTATTTGCTCTTAAACTAATCGTACAAATTCCATGATAATTTGTATTTAGGCTAATTGAAGGGTGTGGAATTTATTTTTGGTGCCAAACTTGGGTGTTGCTATTGAAAAGAAAAAGAAAAACATGGGTTCTTCTTGATATGTAGATGGCCCCCTAATCAAAATTTTTATACGTAATTTAAAATTAGACTTTATTTCCAACCGTTTGGTACCAGTAACTTTCTTCCACAATGATATGTTGCAGAGTTAGTAGGGGGTATTTACTTCCCCCCCCCCCACGACTGTACATATTTAATTATATGATATTTTTCTTTTTACACAACTAATTTTTAAAAAGATTAACACCCACTATACTGTCAAAAACATAACGATTTATTTTTCCATGCATTTTAAGTATATAGTTAAATTTCTCCTGTAAAACTCTCCGTACAGTTTATTTTAAAATTTGAAATATGATAATTTTTTTTTCAAATCTCTTTTATTCGGATTAGGAAAAAAGATCCCCAAACCCACGAAATAATGAATTTGTGTTCAGAAACAGGCTATTGTATTACCTAAATTCAATACAGGAAAACTTTTCAAATGAAATTTCAAAGTTTGTTTTTATTGCAGTGAAATGTTTTTTGTTTAATACACAATCAATATCTTCTCCTATTTCTTCTCTCTAAAGTAAATATGGATTTTTGAAAGAAGAATGGATCGTATTTGACATTTCAATAGAAAGTAAAAGCATGTATTTTCTGAACCAATAGCGCATGTTATAAAATACAACAGTATTTTTCCTTAAATGCATAAAATTGCATAAAATTGAATTTCTCATGAAAGAAACATTTCATGAGAACGAACATTTCATGAGATTTCGTCGAAAATCATTATATTTGTATTTCTTTCGCTGAGTAAAAATCTTAATATGTTTCCATTTGTAATTCAAAACATATTAAGATGGATGTACAGTTGTTGTTATATTGTAGAAAATTCTTGTTAAAGAACAGAGTTGTTTATTGCTTTATGTCGCCGAAAAAATGCCTTGTCACTTATAATAAAGTCACCATGATAATGGAAAAACTGTTGTTTACAGATTATAGTTTTGTAGTCTAGTATTAGGTGTACGAGTATGACTCCGCCCTTATTAGTAAGTAAGTAAGTAAGTAAGTAAGTAAGTAAGCACCCACCCTGGGAAATCCGCTTTTGGCTTATGGTTGGGTGTAACCCCCAAGCCCAGGGTAGGGAAAAGTTTTACTACCTGCGGAACCCTTTGAAAACAAATAAGTTTTAAGATTAATTATAACTATTCTAAATATTGTTATGTACAAACGAGGGTTTATAGATTACCCACAACATTTTAAAGTTAAGTGTTCATATAAGTTCATGTATAAGTTCATACACCTTGTAGTTATAACTAGTCCCATCAAAACCAGCCACCACCACCAAGGCCACTAGTGCCTGGACTGGAAATGTCATTCCTGTATTTAATCTGATACATAAAGGTGGGGCATTGTGTTGAGTTCGCTGTGTGTTTATAATAATTTGGTAAGTTTATACAATTTGCACAGTTTCTGAGATCCTGTTTGTTTATATTCGTGCAACTAGTGATCTGATGACCCATCGCACAGAATGCGCATATTGAATTTCTCCTGCAGTTACTTTCGGAGTGTCCGTACAATTGACAGTTCGCACACCTGATGATTGGCCTGTAAGGATGAATCCTGCAGTTTCGTAATCCCACATTTATAAGTTCCATGCTCAAAAATGTGTCTGAAGTTGTCTTGTCTACCTCGAGGAGCAGTTAATAATATCTTGACGAAGTTTTTTGTATTATTTTTTGAATCTGAAGAGATTATACTTGAATATTAAATACGTGGATTATCACATTGCTAACTGAGCGTAAAACCATCAGAGTGAAAAATGTGTAAACCGGGAATTAAACCCGGATCTTTGGAATAACGTTCCACTGTTCATACGTTAATAAACATAACGTTCCAATGCATAACGTTCCATAGCTATAATTTAAGTTATGAAGACGACATTCCACCTGGCATCTCCCACTCATATATGTCAGTAAGTTTGCAACCGCAGCACAAGATGGAAAATCATCATGAGCACACAAGCCTGCGGCGAAACGTAAAGTGCAAATAAAGCCCAGCACAGGTCATCACGTATATGCATGATTTTAATTAGTTTTTCAATTAATTTTCAGCAGGGAAAATACGGCCGAAATTATTGTTTATTAAATACGTGAATTATCACATTGCTAACTAACGTAAAACCAATACAGTGAAAAATGTTCAAGCTGGGAATCGAACCCGGATGTTTGGAATAACGCTCAAATGCTCTGCCATTTGAGCAACAAAGACGACACTCAGCCTAGCATCTCTCATTGGAACTGCTGTCACGAATTGGAGCTGCGTATGTAACGAAACGAATAGTAATCTGAAGAAACTGTATGTGATGGGCATACATCTTAATGAAGTGCTTCTAGAGTTATTTTGACTAGTTTTGCCACATGTGAGGGAACGTTGCTATGTTGGAAAACGATCTTGTCGTTTCTTGGCGTATTCTGGAAGTTTTTGCGTGAATGCTTCATTCAAACTGTTTAAGGGTGCTAGTCACTCGGCTTCCGAATTCCCCACGGCAATGTTAAGTTTATGGGCGTTTGATGCATTCTTATATTCAAAATATCTCAAAATAGGAAACTAATATTTTTAACTTCTTTATTCTGTGTACTCTTCTTAAAGGATGACTCTTTTTTTTTCTTAGTTCTCAGAAACAAGAAAAAAAGGGACATCCTTCAAGAAGAGAACAAACACTAAAAGAAGAAGTTAAAAATATTAATTTCCTGGGGATATATTTTGAATATAAAAATGAATCAAACATCCATAGACTTAACATTACCGAGGGGAATTCGGAAGATGAGTGACCAGCAGCCTTAATACTTGCTTGTAGCAATCGCCTTTGATTGTCGGACGCGGTTACGGCAATTCATAGTAGAGTACGCTCGTTTCGACCTAGCAGATGCCCGCCCACGCTTTGGAAGATCAGTGTAAAAAAAAAAAAAAAAAAAAAAAAAAAAAAAAAAAAAAAAACTCTACAGCATTTGATTGGGAAATATTGCATCACCTGTTGTATTCACCGGATCTCGCCTCTTCAGATTACTTTTAGTTTTGTTTTCAGATTATTATTTATTTCACTCCTTCAGCTTTCTATTTGTTTCATCCATTCAGGTTACAGTTTGTTTTGTTCATTCAGATAACTATTTGTTTCTCTCCTTCAGATTATAATTTGTTTCGCTCATTGAGATTAGTATTTTTTTAAGTTTTCCAGATTATTGTTTGTTTTGCTTCTTCAGATTACTATTTTTTTCACTCCTTCAGCTTTCTATTTGTTTCGCCCATTCAGGTTACTATTTGTTTTGTTCATTCAGATTACTATTTGTTTCTCTCCTTCAGATTATAATTTGTTTCACCCATTGAGACTACTATTTTTTTCAGTTTTCCAGATAATTTTTTTTTTTTTTTGCTTCCCCAGATTACTATTTTTTTTCACTCCTTCAGCTTTTTATTTGTTTCACCCATTCAGGTTACTATTTGTTTTGTTCATTCAGATTACTGTTTGTTTCTCTCCTTCAGATTACAATTTGTTTCGCTCATTGAGACTACTTTTTTTTCAGTTTTTTAGAGTATTGTTTGTTTTGCTTCTTCAGATTACTATTTTTTTGCTATAAAGGAAAGATTCGTGTTTTAAAAAAAATGCAGCCGTGAAAAGAATTTCAACGTGAAAAAGATATGACTTTACAAAAATATCTTTTCATACAATACAATGGATTTGTACGGTAATAGTTACAAGTATTTAAGATCTAATTTTTCATTATCTTCAGTGAGCGCCTTATTAACGTCCTTCCTACTTTATGGATATTTCGAAAGGAAAAAAATCATATGCAGTTGAAATTTGCATGTTGAAATAATGCCTATAAATTTCTTGTCAAAAGAATAGCTACACAAATGCCTTCAATCAGAAAAATGCACCTCTATCACTACCATGTATAGTAAAAATGTTAATCGATCAAAACTCTCTTGTTAAAACAAAAACTAAAACATTAAAGGTAGCAAGGCTAAAGAGTTTGTGTAAAAATTTTCATTTCTATGTAAAGTAACACAAATAATAACTACCTTTTCTTTTCTTATAGAAAAACATTTAACTTGCATTTTTTGGGTTTCTTTAATATTTTTCAAAACACAGATGAAGTCTGATGAAAAGAGATAAAATAAATTGCCCGATGAAAAAAATGAATGATTCCTTTCCAATTGTCAAAGAAATTTCAAATTCCTTTTATCGTATTTTTACTTTCTTCTATCTTCAACAGAAGAAAGTATTGTAATGGAAATTTTTTTCGACATCCGGTTTCTACGGATTTACAAGTTTTAGGGGGCCAGAGATCACAAAAACAACATGTTATACAGGGTGATTCAAAAAAGATGGGAAAAATTTTAAGAGGTGATAGTACACACCCAAACAAACATTTTGTATCAAAGAAGGGATGGTCGAAAACTAAACGTAAAAAAGTTAGAGGGCGCCAAAAGTTATGTTCTTATGCGAGGCAAAAACACACAATGAACGATTAAGTTAAGTTACGAAAACAAATTTAATGACATTTGATTACAACAAATGCTCAAAACATTGACCGGCAGCTGTTATGCACGCAGTACAACGGCGAAGAACAGATTGGCGAATTTTCTGAAACACACCAGGCATATCGCGAACTTCCCCTACAGCAGCCGAAAGCTTGGCGACAAGTTCTTCTGCGGATTCAAAAAAAAAAAAAAAAAAAAAAAAAAAAATAGATAAATGACTTAAAACATATGTAATTTAATTTACTTAATACAATGGCTGATATCAGTTTTACGTCTCTAGTATTAGGTAGCTTCCATTGAAAAATGTAAGAAGTTACCTATTGTAGACGTTTGGAAACAAGCAATTCTGGAAAATTTCGGTATACTTTCAGCGGTCTCATTGGCCAGCTTCATTCGCCATCTTGTTTCCAAAGGATCGTTTTAGGCTGTTTTAAATATAAGTAATTCCCATTTTTTTCTCAACATTCTGTTTTCGCTATTTTTAAAACCTGTTTTATCTATATGTATGCATGTATATTGGATTTTTATCATGTTTTTTTCAGGTCCCCACATGGCACGGTTGGTGTTCATTCGATGATGCCTGTATATATGTTTGCGAATACAGGGATCTGTTTATGAAGAAATATAGTCCTTTAAAGGACCCTTCACAAAATTTTACATTTATGGACCCTTTCTCAAAATATTTCATCTCAAAAAGGACCCTTTACAAAACTTTTCGCCTTAAAACAGAACCTTTCACAAAACCCTTTGTCTTAAAAATAAATCTTTCACAAAACTTTTCCATCTTTAAATTGCAAATTCAATCATTTAAATGTAAAACCTGACCGGTCACTTTTATATGTATAAAGAAAAATATGTATTTTACATTTAAATATCTTCTTAAAAATGCATAAACAAGAATCTGAATTTAACGATAATTTCAAATTCACAAAATTATGAGTAGATTTTTCACAAATGTATAAAGTGTTCCCGGCCCTGTTCACGATTTCACAAAAACAGGGCCCTGGGAAAAACTCTGAACAGACCCCTATTATGAGTGAACGTCATAGCGTTCAAACCGTACTTTTTCATATACAGTAAACTCTGTCTAAGGCGGAATTGGTCAGGATGGAGAAAATTTTCCGTGGTAGACAACATTCCGGCTTATGCAAAATAGCAGTTCCCCCCCCCCCCTCAAAAAAAAAAAACAACAAACAAAACAAACAAATCTTATATTTTTTTAGTTCGTAACTTTTAGTACTGTTCTTTAAAACGAAATTTTTAATGAAATTGGATTGTTATTAAATTTATTGTCTTTAATAATTTCGAAGCACATTATTTGAACACAAAAAAAATATTACCAATACAAAATTGCTCCAATTCTGAAATTTAGCAAAAATCATTTAATTTATCCAATAAAATTACATACTTCGTATTTCGCATAGTAGTTGAAAAAATCAAAAAATAATCTTTTATCGATGCTTGTTTTTTCTTTCGGTTTACCATGCATTCCGTAATAACGTGTTATTCTCGGTATTATTATTTTTTTTTTCATTTCTCTGAACAAGAAAAATAATTTCGAGGCACCTAATTCTTCTCAAGCCGTCCTAATATGTTTGAATTCCATCTCTGCCTTCAATGTTTTCAGAGGCGTTATCATCCGCATTTGCTTTCCTAAGACAACGATCAGCTTTTTTCAGGCCACATTTCTGAGCAAAGTTTGGCAATCCATTTAACAGCATCGAAAACACTGATGTTTTACGTCAGATCGGTGGCTGAAGAACAAACATCAAAAGACGCAATAATCGACCACAACAGATACCTTTTGTAGTGGGTTTCAGCATTTTAATAACTCATTGATCCATTGGTTGTGTCGCTAGAGAGTATCCGCCGGAAGAAATTGTAAATTGTATATTCGAAAGTTTAACGTCCGCATGACAATGTGCGTTATCAAGGAACACTTTTTTTCAGTCATTTGTCTATTGAACTCCTTCAACCATCCCTCCATTAAGATAATCGACATCTAGTATTTTTCGAGACCTCCAAGTCAAGGCAGTTTAACAGTATTTACATTCTTGAAACATAACGTTGTTTTTGATTTCCCAATCACATTTTTTTTTTTAATAAACTGTTCTCCAAATTCTCAAAAAAGAAAACAGTGACACGCTCGTTGGAGGTTTTACCTCAGAGGGATTAGCTTCCTCTTTTTACAAGTGACTTACTTGGCACACACGATAAAATAGTCCAATCTCATTGCTATCATATCTTTCAATCGGTAGATGGAAATTTTCCTTTCCATTCCTGTATTTGATGCTATGGGAGATTTTTCGGGTGTCAGCAAGCATGCTTCATGGCAATGTTGTGTAGATTATGGAAACTCATTAAACATTCACTGGAAGCTTTAAAATGCATTTTACCTATTTTTTCGCAATAAAGTCCACGTGTGAGGAAAATTTTTACTCTAGTAATCGAAAAACATTCAAAAGTTAATACACCAATGCCTTCATTTTTCACAGCACGTTTCCTCTTTCTATTGGATGTTTTCAACTCTTTCTTTTTATAGCATCATAAATTTGAGTTTTACCATAATTAAACTTAATACAAAGATCTTTTACAGAATAATTATTTTTCTTTTAATTTGGTAACGTTGACTTTATCTTGCAGGGAACATGCACTTACTAATATCCTTAGACAAGATAAAACGACAAAGAACAAATAACCCGTGCAATGAGTTTTCTAAACACGTGATTCATTGGAATGAAGCATACGTCAATCGAATAGCCTTTTATGTTTTTGATAAAAAGGTTGTATCCTGAGTTGTAATAAAGTGCTTGCCGATGACGATCTTTCATTAATTGTCCTGACTCGAAAATCCATTGAAAACTGAAATTCTAAAAGTCTTTACAGATAAATGAGAAATGCTGTTCAACTTCTTAGTACTGCTGTAATACCTGTAAATTTGAAATTTACACTCAAACACGCATACACACACACACACACACACACATACACAAAAAACCCCTTCGGGAATGAGGCAGTGAGATATCACTTTGAATTTATATAATATCATTAAAGCATAATATACTGTACTTTAGAAAATACACATTTTCATAAATGTTCATCCTTCTAGTAATAATAATTTTTACATGCAAATTTATATAGTAAAAATGATTTTCATTTTTTAAATGCAAGAATTCCTTAAAATTTAAAGTTTGTAGTTCCTTAAATTAACTTTTTAAAACTATTACGGAATTTAATTAAAATTCTCGGCATTGAATATAAGACGTATGTATTGAAGTTTCATAAACGAAATAATTCTTTACATTATTTAAATATATTTTTTTCCGCCTTATGCAAAATTTTGGTTTCGGCGGGACCTTAAAAATATTTCCGTTTCCGCGGTAGACAGATTTCGGGTTATGCAACGAGAATTAATGTTGTTTTCTATGGGTTTGCCGGAACTTGAAAAATTTTCAGCGGTAGACAAATGTCCGGCTTACACAGAGTCCGCCTTCGACAGAATTTACTATACTTTTGACAGTCCTGAGGCTGCAGCATCTAAAAGTTGAGGCACGTCTAACTAGTCAATGGGTATTTTACTACACTAGCCTTTTTACTCATTTTGGCGTTGTAGGATCGACAAATTTGGCTGTTTACCGTTGTTTGAGGGAACAAATTTGCGCGAGTTCATGTTACCAATTCTTTTGTTTTTTCACGTTCCACGTAGATTGTCCTGTATTCCTAATTCCTAAAAGAATTTCAGTTCCATTGTTTTAACCTTCTGTAATAAATTTTATTATCTGCGATTTCTGAATTTTTAGCGATTCTTATGCAATTTAACGATTTTAGCGTTTCGCGGCGACTTTTCTACATTATTAAAAATAAATCTGGTTGTAGACTTTTAGTCCAATACAACTAATTTTATCCTTGTTTCAATAAAGTTTACTCGGAATTCGTACAGCAATTTTTGTGGCTTTTTCGTATTTGCACGACGATTTCCTTAAAATAAAGAACTTATTTTATTCGTTTTAATTTGAAAGAAAAAAGAAAAAAAAACATTTTTCTTTGTTATTTTAAATATTTCATCAACATGCTTGGTATGTACTTAAAGTGAAATTTTCCGAAAAATTCGAATCCATCAACATTTTCTCTCTATATTTAATAGTTTAAAAAATTGTTTTGTTGATAGAAAGTTGAAGAAGTGAACTTATTACAAAATACATAATTTTTGCTCTGTTTCTTCTTTAAGTAATAACGTTACCATTAAATAAAAATGAAACTTTATGTAAACTATCTTTTCAGGATTTCTTAATTCGTTTGTCAACGTATAATCGTATATTAATTAACATTAAGCTATTAATTGATATAAGCGTTCTTTTTGTAAATATTACACGCTTCATTTTTTATTTATAATTTATTTTCTACTTTTTAGCCTTTAACCCTTTATATAGTGACGGTACTTATAAGTACCATTAAAATAACTTGTTATAAAATGAATCTAATACATCGATTAGTAGTAAAACAAGTTAGAATGAGTAATATATGCATCATTTTATCTTGTTCTAAAAGCATTATTGGTTACACAAAACAAAAATATTTTTAAAAGGATGACTTATTTTGCCTTTGCATCTTTTCAGATTTCTTGGCGTTGGGGTTGAGGAGGGGATTTTTCAATTCGGTAATATTTTTTTTGTAAGAACATTATATTTGTACATTTCCTAATTCTACAAAATACTAAGAAAAAAATTTAAAATAAAAGATTTGAGTGGGGTTATAAATACATGGTGTGTTTACAAGTTTCAAGACTGGTCCTAGAATACAAAATTTATTAAACATTTTTGAACAGCGAACTAAAATTCTTCAAAATATGACCCTTGGGCATCAACACACTGCTGTCAGTGTTTTTTCCATTATTCATAGGCTCCCCGGAGGTCTTCGCGCGCAAGGCTGTTAAGGGACTTCGTCGGAACAAAGCCGCCTCAAGACTACAAGCCAAACACAAGGTTTCGTGACGTCACGACGCGGGGCTTAGATCAGCCGTGGAGAGCACATGCGTTATTTAAAACATTAATTCTTTCCTCCATATTTCAACTTATTATCACAGCATATGGGAAAAAAATAAAAACTTATAGTTTAAAGACGCTAATTAAGTGCTTTTTAATCAATTTCGATCACTCGAAACAATAATAACGATAACACAAAAACAATATTTATGAAATAATATCACTGTGTCAATGAAAATGTGCATCAGAATTAAAGATACATTAAAGAAAATTCGTTCGTTAATGAAAAAATAATCCCAAGTATTAAATTTATTTTAGTAGACAGTTTTTATTATTTATTCTACTTTGAAATTTAGACACAATATCAATTATCTATTTGGTATATATTCAAAAACAAGACATTATACATTATTACATACGAGTTGCAACCCGTCGAAATTCGACGTGCTAAAAGGTTTGAAAGGAACTGTCAGATCGAAATTATAATAAACCTACAAAAATAATTACAACAAAAAAATCATCTTACATTGGTTGTCTAACTCTTAAAACAAATAATATTTAAAACCCCAAATTACCAAAATAATATTTCTACAAACTTCAACTGCTTAAATTATTGAAAAATTAAACTGTATTAGATTACGTAATCAAGATGAATAATTATGATGAAGTTATCGATGGAGCTCTTATGTTAGTTTTTACGGGATGAAAAATCAGTAAAAAGGATTTTGCTTTGTCACATCATAAAATTTTCCCCCATAAAATCTAAACTGTACGTTATTTTCACATTCTCGTAATTGACATACGCACCACTCAAATTCACAATTTGAAAGTATTTTAACGCGCAAAAGAATAGATTATTAATGAATGCATTTCCAAAGTTAAAGTCACGTTTGTCCGATACAACTTTTCATGTGAACATTCGCACAAACCTTAAGTTCTAATCTTAGTACCCGCGAAAAAAAAATTCAGAAATTTGACTTTAGTTGTCATAGTATTCGCCATTTATAGTATTGGTCAAATATTTAGTTTTATCAAGAAAAGGGATCGTTTTGTTTTAAATATATCATTTTTACTCAATGAATCATTTTGCCGAGCGTCTGAAACTCATTTATCAGCGTAATGTAAAAATATTAAAATGTAGCTGATTTATGAAGAAGAATGCGTGTTTTATTTAATGTCTGACATCATTTTCTGTTCAAAAATTATAAAAAAGTTAATTTTATTTGTAATGTGAAAATGGCATCAATAAGGATATAATGAATAAAAATAATAAACCATGAATATTTTCCCTTTACTTTCAATGTAAATGGAGTACTTCAGTTGCCACAATTACAAAATTTGTATTAAAAACTACAAAAAAATTAATATCTCAAAAACAAATTGAGATACAGCTTTCAAACAAATAGTATTTAAAAGAGAATTTTTTTTCTTATACGACGGTGTAAAAAGTTAAAAAGTGTGATGCATAGAAGTTTAAAACTTTGCAGTAGAGAAAATGCAAAACCAAAATTTTATTTCAAATTTCAAAGTGTTGCCATTCGCAAAATGACGTATGCGTTACGCACAGATATGTTTGTCCTTTATAATATAGATATATATACACATATATATATATATATATATATATAAATTTGCAGTTTAAACACATAAATTGAATTATTTTGCTTTCAATTATTTCAAAATAAATAAATAACAATAAGTGTGCCAATCAAAACCCACATTTAAAAATTAAATTAAAGTGGAAGAAAAGTGAATGTTAAATGAAAACAAATTCAAGTTGTGTTCTATTTTTATTTTTAATTGGGCTTGAAATTATACAGTAAATATCCTATTAAATATTAAGTGATTTGAAACCTGCATATAATAAATAGTAAAATTAAAGTATACATGAAATTAAGTATTCTTATAAATAAATTTTCGTACTGTAAACTTTACTTATCAGAAATGGGTAATTTTCACATAAAATCCATTAAGTTAAAAAACATAAAACTGTCATAATACTAAAACAACACAAGTTCATGAAACAGAAAATTATTATTTAGTTTTGTATTAGTTTGATATATTATGCAAGGTACAAGCAATAGACTTTTTAAAAAATGTATTGACATATGAAGAGAAAAATAAAAGAAAGAAAGAAAAGACTTTCATCAATTGGAATTAAAATATTCCTAATTTATGTTCATTTTCCTCGAATGTTTAGGTAATAGCTGATTTAAAAAAAAAAAAAAAACATCGAAAAACACAAAAACCTTCCACGAAAATATTTCATTTCCAAAATAATGTTGTGTGGGTTCTTAAATGTTTGTTCACATCTTTTAAGCTTAAAATAATCAATTTTTATGAGATGAAAAGTATTTCCTGACTAGATCTAAAAGCAAATTTATAATTATAGAATAATAATTTTATTTATTGTTATTTTTAATTAAACATTAAAATGTATATGAAAACACATAGGATTTTTGCGAAGAAGGTGTGTGTGTGTGTGTGTGGGGGGGGGGAACTACTGTTTTGCATAAGGGTACTAACAACCCTTCCTCTAGTCTTGTAAATAAATTGTTTACAGTTGTGGCAAAAATAGAGAGATTCAAAAACATTATCCCCATAGCTCTATTTACACAGTACATAAGCATTTATAATTTAACAAAAAATTATAAAAAGAATTTTTATTAAGATAGCAAACGTCTAAGATTAAAAAAAAACAATAAATTGATACAAGTATATCGATCGGGGTTTGCTTTAAAAGAAGTAAACAAGATAAAAATGCTATGTATTCACAGCGACTTTTATGAAAATTTCTAGAATATTTAAATTTTTAAGTATGAATATATATATATATATATATACATAAATTTGCTGTCAAATTAAAGTCCAACTAATTCTGCATACAAAATAACCCGAGTTACTATTCACACGACAAGTATCTTTTAATAAATGGGCGTTAATTAAAGGTCACTCTAATGAATTAGAGAAAACAGAACAAATTATAAAGAGTGGATGGTGTGACAAGATACAAATTAAATGATATAAGTCTTGACACGATTTAGGGATGTTTGCCATTTTAAATTATTGCTCTATGTGGAAAGAAACAGAACTACAATAATATCGTTTCGTTTTGAGATACGGTATTATTGATAGAATCGTACTAGGATTTGCTAGATAATTTTTTTCAAAGAAATTAAAAATAAAAGATTTTGAACACAAGAAATAAAACTTGTGCTGACAGCATATAAATATAATTTGAAAATAAAACTTACCTTGGAAAAAATATGTTATTAGGCTAAGTAAAACGCACGTGCACGTAAAATAGGAAGATACAAAATTCAAATGTTCGGGGCTGGCGCGTTGGCAGTTAGCCAGCCTCGGGCTGTGACGTCACATGTGGGGGGATGAAGGGCGTGTCTGGCTTGTAGTCTTGAGGCGGCTTTGGTCGGAGCTGCTTGGATCGCTGGAATCTGTCGAATCGCTTCTCTTTCAAGTCTTTCTTCATCCGGGGGAACAAAGAAAGTCGCTGGGAGCAATGTCAGGGCTGTAGGGGTCTTACGGCAGAATTGCCACGTTAAACTTAGCCAAAACTACGGCAGCGTTGGGCGGCGTGTGAGAGCGCGCATTGTCGTGGTGAACAATCCAATAGTCTCTGATGTCTGGGCGGGCGCGCCGGACACTAGCTTTCAAATAATGTTGCATTCTTGCTTAAAATCAACCTGACCCGGTGCGTCCGCCCAGACACCAGAGAAGATTGGGTTGTTCACCACGAGAATGCGTACTTTCACACGTCGCTCGCAGGTGCCAAAGTTTTGGCTAAGCTTAACTTGACAATGCTGCCACAAGCCTCCTTACAGCCCCGACCTTGCTCCCAGCGACATTTTTTATTCCTTCGGATCAAGAAACACCTGAAAGGGAAGGGATTCGACACGATTCCAACGATCCATGATTCCAGCTTCGACGAGGTCCCTTAACAGCCTTGCGTGCGAAGACTTCCAGGGAGCCTATGAACAATGGAAAAAGTGTGTTGATGACCAAGGGTCATATTTCGAAGAATTTTAGTTCGCTGTACAAAAATGTTTAATAACTTTTGTATTCTAGGACCAGTCTTGAAACTTTGTGAACACACCATGTATTGCACAAAATCCCTATAAAGTCAAATTTAATTAATCCTTCTAAATCTTTCAAACCTTCTAAAATTTATTAAATGATTATTTAAATCTTCTAATATAGTTTCAAAAATTCACAAAAAATGCTTTAGAAGATAAAATTTTCATCAATTCATAATAAAGGATACATAAAGGGTTAAAATGTTTTCATTGTTGCAGTTTCATAGCCATTTGGCATAATTTGGAGACCAGTTATTGGCACTACATTAAATCCATTTTTGTTTCAACTCGTGTACAATTGGACGTGTTACAATAGATACTATTTCACGATTTATCACCTTTGGCGACATAAAGGAAAATGCCTTAAAATTAACGTATTAATTTATAATAAAGTTAAAAAATATTAAAATGTTATACTGTCGAAATATCTGTGAACGTAACTTTTATTACTCAAACATAGTGAAAGTGGGTTAAAAACAGGGTTGGCGGCTTTTAGCCAGGCCAAAAAAAGCCGGCCGGCTTTTTTTGGTTTTAGCCACTTAAAAAAAGCTGACTTTTATTGAAAAAAGCCGGTTTTTATTTTTAAAAGTTGGTTTACAGCTAATTCGTTTTAAATTTACATCAATTAATTTTTAATACACTTATAAATATTTTCTACTAAAAAAATTATAAATTTTTATTAAATTTTGTCAAATAAATAAGTTTTTATAAATGTTAGAAGGCAACTTTGAAGGCATTATGTCTGAAAAAAAAGTTATAAATATTGAAAAGGATATAAGTTAGACTCCAAACTGGTGTTTTGAAATTCTATATTACATAGCTCCACATATACTACACATTTTAAAGATTATATTTAATTGAACAATGACAAAATGTAATCAGATCAAAATGGAAACATTCTTATGTGTCCATATGGAGAGATTAAGTTATTCATATGTTAAAAGAGAAATTAGAAAGGATATAATTTTTGAGGAGAGTTTGGTACATAAGTGTATAAAAAATAGAGCATTTAAACAGGTAAAAAAAAAATCTAAATAAAATTTTGAAAATCTTGTTGCTAAGCATTTTCATGCATATGCTATTTATAATATTTTTAATAGTGAGAAATGGTGTTTTTATTTCATGACTATGTATAATTTTGAATGTTTACTAGAAATAAAATAAGACTTGTATATTAATAGCTCTTAAAATTAATTAAGTAATAAAACATGTAACTAAGTAACCATTGTCCTCTTCAATTTTATAAAGAAGTAAAAATGAAAAAAATTGGGTGAGGGGAAGCGGAGTTAAAGGTCAGTGTAAACCAGATAAAGCAGTTGGTATGGTCCTTTTAAAATTTAGCTGACATATTTGCAATTCTGACTACAAATCACCAGCAAAATCATCTAAGTTTTATTCCAGTATGTCTTCATTATTTAGAAATTGGGTTACTTATTAAACTCTAGATGAATTAAATGTCATTAAAACTAATTAAAAACACTTTAAAATGTGTAGTTTATAATTACAATGTTTCACTTTATAAAAGCCAATTATGGCCAAAAAAGGCCAATTTTGGCCAAAAAAAAGCCGGTTAAAACCAATAAAAGTCACCGGCCTGGCTTTTTTTAATTTTAGCCGGCTTTTTTGCAACCCTGGTTGAAAACCGATTACAATGCTCCATCTTTTCATACAAAAAACAGATTGAGTGTAATGAAAAAGTGTAAGTATACTTTCCAATTTTTAATTTTTTTTTTCTTAACAGAATCGAACAAAAACATTTTATTCTTTCTTATTATGAATAATAATGCATTTTTTCACATGTCTGAAAAAAGCTATTTTTTAATATGATAAATTATATTTTTTATCGAAAAGAATATGTTTTATTATAGCCAAAGATTCATTTAATATTAAAAACGGTATTCAGAGTTTGTTTTTCCATTTGATTGCATTTGCGAACAACAAACATTTATGGTACCCGATTTCGCCCTACCTTCCTCTATCTCATACATGTTAATAATTCAAAAATTGCTATCACAGTGCCAAAATTAAATGATAAGCATTTGAAGAGGAGATAGAAGCATCGAATTTTTCAACTAAATCCCTGAATTACGGCACCCACTCTCTAAGATGTCTGCAACCAAAATTTCCAACCCAAAGAGTTTAACCCTTAAACGCCGTGTGTTGCTTTTTGGCAACATACCCAATTAAGGCTCTAAAATACTACTAGAATAATATTGAAGCTATAATGCCTAATGTTGCCATTAAAATACATTCTGAATATATTATTAAATCGATTTTCATCATGTAGATGGCAACACTTGTGCTGTTTAAGAATAAAGATAGATTTATTTTTTTCAATTGTTGCTACTTGTTCTTTTTGTTTTGTTTGGAAGCTTGTGAAGTACCCTATTTTGTTCTGCCGTGAACAAGTAAAATTTATTGCTTATTATAGTTCCTAAAATTCTTGTGTGTTTAATATAATAGAATTTTATCAAGGAAAATTATTTTTTCAATTAAAGACCAGTATTGCCGATTAGTAGCAAACTGTTTTTTAGCCGTAAACCATACTTAAAACGAAATATTATTTTTTTAAGTATTTTTCCCATGATTTATTTAAAAAATGAAAGCCGAAAAACATTATTAAAATGATTTTTGAAAAATCAGGCATTTAAGGGTTAAAAGAGATGGCAGTATACACTCAACTGCAATAAGGATCTATTTATGTGAAAGTGATACAGAATATGTAGTTGATTAAATTTCATGCATTAGATTTTGAGATGTGTCTATTTTGAAAATCGCGAAAACTGCACCATAGCAGCACCACCTGTTATATGATTTACACGAAAACCTAACGAGCACTAACTTATGTCAAGGTGTAACAGAATAATGAATTTGATGAAATTATGTGCATTTTTTTCGGACATATGGCTATCGCTAAAATCGCGCAAATCTGATAAAATTCAGCATAGCAGCTCCGACTGTTGGGCGATTTACACCAAAACCTTATCAGCAACAACTTGTGTCAACGTCTGCGTGGATGTGAAGTTTGATAAAAGTCCGTGCATTAATTCTTGAGATAGACCTATTGCAGAAATCATGAAAAATGCTGAATAACAGTGCCACCTGTTAGGCGATTTACACCAAAACGAATCATCACCAATTTATATCAAGGTATAACTAAATCTAAAGTTTCATTAAATTCCGTGGATTAGTTCTTGAGATAGAGAGTCCACAAAATTTGCGTCACATAGACAGACTCACAGACAGACATTTTCTAAAAATAGTCAAATCGTATTGCGGACCTTCTAAAACGCATAAATCCGTCGAATACCGGAAGTCGAAAATTTTCATTAAGCCAATACTTTCTTCTTGTAAACCTAGAAGAAAGTAAAAACAAAGAAGGCTGAAGACTGTATCTGAAACAACTAAACCGTCTTTGTAATACATTCCACCATAGTTGAAACGTGTTTATGCATTCAGTTTGTCTGGCCGTCTGCTTGGATTCTAACTATCGTAAATATACTCGGGTTGCCATGTAATTGATATGCGTTATTGAGTTTTATCATAGCATGTTCGGTATTGAAAATGAAGTGTGTAGAATTTATAGTTAACTAGGGGGCTCTGCCCCCTGCAAGCTACGCTCGCCTACCCCCATTCAGACACCGCAGAACCTAAAAACACGCTAATCTGATGGGTTTTAAAAATATTAGAGAAGATTGAATTATACTGAAAAAAGCTGTGCAGATCTCCCTGTAAACGGGTTTCCATTCAATTTTCTTTGATTGCAAATATTTAAGGGCGAATCAGTTGCTGTTAAGACATCCAATGGCTGTTTTCATGTTTGATTAAAGAGTATCTGTTAAACATTTGAAAAGAAACTAAAATAAAATGAATTAAGTATACAGAGTTTTTGTCTCCCGGTATTTTAAAACAATTTCTATAACAATAGACTAAGTCATGTGACTATCATCAACAGTTCCGGGCGGACCACTTCGCTTTTTATAATCTAGGTGCCATTTTGGTACTTTAATGTTAGCCAGGCACAGGTGATAAGTCGCCAAATATCGTTCTATCTCCATCATTTCATCTATATTATAATATATCAAGTCATCAACTGCCATAAACAAATACGGTTTGAATTCTTCGCCTTTCATGTAAAAATTTGGCACAGAATTGGCGCGATTTTTCCCGACGCCAATTTAGGGAACGCACCAACAGCACAAACAACAACATCCGGCTTACCACATCAAGCAAAATAACGATACTTTGGAGCCAGTTAAGTGCCCGTTCTGTATATGACGTTGGAGTCAGAAAAAAATCGCGCCAATATGGGGCCGTAAGTTTTCCATTTTGATTAAAAAATCAAAAAATTTTTTTTCGAATAAAACTACGTGAAAGTTGCCACGATCGCAAAGAATTCTTGGTACTGTTGCGCTAGCCCGATGCAAATCTCGCCAATAGCTTTTTTTTAACTCGCTAGTTAGCATTTTTTTTTTTCGAGTGGTAACATTTGGCCAAATGTCATATACACACAGCAGGTTTGGCGTGATTTTTTTAACGAAAATTTGGCGAAAACCTCGTTTTCAAATACCAGTTACATATGCATTTTTGGTATTACTTAGTTATCCCGTCGACCAAAAATCTATTGCCAAACTATAAGATTAAATACCAATAATGGTTGATTGTAAATGTCACATTCACTTGACTGTAATCAAGTTACAAGTGTTTACGGCATCAAGTGATTTTTATTTCGACGTTCATTTGTATATTTATTAATGTTATACAAATTTATTTGTTCTTTCGTCATTTAAAATAAAAATTATGTCAATTTGTATAATTCGGCGAAATTGGTCGACGGAATAACTAAGTAGTACCGTATTTTTTAATTATTTCCTATTATTTTCTAAAAGGAAAAAAAATAATAACTATAGAACAAAATAATTTATATAATTAAAAAAAAAGAAATAAAAGTAAATAAACATTTATTATTAAATAAACAACAATAGCCGGGTTACCATGTCAATCACAATAATGACATTTTGGCGCCAATTAGGAACCTCCTTGCGTAGATAACATCTGCGCCTAATTTTTTTCTTTCCGTTTTGATTTAAAAACAAAGAAGAAGTGAAAGCCATCAATTTAAATGAAAGTTGTGTATTTTAAATAAAATGAATGAAAGGATTATATTTTAAATGAAATTAATGAAATATAAAAAAAATGCGACGGTAAAAATGTTTAGCGAATTATTACCTGCGACTCGCTAACATAAAAATACCGTCAGAATTGATTTCTTTATCAGAATCTTTCGATTTGGCGAACGATTGTTCAAGTAAATTGAATTATGAATAAAAGTAGCATGATACATTTCTTAGCATACATTTAAGGGAGGCCAAACTGGTCGCCAAATTAGTTTAAAATAATAATTTTTTCTAAAATATGAAAAAAATTATATCTGTTATGATTAAAATTTGAGTTTCCATCATTAGAAAAATGTATTTAAAATTAGAAAAAAAATAATATTTCGAAAACTAATTCGAATATAAAAATTCTAATACCAGTTTTGAGATCTGCGGATCAATACTGATTTTTGGTGTTAATTTCATCGCAAAGTATTCCATATTTTAGGAGAAATCGCCGGGAAACTTAATCAGTTGTTTAATCAGTCGTTTCAAAGAATCGTTACATAAATTCGTTTCATTTCAGCCGTTTCATATATCCGTTTCATAAATGCGTTTCATTGGGATTTTATATATAAAGGGTAGATTTACTAGAGGCCATCAGAATAATGCTCTTACATTATGATCCAAGTGGGAAATATCATTTGCAGAGTATTTTAACACTTTCAGAGGTAAGATATCAGGGCATTCGTAAAATGTTAAAATAATTGAATGACACCATAGTATTTACACGAAAATTTACTTGTAAACAAGAAACAGTATATTTTCGCGCATTTAATAAAAGTGAAATTTTCTTTGAAAAGTTCTGGTGTCAATGTGGCAATTTGGAATTAAAATTAATTGATGCGATCGCGGCATCACCGCCCTTCAAGGGGTTAATGATGTTAAACTATTTCAAACATATTGAAAGGATATACATCACTGCATAGCACTAGAAGATGCTTACTATAAAATGTGGTATGTGTAGCACTTAACGTTCGTTTACAGAGGCACTCAAAAAACTCCTTTATGTTATGGCCTATGAGGAAAAATGTTCTGATGTGTATATTTATCTTATTACACGATTACAAACATAATGAAATTGATATGATTTTTTGAGGTGTACTAAAAGATACTTTCTGTGGAATATAGAGTGTAAAAGATTTATTATTCATCTACAGGCCCATACAAAAGAATTCGATTACATAATAGTCTATGGGTAAAATCTCTTCGCAACATATTTTAGTTATGTTACACTATTTCAAATATAATGAAACTGATATACATACTGAGGTTTACTACAAGATACTAGCTGTGAAATATGAAGTCATAGAATGTATCATTCGTTTACAGGGATACACAAAAGATTTCAAATGCGGTACTATATCTGAAATAGCGTCCATTTGCGATAATTGTTGAAAGTGCGTTTTCAATTATATGGTATGTGTTGTATATTATTAGGTGTATATAAATTTTATAGACCCTATACAAGACTATACAAAAGAAATCATAACTGCATTACTGAGTAGGAGTGTGAGTAGGATAAAGGTGGTTTTTAATTTAGTTATGCATTTTCAAGTTGAAACATTTAATATACTAAAAGATGTTTGAAAAATAAATGTAAATTCATAAACAGGGCAACGCAAAAAACTGGTTACATGATCGTCTATGGATGGTAATTTCTAGAAATGCAATTTTAGTATTTTAAGCGTGTTTTTGCCTGAATTAAATTTTAGCTTAAAATCTGGCTATTATAAAATTCCGTAGGCAGTACAAAATAATTACACACGGGTAATAAAATACAGGGCTGTACAAAATAATTAAAGTATGTTTCCGTGTATTTATAGGTGAATTTTCAACTTTGTCATATGTTTTCTTACTAAACTTAATTTTAGCATACTATGTAGAATGTATAGTATATGTATGTCCTGTATATGTAGATCATATACAGGGCTACACAAAAGAATTTGAGTATTTTTCCGGTATGGACCGTAATTGCTGAAATCTGTCATTCAAATGAGTTATGCGTTCTTAAAAATGTTTATTTAGGTTTCTTGTTTACCTTATTAAACAGTGAATTTTTGCTATTCCTGAAGTGTTGGAAAGTGTTTCATAATCTTTATTTGAGGCTTGTTTCTTCTTTCTTTTTTCTGGTCTAAAACTTTTTAAGCAACGCCGGCTAGTAAAATTACCAGATTCTTTAATTTTAGTAAATTTTGTCACATATGTTAGCATTTATATATTAATAACAGTAAGGATTTTTCTAACCGCGCTATTGAAATTAATATAGTAGAATTGAAGAAGAATATTTTGAAGATTATATTGAAGTATATTTTGTGTTGGCCATCTACAGCATACTTGTTTCAAGCCTGTCATTTTATCTTTTTCCGCATACAGGTAATAGACATAATGTCGTTTATATAAAAGAAAAATTATACTCATAATTTAACCAAATCCATATCCAAATGTTTTAAGTTTGAAAAGCTTTTTAGGGATTCACCAGATGAAATGGAATTACTTCCTGTCTGGTAAGTTAAAAATTTCGGAAAATTTCCTTCATATTGGAAAAAAAGTTTAAGGAGAAAATTATTTTTGGTGTCTTGCGATGAATGATTAGCGTATATTTCATATTTTGAGAGCATTTTCACAGTTCGCCCAAAATAGACAGAAAGAAATGTGAAACTGTCCAATTGATGAAGATGAATCTGTTTTTCCGGTTGTCAAGGGAACCACATAATTCATTATTTCCCATATTTTGCTGAGACGGCGGCGGCGGCGGCGTTTCAGTTTTTTATGTGTATTTGCTGAATGAATGCACATATTTATTCGACAATAATCACAGAATATGTTTAAATAAAAGCACTTATTTTAAAATACTGCTTATTAGCTTTCTAAAAATTACGAATAGAAATGTTTAATAAGGTATTTTAAAATATACAATTTCAAAAAAGATTCCTCTCCCCACTCAATAATTTTGTCTTGAATTGCTAATTGATATGGTTGAGTTAGATATGTTTGAAAACTAAATAATATGCATCTTTGGAGGTGTTCTCCCTATACATTAAAATTTCAAAATTTCTAATTAACTTTCAAGTTTTCTATCGGAAGAACTTATTTTGACATTAAAAAATCTACGTTTAAATTTCTGCTTAGCATCGAAAGGTTTTTGGACAAAAAGTTTAGAATTTCAAATCACTCAATTTGTTTAATACTATCAAAACCCGCGGTTTTGTTTGCTTAATAGTTGAAATATGACAAGTACTGTTTGTGTGCCTATTTTCTACATTGGAAATTATACTGCCATGGGTAATTCAGAAATGACTAATTAACCTCCTCGGTTCGGAAGTACCACATGTCATATTTCCGAACCAAGAAAGATATAAACTAAATAATTTGATTTTCTTACATTTTTAGTTTACTTCAATATAGCTGAATGTTTTTGGCTTTGGATCAAAACCAATAAATGGTAGCACCGATGCTTATTTCCTCATAAAATAAGTGTTATTATTATCCGAGTTTGCAAAATGCATTCCAGACAGTGTGTCCAAGAAAGTAAGAAATTTTCATAGTTAATTCACTTAAACGCTTTACAAATAAAATTTTTAAAGATTTGTAGATCATTCAATTAAGGGGGCACAGGACCTTTGAGTTTGTCGAAACGATCAAAAACATCGCATTTTTCAAAGTACAAAAAAAAAAAAAAAAAAAAAAAAAAATAATAATATGCAATTAAAGATTTTTATTTTTATTATTTCTGCCTAAAGTATATATTATTAACTGTATTACCCAGAAAAATAAATTTTGCATATAGTCCAGGCAATACGGAATTTTACCGCAAAATTACTGGTAGTACTGGAAATCGGCTTTCTAGATGTTTTTTGGGTCGCTGAATTCGAATTTGTAACTTCCGACCAAAATGTCCCCCGGCAACCTCCCCAAATTTTGGTAAAAAGACCCCCAAAAAAGGTTTTTATTAAAAAAAAAGTATCTAGAAATTCAGAAAGTAGACAAAATTTCCAACAAATTAGATATATGACATTATGACTTAGGATGAAGGGGAAGGGGGGATCTGCCTCGGAACATGCGCGCGGTGCTGCGTAAACTAAGTTGCGGAATTCCATTTAACCGCTCACACGTTTACATTCGCCCTCCAATCTCCCCTCCGAACTTTCTCTATAAAGTTTACTTTAAGATTTTTGGGTCGCTGAATCCGAATTTTTAATTTTCCCCCAAAAATTTTCCCCCCGAACCCCCCCCCCCCCAAATAGTTGTTTTTAACTTAAATTTTTTATTGTTTTATGGGAAAAGCATTACGAAATCCAGAAACTAGAAAAAATTTGCAACAAATAGGATGTATGACATTATGAATTAGGATGAACGGGGAGGGTGAGGGCTGCCTCTGAACATGCACTGCAGCGCTACGTGCACTAAATTATGAAGTCCAGGCAATAGGGGATTTTATCTGGCAAAATTAATACTAGTTCTGAATTTAGACTCACTTTATGTTTTTTGGGTCGCTGAATCCGAATTTGTAACTTCCCACCAAAATTTTACCCGGCAACCCCTCCCCCCCCAAAAAAATTGATTTTTTGAAATCATTTGGTTTTTGAGAAAAGCGCGCGGGGAATGTTCCGAAGCAGCCCCCTCTCCCCCCGTTTATCCTACGTCATAATGTCATGTATCCTATTTGTTGCAAATTTTGCCTAGTTTCTGAATTTTGCAATGCTTTTCCCCTAAAACTATGAGAAATTTAAGTTAATAACAACTATTTGGGGGTGGGGGTTCGGGGGGGAAATCTTGGGGTAAGTTAAAAATTCGGATTCAGCTAATCAAAAAACTTAAAGTAACCCTTATAGAGAAAGTTCGGAGGGAAAATGGGAGGGCTAATGTAAACGTGTGAGTGGTTAAGTGGAATTGCGCAACTTAGTCCACGCAGCACTGCGGCGCATGTTCCGAGGCAGATCCCCCCTTCCCCTTCATCCTAAGTCATAATGTCATATATCTAATTTGTTGCAAATTTTGTCTACTTTCTGAATTTTTAGATAATTTTCCCCTAAAACAATAAAAAAATGGAATTTTTTAATAAAAACCTTTTTTGGGGGGCTTTTTATCAAAATTTAGGGGGGGGGGTTGCCGGGGGAAATTTTAGTGGGAAGTTACAAATTCAGATTCAGCGACCCAAAAAACATCTAGAAAGCCGATTTCCAGTACTACCATTAATTTTGCTAGGTAGAGTCCCTATACGGTCTCTATTGCGACTAATATGCAAAGTTAATATTTAAATTTTAAATTTTAAAATTCATCTCACTAATGCGTAAATTAAAATCATTAAGTGCTGCGTGCAAGATAAAACTCTAAATTATGTATATAGAAAACAATTTTTGAACGAAATAGAATCATAATACACCTAGTTCTAAATTAAAATCAAAATATATACAAAAAGTTTTGTTTAAAATTTAATTTTAGCACAAAATATAAAAAAATACAAAATAAATTTTTTTTTCAAGTTTTCAAAGACAAAAAAATAAATAACCAAAATATGTGAATTTTTTTGGTTTTAGCATGAAGACTATAAAAAATACATATTTAGCTAAGTTTTTAAAGCTGTAGCTTATATAGTTTAAAAGTAACAGTGCGAGCAAACTCCAAATTTACTCATCTGAGAAAACGCCTTTTAAAGTTTCAATATGAATGGACTTTCAATTGTATTCGACGTCTATAAATGATTAAAACTCAAGAAATAATTAGTTTCTGGTGTAAATCGCCCAACAGTTGGCGCTGCTATGCTGCATTTTTCACGATTTCTGCAATGACTCTATATCAAGAACTAATGCACGGATTTTCATAAAACTTCAGATTCAGTTAGTCCATGATATAAGTTGGTGCTGTTTACGTTTTGGTGGAAATCGCCCATCAGGTGCTCTGCTATACTGCATTTTGCAGGATTTACACGATTTCCGCAATAGCTCTATCTCAAGAACTAATGAGCAGATTTTCATTAAACTTCAGATTCAGTTAGTCCTTAATATGAGTTGATGCTTATTACGTGTTGGTGTAAATCGCTTAATAGGTGGCGTTGCTGTGCTGCATTTTTTACGCTTTCCTCAATAGCACTATCTCGAGAACTAATGCACGAATTTTCATCAAACTTCAGATTCAAGTATACCTTGATTAATATTGCTGCTGATTATGTTTTAGTGTAAATCGCTCAACAGGTGGCGCTGCTATGCTGTATTTTTCACGATTTTCGCAATAGCTGTATCTCAAAAACTAATGCACGGATTTTCGCCAAACTTCATATTCAGTTAGACGTTGACATAAGTTGTTTCTTATTAAGTTTTAGTGTAAATTACCCAATAGGTGGTGCTACTATGCTGGGTTTTGCTGGATATACACGATTTCAACGATTGTCATATCTCAAGAACTAATGCACGAAATTTCATATCTATGGAATCCTCATAATGAGAATAGATTGGCCTTTAATTTTTCACTTCGATAGCGAATTTTGAAGTATTAACATGTATGAGATAGTTGAAAGTTTCGGGATTGGTACATTTGACTAGTTCATTTATAGTTTAGAATATTTTTAGAAATCGTTCTCAGAAAGCATCTACATCTTAAAAGTAACCACCACGTCAAAATCTAAGTTTCGAGTTATGCAAGGTTCTGTAACAATCAAATTATAATTTATAGATTATAATTTTTATCATCAGTTATTAATTATTATTTTTTATCGCAAATTTATAAACGGTTTTTGTTCCTGCACACTTTAAAATTTCTAACTTTTTTTAAATGTTCTGTGGGTGTATTTAAGTCTTTAAAGTGACAATTTATGTCACAATTATGTGTTAAAATTTAAGTTTCTATCTGTAACAATTTCAGATAAATCTTAGTTTAAAAGATTTTTAGAAAGCTTCCCCCTCATTTCCCTCATTTTAAATTTTGATTAAAAGAAAAAACATTCTTAGCGAGCACTTAAGTTTTAAAAATAACCTCAATGTTAAATTTTAAGTTTCTAGCTGAGCAGCATCAGAAAAATCGCAATTTTAGAATGTTTATTGCTTTTGCTTCTTTTTAAATTTTCAAGCATCACAAAAATCGCAATTTTGGAACGTTTACTGCTTTTGCGACTTTTTAAATTTTCAATTTTGAAAAAACTGTTACTAACAGTTCTAAATAAACCGTATTTTAGAACATTTTCCACTCATTTCATACTCTTAAATTTCTAATTTCTTAGAAACTGCTCTTAGAGAGCATTTACATGTTGTAAATAACTATCATGCCAAATTTCAAATTTCTAAGCCCAGCAGTATCACAATATTTTCGCTCTTGCAATCTCTTTGTCTTAGCGGCACCTACATGAAACATAACCTATGTTGGAGCAGGGACTGTTATCATCAATTTGCAACCATTACTTTTGGAATCGGTTTGGTATTTCCTTTGATTCCATAGAAATGGTGATTTAGAATTTTTTTAGACCGCTTTTAGCGCATTATCAACCCTTTTAAATTTGAAATTTTTTAGAAACAATTTTTAGAGTGCATTTATATATTATAAGTAAATACCATGTCAAATTTCAAGTTTCTAGTTCCTTCAGTAACACAAAAATGCCATTTTTTATGTCTGTCAAACTACCCCTAAGGGGATACAGGAGCAAAAAACGCTCTAAATTGTGATTTTTGTGGTACTGCAGGGGCTATAAACTTTAAATTTGGCATGGTAATTATAAGATGTAAATGCTTTAAGAATAGTTTCTAAAAATTTGGAAATTTAAAAAGTGGTGAAAATGCGCGAAAAATGCTCTAAAAAACGTTCTAAATGGCAATTTCTATGCTATCTCAGGAAATATCAAACCGATTTAAAAAATAATGGTGTCAAGATGATGGTGACAGCCCTTGCTCCAACATAGGCTATATTTTATGTCGGTGTCACTACCCCAAAGGTGGTGCAGGAGCAAAAAAGTTCTAAAAATGCTATTTTTGCATTTCTAAAGTGCTTAGAAATATGAAATTTTAAATATTAGTTACTCATTATATATAAAGGATTTCTAAGAACAGATCTTAAACAATTCGAAATTTAAAAGGGGTGATAATGCGCCACTACCAATAGAGAGGTGGTAGACCGTTAGACAAGAAGCTTGGAATTTGATATGATGGTTAATTTTAATATGGCATGGTAGTTACTTATAAAATATAAATGCTCTCTAAGAACTGTCGAAAATAAATTCGAAATTTAAAAGGTGTGACGCGAAGGGAAGTAGCGAAAAGCATTCTAAAAAAGTCTTAAATTACGATTTCTATGCAATCTCAGGATGTAATAAACCGATAACAAAAGTAATGGTTGCGAATCAGTGATGACAGTCTCCGATCCAACACAGGCTATATTTTCTGCTGGTGCCACAACCACCTGGGACTGGCAGGAAAAATAAACGTTCTGAACAAGCCTTTAAAAGCTTTCTGAATTACGTTTTCGATGGAATATTAGGAAATACCAAACTGATTTCAAAATTAATGTCGGAAAATTAATGGTAACAGTCTGTGTTTCAACATAGGTATTTTATGTTAGTGCCACTACCAACAGAGTGGTGGTAGACCGTTAGACAAGAAGCTTGGAATCTGACATGATGGTTAATTTTAAGATGTAAATGCGTACTAAGAACGGTTTCTAAAAAAATCAATACTTCAAATGAATACTGAAATGGGTGTATTAAATGAGCATAAAAGCTTCAAAATACTTTCTAAATCATCCTTTATTTGGAATTACTTTTAGTTCTTCTTATTAATTTAAGTCTCATTTCTGCCTAATGCAGTGTAATAATGCAGTTAGTCAAACTATGGCTTAATTAGTAATTTTTGAATTATTCCTAAAAGTATAATTTCTTCTAATAAAAATTAGACATACGAATTATCACTTGGCATATTTCAACCATTATGCGAGCAAAGCCGCGGGTTTTGCTAGTATATATATAGAGAGAGAGAAAGGGAGAGGAATTATTGACACCTTGTTAAAAGGAAAGCTAGTACCTTTTCTATTTTTGAAGTTCCTTAAAGTTAAGTTTGGGCCGTTTATTTATTTATTTATTTTTTTAATTTTGTGTGACGACAAAATTTATTTTCTCTGGTAAATTATACTATTTGCATAGGGCAAAAAATTTACGCGGTTACAGCGTAAATCGCATTTATAGTACATATGCATCAATTTCAACTAGAAATGTTTCATTTTTCAATATTATCATTACATGACTTTTGAGCCTTGTTTGGTAAATACCGCGGGAAAAAAATTCTTATTCAATTTGATTTTTAATGTTATATCTTCCATCAGCTTTGATGGGATTTCAACTATATTAATAATAATTACATTTATTAAATTTTTAAATGCACTATGAAAATGAAGAAGAATCGAAAGTATGAAACATTCTTCATTATACTAAAGCATGCACTATTTCTGGTAAAACAGAAGCAGGGCTGACTGACTAGAAGGAAAAAAATTAGTCTTGTTTTTGCTCATAAGGTGGTAGTTAACTCATGCTTCCTGACTATTAACGAAAGCTTGACACTTTTGAAGCGTGTATCTTCTCTTTCTCATTTATGCATGTAGTTTGTTTTACTAATTGTGTTTTATTGCCTTTTTTATGAATTTATTTATTTAATAATAATAAAGAACAAGCATTATCTAAATAAAAGTTGGATAACAACTATCATCATTTTAATAAATTTTCTTTATCAGACTTGCAGTCAGTATCCAAGGTAACTCCTCAAATGATGGTTTGAACATTCGATAATAGTTTAAAAATTTTCTGGTTATTGCTGTTCCTTTGGATGTTTTCACTAAGATGTTATATATTCCCGCGGCCGCCATCTTAGATTTCTCGGCGATGTTTTGTTGGCGCTTATCGATAAGGCAACCCCGACGAGTGACGTGTTCTGGTAAACCTGTTAAGCCTAACATGCCCATAAATCTGCTTGGCAACATTCACTTGGGAGAAAAGGGTTTTTCATGCCAAGAAAAAATCGAAGATGGCGGCCGCGGGAATATATAACATCTGTTCCGATGTTTTAAATAAAAATGATCGGTAAATAATCTAACACTAATAAAAAGAAGAACCCAGTACAGTCTATGTATAAATATATATTTCCAAGTTCTTGTGCACATGATATAAAATTAGAAAATAATTTATATCGTGCTCTTGCTCAGTTAAAAACGATTAGAAGTCTCTCTATTTTGGCCGGGTCGGAGCGTCGAAACTAGCACCCCTGTGGCCGCT
Source organism: Maratus speciosus (assembly GCA_963932465.1). Lineage (NCBI taxonomy): Eukaryota > Metazoa > Arthropoda > Arachnida > Araneae > Salticidae > Maratus > Maratus speciosus. The sequence continues at coordinate 387,296,755 of OZ010795.1, read as the reverse complement.
GCAGCGCAGGCGTCATTTTTGACGGGGAAACCATGAGCGTCGAAGTTATCGCTCGTGTGACATTAGACTTACAATTATTTAGAAAACGGGGGTTCAGGGTGGGGGTGAGATTCCCCCTGACAATAACAATTATTAATTACAAAAAGGCCTCTTAGGTTTGTAGGTATTGTTTGATTCTGTGAAACAAACACATCTGTTCCGTCAATATATTTTCATTAGTAGTTACAATATATAAAATGACGATAAAATGTGTTCCTAGCATCGTACCAGATTTTTTTAAGATGGTGCAAAAACATTGTTTAATAAACGCATGTTTATAAATAATTAAAAACCATGTCTTTCAGTCATCTTGAACATTTTGTAAGATAATAGAATGGTCTTTTGGCGCCATATTGTATTTTTTTGCCAACAGTGCCAAGCGCCACAGGATACATTACTCTTTCCTAAAAGAATAATAATAAAAAAAAGAATTAAAAATTTGATAACAATAGATTTACCCAAAAATGCACAAAAACCGTCAATAAGCAATGTCTAAAAACACCCAATAAACAATATGCGCATTTATTTAGTCAACGAATTTGTGAAACATTTAAACAAAGATTACACTGTACAACAATGCATGATTCTTAAAAACAACGAATGACAATCTATTTCTCAACCAATTTCTTCAGTCTAATTATCGACTCTTATCTGAGAATGGTGCATTTCCATTTCGTGTACTTAGGTGTTATCATCTTGGGTTACTTTGCTTATAAAAAGTTTCTCAGGCGTATGTTTGTGAGGTTTTTGGAGTATCATCATCAGACAGTTGAAGATGATGCTCGTGAATTTTTTTTGGGTCCAGCGACTACCATCACAGCTGGACGAGGTGAGTTCTGGGAGATTGAGTTTCCTAAAAATAGATTTAATGAAATTTCGTATTCATATGCCGTACCTAATCCTTCAGAAAACAATAACATTCGAGTAGTCGAAATCCACCAGAACAATAGAGGAGAATCAAATCCAATACTAAACCCACCCTATCTGGAAGCTAATTGTGAAAGAGGTTTTGCTGAAGAAGAAGAAGACCTGAGGAAGAAAGATCGTCTTTATTTAAAAGCTTTGAATAGAGATCGTCCAAGGGGTCATCACAAAAATCCAAAAGCTGCCGGACGTCGGATTCTTACCAACAATTTTTGAAAAAAACGCCATATCCGGTCACAAGGGAAGCTCTGATGTCATATATTGAAGAAGAAACAGTTCAAATAAGAGAAACAGAGAGTATAACTGAAGAGATAAGTTGACAGACAGACATATTACAAATATGTCAGACAATTTCTATCTTTAGCTCGTTATGACTCACGCATAAAAGTTTATAAAAATTCCTTACTCATCTCATCACTTCTGATGAAAAAGTTTCATACGAAAAAGCAACAGTTACTGCTGATAAATCCCCAAGAAGTTTCAAACAAATTTACACAGGAAAAAAAGAGATTCTTCATTGTGTATGGTGGCATACACTGTTAAAAATTTGCAGCATTCTGTCCAGTCTTTTGACCGTTTTTAAAAAAAACGGTTTCATAGCCGTAATTTAACTATATTCTGACCATAAAATGGCCACTAATATGGTCAGAATAGTGTTAAATTACGGTTATGTAACCGTTTTCGATAAAAACGGTCAAATGACTGGACAGAATGCTGCCAATTTTTAACAGTGTACGTACTTCCTTTGTGAAGTGTTTTAAGCTGTACATACTTTTGCTGTCACATATTCATTCGCTAACGTGAATCTTTCTCAATGAAACTTAGTACAGAACCGTAAAATATACCTTTACTATGAATTGTGCTTATGAAGATCCTCTAAAGAATCTATAATACATTCATAGGTTTTTATTTTTTGAGTTTTCACTTTTCCTTGTTTAATATACCGGGTGTCCGGTCTCAACGGTGTCCAATGGCTAATTCCTAAACCGTTCGTCCTAGACATATAGTTCAAATTACAAAAATGTTTAAAATAAGGTAAAGAAATATTTTAAAAGCGATTTGGGTCAATAAAAACATTTCTTAAAAAAATACGAAATTTAAATTTTTATACGGTTCCCCAGTCCTATAAGTTATATTTAGTAAAATTTTCCTTTTACACTGACAAGTAATACACAAAAAGTCCCGTCATTCTACGATTAAAATTGACCGAGTAATAGCTGTTTAAAGTTGGAGCATATTTTTTGCTGCAAATTGGGGGTCATACACAAATTTAGTCGAAATATAATTTCGTCAGATATATTAAAAAATGGTTGAGAGTAAAATTAACATTGCAATATAAATTTGAAATTTTCAATTATTCTGACATATTAATGCAAAATATACAATTTGTAATAAACATTTAAGAAGAAAGAAAAAACAGAATTTTTGTTAAATAAAATGATGCTAAATTAACAGCTTCAATTCTTTACAAAATGATACGTATTTTAAAATATTATTAGATTACACTAGTCGGCAAAAGTTGGGTTATGTCATGTTTGATAGCTTTTGATAATTGATTATTATGCATTCTGTACCGCTGAATCTCAAATTGACCGTCATTTTTAACCATCACATCAGGATTTTTCGCAAATTTCAAAGTTAAAATTGAATCTCCTCCCGCATCTCATCGGACCACTCAGCTATTTAGCTGTAAGAATCCCAGGATAAGCAAAAATATCGAATAAATTATTGAATAAAATAAAATAAAACAAAAAAAGCTTTACATGTATTTTATAGTATAAGATTTTCGCTATATTTTAACTTACACATTTGCGATTTGCAAAAAAATTCTAACTTGATGGTTAAAAATGAAGTTCATTTTCAGATTCAGTGCTAAAAAGTACATAAAAATCAATTATCAAAAGTTAAAAAAAACAACCATCTTCCCTACTTTATAGTATCCGATTTTTGTTATTCTTTAAATATGACAATTTATGATTTGCGAAATATCCCGACATGATGGTTAAAAATTAATCTAATTTTTGGATTCAGTGCTAAAAAGTACATGAAAGTAAAAGAAAACCAACAATCGCAGTCTTGTATTAACTAATCTAAAACTTTTTCCTAAACTTCTTGGCGGTAATCTATCCGAAATCTTTTGTGCTATCCTGTAAAATAAGTATAAATGGTAATCACCGAAAATCATAATAATATTAGCTTGTTATTGGATTTGCGCCAGTATGTAAAATGCAATCTTGATCGGATATTTAAAAGTGAGTTAAAGTTCGAGTACAAATTTTGAACTGGAAAAACATACATACGATCGTTGAAGTAACATAAAAAGTTATAAAAATAATAATTTTTGTTAAAAGAAATCATAAAATGACAAAATAAAACGAATGTTATTTTAGCCAATCTAAAACTTAATAAATGTTAACTTAATCGTAATACTTGTACGATTTTTTTCAAAGTGCAGATACACATGAAATAAGATCTTCGGATACTCCAAGCACTTGGTATGTGACCCCTCAAAGACAAGTCGAACTCATTTGTTTTCAGAGTAGAAAGTGGCATAAGTCATGCATTTTTAAAGTTTCATAACTCGCTCAATTTTAGTGTTATATGAATGGGACTTTTTTTGTCTTACTTGTCAGTGTAACAGGAAAATTTTACTAAATGTAACTTATAGGACCGGTGGACCGTATAAAAATTTAAATTTCGTAATTTTTTAAGAAGTATTTTTATTGACCCAAATCGCTTTTGAAATATTTCTTTAGCTGATTTAAAACATTTTTGTAATTGGAACTATATGTCTATGACTAACGGTTTAGGAATTAGCCATTGGACAACGTTGAGACCGGACACCCTGTATATATTAATAAGTGTTCTTAACTTGTGATAAGTTAACGGAAAGTAAGGCTGAAAAAGAATTAATACGTATGCACCTAGAAGAGCACAAAGCTGAAGAAGAGCCGTTTGATATGCAGTTAACGGAAAATGAAGCTGGCAATATACAGATTCGTATGCAGCTACCAGAAAATGTAGCTGAAGAAAAGAAAAACCTTATTAAGTTAGCGGCTTAAAAAGCTGTAAAAAAATCAGTTGATATGCAGTTAACGGAAAACATAGAGGAACCAGTTAGTACGCTGTTCAGAAATGTTTCCGAAAAGCCAGTTAATGTGGTATCGCAAGTTTCAAAAAAGAAGAAGAGATTTAGAAAACTGAGAAAGTTCTTCAGTAAATTTTCTTGGTATGTATAGAAATCACAAGTTTCCTATTAGTTCTATTATGAGAAAGAATCTTCTTTTAACGATAAAATGCACAAAAAAAAAAACAACCTTACAAATAAATATTCTTATCCATTACGGATTGTTTTCAAACAAAAATAGAAGAAAATATAGTTATAACAATCGCTGTCAAGAAAAATCTTGGTTTCAAGTACGGTCATAACTCATCTTCCATATCATAAAACTTGAACTACGATATAATGTAGAGTTTACAATAATACGTTTAGAAAATTGTGCACAACCATTCATTCAGCATAAGACAAAGTAAATAGCTTCCTCCTTCAATAAAAACAATAGATAAAATATAATTTTACAGTAACACTCAAAAGTATTTTGACAACTTTATATTCTCTCTTATTTTATTTAATATAAAAATGTAAAAGAAAATATATTCCCTATAATTGAGAACACTATGACTGCAGTTATTCAAATGTATCGAGTTTCAACTTGTTTGTTTACATTCGGCGCCACCGAAGAAATCTGACTCCTCCTTAGCTCAAAAGTATTTTGACAATTTGTTTGCATTTAATTGTTGAAGGTGTCAGTGGCGCTATAGCTTCGATTAGTGTTTATATTGACATATTGTGATTATTTTTAAATGCCGAAATGTAAAAAATATTGAAGTGATTCTGGAAAAGGCGCTGTAAATGCACTTAAGAAAGGTAGACTGCAAGCAGAATTAGCTTGTTCTTTTAACATGTCTCGGCAACTTGTTATTACATGGAATAAAGTTTTTAATAAACAGAAATACATCATAAATAAGCCTCAAAGTGGCCATCCGAAAAAAACAACTTACAATGTTGACTGTATTATAAAAATTATATCTACAAGTTATTGTCGTAAGTCCGCTGTAATAATAAAAAATGAGCTGAAAGAAAATTACGGCATAGACATACACGTTTCATCAGTCAAACGACGCCGAAACCTCTTTAGTTTACATGGAAGAAGACGAGCAAAAACACGTTTGTTATCTACTAAGAATAGGAAGGCTAGAGTTACATTTGTAAAACGGCATAACCCTTTCAGGGGCAAAGCAATTTCATTGCTAAAGTGTTGAAATTAAGGATTGACACCAGAATTTTGCTTTAAAAAAATTCGGTTTATTATGTGTGTGAAATAGAGCTTTTTCTTATTTAGAAAAAAATTTGTTTTCGAATTCCGGTGTCAATCATTAATTTGAACACTTTAGCAATGGGATTGCTTTGCCCCTGAAAGGATCATGCCGTTTTACAAATGCAACTCTAGCCTTCCTATTCTTAGTAGATATCAAACGTATTTTTGCTGGTCTTCTGCCATGAAAACTATAGAGGATTAGGCGTCGTTTGACTGATGAAACGTGTAAGTCTCTGCCGTAATTTTCTTTCAGTTCATTTTTTATTATTACAGCGGACTTACGACAATCACTTGTATATCTCATTTTTATAATACAGTTAACATTGCAAGTTGTTTTTTTTCGGATGGTTACTTTGAGGCTTATTTTCGATGTATTTCTGTTTATTAAAAACTTTATTCCATGTAATAACAGGTTGTCGAGATACGTTAAAAGAACGAGCTAATTCTGCTTACAGTCTACCATTCTTAAGTGCATTTACAGCGGCTTTTCTAGAATCACTTCAATATTCTTTACATTTCGGCATTTAAATATAATCACAATAAGTCAATATATACACTAATAGAAGCTGTAGCGCACTGACACCTTCAACAATTAAATGCAAACTAATTGTCAAAATATTTTTGAGCTGAGGAGGAGTCATGTTTCTTCGGTGGCGACGAATGTAAACAAACAAGTTGAAACTTGATACATTTGAATAACTGCAGTCATAGTGTCAATTATAGGGAACATATTTTCTTTTACATTTTTATATTAAATAAAATAAGAGAGAATATAAGGTTGACAAAATACTTTTGAGCGCTACTGTATAATATCTATGATAAAAAAAAATGTATGCAACAAACAATAGTTAAAATAAAAACAAAACCACAACCACCATTTTCTATGTCTCAAATTGTCATTTTTTAATTTGATTCGTAGTTATTTATACTACACCAGTGGCGCGAACTTATATGGGCTCACGGGTCGCCAGCCCACCCAATAATTTGATCTCACCGCCCACCCAGATTCAATAGATTTAATTCGTAATTTATTTTTTTTAATTGTTTAATCGCTGAAATGAAATTTGGTTTTATTAATGTTTTTAAAACAGTTTTGTTTGAAAAATAGTAAGGACATGCATTAGATTTACAGGAGCACTCGAACCCCCCCCCCCCCCCGTCAGCGGATGTATAGTTACATTTCTCATGAAAACAAATTTCCTGTACATTTTGCCATCTGTTTTGATAACATGAATTGATAAAGCGCTTAGATAACTAAAATAAACGCTTTTCTTGAGATTTAGTTTTTGCGCTTTCAGTAGTTAGCAATTCCAATGTTATTTAAAATAAATATTAATGTATTTATAAGGAAGAGCTTATAAGAATATAATTAAAAAAATATTTATAAAATTATAATTAAATTATGATAATTTAAACATTTGCTTAGAAAAAATATAATTTCAAATTATCTTTACTAATTCTCTTCTGTTCTCTCTCTCTCCACAGACATACACTCTAAGGAGGGAAAGTTATATGCGTTATTTTATTAAAAAAATTTTGAGCCCACCCAATATTTTTAAAAGGTTGGCACTACTGTACTACACTGTAAAAGAATACAGGTGTTTCTAAATTTAGCAAAATATAATAGAATCACGAACGAAAATAGACAATACCACCTCCGAGTGACCCACGATTCCAAAAAATAGTCTTTATCTTTAGAAACCTCAGAAACTAATGTACTTTCGAGATTTAGATAATTTATTAAAATAAAGTTACTTTGGCTGCCACTGATTTTCCGAAACATTTCCGAGTCGTTTTTATGGTGTATTAACCAGTTTCCTCTACTCGGAATAGAGATTTTTCGGATGCTATCTCTACACAAACCAACATGTTCATGTTCAACAAATGTGTGTTACAGGCAAATATAATACATTAGCGGCATTAATATTACTTTGTTACTCTTACATACATACACTGTTAAAATTCTGTAGCGTTTGCTGCATAGTCACTCCCACCACTTTTATAGAAAACGATTACTTGACTATAGTATGGAGCATTCTCATTGGTCAGAATTGAGATATTCTATAAAAGCGGTGGAGTGACTGTGCAGCTAAAGCTGTAGATTTTTAACAGTGATGTATAAATTCAACTGAAAATGTTTAACACTAGAAAGACGGGGAATTTTGCTGAAATTTTACAAAAATATTCCACACCAGAATTTTTATTTTAAATTTTTAACTTATTTATTTAACAAGTTTTTTCTTTGTATTTTTAAAACTAGTTTTATAAAGAAATTTCTGGTTCGAACCGAAATGTATTCATTTGGTAGCGGTCAAAATGACCACTTGCCGTCTTCTAGTGTTAATCGAGAATGGATAAGCATCCTAAAGATCGATATTCCGATTTGAAAAAACTGATTTGTACACTATAAAAATTGGGGATGAGACGAATATTTTGTCACTATTCGATGTTCGGCCCTTTTGCCGAATATTTGGATATATTTCACAGAATATTGTAAGATATCTTGCCAAATAAATTCAGGATAAGATTTTTTTTTCCTTTTTTGTAATTTTTTTCTGTAATCCACACGGGTTACTTTTTGACACATTCGGAAAGTCATTCACTTTCAAAAACACCTTCTTCAATTCACGGAAATTCTACTGGCAGCAGTGCTGCCGACATATTTCCGTGAATTGACGAATGCTCGTTTTTTTTTCTCTGTTGCAGGAGGTAAAATATTCTTCAATTGAAGAAAGTCGGGAGAAAACAAAAGTGGCTGGAATTGGATTCGAACCAACTATCTCAGCGTTACGAGACGAACACGCTAGCGCTGAGCGATAGTTGTACACGGGAAACGCTTTAAAAAAAAAACGTTTGCTTCAGATGGGTGCGGCTTGATCCATTTCTTTAAAAAGCTTTTGATTTTGAATTTCATTTCGGGAAGATTTCGTCTTTAATGAGATCGTGGCTGGGGATTTTATACTTTAGTACTATTAATATAGTATAAAAATATGAATTTTAAATATTTTTACGTTGATTGCTAGAGGTAAAATGACGAATATTATATTTTTATTCGATAAGATTTTCTTTGAGTAATATCGACTTTTTCCCATTTAATTTTCTTAATTAATCTATCTTTTAAATGTGTTCATTTAAAGTATATTTTAAAAACTTTTTTGTCTTTTTTAATGAAATTAGGAATCTTAATTTATAGAGTTTTTGTTTTTCCATTTTTAAAATAAATTCGGATTTACTATTAATAGGCCCAATACGCATGCGTGCTAGGAATGAACGGAATTTCTCCCTCTTTTATAGACGTTCGGGTAGAATTCACGGATAAAACATGTTTTCTAGGAGTACGGAAATTATTTGTTAAAAAATGAGGAATAATTTAGTGTGACGAGTTTTTCTGACTGTGTTGTCATTCTTAATTCCATAACTCAAATAAGCATTTTGTTGTAAAATTCTGAAAAGTAAATTAGTCTAGTGGTAACTTTGACACTTATTTGTCAATTTATTTACCACTAGTTGGCCAGAAATGTATTTAATGTGGAAGAAACTTTTGAGATCACAAAGTACCATTTTGAGGCATCCATCTTATTTCTAAATTAAGGTAGTGCTTTTTTCAAATCTTTTTGTAATGCAACCATCCTAAACTTTTTCTTAACGTTATACTTGTAGAAATCAGCTAAAAGATGTCTATGATACGCTAGGACCATGACATCTAGTATCTTATAAGTAACGAACAGAACAAATTTCAAGTTTCTAGGCCCTTCAATAACAAAAAATAACATTTTTGGATCGTTTTTAGCTCCTGCACCCCCTTGTCAGTTGTGCCACTGACATAAAATATAGTCTATGTTGGAACAGACACTGTCACCATGAATTTGTTACTGTTACTTTTGAAATCGGTTCGGTAGTTCCAGACATTACCCCCTACAAATAAACAAACACACGAGTACACAAATGTTACTTCTTTGTAATATTAGTTTAGATAAGATTTTTATTTATTAGCGTATCGTTTTAAGGGGGATTTGGAAAAAAAATCAATGCATCGTTTATCCGCAAGAAAAGTGACTTAACTGCAAAAATTCATTTAGCACATTATTGCACGTTATTGCCTGACTTAATGCAGCTTGCTACAGAAAAAGTTGCATAAGTGTAGTTACTTATGGAAAATCATTAAACTACTATATGCCAATTTTCCATCACAAAAGGGGACAAATTGTTTGGCGGTGTAAATAAACGCAATCTTCCAAACCTCTTTTACGCCTTCATTTTTAATATGGTTATGAAAAAAAGGTTTTTCTCCGCTCAATAAACTGAAATTTTGTGACACATTTACGGATTCATTCTTGCACGAAAAAGCATGGTATTTGCAGGCCTGATTACTAAAGTGATTTGGAGTCAAATAGGGATTTCCATTTTTTTGTCAAATTAATTATTGAGTTATAAACGATTGACGTCATGTGACGACCGATTTTCCCCCTTTCCCGCGCGGTTGCGCCCGGAAATTCGGTTCAAACAACCATCTTTGACAGTATGCTTTGAAGATCTTATGTCTTTACGAAAGAATGAAAAACACCATTCGGTTACATGGTTTCGGAATAAAAATCTCTGCTTATTTCAGGGGTTTCCGAATAACTTTATCTTAAAATAACTTTATCTTTTGTCTTTAAAAGAACACTCTTGTTATGTATTTAATCAAGAAATTTCTAAATCTTCTATTGCCAAGCACTCTTGGGATTCCGGCCATAGTTTTAATTTTCAAAATGCTAAAATTATTTTTAATGCCAATAGTATCTCTGAATTGGATTTTCTTGAAAATTTACCTATTTATCTTAATCGTGAAGTTATTGTTAATGATAAATCTGATTCCACAATGCTCTCTGCAGCTTGGAAAAACCTTTTCAGTACTACCATATAATTTATTTTTTTGTATTAATTAATATTATTCTGTTTTTATATTTTATTCATTTATTTATTTTTATTTCATGTGTTCACATATTTTAATATGTGTGTGTGTTTTCCCTTTATGATAATTAATTTTAATTTTATTTTAATGCATTTTTCCCCCAACTTGCTTCCTTTTCCCCTTCTACTCTGTGTTCTTCTGTTTTGATTATACTCTTCTGTGATTGGCTGTTGTCTTATGCTTTCCTATTGGCTGTTTCTTCAGCTTGCTTCCCCTTCCCTTATCTCTCATTTCAGTCTTGCTTTTGCTTTCATAGTAGAAGCACGTCTTCTTTGCGCCTGACGAAGAAAGACTCGGATCTTTCGATAGGCCAAGCGCATTTAAAAATTTTTTATAGTGTTGTAAGAAGTTCTTTTAATACTTATTGATTCACACCAGTTCCAACTTATTTGCCTAATTTTCTTTCAGTACGGGTCGAATTTCGGGTCAATTTTTTTTTTCTGGTTCGGCTTGTGTTTCGGTTTAACTGCAAATGGAACTTTAGAGTTCGGGTCACGTTATAACCAACACGTGCATGACTACAATGTGGATAACAGTTCCATAAAAACAGGAAGGTACGAAACAATCCATTGAAGATGGTTTTATTCTATATATATATATATATATTTAATTACTTGTTTTTTTCCGCCTGCGGTAATCGGTTTTCTATTATTTCGATGCTGAGTTAACAAAAAGTTCATTCCTAAGTTATTTTAAATATTCAAAATTTCACATTGGAATTGGTACGAAGAATCTTTTAGTTTTACGTCTTGAAATTAAAATTAATTTTTCTAGTCGTCAGCCCAGTATTTGTTTCAGATGGTTAGCTGATATAGATGTTAATTTTTTTTAATCTTTTATCATTTCAATATTGAGTTAATAATAAGTTCATTTACAGTTATTTTTAAAGTATGAATATACCCACATTGAAAATTACACGGCGAATTTCTTTCTTCTTACGGCTCGAAATTAAAAGTGATTTTACAGCGATAATGAATTATCTTAAGAGTTTTTTTGTTCTCCGATAAATTTCTTTCGAATTTCATTGCATAATTAATTCCTAAACGAAGTCAAGTCTGACAAAATTTTGCGCAATATTGAATGAAAATAAAAGGTTCATGTTTGCTTTATAATCAGTGAGGAGAAATAATTAATTTGAGTGAATCATTAATTATCGTACGGGTATTTTCTTTTCATTTTCCTTTAGGAGAGAATCAGTCACAAAGCTTAAATTTCATTTATTTTAAAATCTATTATAAAATTTAGTGTACGTATTACAATAACTGCTTCATTATTAAAAAAAAATGTAATATTTAGTGATTCGACTGATTAAACATTTTATCTAAACTCTGACAATATAAATTATAGAACTTAACGGTACTCGCTTAGACAAGTTCACATGTGTAAGAATATTTTTTACAGATACTAATTTGGTTAATAAATTGACTTAATAAAACAGTCCATTTTTGAACGACAGATTCACCTTTGTTTATTATATATATATATATATATATACATATATATATAAACATTTAAAATGCTTAATTAAAACACATTACTACGTATGCGTGATAAGATATATAGATAAGATATAAGTTAAAAAACACTAGATGTTAAAATGATAAAAAAAAAACTACTCCAAGCGCTTTCGGCTAACCTTAAGCCTTTGTCAAGGAGAAGAGAATTGAATGAGAAATCCCGTAAACCTGTTTATCCCATACAGAAGTAAAGAAGCAAATAAAATATTAAATTACATTGGTATGACCAGAAGAAAATTCCAAATAAGAGTTAAAGAGCATATACAGGATATTAGTAAAAATAGCTGGCTACCGCCCTCTCAAGGCTGTTTCAAACTAAAGATATTGACATCTTTTTCAATAGAGCGAGAGTCATTATGCAGGCTTCCGATTTTAATAGTTGTGCTGTTTTAGAGTCTTTGGAAGTCTTAACTCAAGCAGAAATTGTTTTAATGACGTATTATCATACCAAATTCCGCGAATCTGGTTTAATTTTCTTCATATTACAGGAGAGTTTGGTTTCCCGGAAGACAAAGCTTTCTCTGCCTTCCCCCTCCTTCAGTTTAAATGGATATGACCGCCTGCGAGCACCCTGAAAGGTGTTTCCGGTCAATGCATAGCAGTGAACATCGAGCGTGGAGAGTTTTCTCAGTCAATTCTCTTCTCCTTGACAAAGGCTTAAGGTTAGCCGAAAGCGCTTGGAGTAGCTTTTTTATCATTTTAACATCAAGCATTTTTTAATTTTGAAAAACATTTGTATATATCTTATCACACCTATGTAGTAATGTGTTTTAATGAAGCATTTTAAATGTTTTAATGTTTTTTTTATATACTAACTAGGGGGCTCTGCCCTTTGCAAGTTACGCTCGCCAACCCCCCGTTCAGACGCTGCAGAATCTAAAAGCACGCTAATCTGATCTGTTTTAAAAGATTAGAGAGGATTGAATTATACTGAAAAAACCTGTAGCGATCTCCCTGTAAACGGGTTTCCATTCAATTGCCTTTGATTGCAAAAATTTACGGCAGAATCAGTTGCTATTAAGACATCCAATGGTTGTTTTCGTGCTTGGTTAAAGAAGACCAGTAAAACATTTGAAAAGAAGCTAAAATAAAATGAATTAAGTAAACAGAGTCTTTGCCTACCGGTATTTTTTAACAGCGTTATAAAACGATTGACATAATACAATTTACCGCTTTAACCCCATCAAGGGCGGTGGTTCATTTTTGGACCACTTAATTTTAATTCTTAAATGCCACATTGGCACCAGAATATTGGAATGAAAATTTTCCTTCTATTAAGTAAGTGAACGATTTACTATGTAAGTTCGTCAGAATATGTGCCTTTTTCCTTGTTATTTTGGGTGCTTTCCGATGTCCGGCATCGGTGATTGTTGTGGGGATTTTCCACCGGAGCGTTACATCCTATGCCATTCTTTGGTTGGTGCTCCGGTCGGGTGATCAAGTAAGTGAACAATATATATTTTATTTCAATTAAAATTGTGTCTTAAAATCAAATACATTTTAAGATATTAAATGTTGAATATGGTCTTTTTTTTCATTTTTTCCAATTTTAAGAGTCCTGAGGCCCCTTAACAAAACTATTGAATCCTGTCATGAACAATGTTAAAACTGGACATTTCTCTTTTAATGGACAATCAATTTTAGAGACTTTTTTAATAAACTTTTGTTTTTACGGGACATTTCTTTTTTTATGGACATTTCTCATTCAAGGACATTTCTCTCTTATGGACGTGTTTTTAATCCTCATCAAGTTTCTTCAAGTTTTCCGGATTGATGTTCTACAGATTATTAGTGCTGGTAGAGAATTTTACTATTTATTTTGGTTAGTCAACAGGATTAACAGTTTGGATTCAATAGACTAGGATTTTGTTTCTTAAAATATACATTTATAGTTTGTAGTCCTTACATACGGTGGTAGATGTTTCCAAAGGATGACTTTTTCTGTCTCCGGTGGTGCACATTTGTTGTTTTGCCATGTATGTGTTAGTTCACAGTTAAAGTAACTGACTTTTTTATTTCGTTATTACTTTTTACGAACTTGTGGACTTTACTGGAATCAAGAACTTTTTATCTGTTTTATATAGAATGTCGTCAAGCCGAAACTTCGTTTATGAAGTTCGTCTGTTAACTTGTCTTGTAATTTTTTCGTTTGGTGGTGGAGGGGATTCTCCTCCGGAGCATATGGCCTATGCCAAATTTGGTGGGCGCCCCGGTTGGGTGATCAAGTCCCTGATCAAGTAAGTGAACAAATGAAGTGGTGAACAAGTGAAGTGGATGGATTCCTACGTACTGGCGGACTGATTATTGATCTTGCTGCGTAGTGGTTGTTAATCATTGGCTATCAGTTTTTCCTGCATTTTATGAACTTAAGTTTTTAAATATTTTTGATTTTAAGGACGATTTATTTTATTGGGTTCTTCAGTTATTGATATTGTTTCTGTTTTTCAGTTGGTTGTGGAGTTACCCATAAACCCACACTCTTGTAAAAGTTGCATGGTAATCTCTGAACATGCTTTTTGTATATTGTTGATCATAGCGAATTGCTATGTTTTATTTTTGTATAAGAGTTTATGCTTTTGTTATTTATTTTGTTATTATATATGCCGTTGGTTTGCCCGGTCCTTTGGTAGTGCGCGGAGCTGGATTGTGGAGGGTTTTTTCCCGCCAGGACATTAGTTCCATAAACCTCACGGTTGGAGTCCTGCTGGGTGTCAAAAAAAAAAAAGTAAGTGAACAAAAGCATTTTCGTATTTCGAAATTTGTTTTTAAATTCTGATGTCATTCACTGATTTCAACATTTTACGAATAGAAGTACCTTGCCTCTGAAAGGGTTAAACGCATATTAATGTATTTATTATTTTAAAGTTTCCTTTCTCTTTTAATATTCACGTGTAAATACAATTTTCAAGACATAATTTTCAATATTTTCCTGCTTTTAACACTTACTCATTTAATAGATCAGTTTCAACCGCGCGATCATAAACGTTCCAACAACCCGTGGCAATCAGTCTTGGTGGGCAAACAAATAATAATACAGTACTCCATACTCCTACTGCTATTCTACTTTGGTCGCAAGGCGAACCATTTTGTTTTTGTTTAGTAAATTTTTCTTTTTCTAGCTTTTGCCATCTAATTTAGTGCAAGTTTTTAAACTAAACGAAATAAAATGTCTTCAAAATATTATGAAGAATTGGACACAGTTGTCACATACGTACCATATTGATGCGATTTTTTTTTTACGCTAATGTCATATACGCAACGGGTACTGAACTGGCGCCAATGTGTCGATATTTTGCTTGATACGGTAACCCGGATATTGTTGTTTAAGCTGTTGATGTTTTCGCCAAATTGGCGTCAGAAAAAAATCGCGCCAATATGGTGCGTATATGACGTCTGTGCCAAGAACTGGATGATACTAAAGCTAAGGAACGAGATGCTTCCAAAATTAGTGTTATTTCCGGTGTAGATCCATACAGTTTGAAAAAAAAATGATTTGAAAAAATATGTAGCGGATTTACCCGACGTTACTTATTTTGACATCGTAAACTATTTAGTTTATGGGCAAAGTTTTTATACTGAGAAAGACTTCAGATGTTATAAAAGCCTTGAATCTTATAAAAAATTTGCCTGCAATTGTGTAAGAGAAGTGCGTACTTTGAAAATCGGAGATTTTCATCTTGTTATTGGAAAAGTAGACATACATTTCTGTGCATTAATTAATAACAAATTCCGTGTGATTGTGATTTCATTCATAATAAAAATCGTAAAATTAATTCACACAATATTGCGATGATAACCATCTCTGTCGCCTTTTTTCACACTACTTTCTTCTCATAATATTATCTGTCTTTGGAATGCCTGGTAATCTATAATAGGATTTATTATGTTCCCTGTTCGAACGATTACCGCACATTTTTACACAAGTCGCTGGCATGGTGATGCGAATAAATATAATAATTTACGTGATAACACCTGCAATAAGATATCACAATAATGTAAATAATCGTTTACAAAAACTTTGAAATATAGGCTCAGATTTATACAGTGAAATGTTTCACAACAAAAACAACACCAATGTGATTCACGACGACCGATGTGAAAGTACGAGTCAAAGAAAACTACCAATGTTATTTGTTTGCCCCCCAAGTTTTTCGCTGGAGGTCACGTGCTTAGAGCCGTGGCGTCAACTGAAACTGATCTATAGTAATTTTAAAGTTTTTTTTCTATTTTTAATAGTCATGTTAAATAAATTTTTAATCGTTAGGAAATATTATTCTTTGCTATGTTTTTAGAATTGAAAACAACCTCTATAATAATAGCCTAAGTCATGTGACTATTATCAACAGTTCCGGGCGGATCCCTTCGCTTTTTATATTCCAGGCGGCTATTTTGGTGCTATTGATATTAGCCAGCTACAGGTGTGATAAGTCGCCAAACATTATTCTATCGCCATTATTTCACTTATATTATAATAGTCCAAGTCATGTAATTGCCATAAATAAATACAACCCTACGCTTTTCATAAGAAAGGATTCCATTTTGATTTAAGAATCAAAGTTATTTTTTCGAATGAAACTACATAAAAGGTGCCATGATTACAAAGAATTCTTGGTACTTTTATGTTAGCCGGGTGCAAATTTCGCCAACAGCTTTTTTTAACTCGACATTTAGCATTTGTTTTATTTTTCGAGTGGTAAATTAAAACGGTACCACTTGGTTATCCCATCGACCAAAATCTATCGCCAGACAATAAGATTACATGCCAATAATGTTTGATCGTAAATGTCACATTCACTTGACTGTAAGGAATCAAGTGACTTTTAATTCGACGTTTTATTTTTGTTTTTATTAATGCTATACTAATTTATTTCGACACAGATGTCACATACCTCATATTTTATATATAATATATCCGCATTATTTATATATATTAATTATTTTATATATCGCGCCATATTGGCGAAAACATCAACAGCATAAACAACAGCATCCGGATTACCATATCAAGCAAAATAACGATACTTTGGCGCCAGTTAAGTACCCGTTGCGTATACGACATTGGCGTCAGAAAAAAATAGCGCCAATATGGGGCGTATATGACATCTGTGTCTTTATTTGTTCTTTCGCTATTTAAAATAAAAATTACGTCAATTTGTATAATTTGGTGAGTGCTTTGGCGATTTATATAATTTGGTGAGTGCTTTGGCGATTTATATAATTTGGCGAAATTGGTCGACAGGATAACTAAGTAGTACCAATAAAACATTGCTTTGAATTTGAAATTAAATATCAGGATTTGTTGCAATTTTAATCGGGTTTGGCTTGATTTTTTTTTTACACCAATTTAGCGAAAACCTCGTTTTCGAATACCAGTTACATATGTATTTTTAAATTATTTTCTATTATTTTTAAAATGAAATAACAATAAATAAAAAAAATAAATTAAAAACTATAGAACAAAACAATTTATAATTTTTTTTTTAATAAAAAGAGAAAAAAGCAATTTAACAAATTACAACGACCATTTGGAAAATGATTTTTTTTCAAAGACTAAAATTTAAGACATAAAAAATCGCACGGAGTTGATCATACATTACGTACGCCATGAATTAAACATTAATAGTGTTATTACACGTAAAAAGTGCAAGCGACAAAAATCGCCTGAGATTCGTCAGATTTCCTGAAACTTACATATTATCCACCTGAAACTTACGTATTATCCAAGCATTTCATTGGCTGTTCGGGAAAAGGCTTTTCCATCGTCAGATTTCCAAGAAATCTGACAACCAATTTAAAATGGAATTTCATTCTTAAACTTCTAAACATCCCACAATATTACTTTTTACACCGTCGTATAGAGACAAAAATGTACTTTTAAATGCAATTTGTTTCTGAGTTATTAATTTTTTTTGTAGTTTTTATTACTTTTTTGTCATACTGGTAACAGAAGTATCCATCTCTGTTGAAAGTAAAGGGAAAATACTGTTTACTGTATAGACCAATCAGAAAACGAATAAAATGCGGATTCAACCAATAAAACGCTTCAGATGTGTTTTTGATTGATTCCCTACCCTTACAGAGAACAATAACCATTTTTCCAAATGATTAATAAAGGTAAAGAAACATTTATTAATAAATACTAAACAATAGCCGGGTTACCATGTCAGGCAAAATAACACCCTTTTGGCGCTATTTAGGTACCCCGGTGCGTATATGACATCTGCAATTAATATTTTTCTTTACTTTTCGTTTTAAAAAAAGAAAGAAATGAAAACCATTGATTTTAAACTTTCCAGTTTTAAGTGAAAGTTTTGTATTAAATAAAATGAAAATGAAATACAAAAAAAAAGCAATGTTCTTAGCATACATTTAAGGGAGGCCAAACTGATCACCAAATTTGTTTAAAATAATAACCTTTTCTAAAATATGAAAAAAAAATATCTGTTCTGATTAAAATTTGAGTTGCCATCGTTAGAAAAAAGTATTTAAAATTAGGAAAAAAGTAATATTTCGAAAACTAATTTGAATTTAAAAATTCTAATACCAGTTTTAAGATCTGCGGATCAATACGGATTTTTGGTGTTAATTTCATCACAAAGTATCCCATATTTTAGGAGAAATCGCCGCGAAACGTAATCAGTTGTTTAATCAGTTGTTTAATCAGTCGTTTCATAGAATCGTTTCATAAATTCGTTACGTTTCAGTCGTTTCATATATCCGTTTCATAAATTCGTTTCATTAGGATTTTATATATATAGGGTAGAATTGGTTATAATGCAAGTTTCTTAAGCATCTTTACATGCTAAAACTAACTTGAGGTAAATGAAAGAGTGTTAGAAAAACAGTATACGAAAGCAAACAAAGGGAATATTTTAAAAGTTTTCCTTTTCCTTCCTTTTAAAGAGTAAAGTCTGGGGATTACTTTAAATGAAAAACGTTCTTTTGAAGAACAATTATTCATTATGAAGCATAATGTATCATGGGGATTTTATCATACTATATGTTTTGTGTAAGAGCTTTGAAAGAAAAAAAGTAATTAAAATGTATGTAACTGGCTTTTCTTTATGATTTAAAATTCAGTACAGAAGCTTTTCAGTATAGGAGAATTTTTTTCCTGGAAAAATAATATTCTAGAGAAGGTATCTCACACTATGGCAAAGATATTATTATTTTCTTGTGATGGCATTAACATGTTAATATATAAAAGAATGGATTATCTTGTATCATAATAGTTATACAAATAACTGCACTCTAAAAAATACAAATGTTTATTAAGCTAGGAAAAGATAATATAACTACTAACGGAAATATACAATAACCCCTTCCGATCTACCCAGAATTTCGAAAAGCGCTCTTTATTGTTAAAAATACCAGAAACCAATATATTTACGAGATTTAAAGAAACAATCATAAAATGAAAGTTTTTTTTAGTTGCCTTTTATTTTCTGAAACATTTTCTAGCAGTTTTATAATGCATTAATCAGTTTTCTATACTGGAATATCGGTTTTTAGGATGCTATCAGTTCTTAATTAAATATTTTCAGTTGCATAACCATATTTATGCATGAAAAAAAGTCCTTCCGGCCAGTGCCGGGAGGAAGAGGTAGCTTTCATATTCCTTATTTTTAAAAAAGCCAGCTTATATTATTCACACACACGAAGCTCAATATAGTGGAAACCAATTATAGGGGATTCAGTACTAATTTTTATCAGTACTAAATCATTATGAATGAGAATTTCGCGAAATTAGTCAGCTTTATCCAAGCTGCTTTTATTTAAAGTAACTTATATTTGGTTGCCAAATTTGGCGATATCTTGAAGTGCCTGCCATTTTAAGACAACATGGTGGATGAGGCGACCAGTGAACTTGATCGAGACCTCAGTAATTCCTGTGCGCATGCTCACTCTCATCGGAATCGGTTGATATATACGAGTGCTGTCGCAGGAAAAAAATTCGGTTTTTCAAAATGTGACCCACATTAGAAATTCAAACTGCTATATCTGAGCCTTATTTTTTAAGATAAAGACGAAATAAAAAATGCTCCGGAATCCTTATATCAAGGTCAAATACTTAATTGAGAAACCTTTTTCAATTTCTAATTTTTTTGCACCTCACTTTAAATATATATATATTTTTAATTTAATGGCCACCATTTTGAAACAAAATGGCTGATGAAGATGGCCAGCAAACTTAGTCGACACATTGCTCTATACTATCCACATGCATTCTTACATCGAAATAGGTTCATAAATACGCGTGTTATAGCGTGACAAATATCTGATCGTTTCAAATTGTCAGCCATGCTAGAAATTCAAAGTGCTATAATTCAACCTTTTTTAAAGATATAGACGAAACAAAAACTTTGTATCAAGGTCAAACACATAATTTTTTTTTTTTCATTTTCCAATTTTTTGAGACCTCATTTTAAATTTTAAATTAATTTTTTAAAAAAAATGGCAGCCCTTTTGAAACGAGATGGCGAATGAAGCTGGCCAACGATCGGTCGAGACATTGGTATGTACTACGTACACACCAAGTTACATCAAAATCGTTTCATAAATACGCTTGTTATCGCGTGACAAAAATCAGGTCGTTTCAAAATATCAGCCACAATAGAAATTCAAAATGCTATAACTCAGCCATTTTTTTAGACACAGGCGAAAAAAAACTTTTCGGAATCATTGTATTAAGGTCAAACACATACAAAAAAAAAAAAAAAATCTTTTTCATTTTCCAATTTTGTGGTACCTCATTTTAAATTAAAATTTTTTAAAATGGCCGCCATTTTGAGACAAAATGGCGGATGAAGCTGGCGAACGAACTCGGTCGAGACATTTGTATGTACTATGTACACAACAAATCGGTTCATAAATACGCCTGTTATCGCGTGACAAAAATCAGGTCGTTTCAAAATGTCAGCCACAATAGAAATTCAAAATGCTATAACTCAGCCATTTTTTTAGACATAGGCGAAACAAAAACTGCACCGGAATATTTGTATCAAGGTCAAACAGATAAGAAAAGAAATATTTTTCAATTTTTTGTACCACATTTCAATTTTTTGATAACTCATTTAAAATTTAAAATTTAAGTTTTTTTAAATGGCCACTATTTTGAAACAAGATGGCGGATGAAGCTGGCGAGCGAACTCGGTCGAGACATTGGTATGTATTATGTACACACCAAGGTATATCGAAATCGGCATATAAATACGCCTGTTATCGCGTGACAAAAATCAGGTCGTTTCAAAAGGTCAGCCACTCTAGGAATTCAAAGTGCTATAACTCAGCCATTTTTTAAGATATAGACAAAACAAAATCTGCTCCGGAATCTTTGTATCAAGGTCAAACACATAAGAAAAAATATTTTTCAATTTTCAATTTTTTGGTACCACATTTCAAATTTAAAAATTTAAAATTTTTTTAAATGGCCGCCATTTTGAAACATGATGGCGGATGAAGCTGGCCAACGAACTCGGTCGAGATATTGGTACGTACTATGTACACACGAAGTTACATACAAATCGGTTCATAAATATGGGAGTTACAGTGTGACAAAGAACAAGATCAGATATATATATATAGCTATATCAACTTTTGAACGGAGGGTGGTTTCGGGGTCCGGGGGTCATGATCGATGAAAATATACCAAAATTTTTTGAAATCGTTTTCCTCCGAACGGCTGCAATAGGTAGCTTTTTGTAATGAAAGCTACCTAAAAAACGGTTCATGTGCGAGATTTACTTCCTCTCAGAGGGATCCGTACAATAAATATATGAATTATTAACTGTATTATTAAAACATAATACAGATACAAGACCAATTTCATCTAAAAATTCGAGCGAAATTTTAGGGGTCAAACAAAATTCAAAAGTCAAAGTAAGTAGATGAAATAATCCTCTTTGGTGATACCCCGATTTGGCGATACCGGCTAAAGGTGGTTTCGTCGTAAAAAGGACAACGCACCATGATTTTCATCTCGAATTACTTTAATTCATCTGTTAACTGATCCCTCAATGTAAGACAAAATCATGTGCAAAAATCTCAAACTTTGATATTTAATGACTGTGTCAATTTTTGTAGTACCAGATGTCAAACTTTTTGTGTTATATCTGTTATAGTATGTATAAACGTGTACTAAATATAATATAGGGACTGGGGGATCTTATAAAAAGTAAATTTCGTAATTTTTATAAAATTGATTTTTACTTTAAATAATACCACAACCTGGATATTTACCTCATTTGAAACGTTTTTGTAATTGGAACTATATGTCTACGACCAACTGTTGAGAAATTAAAGGTCGGCGATAGATAACATATTGCACCCTGCATATAAGTATCTACTAAAAACCAACTTTTCAAAAGTAAAAAAAAAAAAAAAAAGCCAAGCTAAAAAAATAAAAGATGAAAGTTGTGATATCATATTTCCAAGCTTATATTATGGTACTTTTTTAATATTTCCCACTAAAAAAATTACCATTTGTAAGTCGAGTGACTTCGTATATGTTGATCGAAATCCTTTTCTCCTGTACAAAATACATCATAACGTGTTTCTGAAAATTCAAATGTTTTAAAATTTTGCATCATGTACTTGGCGGCCATCTTTCCATATTTTACACAAATTTTTATGTACTATAATTCATACTTAAATTCCAAAATTCAAAATTTTTACTTAAGCAGACATTTTAAGCTTTTCGGTTACGGACTTGTATTCGGAGAATTTGGTGTCTTAAAATAATAGTGACTTATCTAAAAGATTTATCTTGTGATTTATTTCATAAAGTAATTAATCATTTTAAGGCAATAAAGATCTATTTCTTTTCTCAAAATATTAGTCTTTTTCAATTTATCAGCTGTTTGCAGTTGAAAACCAAACTTCGACATTGTTACCAAAGCACACATTTTATTCCTTTCCTTCACGGAATTGTGTGCTTAGAAATTTGTGTGTTAAGGTAATGGTGACATAACTTCGCTATTTCTCTTATGATTACTTTTTTAGAGTAATTAATCTTTTAAAAGCAGTAACAATGAATATTTTTTCTCAAAATAAAAGTCTTTTTAAATTAATTCGTCCGTAGTTAAAATCAGAAGTTCTAAATTGTTATTAATGCAAACTTATTATCCTTTACAAAAATTCGTGCTTAGAAATTTGTGTAAAATATGGAAAGATGGTCGCCAAGCCGATGATGCATAATTTTAAAACATTTGAATTTTCAGAAACACGTTATGATGTATTTAGTACAAAAGAAAAGGATTTCTATCAACATATACGAAGTCACTCGACTTACAAATGGTAATTTTTTTAGTGGAAAACGTTAAAAAAGTACCATAATATAAGCTTGGATATATGATATCAAACCATTTTTTAGCCACAACTTTCATCTTTTTTTTTTAGCTTGACTTTTTTTTTACTTTTGAAAAGTTGGTTTTAGTAAACATCATTTCTTTTTTTTTTAAGAGATTATATATAATTTAAATAATCTACTCACTTAAATTGAAATGAGTTCTATTAGAACCGTTGTAAGTAGAAAGGAAACCCAATATGTGTACATTTTGTTTACATATCATTCATTTCTTAGAGTAATTAAATGTAAAATCAATGAAAGCCGACTTTTTTTCTCAAAGTATCAGTCTTCTTCAATTTATATGGTATTTTAATTTTTATGAAGAATGACATTTTCTAAAAAATTGATAGAGTCGAAATATTATATAGACCTATATTTGGTCTTTTAGTTAGATATTTGTTCATTGTTAGATATTTAGTCAGATATTTGTTTAAAGATAACTTATTATTTTATTTTTTGCAAAATTGTTTTATCTTTGCAAATATGTACGGCTAATCCGAAAATGAAGCACGACATAGAAAACAGTGCAGATATTTTTAGAAACGGTTCTTAATGAACCTTTACATATTTTAGAGAATTAGTATGCCGAATTAAGGCTTCTACCCAAACGGTATCACAAAAATTGGAATTTTAGAACGTTTTTTTTTTTTTTTTTTTTTGAACCCTTTTAAACTTCGAACTTATTAGGAAATGATTTCTGAGAGCATTTACGTTTCAAAAGTTACAACCATGTTAAATTCCAAGGTCATGCTTTGACAATTCTATTTAAATCGTAATTTAGAACGTATTTAGAACGTTTTCTGCTCATTTAATATCTTTAATAGAGCGAGCGGCGGGGACACAAATGACTAAGTCATCGAGTTACGGGATGAAATCATGATGCAGGACATTTCTTAATTTTGGCGGTATAATCACATCATCGAGCTACGACATGAAATCTTCAAGTAGGACAAGGTTATTAGGAGCAGATTAAGGAATGACTGGTCTGCCTCGACATTCCATGGTACGATATGAACAGCAGCGGGCGCCAACTCGTCATTTTGGCATCACTATCACGTCATCGAGATACGGGATGAAACCTGTGCCAAATTAAAGGTAAAATAAAGTCTTTTAAGCATATTTTGGTCTGCTTGCGAATATCCTGGTAGAAACTCCCGGCAGGCTAAAATCTATAACAAAAAAAAAAAAAAAAAAAAAAAAAATACGTCATGTACAATTGAAATCCTACAAACATAATATTTTATATTACATTGCCATATATATTACTTCGAGTCGACTTTCAAGATGGATTAAGGATTGAATTAATGTAAAATTTTATGTTTATAGTGTTTCAATTGTACATTATGATGTTTTTTTTGCTATAGATCTCAGTCTGCAAGGGTTTTCTACCAGGATATGCGCAGGCAGACCACAGTATTCTTAAAAAACTTTATTTTACCTTTAATTTGGCACCGGTTTCATACCAAGAAATGTCGAGGCAGACCAGTCATTCCTTAATCTATTCCTAATAATCTTGTCCTACATAAAGATTTAATATCGAACTCGATGGTGTGATTATACCACCAAAATTAAGAATTTGCGCCCCGCTCTGCTCGTCTCGCACCAAAATATGACAAAGCAGACTGAAATATAATTATTGTACTGATATGCGTCTTTAATATGCCAAAATTTCAAGCAGTTACTCGATGACTTGATTATAACGACAAAATTAAGAATTGGCGCCCCGCTCTGCTTATCTCCTATCAAGAAATAACGAAGGAGACTGAAATATTCGTATTGTACTAATCGGTATGTTTAATGTGCCAAAATTTCAAACCATAACTCGATGACGTGATAGTACTGTCAAAATGGGGAATTGGCGCTCCGCACTTCTCGCTTTATTCCAAGTTATACCGAATCAGTCATTTTCTCACGTACTGTTAATATGCTTTACTTTAGCCCTTGATTCATCTTGAAAATTGATTCGAAGTAATATATATGGCAATGTAATGTAAAATATTATGTTTATAGTGTTTCAATTGTACATTATGACGTATTTTTTTAATAGATTTTAGTTTGGCGTGGGTTTCTACCAGGATATGCTCCGGCAGACCAAAATATTCTTAAAAGACTTTATTTTACCTTTAATTTGGCACCGGTTTCATCCCGTAACTCGATGACGTGATAGTGACGCCAAAATGACGAGTTGGCGCCCGCTGCTCCTCATATCGTACCAAGAAATGTCGAGACAGATCAGTCATTCCTTAATCTACTCCTAAAAATCTTGTCCTGCATCATGATTTCATCCCGTAACTCGATGACGTAGTCATTTGTGTCGCTGCCGCCCGGTCTATTAAGCGAGACTTCTTTTTCCGAAACAGTTCTTAACGAGTGCTTATATCTTAAAATTAACAGCTTGCCAAAATTCAGGTTTCAATCTTTAACGGTATCACGATAAACCCAATTTTAGATTTTTTTTGCTCTACGTTCCTGCGCCGTTAAAAATTTCGATTTTTTTAGGAACTGTTCACGGTGAATATTTACGTCTTAAATTTTACAACTATGTCAAATTTCGATTTCCTTAGGGCTAAGAATTGCAAATAAATTATAATTTAGAACATTTTTAGAAAGCTGCTTTACTCGTTTTACCCTTTTAAATTTCGATTTTTTTAGAAATAGGATTAGCGAGCACTTACATCTTAAAAGTAACCACCATATCAAATTTTAAGTTTCTCCCCTCAGCAGTTTCACAGAAATCTTAATTTATGAATGACCTTTGCTCTTGCAACCCCTTAAATTTCGAATTTTTTAGAAATTGCTCAGGACGAGCATTTTCGTTTTAAAAGCATTAATCATGATAAATTTCAAGTTCACGCTCCAGCAATTCCATTCAAACAGGAATTTAGAACATTTTAAAAAACATTTCAACCTTTTAAAATTCGATTTCTTTAGAAACAGTTTTTAATGAGCATTTACATCTTATAAGGGACCACCATTCTAGATTTAAGGATTCTATCCCGAACATTATCACAGATTCAAAAATACGAGAATTTTTTTGCTCTTGTATAAATTTCTAATTTATTAAAAAAAGCAAAGCATTTACGCCTTAGAAAATAACATCCATGACAAATTTCACGTTCCTAGCCCAAACAATCTCATTAAAATCATAATGCAAACCGTTCCAAAAACGTTTTCCGCTCGGTTCACCTCTTAACATTTCGATTTTATACTAACAGTTCTTAGTGTGCATTTACAAGCATTTTCTTTATTCTTACAATATTTCTTTAAGCAAACCGGCATGCCGAAATTCAGACCTCTTTCCCGAACGGTATTCCAGAAATCGGAATTTTTGAACTTTTTTTACGCCTGCATCCATTCAAATTTCGAATTTTTTAGGAACTTTTCTGTGAGATAATTTACGCCTTATAAGTAAAAAGCATGTCAAATTTCGTATTTCTAACAATTTGCAGATTCAGCAATTCTTGCAGATTAACAATTGCAAATAAATCATAATTTAGAACTTTATAGAACGCTTTTCTGTCGTTTCGAACTTTTAATTTCTACTTTTTTAGGAATCATCCTTATCGAGTATTTAAAATAATCACCATGTGCCAAATTGTCGGTTTCTATTCCGAACGGTATCACAGAAATTTGAATTTTAGAAAATTCTTTTCTTTTGTACTCTTTTCAATTTCGAATTTATTAGATTATTTTCGCCTATGGCTAGCAGTTTATCCCGTTAAATGTATGCTAAGCATTGCATCATGTTACTTTAATTCATAATTTAATTAACTACAGTGAAACCTCCCTGTGCGACCACCTCCATTAAGCGACCACCTTCGTGAACGACCATTTTTTCATGGAACGAAATTTATTCCCATAGGCTCAATACTAATTTTACCTCCATTCAGAGACCATCCCAGTTGAACTTCCTCCATGAACGACCAATTTCTTTGAAGAAAATGAAACAAATTTTGTTTTTTCTTGGTCACTTGAAGAAGGTTTTATTAGAAAAATAATTCCGGAGAGCGCATTATTCATCAAACTTCTAAACTAAGTGTTTAGATTGGGTTTTTTTTTTTTGGGGGGGGGGGGTTTCCGGTAACTTTTAAGTGTTTAAACCTCTTTGTACCTTTTTAAGCAATGAATTTATCTCTGATAACAAATTAAGAATGACGGTTAATAAACTCCCCTGCCCTATTCTGTCAGGAAACTCTCAAAGAAATAGAAAAATTAATGAAATCGTCATTGTTTGTTCCCGTCCAAAAAAAAAAAAAAAAAAAAAAAAAATTGCATTTATTTACTGAACTTCGAAAGGACGTGGGAAAAAAAATTATAAAATGTAAAACCGTAAAAACAATGCAAACGTCAGTGTATTCATTTATTAAACTCTGCAGTAAATTAACTTATGTAATTAACTTTTGTTTTGATACTTAAATTTTCATCCTTTTTCCTAATGTGAAAAATAAGTTTTAGTGGCATGAATTGTTACCTTTTTTCAACAATTAAAATCTAGATTTAAACAAGACCTCCATTAAGCGACCACCTCTCGAAGCGACCAATTTTTCTTGGAACGGAACGTGGTCGCTTTAGGGAGGTTTTGCTGTATCTCAATCCTTCGCCAAGTAGGAAGATTCTGATAGAGAAATCATGAACTCGTTACTTTTATGTTAGCGGGCGCAGGTGCTAAATCGCCAATTATTGTTCCCTTCTCATTCATTCGTATTGCCTTCATTTTACTTAAACTATAATCCATTCACTAATTTTATATAAAATGCATAACTTTAATTTAAAATACAAACGTTTAAGATACATGCCTTTCACTTATTTAATTTCTTTAAAAAGAAAAAGAAAAGAAAAAGAAAATGAAAAGAAAAAATAATAAAAAAATGTCAATTTCATTATTAAAGCATTGTTTTTAATTTACCACGCAAAAAATAAAAACTGATAGTGGCGAGGTAAAAAATACCATTGGCGAATTTTGAGCCTGGCTAACATAAAAGTATAAGAACTTCTTCCGATCATGTCAGCATTGTGTAGCTTTTTCGTTGTTATGTATTTCTTCTTTCTTGAGAAAACCGCTTAACTCACGTAGGTATTTATGCTTCATGTTCCTTTGAGCACAGCTGTCTCAAACGTACCGTGGTTGGCACAATACATTTTTTTTGCTTATTTTTGAGCCAGTTTGGCGAGAAAACCCCGTTTCCGGGGTGAAAATAGCTATGTACCTTAATATGTACCTTAATATGCTTACTTTAATACCTATGTACCTTAGCTATGTACCTTTGTATAGCTATGTATGGCGTTCAAAACAATAATTTGATATGCTTTTATTACGTGCATAACATCAGATTGACGAACTTTAGCTAAGATATTAGATTTTCTAATCTTTCTTAGTCGAGTCTATTACCAAGGTTCGAGTGAAAAAAATATTATATTTCAATTATATAAATGAATGTAACTGTGAATATCATTAAAGGCTTTCATAGAAACACTCCATTGTACCAAATTGTATTAGCTAAATAGGCCTATTGGATATGGACCCAAATATGGTCATATACTGGCGCGATTGAGATATTGGCGCGATTTGTTTCTGACGCCAATGTCATATACGTAACGGGTACTTAACTGGCGCCAAAGTATCGTTATTTTGCTTGATATGGTAACCCGGATGTTGTAAAGCATGTGGATGTAATGGATATAAGCAATCGGAGGCTAAGATATCTCAGATGCACCGGGGTATCCTTTTAGTGCCAAAATGGCAATTTTATTCCATAGCAACCCAGAAATTTTGACGATATTATCCTTCATATGACAATCCAACAGAAGATATTGCGTGTGTTTTACATTAATTTAAACTTTGTGAATTTTATAATAAAATAATTTGTGTGTGTTTCTAATAAAAGTTTTGGCACAGATGTCATATACGCCCCATAATGGCGGGATCTTTTTCTGACGCCAATGTCATGTACGCAACGGGTACTTACCTGGCGCCAAAGTGTCGTTATTTTGCTTGATATGGTAACCCGGATGCTGTTGTTTATACTGTTGATG
Source organism: Maratus speciosus (assembly GCA_963932465.1). Taxonomy (NCBI): domain Eukaryota; kingdom Metazoa; phylum Arthropoda; class Arachnida; order Araneae; family Salticidae; genus Maratus; species Maratus speciosus. The sequence goes on along the minus strand of OZ010795.1, from coordinate 387,267,562 downwards.
TTTTTGCTAAATTGGCGTCGGAAAAAAATCGCGCCAATATGACATCTGTGCTAAAGTTTTGTGTATTTTATAATAAAATTGTGTTTTTGTACCAAATAAACAGTTTCATAATAAATAAAACCAACATGCTATTTTCACCAGCTAGGTATGTACAAAAAATATTTGTTCCTAAAGATTTAAAAACCACGCCACATGTGTTCGTTCGCAAAGACAGAGTTAAAAAGCAACTGGAACCCCCATACGAAGGTCCATTTCCAGTCGTTGATAGAAACGAAAAATATTTCACGCTTAAAATCAAAGACAAAACTGCAACTCTCTCTATTGATAGGTTAAAGCCTGCATGCTTCTTGCAAATACCAGACTTTGCTACAAAGCAACCAACACAGAAAATACAACCTGCAAAAGCAACACATGACTCTCATATTCAAGACCAAAAACTTCCTGAAAAACAGTCACGTTTGGGACGAACGATTAAACTTCCTGTGCGATTTCGAGATTAGTACATTTATATTTATTTTTAAGTAATGTTCAAATTTTAGTGTATTGTTATTTCTGTAATTAACATTTTTTTTGTAACGTAACTTCGTTACTGGGAGGAGAGTACTGTTGTGGCTTAAATTTATTTAGTTTGTTGAGTTGGCAACAGCTCAAAAATTTCAGTTTTTGTTTTGTAAAAATAAAAAAATGTTCGACGAAGAAATAAGTATGAGTTGTGAATCATTTTAAATATGTTTAATCGTAATATTTATAATATCTGAAAATTAGAATATAGTTTAAACGTTGATGTAAAAAGCAGCGCCCCAACATATTTACGAGAGTAAGAGTGCGGAAAACGGGCAGGCGGCAATAACCGACAAACACTGTCATAAACACTGTCATAAGTCATAAACACTGTTGAACTATGTTGGAAAGTGTTAAAAACATTCCAAGGTAAAACAGGATTTCATTAACTCATGCAAAAATGACGTCAAAGATGTTTTGAAATTGTAAGTTAGTTCTCTGTACACGAACGAAGTGCCTATCGTTTACCATGTTTTTTTTAAACCTGAAAACCTTTTCACATTCAGCTCAATTCATTTTCAAAAGTTTTGTTTACACTAGGACTTCCCTCAGAGGGATTAGTCTGAGCGATATTACTAAGAACATAGATTTAATAATAACATGTGGAAGCAAAGAAAATGAGATGTTATCTTTAATTGTCCATATACTGCGAAAAATTGAAATGATGAAAATAAACGAATTGTAGAATTACAAAATCTTATAAATATATTCGTATACACTGTTTAAAAAAATGGGAAATCAAACCATTCAAGACAGCCATGCATGGATATAAAATTGAAAGTACGCAATATATTAAAAGTAAAATAGAAAATGAAACACTAATTTACTTATATCGGAATTTTAACTGTATAAAATGATGTCAAGAGCATAATCAGACGCTCCGCACCAATTTGAGTAACTTTAAATGACAAATATATGATGTTTAAAAAGAATGGACTATACTTTATATGGTGTGTGCTACCCCGGAATAGTTAATATTGTACAATATCTGTTTTCCACGGATGCAATGAGGTTGTCAATAACATTTAAGGAATTCTCTTCTCAAAATCTAATATAGTATCAAAGTACCGAATACATCAAAAGTGGCATGCAATGCTTCGTTAGAGTGTGTTTTAGATATGCTCGATCGGATTTAAATGATGAGTGTATGCTGGCCACTACATACGCTGTATTGTTTTGTTTTCAAACATTTTCTGCACAAGTTGAGCTGTATTTAGCATGTATTAAATAAAAGAAATCGGCAATGATTACAATTTAAAATATGACACAAGATCTGAATATATCGTCTGCATAACTTTTGAGCTGTCAAAGTGTCATTTGAAGTAATTTACAAATCCATGCATAGTTATTCAGCAAATCATGCAAGCTAACATGCGCCAATATGAACCCGATTACAAAATTTCACCAGAATAAGTTAATATATAAAAAATCTACTAATGATAATTGAGAATATGACCTTATGATAAAATGTCTAGAAAAATGAATCGATAAAAAATTCATATCACATTTAAAACGGCACTTCCCTCTGTTAGTGGCCTTGGCGAGAGAGGGAAAAGCCTACAGAAGGAACACTTTAACAAGTACTTTCGGGCAACCTACTCACTGTTTCATACAGGTCTTTATTCAATATTTACACAATTTATTTAATGCTAGGTGGGTATCTATCAGATTTGTTGCATTTAAATCACATGTTTTGCGGAGGAAATGCAGCATTATGAAATATTTAAAGTTGCTGTACCTAATAATTCCAAATTAATGGTAACTGAGATCGCTTTCCGTTAATTTCATCTTTTTAAATTTTAAATTTTTTAGAAACCATTCATAGAGACAATTGTATATTTTAAAACTAACCCGAAGCAAAATTTCAAGATTTTGGGCTCAGCAGTAACAGAGAAATAGAAATTTTTTGAAAGTTTTTTGTTTCTGCACTGTTTTTTATAGCGACATTTTTAGAAATTGTTCTATTGCGAGAATTTACGTCATGATAAATACAGCCATGTCAATTTTCATGTTTATATTCCCAACAGTTCTATATTCTTCGTTACTTAGATCATCTTTAGATCTTTTTCCGCTTTGTTTAGTCTTTCTATTTTTTAGAATTCGTTCTACAACGAGCATTTACATCTTATTAATTACTACCATGCCAAAGTTCTAGTTTCTAACACCAACAGTATCCCAAAAATTTTAGTATTCCAAATAAATCATAGTTTAGAACCTTTCTAGAAATTTTTACGTTTATCCGTCAAATTGAACCTTTTAGAGAGCGTTCATTACGAGTATTTACATCTTAAAAGTAACTACCGCACCAAATTTAAAGTTTCTAACCCAATCAATATCGCAGAAATCACAATTTTAGAACTTTTTTGCTCCTCCAGTGATGTAGGTTCTTGCACTGACATAAAATAGTCTTTTTTTCGGAGCAGAGATGGCCACCAACATTTTTTTTTAAGTTGGCTATGTAGTTTCAGAGATAACACCTCACAAACGTACAAGCATTAATAATATTATATACTTTATAATATTATAACGCTTTATAATATTAGCATTAGATGTACAGATACAAAAGCCATTTATCTGTTACAAGCTAAAGTGCCGGCGTTGCCCAGAATTTGAAGGATGTTTCTTCTGAAAAATAGATTTCAAAATTTAACATACAACACAAAACAAACATTAAAAAAAGCAGTCGAAATGCTGTTGAATGAATCATATGAAAACTCTACATAAAAATGTATAAATGTATATAACAGACGCAAAAGAATACAGCTATAAATGAACTTATTTCAATTTATAATTGGAGCAATAATGTTAAAATACGCCAATATTTCCCTAATCGGGTTTTTATTATGCTTCAATACATTTTTCACACTCATATGACGTTATACTATATCCACCATGCCCTTTATATTTCCAATATGACGTAATATTTTCCTCTTTCACGTGGAAACCTTGAAATAGAAAAGTTATGAAGTTATATTCACTTTCATTTAAATTCGTCAAACCATTTATTTCATTTTCATATTTCACGTGAATATCTTGCAATAGAAAAGTTATGACGTAATATTCACCTTTTTTTTTTTAAATTCGGCAAACTATTTATTTCATTTTCATTTTTCACGTGGAAATCTTGCAGTAGAAAATTAATTGTTGTAGTAATAATTTTATTGTGTTTTTTAATTGTTAGCAACTGCTATAACGAAAAATGTTTAAATTTGATAAGAAATTGCTGTTAAATTGGTGGTTTTTTATTAATTAAAAATTAACTATAAGTTATTTCGATTCCGGATTACTTTAGTTGTCTCGGCCATGTTTTAATATACATGTACGTATCTCTTCATAATTTTGGCTTCCAAATTGTGGATTTTTTATAGAATTACAAACAGACAGATAGACAAGTTTTCATTTTTATATCTCTCTCTATTCTATGAAAAGTAACTAACGCTGTCACCGCCGCCGCCGGTTTTGAATTTTTTGTGACCGGAGGTCTTTCATCGTTAATATTAAGAAAACTATTGCATACAAATATATGAAAATCGGTGGGTATTATAGCGAAATGTTTGATCAACACACTAATGCATACAGTTTTCAAATCGAAGAATTATTTCAAGAGATATTTAATACTAAAGTTGGACAAAATCGTTCCATTAAAAAAAAATTTAAGAGCAAAAGCTATACATGGGAATTTAATCATTTTTAGATCATTTTATTCAATAGAAGATCCCGGTCTGCAGATTTCATTAATTTTTTTTTTAATTTGACTCATTTTTTTAGGTTTTATTTCTATTTTAAATTCAAATATTCAGCATTTTGACAGACATTTTTTACATATTTTAAAAAATAGTATTAATTTAAACTGTTGCCAACTGTATAAACAGCGCAAACAATAATGTTTGCTTCAAATAAAAAAATTATTTACACGTTACTATTATAAACAGAAAAAAAAACCTTCAAATTACAATTAAATAATTAGGTATAAAAAGCAGGCACTTATTGGAAATTACGCCATAAAAACTATATTTACATGTGAATTTTAAAAGAGAAAGGATATTGTAAAATAAATTTATTAACATGCGTTTGAAATCTGAAATAGAACAAATTACGTCACATTACACTTATTATGCAAAATGAACAAAAAATAGTATTGCAAAACAGTTTAAATTTAAAAATTGCGCGAGACAAAATATTAGAGGTTAAATATTAGATTTTTTCAAAATTTTATTATTTGTCGTTTGATGTGAAGTGTTCAGCTATAAGTATGCAAATTTTTATGTTTCAACATAATTAGGGGCTGAGTTAGAAAAATTGCTTTAAATACACAAGTTAGAGCCCAGAGGGTTAAATATTAGACTTTTTAAAAATGTTATTATTTGCTGTTTGATGTGAGGCGTTCAGCTATAAGTATGCAAAATGTCATGTCTCCAACTTAATTAGGGGCTGAGTTAGAAAAATTGCTTAAAATACACAAGTTAGAGCCCAGAGGGTTAAATAATAGACTTTTTCAAAATTTTATTATTTGTTGTTTGATGTGAGGTGTTCAGCTATAAGTATGCAAAATGTCATGTCTCCAACTTAATTAGGGGCTGAGTTAGAAAAATTGCTTAAAATACATAAGTTAGAGCCCAGAGGGTTAAATATGACTTTTTCAAAATTTTATGATTTATCGTGTTATCGCAAGTGTTCAGCTATAAGTATGCAAACTTTCATGTCTCCAACTTAATTAGGGGCTGAGTTAGAAAAATTGCTTTAAATGCACAAGTTAGAGCCCAAAGGGTTAAATATTAAGCCTTTTTCAAAATTTTATTATTTGTCGTTTGATGTGAGATGTTCAGTTATAAGTATGCAAAATTTCATGTCTCCAACTTAATTAAATTAGGGGCTGAGTTAGAAAAATTGCTTAAAATACACAAGTTAGAGCCCAGAGGGTTAAATATTAGACTTTTTCAAAATTTTATTATTTGCCGTTTGATGTGTGGTGTTCAGCTATAAGTATGCAAATTTTCAAGTCTCCGACATATATAGTTTCTGAGAACGGGCTCTGTGACAGACGGACAAACAGACAGACAAAAGAGTGAGACAGGTAGGGTTTCGTTAGATGGACGAAACTCTAAAAACATGCTGCGGATGACTGTAACAACATCCTAAAATTACATTACCATCAGCGATCTACCAATCCCGAATTTAGTTTATATTCGTTTCATATATTCTTATTCTTTTGTGCGGCCCTGTAAAATAATTATCAATATTATATATAGTAAAACCTCTGAATAGCGGAAACCCGGAGAATGCAGAATTTGTCCTCTATTTAGAGGTGACCGCTACTGAGAGTAAAACATGTACAGTTATTTAAGAGTTGGTAATCGAAAAAATGTCCGCTAAATAGAGGTATCCGCTAATCGGGTGTGTCCGCTATGGAGGTTTTACCAGTAAAACTTCTGAATAGCGAACACCTCGGGAGGGCAGAATTTGTCCTCTATTTGGAGGTGTTCGCTACTGAGAGTAAAAAATGTACAGTTATTTAAGGGTTGGTAATCGAAAAAATGTCCGCTAAATAGAGGTGTCCCCTAATCGGGTGTGTCCGTTATGAAGGTTTTACTGCATAATAATATCATCCTTTACAAGAAAATTGCATGCTGTATGATAGACAGAAAGACATCTAGAGAAAGATAACCTCCGGATCAATAAACACTCATGTCTTTTGTTTTAATCATCCACAATTGTATGTCATACAACGTACCAGATTTTATACAACAGGCTAAAAACGGTCACCGTGGTACGGAATACTGTATTATTATTTGTTTGCCCACCAAAACTGGTTGCCACGGGTTGTTGCAAGGTTTGTGATCACGTGGTTGAAACTGATCTATTCAATATTACTGCGTGCGTATTTTTTTTTATTTGCTCCATGTGTTCAAACCAGTTGTCTACGAAAACATCAACCGGTGAAAGTGACGCACACCAAATTTCTGTGACGTATGCAGATAAATTGTGCTTTTTTAAGAGTTTTTTCTATATAATTTTTAAACGGTTTGGAACTTATTTTTCATAGTAGGTGCATTCAGTAGGCGACCCTCATAGGTACCTTCTGGTGCAATCAGAAACGAAATCCGACAAATATTTTTTGAGTTATGCTTGACGAAAGGTTTTTATTAGGCTTTTTTTTTTAGTAGGACATGGCGTTAATATCCATCGTAGTAGTAAAGTGTCCGGACAGTAATATTTCGCTGAGTATTAGCCTTCGCTTCGCTCAGACAATTATTTGTTTGCCCACCAAAACTGGTTGCCACGGGTTGTTGCAAGGTTTGTGATCACGTGGTTGAAACTGATCTATTCAATATTACTGCGTGCGTAATTTTTTTTATTTGCTCCATGTGTTCAAACCAGTTATCTACGAAAACATCAACCGGTGAAAGTGACGCACACCAAATTTCTGTGACGTATGCAGATAAATTGTGCTTTTTTAAGAGTTTTTTCTATATAATTTTTAAACGGTTTGGAACTTGTTTTTCATAGTAGGTGCATTCAGTAGGCGACCCTCATAGGTACCTTCTGGTGCAATCAGAAACGAAATCCGACAAATATTTTTTGAGTTATGCTTGACGAAAGGTTTTTATTAGGCTTTTTTTTTAGTAGGACATGGCGTTAATATCCATCGTAGTAGTAAAGTGTCCGGACAGTAATATTTCGCTGAGTATTAGCCTTCGCTTCGCTCAGACAATTAGGAATGAAATATTAAATGCCGATCTCTCATATCAAGCACACAAGTCGTATGTTTGTTATTCAATAAATAAATAAATAAATGCCGATAACTTTCAATGCATACTTCTTAAAAGGTACCATTTCTCTAAAAAATTATTTTTATTTTAAAATTTTTTCTAAAAATGTAACTTTTATGCAGTTTTATTCGAAAAAATAATCTTGATGCAAAATACTGTCTACTAGATTGCAGTTGAAGTGAATTTGTGCTATTATAATGTGGATAGTACGCGATCGTTGGCGGATTTATCGCTGTTTGACATAATTTGATAATTTTAGAATTAATTAACAGTTTTTTGCTTATTAAGGATAAAAATTTCATTTTTTAAAAACATTTTATAAAAGCACGTAAATTGAGTAATTACCCGTCCGAAAATACATTCCATACTTTTTTATGTCCATTATTTAAGTCTCTAGCTTAATTGAAATAATATATGTTTGACGAAGATTTTAATGATCATTTTCAGTACCTCGACGTTTTTTTTTTTTTAAATCCTGTATCTCTGTTTATAATTATTTTATAAATATGAGTTTGGTTTCAAATTGAAGCTTTTCTTCATTAGATTCTTCTGGTCTTCGTTTTATTTCTCTGCGATGCTTGCTTTCTGAAATATCTGAAATATTAATATGCCACGTTTGGCCATTTGGCCACGTTTGGCCGTTTGGCCGATATGGAGTAGTTGTCTTCAGTATAATAAGCAGTTACGCGGTTCTGGATTATGGTTCTTGGCTTTTATTTGTTTGGCGGGTTTAGCAATTTTTATAGCTTGGCTTGTCAGAACGATCGTCCTGCTTGATGTATGTATGTACTAAATTTTGTCCGCACGATGAAAGTCACAATTATGCACGGATCGTCTTCAAACGCGCCAAACACATTGAAATGGCTAATATCTCGGCGGAAAATTAAAACAATTTTCGTTATAGCAGTTGCCAACAATAAAATTCTTCTTTTGTATTGCAAGATTTTAACGTGAAAAATAAAAATCTATATTTATAATTACGCTATCATATCTCCATACATATAAAGGGGAGTACTGTAGGGGTGACCCTGTTCTGTCGCCAACAGATTTTTCCCCTGTCATGTGCAATTCCGTTTACACAGGCTTTACTGCAATATATCTTAGTTCAGTTAACGTCTATTATTAGGTGCATTGTTAGTAATATTCATATGATCCTTATTTTTTATTATTATTTTACAAACTCAAAATGTTTATTACATGTTTACTTAGAAAATCCTCCGCCGAAAAGTGGTCTTGCTCGTTCAAATAATGGTTAACTTTTCACATTTTAATGGGATCAGTAATAGAAGAAGAAAATTGTTAAACAAATAGTCATATGTAAGTGTAGGAAGAACAAACATTATAAAAGCCCGCAGGTCGCCAAGCAGTTTTAACATACTGTACCTCACTCCGAGTCCTTTGGAAACATTATGATTAGTGATAGATTTTTACACGGCACTTGGAGTATGCACTTCTATATCGCTTCTTTTTATGTGATATCACTTCTTTTTATGACTGTCGTTTTAGGTTTGTGGCTTGGCGGGATCATTTACAACGAGTTGCTTTTGATTAGATAGTTAACTTTATTTGTATCAACCTTTATTTCCAGGTAGTTGCTGATAGTTTGAGACTAGTGTGGTTTATCTCGTTATGTTTACGCCTGAATACTGAATACCGTTTATAATCTTATTTTTAAAAGTGCAGATATTCTCACTAACAAAAGTTTATAATTGGTGTGAAAAATACATTTCAAGGAAGCATCTGTCTGGAGAGTAATATCTAATAAGCCAGGAATTCTCTAAATGTCACACTTTTTCTGTTTCTGAAACAACTGAATTTCAAATAGAGACAAAAAAAAGGCATTTTTACTTTTATACAGCTTTAGTTTATACAGGGTGTTGCCGAATTCGACCGAGAAATTCAGAGGTTTGATAGTAGGCATCAAGAAGATGAAGAACATGGGGTCGCAAACGACTTATATAGTCACAAATACAGGGTGTTTGATCCTAACTGAACTTGGGTTTACAGTAATAATTTTGAGAAAAATAAAAACATTTCAATGAAAATGCAACGATATGTACTTTCTTTTGTGTGAAATGTTAAAACATCACGAAAAATTCTTGAAGACAGGGTGCTCAAGCAATCGATGATACCGTATGAATTGGTAATCGCAGTCCAAAATGTGTAGTGTCAAGTGCATGCACGTATAATGGAAACTACTACCACTTTTTTTTTATCACATTTACAAAAACGTGAAATTGTCGATTAAATGTTTCATCATAATATAATTTAGTTTTCTGAAAATTATTACCGTCAACCTAAGTTGAGTTACGGTAGGACACAGTGAATTTTTGATTAAATATATGGTTTGCGACCCCATGTTCTACGGTAATTTTTCACCCTCTTGATGCCTACTATCACCTCTCTGAATTTGTCGGTCGAATTCGACAATTCCCTGTATAAGTACCTGAATGATAAGGATTTATAATCCTGTAAATGTTTATAATCAAAAAACAGTAAACACCCGTAAAAATCCAACATGAATAAACAGAATCTCAAATCACTGCAAATTATTGTTTACATCTGCACATCTTCTATGAATTGAGCTATGAATCAAGAAATCTGTTTGTCGGAATTTCAAACATAAGAGATTACACGTATTGTCTGTGTTTTCGAGCGATGGCAAATTTAAATATTTCATATCACAATATAGGATAGGAAGAATGAACTAATTATACTCATTTGATTATTCACAAAGACCAAACGAATGAAGTACTTATTAATTTTTTCGAAGAATTGTTTGATATTTAATTTTTAAAACAATTATATTCCAAACCGTTACATGAAGAAGGAATATAACAGACAATGTGAAATCAGGAAAACTAGATCGATCTTTTTCTATAAAACATAAAAGCTATTTAACTTATATTCATAAGGTACAGAATCTACAGGAATAAAAGATTGATATTAAATAGGACTTACCTTTACGTTCCATAAATAATTATTTTTATAATTTCCGTTTCTTTTAATCTAACATTGGCGGAACGAAAATACAATTCTTTCTCTTATCTTATAAAAGCGTCTTAGACATGCTTTTCTGATTGGCTGATGAGTAGTACCAATACATGGTTCAACTTAGTACCAAATCAGCGTAATTTCCAAGGTTGCACCATGAAATGGAGTTTTTGAAAATTAACAAGTGCCATATTTTGGTACTTTTAATTATTTAATTCCATATATTGGTTCAATGTTGAACGGAAATTTTTAACAGTGTACTGGCATCCCATTTTTTCAAACGAACCTTCGATCAAACGAAATATATCTGGCAATATTGGAATCATGACAATATTGGCATCATTGTGGTGGCGGCTTGAAATGTAGTACGATTATGAGAGTACTTATTTATCAAGAAATCTATATGTATGTACTAGCAAGTTTCGACCGCTACGCTGGTTGGTTTCTTCAAAAAAACCTCGCTCGAATCAAAAGATGAATTTGACTCTGTGTTTTAATGCAATATGGACCTTTTAGTTGAATGTCCTTCCGCATTGCTGAAAAGAATATAAAGGCTCTATTATATTTTCTAATGTGTCAGACAAAATTTGGGTTGTTAATTTGTATTTCGTTAGTATTCGTCATTTACAGGGCTGTTTACTCATCTAATTATTTCAATATGAACTACGAAGTACATGCTGCATTGTGCACAAAATAACAAAACAGCATACATTTATATTCTGTTTGAACTATTTTTGTAACTTTGAAATGCATTACGTGCAGAATATTTTGCTTGAAATGAGTTTCATTAGACAAATATGCAACATTTGTGCTGCTTAAAATTTCCAGAATGTTTATGCATCAAAATAGATAGTTAAAACATAATTTCTAATTTAATTAAGGAGATATATGCCTCTAAATGGGAGCAAGCACTTTGGAGGACTATTTGGAATATAGATTAGACAATACTCTAATTACACGACTTGTTTATTCCAATGAAATGGATTCCTGTTGCATGGCACTTATCTATAAATTTGGTTAATCATGAACTCTCACCAACATGCCTGCCAATTCCTACAGCTCAGGAAACACGTAAGTAGAATACAGTTTTAATAGTTGCATACTATGTATATAAAGATAGCTAACAAATAAATTACTTTAATTAATTTAAATATGGGTTGGATATTCGTTGATATAACATATTTTACAGCGGAGTGTAATAATATTTCAGTATTTCATGTAACGTGTTGATTAAAGATTAAATTTTAAGATTTTTTTTATGTTTATATGTTATATTGATTCTAAGAATTTAAAATAAGATCAGATCTGTAAATTGTTTTCCTTCTTCAGCAATGCAATTTATTTTCTTTTCAATGAAAAAAAAACAAAAAAAAAACAAGTGCGATTTATTATAATAAAATTAGTAAAATACTTTTATGGAATGAAAACTTCTATCACAGAGGTTATCGAGAAAAGTGGTTCCGAACCTTTTTCAGGTGATTGCCCACCTAAGTATCTATAAAACAATAATGCACCCCTCCCCTTCATCGTAAATCATAATTCTTATTATTTGAAGAGCAAGGCATTATTTTCCTGCAAGAAGCTTAAAAGAGCATTAACAATGAGAAGTGCTGCAGCATCCAACAAGTTTCATATTTTGTTTAATGAATAAATCATGTAACTATTTTGTCAAAACTTGTTACTGTCGAAAAACTCTACAAATTCAACAAAGCCATTTAACTTCACCTTTACGTTGACATGAATGTCGCTGTTTCGTGCCCAATTTATGTCAGTGAAAAGCAAAACATTTAATATAGTTTGCATTTTTATTTAAAAAAAAATTGTGAAAATATCCGCACATTAACTATTATCTATGATAACATTGGTACATTTTATAATTGACTTTTGATCCTCATTTAACCCTTTGCATTCGAAGTTTTTTTTTCATTCGTATTACCAGCAACTCGAAGCGATTTTAGTTATATCTTATTATTTTTTTAATTCTTTATGAATACAAATGTTATGATATATATATATATATATATATATATATATATATATATATATATATAATTATAAAATTACTACATTTTGTAATCGTCCAAAGTGTAATACCTCTCGAAGCAATTGCCAATATGTAATCTTGGCTTTTCTAGACAGGTACCACAAAATTATTTGCATTGTCTCAGTAGCGGAGTCCTCGAGTTTGAAGATAAATTTTAAATGGCTCCGCTCCGGAGCCCTCGAGTGCAAAGGGTTAAACTAAAAGTAAAACATTTTTCAGCAAAAAGCTTTCTCTATAAATAACACAATACACAAGAACTAATTTTAGCTTGTCTCTCTTTTAATCAATTCATACTTGTGGTTTTAGTACTGCATTAAAAATAATGAAATATTTTTGACAAATAACACAATGCACAAAAAACAATATTTTGATTTCCATTCTTATCTGTTTGAAAATACACTTTATTATTTTTAACTCAATCTTACTGATTGGTAAAGACGAACTGAATTTTTCCAACTGAGTGAAAAATGACCAGCACGAGAGTCGAACACAATACCTTTCGCTTAAATTGCCAACGATCTATCTATTGAGCTACTTGGCAGACCGGATGTTCTTACCAATAAGGTTATATGAGTGAAATATGTAAACCTGTTGTTGACCGCGTAGCTCAATACGCAGGGCGTATGTAATTAAGTCAAAGGTCTTGAGTTTGACTCGCGGCCAGAGAATTGCTTCACTCATCAGTTGAAAAAATTCAGTTTTTATGATAACGTTACCAATCAGTGTGATTGAGTTAAAAATAATAAAGTGTATCTACGTATCCATTGTTTAATGGCGTTCCATAACCTGCGGTATATTCTGTTGATCTGTCTACATTGCAGACCATGCCCTTGCCAATAAGCTTACTTGAGTGAACTACCTCCGCCGGCTGTCGGCTCAGGTAGTTCAAAAGGTAGGGCGTTGGCAATTTCAGCCAAAGGTTTTGAATTCGGCTCTCAGCCTAGATATTTTTTCACTCAGTTGGAAAAATTCAGATTGTATAAATTTTAAAATAGCCATTTTTCTTTCCAATCATAAATTTACGCTCTACCAGAGAGTTTTCCCTTCTATTTTATCGACAGTTGATCGCCGTGTATATTCTTATCTAATCAAAAACAACTCGTAAATAATCCCGCCAAGCCACAAGCCTAAAACGTCACTCATAAAAAGAAGCAATATGGAAGTGCATACTCCGAGTGCCGTGTTAAAAACTATCACTACTCATAATGTTTCCAAAGGACTCGGAGTGAGGTACAGTATGTGAAAACTGCTTGGCGACCTGCAGGTTTTTGTTTGTTCTTCCTGTACTTACATATATGACTATTTGTTTAACAATTTTTTTTTTGTATTACTGATCCCATTAAACTGTGAAAAGCTGAAGCTTTTGGTGTTAACAAGCCATTCTTATTTAAAATTATGGAATTGATTTGTTGATTTTATTTACCGTTATTTGAACGAGAAAGACCTCTTTTATGATGAGGATTTTCTAAGTAAACATGTAATAAACATTTCGAGTTTGTAAAATAATAATAAAAAAATGATCATATGAATATTACTAACAATGCACCTAATAATAGACGTTAACTAAACTGAGATATATTGCAGTAAAACCAGCGTAAACGGAATTACACATGGCAGGGGGGAAAATTTGTTCTTAAGGCTTCTGTTACAATAGTATTATATAATATCTCTTATATTGGAAACGCGACATTTTACGTTTAAGAAATAATTCTTTCATAAACAGGATCCATTTGACCAGTTTTTCCTTTAATTTTGAAACAGTCAATTATTAAATATATTTATGCAGGGCTCGCACCGTTCCTAAAATTTTCGCACTTTGCTACCAGTATTTTAAATAAGAATTCTTCGTCTTAGATTCCTTTAACATCTATAATAGAATCATACAACAAAGATTATCGTTTTAATTTAGTGGTAGTAAAGTGCGAAAATTTTAGGAACGCTGCGAGCCCTGTTTATGTAATAAAAAGTTATGTTTAAAATATTGAAAAATATAATTGTAATAATAGATTATTATCAGAATTACATGTCATTTCCTGCTTGTCTTACAAATCTTTCTGATTTATTACAGATCTTCCTCCTACAGTTATTTATAAGGGTGATATAATGAGAAGTTAAAATTAATTTTTTCGACTTTCACAATTTTTCGAAATTAATATAGGTACTGCATATATTAAATATACGCCTGCAGATCGCCAAGCAGTTTTCACATACTGTACCTCACTCCGAGTACTTTGGAATCATTATGAGTTGTGACAGATTTTTACACGGCACTCGGAGTATGCACTTCTATATGGCTTCTTTTTATGTGATATCACTTCTTTTTATGACTGACGTTTTAGGTTTGTGGCTTGGTGGCATCATTTACAATGAGTTGTTTTTGATTAGATATCACTTCTCTTTGTAAGGTATTTCATTTGCATTATACACATCCCATTTTAATTCCGAAAAGAAAAGATAAACGAAAGATGATAGAAGTAAAAAAAAAATAATAATAATGATGCTATAAACTTTTCAAAAGTGTAATATTATCGAATGTTTACTTATAGTTGTTAGACATAATGATGAACTTTAAAAAAATAATTCAAAACCATTTTATCGATCCTTCCAAATCTCAGAAGAAATCATTTATTTTTTAGAAATGATAAAATGTGTCGAACTAACAAGCAATATTTTTTGCTGTTGTTGTATAAGCTATATGGCTACTCATTAATTAACTCAGCAAGGATTTTATCCTAATAACATTTGAAAAACTGCCTTTACATTTTCAAAATTTACATAATTTTACACAAAATATGTAAAGACCTAAAAACAGATTGAATAATGAGCATTTGTTTTACCACCGGGCTCGCTTGAAGTAATTTCTAAATAAAATTAGCTTTTTTATTTCAGGAAATCCAGCGTCCATCCGATAAGCGCGGCAGAAACACAGATTATCTGACTAAGCTTTTTTTTTTTTGTTTTCATAATGCTTTCCGATTTTGTGCAAAATAAAATTTCATTTAATTGTTATCAAAATTTTGTGTGCAAAAATACCCATAGTATTGCAATTTTAAAAGGGTGTGAATATAAGTACAAACACTTGTTGGATTTTTTGAATTTTCAATGCATGCACTTTCTAAATTTCTAATTGTTTTTTACGTGACTAAGAGGACATACTAAGTCGTATGCTTTCCAAGTATTTTTTCATATATTTCGGATAATTCATACGATAAATTATAATTCATTTCAATAAAAATTCAGAATTCGATACTTCATAGTTATGAAATGATTTTATTTAATTTCAGTCATATTTGTAAATTTTTAAGTAGCTCTATTATCTGATTAAAAATGAACTAAAAGCTATTTATGGCATATTGATAGCATTATTTAATTAACAAATCAAAATTAACAGAGTCGATTAGTTTAATAAATCCCCTTCTTAATCTTTTTAAATGGAAAGAAAAACGGAAAATTCCAATAAAACTGCCAAAAATTATTTGATATAAAAAGATTGTAAAAAAATGAAAAAAAATTACGTAATAAAAAACCAGACTGATTGTATTACCTTTGTAAAATTGTTTAAATTGAATAAATTGCAAAGTTTGGAATGTTGAAAAAAATATTTGAGTATATGTACGTTTTAGTAAAAAAGCAATACAGAAGAGAACATTTTCCCGCTCATTTCAATATGATAAACTGTAGTCTTAAAGTTCTGTCGACATGTTTTCATGAATATAAGTACTCTGTGATTCACTAATGTGATTACATTATCTTTATGTGCATGTTCTGTGGTTTCTCCGTAGTCAGTGTTTACCTAGAATCTTGCCATAATCCAGGTCCACTGGCACGTTTCTATAATCTAGTTTCTCCTCAAATATCAGTAGAACATTCCGGGATGATTATTGTGCGCAGTATCTTCGTCAAAAATCATTCCGATTTCGTGCAAAATAAAATTTCATTTAATTGTTACCTAAATTTTGTGTGCAAAAACACCCATAGTATTGCATTTTTATAAGGGTGTGTGCTGAAATCTTAAAGCATCTTTAATAAAGTGGATAATAGAAACATCTTTCATAAAGTAGGAACCTGGATCGTCGATCTTTTAAATGAACAAATGGAATTCATATTCAACTTGCAAGTAACATGATAAAATTTTTTAGAGATTGAAATAGTACAAATTCATTAAAGTACATGCTACTCAATAAATATCCATCGGTTGTAATATAATCAAGATCTTTTAAGTGACCTTGTCACTAACCATAAATGCTTCAATGTTGACTTATAATAGACAGCTTAACTGGTTCGAATGCAATAACATCTACCCCATTAAAATCCGTTCGCGTATCTATCTATGTAACCCCAAAAACTCTGAAACCACAGAGCGCAGGGCTACAAAATTCGGCACACGGGTTGGTTGTAGGAAGTTCATGAGCGATTGGGGCCAAAAATTTGAAAATTTTGAATAGATTTTTTTTTAATTTTATGTTTTTGACGAATTTTCGCCTTTTTTATGTTCAACCCGTAATTACGCGAGTTCTAACCAGTTCTAAATGTTTACTGCAATGTGAGATATACATGGGGCATTTTCACAATCTTTTGATTTTCAGGAATAAAAATCTGGTGAAATTAAACTTGCTAAAATAACATTTTAATCTGATAGACGAATGACTTAATGATTCAAAATAAAGAAAAAATGGTCAGCAGCGAAAATTTTGTTTTTATACTGATGTTTAAATTGAACTTACGAGTTTAATTTTCCTTGCCATTTTACCACTAAAACTTTTTATTTTCTTCTAAATTTTTACTTATAATGAATTTGTATGGTACCCACAGAACATTAAATAAGAAATAATGACAATGTAGTATTTTTAGTACAAAACTTTGGTATAACATTGTCTTAAAGGGGTGTTAAAGAAGGGACAGCAAGGTAAAAAAAGGGGACGGTATAGGAAAAAAGGAACGGTAAAAGGAAAAAAGGGATGGTAAGGATGGGACGGTAAGGGGAAAAAAAGGGATGGTAAGGATGGGACGGTAAGGAAAATTACCACCAATTTTTAGGCAAATCATGTTAAGACTCAGTGAAAGCCACAATGTTCATTGATTTTTAGAAACAGTTATTTACATTGAATTAAATTTAAAAAAAAATTAATTTACCTCGACAAATGCAGAAATAAACCTTGGGGAAGGTAAGACTAACAATAAAGCCACGATGTTTGAAATTGATATTTAAATGCTGATTTAAATTCTGCAGAAAATTTCCTGTCAAAGAATTTTAGCCATTCTTTCTCTATCATACTTCTGCATCAGAAAAAAGTTGAAAAAAAAATCTGTGACTGCATCTGAAGTGATTTTCTGTATAATTTAACAAGAGGGACGGTAAGGAATCTAAAACCCAGAGACAGAGTTAAAAAAAAATATATATATATATATCAACCGTAAAAATGTGTGCAGGTTAATTTTTTGCTACATATTTATATAAAAAAATTGTCTCAGTTTCGGAAAATAATTGCATCGAATTACTTTTATTGAAACAATTTTATACAGATAGCTCCAAACTTAAAAATTAGCATCAGGGGCACGGGACGGTATAGTGGTCTCCTTGATTTTTGGACCCCCAACATCGTCAAAACCTATTTATCACATTAATATTGTTATGCAGTCATGCAATGGGATATTCCCCAGTATATGAAAAAAAAACCCCACAAGAATATGTACTAAAATAAAAATTAATATTTAGGGACTTATAAGTCAAAAGATTAGGAGAATGCCTCACATATTACGTACGCCACGCTGCAATAATAAGAAGCTAGAGGGTATTACGATAATTCTTTTAGCTCACATGCAAATATAAGTAGAGCTATATATATTACGTACGCCACGCTGAAATATAGGAATAATTACTTTAAACTGATATAAATCAAAAACTAATTAATATTTTTACATGAAACTTTCAATGGTTTGAACTACTCATAAAAGCAATTGAAATGTCGTAAGCCTCGTAAAAATACGATAATTAAACATTGCTGTAGCCCTGTCAACAGATTTTGGTCTGAACAAGAATTTCGAAAGTGCAAAAAACAGCACTTTTAAAATCGCATTTACTAAAAATCTATCGGCCAGATTCCACTTTATTTTTGTTTTCTGAGTCACTTGGCACGCCCCATTCCATAGAAACAAGAATTTTGTTTCTATCGTAAATAAAACCGGAGATATAGAGGTGTCAAAATCCCGCTTTGGTCAGTCCGGAAAATATAAACTAGACAGAGTACTAAAAAAATTTTTTTAAATCGTTTGGCATTAATTGGCGGAAATTCCTTTCATTTACGGTTCATTGCACTGTTGTTTCTTTTTCTGGGCGTAAAACTCTGTCGAGTTTCTATGTTTTTAAATTTAAAATGGATATATCGCAATATATATTGATATACTTCGTATGAGACTCTCAGCTGATCCATTAAAAAATTACTATTAACTAATATATTTTCGAGAAGTTCATTTCGGAATAGATTTTCTAAAGTTTGAAGAACTTCGTTTAGAAAATAGTTAAATAATTTTTAAATTAAATGTTTCGAGGCAGTCAGTTTTAGATACATATTTAAGTAGTTTCATTGATAGAAGTTTCTTCATGTGAGACCCTGTGGAATGATTGACAAAACAAGGCTCATTCAATACACAACCAAAAAAGTTACGTAATTTTCTAAAATACGAAAAAACCAGAAAAGTTGCATAAAATATTTAAATATTAAGAAAAGGGTACGGGTCAATCCATTTCAAGTGGTCCAGAAAATCATTAATTCGTTGCTCGACCATTTTTAAAAAATCTGAAATTTTTTGTACAACAACCCTAACATGATGAAAGTTCAAAATGACTATTATTTTAATTTTATTAATTTTTGTTTGTGCATGGCGGCCATCTTTGTTTCATCGTCTGCAGCAATTTTCTCAGAAGAAGGGTTTACGGAATTGTAAATAATTCATCGTTTATTTATCCAATTCAAGTGCGGATTGAAGGAATTTGTACAAAATACATTGGGCTAAAAATTTGGCAATAGAGTAGTTTCCGAAAATAAATCCTTATGGGTGAAATTTAAGCATAACATTTCAGTTTTTTTCAAAAATTTGTCCGTTTACAAAAGGAAATTTTTATAGCAAGGAAAACTATGAACATGACACAATTTTTTTTACAAATAGGCCGAATGTACTTGTACTCACACGCCAAGTTTCAGACCTGGGACTTCGTTTCTCTTCGCAAAAAAAAAATCCCAAATTTTTAAAAAATGTCAAAAATTGCACTTTTTAGGCTTAGATATCTCTGGTGGGGCACGAGATAAAAATCTGCAGTTCTGGTTTTTGAGAGTATTGTATGGTAGTGCTAAGCACAAGAAATTTCAAGATGGAGATTTGACTACAAGCTGAGATATGGCAAGGGCAACATGTCAAAAGAATATTGCCAAACTATTGTTTTGTTGTAGTCACAGCTAAGTATTTATCTCCGAGTGTCATTTAAATTTATTTTTTTTATTACCTTTAAATAATAGTAATAGAAAATAAAGCCTTTTGCAAAGCTTAGCAATTAATTAAAAAAATAATTATGCCTAAGGCATGCATTTTGTATGGTTTCAGTAATGTTTTTTGTAATTTTAGTAACCAAAACAAACCTCAGCACTTTTATCTAAAGAAAAAAAAATATTTTTATAGAAGACCTGAAACAAAAACAGAACAGGGAAAGAGAAAAGCTTTTAATGTTGTCATACTTGTTGAGACATGATCAAACATGTCAAAACACATTCTTACTTGTTGGTTTAAAAACCACAATTTTGATCTTTCTCAAAATTTTATTTGTAGGAACCAAATCTTGTCATTTCTTGATAACTTGATTGAAGACCTTGGACCTGCTGGCTCATATAGAAATAAACTTTGAAATCACTATATGCAAATCTCAGTTCATTAATAATTCCTAGCTTACTTCTTATACAAAAATGTCATTTTCTGCAGTATAAATTTTGAAAGGGCTTCGGATATCTTTACTTTCTAAAAATTACTTGAGGCTGATGCATGGTAACGTCGTATAATGTTTCATTTACAGGAATATACTTATGGTAGGAACAAGTATCAGGGATTGGCAAGCAACATTAAAATTGTGGTTTTTAAACCAAGAAGCAGGAATGTGTTTTGACACATTTGATCATGTCTCAACAAGTATGCCAACTTTAACAGCTTTTCTCTTTCCCTATTCTGTTTTTGTGTCAGGTCTTGTATAAAAATATATTTTTTTCTTTATATAAAAGTGCTGAGGTTTCTTTTGGTGACTAAAATTACAAAAAACATTACTGAAACCATACAAAATGTACGCCTTAGGCATAATTATTTTTTTAATTAGTTGCTAAGCTTTGCAAAAGGCTTTATTTTCTGTTACTATTATTTAAAGATAATAAATTGCTGTGACTACGTAAGATTGCTGTGACTACAGCAAAACAATAGTATGGCAGTATTCTTTTGACATGTTGCCCTTGCCACATCTAAGCTTGTAGTCAAATCTCCATCCTGAAATTTCTTGTGCATAGCACTTCCATACAATACTCTCAGAAACCAGAACTTCAGATTTTTATCTCGTGCCCCACCACAGATATCTAAGCCTAAAAAGTGCGATTTTTGACATTTTTGAAAAATTTGGGATTTTTTTTAGCGAAGAGAAACCAAGTCCCAGATCTGGAACTTGGCGTGTGAGTACAAGTACTTTCGGCCTATTTGTAAAAAAAATTATGTCATGTTCACAGTTTTCCTTGCTAGAAAAATTTCGTCTTGTAAACGGACAAATTTTGGAAAAAAACTGAAACTTTATGCTTAAATTTCACCAATAAGCAATTAGTTTCGGATACTACTCTATTACCAAATTTTTAGCCCAATGTATTCTGTACAAATTGCTTCAATCCGCACTTGAATTGGAGAAATAAACGATGAATCTCTTCTCTCCATTCTAAAAAAAAGTAACTACCGCTGTCGCCGCCGCCGCCGCCGCCGCGCCGGTTTTGAATTTCTTGTAACCGGAGCTCTTTCTTCGTTAATATTAAGAAAAAATAATGCATACAAAAATATGAAAATCGGTAGTATTATACAGAAATGTTTGATAAACACGCTGATGCAGACAGTTTTCAAATCGAAGAATTATTTTAAGATATATTTAATGCTAAAGTTGGACAAAATCGTTCCACTAAAAAAGTTTTATAGGAGCAAAAACTATTTATGGGAATTTAATCATTTTTAGATCATTTTATACGTTTGAAGTTCCCGATGTGCAGACTGTATTTCTTTTTTAAATTTGACTAATTTTTTGAGGTTTTATTTCTATTTTAAATTCAAATTTTCAGCATTTCTAGAGATATTTTAGACAGATTTTAGAAAGTAACTAGGGGGCTCGGCCCCCTACGAGCTACGCTCGCCAACCCCCGTCCAGACACCGCAGACTCTAAATGCACGCCAATGTGATCGGCTTTAAAAATATTTCGAAAGATTGAATTATAATTTAAAAAACAGTGGCGATCTCCCTATAGACGGATTTCTATTCATTTCTCTTTGATTGGGGAAATTTTAACGCCAAATCCGCTGCGGTACTACTTAATTATCCCGTCGACTAATTTCGGCAAATTATATAAATCGCCAAACCACTCGCCAAATTATACAAACTGACATAATTTTTATTTTAAATAACGAAAGAATTTAATAACAAATATTATATTATTATATTTAATAATAAATATTAAATTATAACAAATAAATTAGTACAACATTAATAAAAATACAAATAAAACGTCGAAATAAAAATAACTTGATGACGTAGACACGTGTAACAACATTTCAAAATAAGCTAATATAAAAGGAATTAAATAAACAGAATCTTTGTCTCCCGGTATTTTTTAACAACGCGAAAAGAAAGTTCTTTTAAATGAGACATTTTAAATTAATCGTTTTTAATCTGACGTAATTTTGACCAAACTATTCTTTCTCTTTTTAATATTCACGTGAAAATACTTGTGTTAGAAATGAAATATTATTTGCGCTTTCCTAAGAAAAATAGTTGAAAAGTATCCGCTCAAAATATCAAATAAATGTCTAGCGCAATTTTTAAATTTAAACCGTTTTGCAATATTATTTTGTGTTCGTTTTAAGTAATAACTGTAATGTGACGTAAACATGACGTAATTTCTCCTATTTAAGACTTCTAACGCATGTTAATAAATTTATTATTTTACAAATTCCTTTCTCTCTTAAAATTCACGTGTAATTATAGTTTTATGACGTACTTTTTAATAAGTTCCTGCTTTTTGTACATAATTATTTAATTCTAATTCCAATGTTTTTTTTCTGTTTATAATAGTCACGTGTAAATAAATTTTTAATTTATTACACGTATAAATATTGTTTCTGAAGCAAACATTATTGTTTCCGCTGTTTATATAGTTGGCAACAGTTTAAATGAATATAACTTTCTAAAATCTGTAAAAAATATCTTTAGAAATGCTGAAAAATTGAATTTAAAATAGAAATAAACCTCAAAAAATTAGCCAAATTAAAAAAAAAAAAAAATACAATCTGCACACCGGGAACTTCAAACGTATAAAATGATCTAAAAATGATTAAATTCCCATAAATAGTTTTTGCTCCTATAAAACTTTTTTAGTGGAATGATTTTGTCCAACTTTAGCATTAAATATATCTTAAAATAATTCTTCGATTTGAAAACTGTCTGCCTCAGCGTGTTTATCAAACATTTCTGTATAATACTACCCATTTTCATATTTTTGTATGCATTATTTTTTCTTAATATTAACGAAGAAAGACCTCCGGTCACAAGAAATTCAAAACCGGCGGCGGTGACAGCGGTAGTTACTTTTTCTTAGAATAGAGAGATTCATCGTTTATTTCTCCAATTCAAGTGCGGATTGAAGCAATTTGTACAGAATACATTGGGCTAAAAATTTGGTAATAGAGTAGTTTCTGAAAATAAATCCTTATGGGTGAAATTTAAGCATAAAATTTCAGTTTTTTTCAAAAATTTGTCCGTTTACAAAAGGAAATTTTTATAGCAAGGAAAACTGTGAACATGACATAATTATTTTTACAAATAGGCCGAAAGTACTTGTACTCACACGCCAAGTTTCAGACCTGGGACTTCGTTTCTCTTCGCTAAAAAAAATCCCAATTTTTTCAAAAATGTCAAAAATTGCACTTTTTAGGCTTAGATATCTCTGGTGGGGCACGAGATAAAAATCTGAAGTTCTGTTTTCTGAGAGTATTATATGGTAGTGCTAAGCACAAGAAATTTCAAGATGGAGATTTGACTACAAGCTGAGATATGGCAAGGGCAACATGTCAAAAGAATACTGCCAAACTATTGTTTTGTTGTAGTCACAGCTAAGTATTTATCTCCGAGTGTCATTTAAATTTTTTTTTTATTACCTTTAAATAATAGTAATAGAAAATAAAGCCTTTTAATTTAAAATGTCTTATTTAAAAGAACTTTCTTTTCGCTTTGTTAAAAAATACCGAGAGACAAAGATTCTGTTTACTTAATTCCTTTTATATTAGCTTATTTTGAAATGTGTAACTTATTTTACTTAATCAAAGACGAAACAGCGATTGACATATGTATTTTTGGTACTACTTAGTTATCCCGTCGACCAAAAATCTATCATTCGCCAAACTATAAGATTAAATGCCAATAATGGTTGATCGTAAATGTCACATTAACTTGACTTTAAGCAAGTTACACGTGTTTACGTCATCAAGTTATTTTTATTTCAACGTTTTATTTCTATTTTTATTAATGTTGCACTGATTTATTTGTTATTTCGTTATTTAAAATAAAAATGATGTCAATTTGTATAATTTGGCGAGTGCTTTGGCGATTTATATAATTTGGCGAAATTGGTCGACGGGATAATCAAGTAGTACCGCAGCGGATTTGGCCTTAAAATTCCCCAGTCAAATAGAAATGAATAGAAATCCGTTTATAGGGAGGTCACCACTGTTTTTTAAATTATAATTCAATCTTCCGAAATCTTTTTAAAGCCGATCCAATTAGCGTACTTTTAAAGTCTGCGGTGTCTGAACGGGGGTTGACGAGCGTAGCTCGTAGGGGGTTATTTACAATTCCGTAAACCTTTCATGTGAGAAAATTGCTGCAGACGATGAAACAAAGATGGCCGCCATGCACAAACAAAAAATAATAAAATTAAAATAATAGTAATTTTGAACTTCCATTATGTTAGGGTTGTTGTACAAAAAATTTCAGATTTTTAAAAAATGGTCGAGCAACCAGTGCTGGACCACTTGAAATGGATTGACCCGTACGGTGTCTCTGAAACATTAAAAAAAAAAAAAAAAAAATGTATAATTCTTCAGAGTACAGTTGTATTTTAGAGTTTTGAATGAAAGCTTTTCGAAAAATGAAAAATTTATATTTTTTACATTTTTTTCTCCTTTTTCAATTCCTACTATTAGCTCACACTCTCCCTATATTTATTTATTTATTTATATATTTATCTTGTTCAAATTTTCAATCGTTCATAAAATATTCATTATTCATCCTATCAAGTTGAAATAAATTTTTTTAAACTTGTACTGGATGACAATTGATGTTAATACAGTTTTTTCAAATATTAATTCATTAATTAAATTTTAATTAATTAATTTTAGTTTTGCATGGGAAACAAAATGGCGGTCATTGGTTATTGAAGATATGAAAGTATTTTCAATAAGGGGTTACCATAGGGGGGACCCTGTTCTGTTGCCAAATACCGCCAAGTTTGTCGCCAACTTGTCGATATATCGCCAAATTTTGCGGCCAAAATGAGTTGCCAAAAGTGACGCCAACTTGGCGATAGCTCTAATATTTCGCCAAATTCCCATAGAGTTCCATTGTAAACCTACTTGCTTATAGAAAATCAACAAATTGAGATATTTTAATGCAACAAAAACTAATATTAGCTTAATATAAGTAATATAAGTAATATAAGTGATTATATTAAATTTTTCTTTGATGGCCTAAGTAGGAATTGACTTAAAAAAAAAATTATATTACTTGTTACATTTTAGGATACAACATTACATTTGTTCCAAAATAGACCAAAAAATTGGCAAAATAAGATATACGTTAATGACTCTTCTTGAATTCCCTCCTTTAAAAGTAGGGACGTATGCATTAGAAATCTCTGGTTTAAAAGCATCTGATGCTTTGACTTTTCATAAAACCTATGCGCAAGCGCTTCTCCTTCTTCTGTTAATTAATTTTAGTTATTAAACTGAGCTGTCTCGTATTAAAAAAAGTCCTGTTGAATTAAAAACCAGAGCTTCTCATTCCGAAATTTGAATTATGTATAATATTATGATACATTTTCGATTTTCCATTGTGCTGTAACATTTTTTTGCTATCTTAAAATGTACTATTTTATTTATAGTATCTTTTGCTTTGCAGATTGAGTTTCTTCAGAAAATATACAATATCCCTACTATTTAAAATTTCCAGATAGTTAATGCATTAAGATTGAAAGCTATAACATAATTTAAGGCTGTTTATAACTTTTAATGGGATCAAGTATTTTGGAGTATGATTTTAATTATAGCTCGTGTAACACTCTAATTACATGACTCGTTTGTTTTCATGAAATACATTAGGGAAATGTTTCCTGTATCGATAAATTTGGTTAATCAGGAGCTGTCTGCGATTTCTGACAGTTTGGGAAATACATAAGTAGAATTCGGTTATAGTAATTGTATGACAATGGATAAATATAAATTATGTTCATTAACTTAAGTATACTTTGGATATTGGTTAATATAACATATATCTTAGTGGAGTTAAATATTATTTTAGTATTTCACATACCATATAGGAATTAAAGATTAAATTTTATGATGATTTTCTGATGTTCTTATGTTACATTTTTTCTGAATATCTAATATTTAATGACCGTAAACTTCTTCTCTATCAAAGATCTTTCTCTTTCCCATTGTCGCCAGTTGATCAGCGTATATATTCCTATTTAAAATTGAAATGAATATATCACAGTGTATATTTATATGCTTTCTTTGAGACTCGCAGTAGATTTATTAAAAAATTACTATTAAGTAATATATTTTTGAGAAGTCCATTTCGGAATTAATTTTTTTAAGTTGGTAGGACTTGGTTTAGAAATATTAAATATTTTTTAGATAAAATGTTTCGAGGAAGTCATTTTTAGATACCCATATAAATAGTTTCCTTGATAAAAGTTTCTTCATGTGAGTCGCTGTAAAATGATTAAGAAAACAAGGCTCATTCAGTAAACAACCAAAAAAGGCGCCTAATTTTCTAAAATACGATATTAATAAAGAAAGTTGCATGAAATATTTAGTGTAGATTGTGTGAAGATACTGTAGTTTTTGACTTAATTGTTTTAAAAATCGCATGTTATTTTTATTTGCTATTTATTTTTTCTTGTTAAACTTTGTAGTCTTATGTCTGATTTAAAAACATATTTCAGTTTACAGATATTATAAAAAGCATCGAAAATTTTGTTTTTGTAAACGCTTGCATTTCGTCATCTTACCCAATCTTGAGGTAAGATGGGCAACTATCTAGGGGTAAGACGCCTTCTGAATTTCAATGTAAACAATAATTTTTGTGAAGCAGTATAAAACATAATGGGACGAGAAAAACTAAATTTAATAATTTAGACATACTAAAGTTGTTAACTTACTTAATATTAGCAAATTACCAAAATATGAATGTAAAAAACGTTGCAATTTAATAAAAAACAATCTAATATTTTAAAAAAGGTTATTTTGTACGTAACATTTAAAAGAAATATAACTCTTAAGTATGCTTATTTTTAAAACATTATAACAAGTTTAAATATGGTAAAGTCACTGTGATAAAGTCCTTTAGAGTTGAGCTTTATTGTGCATGTTTTTCATATGTCCCTTTGTTCTTTTCAGCAATATTTCTGATCTGCTACAAACTGCACATTTGTTTAAGGACTTTGGGCAACTTTTAAGTAGCCAACAGTTTAACTCAATGTACTTAATCAAATCAGATTTTTTCGAGGTTTTATTGCACTCTGCTAGACACTTTGAACACTCATTCTCATTCACTTTTAAAAAATCATCTTCATTTGAATCTTGGTATGAAATTTAATCATCACCCTAACATCGACTGTTGAGGGTTCTCTCTTTCTAACCTTTGATTTTTTCTTATCTAATTCCTTTTTAGAAAGGCCTGATACACCTGGAAATTCGCAGTTGCTATCCTCACACAGCTTTGGTTTGGCTTTTATAGGCTTTTAAAATTATTTTTATAGGAATATTAAAATGAGAAATAAAACTTTGGTGAAAATTACGTCATATTTAAAACGGTACATTTAAAATGTTTTAAAATATATTTCTTTTAGCGTCTTAATAAAGTTGTTTATTTAGTGATTTTATGCAAGTTAACTTTGATTTGTTGGGTTGATCTTATTAAATCAATTACGAAAATAGCCATTAGTTGTCTCGACAGTAATTGATTCGGCCTTAAAATCCCTCAGCCAAAGGGAAATGAATGGTAACCTGATTACAGGAGATCGCAACTATTCGTTTAATTATGATTTTGTCTTCCTTAATCTTTTCAAAGCAGATAATATTAGCTTGTTTTTAGAATCTGCGGTGTCTGGACAGAGGTTGGCGAGCGTAGCTCGTAGCGGACAGAGACACCTACTTATCTAAAATTATATTACATACTACCGATATTTACAATTATTAAATTTATTTATAATTGCATTTAACACCTCATTTTTAACAATTATTAATATTAATAATTATTAAACAATTATTTATAAGGCAAATAAAGTTTATTTATAAGGCATAATACATATAGAAACCTTTTAAATTAAGTTCACCTTAGATTTTAATGTTTCTTTATGTCAGTTTAAATATTTAGAAAATTTATGATTTTAACCAATGAATTCTTTAAAATAAGTTGATTAAAATAACGATTTAATCACTGATTTAAATTATCTGATTAAAATCGTTGACAAGTTAGGTGATAACCATGAGTAATTCAAAACAATGAAGAAAAAACCAGGCATTTGACTGCAATGGTAAATAACAAGCATCTTACCCCCCCCCCCCCCCCCAGAATTTTTGTAGATTCACAACAAAAGTATTGGACAAAACGCCAGTGTATTCCAATGAAATGAAAAACCGGGAACCGGCCGCCATTTACGCTTTGCAGAAAGACAGAAAGGCCAGTTACCTGTACTCTCTAAAAACATACGATTTATTTCTGTAGTGTTTAGACTATGGCTTATATAGACAAATAAAGAAGTCACATAAGACATTTTGGTCCCTTACCACAAGTGTTAAGACGAAATAACAATAAAAAAGAACAACTTAAAAAAAATAACGCAACTGAAATTAAAGTATGGATAGGGAACCCTCTTACTTACAACTGAGCGGCGTTTCCCTACAGCGCCGGCACATATGAAAACTACGTGACAAGGCATCTTGTCCAACACTGCATCTCACTCCAAGTTACCCTAAATATTAAACAAGTTGGAAATTGCTCGTCAAACGTGGCAAATGAGGTGCGTTCGTACTGTAACTAGTTTTATAATTATTTTTTGCACCCCATATAGTACTGAATGTATAATTTTTTGCACTTCATAAAGCGCATAGTCTGATGCATCATTAAAATGCACTTCCAATATTTTTTTCCCATTCCCCGTAATGTAACGGAACACTTTTGACTGTCCCTGTAATTAAACTATACATCCGATTTTCCTAAAATTTGAAATAGCTCAACAAAATTTTGCAACAATTATATCTTTAAAATTTCAGACCATTCGGAAGGCTGTAATATCATTAAACTGCACTTGCAATAATTTTTCCCATTGGCCGTAATGTAAAGAAAAACTTTTGACTGTCCCTGTAATTAAACTATGCATCCGATTTTCCTAAAATTTGAAAGGGCTCGACAAAATTTTGCAACAGTTATATCTTTAAAATTTCAGATCATTCGGAAGGCTCTAATATCATTAAAATCCACTTGCAATAATTTTTCCCATTGACCGTAATGTAAAGAAAAACTTTCGACTGTCCCTGTAATTAAACTATACATCCGATTTTTCTAAAATTTGAAAGGGCTCGACAAAATTTTGCAACAGTTATATCTTTAAAATTTCAGATCATTCGGAAGGCTCTCATATCATTAAAATGCACTTGCAATAATTTTTCCCATTGGCCGTAATGTAAAGAAAAACTTTTGACTGTCCCTGTAATTAAACTATACATCCGATTTTCCTAAAATTTGAAAGGGCTCGACAAAATTTTGCAACAGTTATATCTTTAAAATTTCAGATCATTCGGAAGGCTCTAATATCATTAAAATGCACTTGCAATAATTTTTCCCATTGGCCGTAATGTAAGGAAAAACTTTTGACTGTCCCTGTAATTAAACTATACATCCGATTTTCCTAAAATTTGAAAGGGCTCGACAAAATTCTGCAACAGTTATATCTTTAAAATTTCAGATCATTCGGAAGGCTGTAATATCATTGAAATGCACTTGCAATAATTTTTCCCATTGGCCGTAATGTAAATAAAAACTTTTGACTGTCCCTGTAATTAAACTATACATCCGATTTTCATAAAATTTGAAATGGCTCGACAAAATTTTGCAACAATCATATATTTGAAATTTCAGACCATTCGGTTGGGTAGTTTTTGCTCTGTTACATGCGGACAGACGGACGGACTGAACGACGACTATAGGTGCTACGTATTTATATAATTACGAACGCACCTAAAAAGGGGCATGGTGTCTTTAAAACGCTTAAAAAAATCTATTTTTTCAGAGTACGGTTGTATTTTAGAGATTTGAACGAAACTTTTCGAAATTGAAAAATTCACATGTTTACATTTTACATTTTACATTTTTTTTTTTTTTTTTTTTTTTTTACATCTTAGAATTCATTATCACACTTTTTCAAAAATAGACCAAAATATTCCAAAATATAATGTGCATTAATGGCTATTTTCGAATTGTCTCCTTTAAAAGTCATTGAACCGTTAGGGACGTAAACATTAAGAACCACTGGTTTAGAAACATCTGATGCTTTGACTTTATATAAAACTAATACACAAACGCTTCTCTTTCCTCTGTCTGACCTGTATCATTTTTAAACTAGTTGGATGTGCCAATCCCAAAACTTTCTTCTATCTTATACATCTTAATATTTCAAAACCTAGTTACACATGTTAATACTTCAATATTATTAGTTCAATACTATACCAACTTTGATTTTCATCTTAAATTTCTGCTCAAGTCAATTAAACGGACTAAAAACGAGTTAATCTATATCATAATATATGTTAAAATTATTAATTTTTCCTTATTCTGTCGTTATCAGCTGTTTGCGAATAGCCGGCATAGCAGGAAGCGAGTTCCCGCCGCTGCATGAGCCGCCGATGCACAATAGAATTACGAAAAATCAAGAAAAGTATACAAAAATCGCTAGCACGGAGCCCCTTTACCGCGCAATATTTCCAAATTCAAGGAGAAACTGTTGGCCAAAGCCAAAAACAAGCACAAACATTTTGGTTCAATTGTATGCATAATTTTATACGCTGTTCGATGGTACAATAATGAAAATGGCACAGAGATCGGAATTATAGCGCCCCCTTCTTTCGGAATTTTTTCAAGTTCAGGGAGGACTTGTTTTCCATAGCCAGAAACATGCACAAAAAATTTGGTTCAATTATATGGATAACTTCGTACACTTTTCGATGGTACAATAATGAAAATGGTACAGACATCGCAATTATAGTGCCCCCTTCCGGCAGAATTTTTCCAAATTCAGGGAGGACCTTCGTGACATGATCAAAAATAAACATATAAAATTTGGTTCAATTCTATGCATAACTTCATACACTTTTCAGCGGTACAATATTCAAAATGGCACAAAAATTGTACAAAAATCGCTATTACAGCGCCCTCTACGAGCGATTTTTTTACAAATTAAGGGAGGACCTCCTTGCCATAGCCAAGAACTTAAAAAATTTTTTGGTTCAATTCTATGTATAACTTCATACACTTTTCGATGGTGCAATATTCAAAATTGCACAAAAACCGCTATTACAGCGCCCCCTAACGGCGAATTTTTTGCAAATTCATGGAGGACCTGCTTGCCATATCCAAAAACTTAAAATAAAAATTTGGTTTAATTCTATGCATAACTTCATACACTTTTGGACGGTAGAATATTCAAAATCGCACAAAAATCGCTATTACAGCGCCCCCTACCGGCGAATTTTTTCCAAATTCAGGGAGGACCTGCTTGCCATAGCCAAAAACTTAAAATAAAAATTTGGTTTAATTCTATGCATAACTTCATACACTTTTGGACGGTACAATATTCAAAATCGCACAAAAATCGCTATTACAGCGACCCCTACCGGCGAATTTTTTCCAAATTCTGGGAGGACCTGCTTGCCATAGCCAAAAACTTAAAATAAAAATTTGGTTCAATTCTATGCATAACTTCATACACTTTTCGATGGTACAATATTCAAAATCGCACAAAAAACGCATTTACAGCGCCCCCTACCGGCGACTTTTTTCCAAGTTCAGGGAGGACCTGCTTGTCATATCCAAAAACTTAAACTAAAAATTTGGTTCAATTCTATGCAAAACTCCATACACTTTTGGATGGTACAATATTCAAAATCGCACAAAAATTGTTATATCAGCGCCCCCTACCGGCGAATTTTTTCCAAATTCCGGGAGGACCTGCTTGCCATAGCCAAAAACTTATAATAAAATTTTGGTTTAATTCTATACATAACTTCATACACTTTTTGATGGTACAATGGCGACAGACAGACGGACAGACGGACAGACGGACAGACGGACGGACGGACAGACGGACGGACGGACAGACGGACATACAGACAGACAGACATTTTCTATAAACATGTTTTTTGGAATCTCTGACCCCTAAAACATGCAAATCCGTCGAAAACCGGAAGTCGAAAAAAATTTCGATTACAATACTTTCTTCTATTGAAGATAGAAGAAAGTAAAAATTAGTGTGGAATTAAATACCAGAGCTTTCCATACCGAAAGAGGAATAACGTATAAACTCATGATAAATTTTTGATTTTCCATTCTGTTTTAACATTTTTTTGTTACCTTAAAATGTACTATTTTCTTTACAGCATATTTTGCTTTGCTGATGGAGTTTCGGCAGAAAAGATTCAATTTTTCTACTATTTAAAATTTCCAGATATTTAATGCATTAAAATATATAGCTACAACTTAATTTGTAACTTAATTAAGGCTGTATATACCTTTTAATGGGATAAAGTATTTGGAGTGCAATTTTTAATATAGACTAGGGGGCTCGGCCCCCTACGAGCTACGCTCGCCAACCCCCGTCCAGACACCGCAGACTCTAAATGCACGCTAATTTGATCGGCTTTAAAAATATTTCGAAAGATTGAATTATAATCTAAAAAACAGTGGCGATCTCCCTATAAACGGATTTCTATTCATTTCTCTTTGATTGGGGAATTTTAACGCCCAATCCGCTGCGGTACTACTTGATTATCCCGTCGACCAATTTCGCCAAATTATATAAATCGCCAAACCACTCGCCAAAATATACAAATTGACATCATTTTTATTTTAAATAACGAAAGAACAAATAAATTAGTACAACATTAATAAAAATACAAATAAAACGTTGAAATTAAAATAACTTGATGACGTAGACACGTGTAACAACATTTCAAAATAAGCTAATATAAAAGGAATTAAGTAACCTGTCTTTGTCTCCTGGTATTTTTTAACAAAGCGAAAAGAAAGTTCTTTTAAATGAGACATTTTAAATTAATCGTTTTTAATCTGACATAATTTTGACAAAGCTATTATATCTCTTTTATATATTCACATGAAAGTACTTTTGTTAGAAATGAAATATTATTTGCGCTTTCCTAACAAAAATAGTTGAAAAGATCCTCTCAAAATATCAAATAAATGTCTAGCGCAATTTCTAAATTTAAACTGTTTTGCAATATTTTGTGTTCATTTTATGTAATATGACGTATGTAAGTAAATATGACGTAATTTCTGCTATTTAAGACTTCTAACGCATGTTAATGAATTTATTATTTTACAATATCCTTTCTCTTTTAAAATTCAGGTGTATACTTTTTATGACGTAATTTTTAATAAGTTCCTGCTTTTTGTACATAATTATCTAATTTTAATTTGAAAGTGTCTTTTCTGTTTATAATAGTCACGTGTAAATAAATTTTTAATTTGAAGCAAACATTATTGTTTCCGTTGTTTATACAGTTGGCAACAGGTTAAATTAGTACAATTTTCTAAAATAAGTAAAAAATATCTCTCGAAATGCTGAAAATTTGAATTTAAAATAGAAATGAAACCTCGAAAAATGAGTCAAATTAAAAAAATAAATGAATTCTGCACACCGGGAAATTATAACGTATAAAATGATCTAAAAATTATTAAATTCCGATGTATAGTTTTTGCTCCTATAAAACTTTTTTAGTGAAACGATTTTGTCCAACTTTAGCATTAAATATCTCTTAAAATAATTCTTCGATTTGAAAACTGTCTGCATCAGCGTGTTTATCAAACATTTCTGTATAATACTACCGATTTTCATATTTTTGTATGCATTATTTTTCTTAATATTAACGAAGAAAGTCCTCCGTTCGCAAAAAATTCGAAACCGGCGGCGGCGGTGACAGCGGTAGTTACTTTTTTTTAGAATAGAGAGATAATGCAACACTCTAATTACATGACTCGTTTGCTTTCATGAAATGCATTAGAAAACTGTTTCCTGTTGCGTGGCACTTATCGATAAATTTGGCTAATCAGGAGCTGTCTGCTATTTCAGACAGTTCGAGAAACAAATAAAATTCGGTTATAATAGCTGTATGGTAGTGAAAAATGTGATTTATTTTAATTAGTTTAAATATACTTTGGATATTGGTAGATATGACATATTTATTAGTGAAGTTACATATTTTTTTAGTATTTCACATACCATGCAGGAATTAAAGATTAAATTTTAAGATGAGTTTCTGACGTTTATATGTTAATTCTTTTCTGAATATTTAATACTTACTGACCATAACCTTCTCTCTCAAAGAGCTTTTCTTTTCCATGGTCGCCAGTTGATTAGCGCGTATATTCTTATTTAAAATATAAATGTATATATGGCAGTTTATATTTATATACTTTCTATGAGACTCTCAATAGATTCCTTATAAAAATAATATTAACTAATATATTTTCGTGAAGTCCATTTTTGGAATTGATTTTCTAATGTTGGTAGAACTTGGTTTAGAAATATTAATTTTTTTTTATAAAATCTTTCGGGGTAGCCAGTTTTAGATACACATTTAAGTTGTTTCATTGATAAAAGTCTTTTCATATGAGACATTGTAGAAAGATTGCCAGAACAAGATTCATTCAATAAACAACCAAAAAAGTTGTGTAATTTTCTAAAATGCGATAATAACCAAAAAAGTTGCACAAACCATTTAAACATTAAGAAAAGGGCATGATGTTTGTAAAACGTTTAAAAAAAATGTATAATTCTTCAGACTACAGTTTTATTTTAGAGTTTTGAATGAAAACTTTTCTAAAATTGAAAAAATTATATTTTTTCCATTTTGTTTCTTACATTTCAGAATACAAAATTATATTTGTTACAAAATAGACCAAAACATGATATGCATTAATGACTATTCACGAAATGCCTCCTTTAAAAGTCTAATTGCCCCCCGTTAGGAATGTACACATTAGAAATCATTGGTTTAGAAGAATATGATGCTTTGTCTTTGTATAAAACCTATGACCAAGCACTTCTTCTTACCCTGTCCGAGCTATCGCTTGTTAAAAAAAAGTCTTGCTGAATTAAATACCAGAACTTTCCATGACGAAAGAGGAATTATGTATGCAATTATGATACATTTTCGATTTTCCATTCTGCTGTAACATTTTTTTAAATCATAAAATGTGCTATTTTATTTGTACTATATTTTGCTTTGCTAATTTAGTTTCTTCGAAAAATGTACAATATTCCTACTATTTAAAATTTCCAGATAGTTAATGCATTAAGATCGATAGCTATAACATAATTTTTAACTTAATTAAGGCTGTATATAACTTTTAATGGGATCAGTTATTTTGGAGTGTGGGTTTCAATATAGATCATGCAACACTCTAATTACATGACTCGTATGCTTTCATGAAATGCATTAGGTAAATGATTCCTGTTGCGTGGCACTTATCGATAAATATGGAAATATGGTTAACCAGAAGCTGTCCGCTATTTCTGGCAGTTCGAAAAACACGTAAGTAGAATTAGTTTATAATATTTGCATGGTAGTTGAGAAATATAAATTTAAGTATACATTGGATATTGGTTGATATAACGCATATCTTAGTGGAGTTAAATATTTTTTTAGTATATTACGTACCATGTAGTAATTAAAAATTAAATTTTAAGATGATTTGATGACATTTATATGTCAAATTCATTTTGAATATGTAACATTTAATGACATCCCTAAAACCACATAAACTTTTTTTGCTATATGTCTTTATGCTTCTTATGCTTCTTTTTGCTATAGAATTGCAAAATAAAGCGACAGATGTCATTTTTTAACTTTTTACAAAATTATTGAAATGTTAACTGTAAACTGAAACCTTTTATTATACATAATATTGTCTATAAAAAACTAAATCTTTGACATTTTATGAAACTTTTGTTTAAGCTCTTCTCCTGTATCTGCTAGATATGTTTTATGTTAGTAAAACATGATACCAATTATAAATGATTAAAAAATCGGCAAAGTGAGCTCGTTGTGAAAGGATTAATAAATTATATTGTGTTGTAAGAGGCTCAAAAGCAGAGTTTTACGTTGAACAACCGTAAATATATCCTAGATCCATGCAAGGTTGTTCAAGAAAAGGCTTATTCATTAAACGACCAAAAAGTTGTGCAATTTTTAAAAATATGATAATAACCAGGAAAGTTGCACAAAATATTTAAATATTAAGAAAAGGGCATGGTGTCTCTAAAATGTTTTAAGGGGACGATGAACTTAAAAAAAAAATTCTTTTAATTTTCATCAAAGAGATAGGAAATTTTTTGGAAATATACATTTCACCATACGTATATAGAACACCTTAAAAGAAATTTTCTATCTTATTATAATTTTAAGATCTTGTAAAAAAATTAAAATTTTAAAACAAAATTTTAAAATACTCTATGCGTCTTAGTTTTCTAGATATTCACGAAATTTGGCCTTTTAATCACTTAAAAGTCTATTGAAAACCAATCTGTGTATCGATTTTTTGATCCCTTGAATAGTTAATTTTTTAGAGATTTTTTTTCTGAATTCCATATCGATTTTCATCAAAATTTTGCCATTTAATAAATTAAAATTAAAATTTAATTATCTTAATGAAGTCTAATTTTAAAATGCATACACAGATTCTTTGTAAGTAATATCAGGATTGTTTCCTATCAATTTTATGAATTTTAATTAAAAATTAAGACGCATGGAACATTTCCAAAATATAAAAACGTTGAAAAATCAGTTTTGAGAAAAACAGATTTAAAGTATACTAAAGAGCCGAAAACTTGTTTGAGTAGAAAATTTTAACGCATATAACTTTGCGAAAGATAATCACATCTGCATGCGGTTTTTCGCAAATGGCTCAGAACAAACTGGAGAATAAAAATATGCACAAAAATAATTTTCGATTTTGGGGTCGAATTTTGCTCAAATAAAGGTCCACGGTTCCTTTAAAAAATGTAAAATTCTTCAGAGTACAGTTGTATTTTAGAGTTTTGAATGAAGATTTTTCGAACATTGAAAAATTTATATTTTTTCCTTTTTACATTTTAGAATACAGCATTATACTTTTTCCAAAATAGACCAAAATGTTGGCAAAATATGATATGCTTTAATGACTATTCTCGAATTGCCTCGTTTAAATGTGAAGGAGGAACTGGGTTCTAAACCAATCGCGACCATCGACCGAACTGTTCATAGTTTTCCGTGGCTTTCTTCGAACATTGGATGACCTTGTGCAAATACGGGTTAGGTTCCCTTGGAAAGACCCCCACGGAGGGTTCCCTCCTCCTCGGGCCTATATCCCTCGTGAAGATAATCGGCCGTCATAAATGACACCAACACCTTTAAAAGTCAAATTTTCCTGAGCTGTCTCGCGTTTAAAAAAAGTCCTGTTGAATTAAATACCAAAACTTCCCATCCCGAAACAGGAACTATGTATAACGTTATAATACATTTTCGATTTTGTATTATGTTTTAACTTTTTTTTGTTAGATTAAAATGCACTATTGTATTTATAGCAACTTTTACTTTAAATGAGTTTCTTCCCAAAATATGCAATATTGCTTCTTTTTAAAGTTCTCAGAATGTTTATGCATTAAGATCGGTAGCTATAACATAATTTTGAACTTCATTAAGGCTGAATATATCTTTAAATGGGATCAAGCATTTTGAAGAGTGATTTTAAACATAAATCATGCAACACTCTAATTACATGACTCGTTTGCTTTCATGAAATGCATTAGGGAAATGATTCCTGTTGCGTGGTACTTACCGATAAATTTGGTTAATCAGGAGCTGTCGCTATTTCTGGCAGTTCGGGAAACACGTAAGTATAGAATTCGGTTATAATAGTTGCATGGCAGTTGTGAAACATAAATTAGTTTAATTAGTTTAAGTATACTTTGGATATTTGTTGATATAACATGTTTCTTAGTGGAGTTAATTTTTTTTTTAGTATTTCACATACCATGTAAAAATTAGAAATTAAATTTTAAAATGATTTCTTGACATTTATATGTTCAGATATATCTGAATATGTAATATTTAATGACAGCCCTGAAACCACATAAATTTATTATTAGTATTCAGTGGTGCAGTTTCATTACAATTTGCTGTAGAAAGCAAAACAAATCGATAAATATAATTCTTTAACTTTTTACAAAATTAATGAAATGCATCTGTAAAATCAAATCTTTTATTACAGATAATATCGTCTATAAACAACTAAAGCTTTGAAATTTTATGAAACTTCTGTGTAAGCTCTTCTCCTCTATCTGCTAGAGATGTTTTGTGTTAGTAAAACGTGATATCTATGATAAAAGCTTAAAAATTCGGTAAAGTACGCTCATTATGAAATGGTTAATAAAAGATATTGTATTTTAAGAGGCGCAAAATCAGAGTTTTACGTTGAACAACATTAACTACTATATACTAGACCTACGCAAGGTGGTGCAAGAAAAGTTTACCCTGCGCTCTACCTCAACCTGGAAAATCAAACAAAAAGTAAACTAAGAATTAAAAAAATAATGAAAGAATTTAAATATGAAATCTGATTGCGATTGTATATGAATTGATCACTGGTCAACAGCCAAAAAATGGTCTAACTTTTTCCAGCTGATATATGTTCATTTTCATACCCTGAATCCAAAACCCAAAACGGTTTCGCTCTATCAGGTCAATTTTTTGTGCAAATGTCCATTTTAGGCTAAGTGATTTCCGGCATAAATGCCTATACTTCGTTGCAGTACTTGTGTGTGTTGCATTCCGAGAAGTCGCATTTCGTTGCCCTGGATTACTAATGATAGATTTTCTTTCATTACAGGATCTATGTGAAGTAAATGGCGTCTTCAAAAAGATCATGTAGGAATAAGCCGGATGTATTTTGCTATATCTGTGGCGAATACACCCTTGTACCAAACAGGAAGCCAATCACCAGTTTTATAAAGCGCACCTACCTCACTTACTTCCAAATGACACTAGGTGACCAAGATAAAGGTTGGGCACCACATATAGTATGCAAGAAATGTACCGAGTATCTTCGTGCGTGGACCAAAGGCCAGAAGACGCCTCTGAAATTTGGAATTCCTATGGTCTGGAGGGAGCCTACCAACCATGTCACAGATTGTTACTTCTGCGCTGTAGATCTGACTGGTATAAACAGAAACAACCGGAGTAGCCTGGTATATCCAGATCTGCAGTCAGCACGTCGTCCTGTAGCCCATTCTGAAGCTATTCCTGTTCCCGTGTTTAAAGAACTTCCGGACATTGAAGAAGAATCATCCTTCCCCATCAGGGTTGCTGCTGATGACGACGACTATGTGGTTCCAGAATGTAGTACTCCAGTTCCGTTCACAAAAATGGAGCTAAATTATCTCGTTCGCGATCTTAACCTCACCAAGTCATCTGCCGAACTATTGGCATCCAGATTAAAGGAAAAAAACTGTCTCACTGAGAGTGTTCGCATCACCTTCTACCGCAACAGACATCAAGACTTCCTACAATATTTCTGTGAAGAGCTTGACCTGGTGTACTGTAATGATATCGCACGGCTACTGTACACGCTGAGAGTGGCAAAATACGACCCCGAACATTAGCGGCTGTTTATCGAAAGCAGTAAGCGCTCACTAAAATGTGTTTTGCTACACAATGGCAACCAGTTTGCCTCTGTACCACTAATTCACTCAACTACATTGAAGGAGAACTATGAATCAGTGAAGTATGCTCTGGAGAAAATTCATTATGATGACCATCAGTGGTACATTTGTGTGGATTTGAAAATGGTGAACATCTTGTTGGGAAAACAATCAGGGTTTACAAAGTACCCCTGTTTCATCTGCATGTGGGACAGTATGGACAGGGCTCATCATTACACAATCAAGGACTGGCCTCTTAGGGAGGACCTGGTGCCCTGCAGAGCGAACATCATCAACACTCCTCTTGTGAACAGAGAGAAGATCATATTTCCTCCATTGCACATTAAGCTGGGGTTGATGAAGCAATTCACCAAAGCTCTCGATAAAAATGGTGACTGCTTCATGTACTTGTACCAGGTTTTTCCCAGATTGAGCATTTAGAAGCTGAAAGCTGGCATCTTTGATGGTCCACAGATCCGTCAGCTAATGAGAGATACGCAATTCGAAACACATATGAGTGAAGTGGAACTGGAAGCATGGAAGGCTTTTGTTCTAGTTGTGAAAAACTTTCTCGGCAACACGAAGGCCACTAACTACGTTGAACTGGTGAACAATATGATAACAGCATTCAGAAACCTCGGATGTAACATGAACATCAAAATGCATTACCTATTCTCGCATTTGGATAGCTTTCCTAACAACCTGGGCTCCATGAGTGATGAACAGGGAAAGCATTTTCATCAGGAGATCAAGGAGATGGAGAACAGATACCAAGGTCGCTGGGATGCAGTAATGATGGCGGATTACTGTTGGAATCTCCATAGAGACATTCCTGCTGCCGTCCATGCTCGGACCTCAACGTAGAGGAAATTCCTACCATAAGTGTTGCACAATGACGAAACAGTGAACTAACCGAATGTTTTCCTGTCTATTAGTTGTTAATTAACTATGTAATTAACTAAACATGTTTTCTGTTAACATACGTACATTTTTTTCGGTTCAGTTAATTACACTTCTGTAGTATATATTTGTTTTTTTCAATTCAACTTCACAGCAAAACCTTACCTCATGTACGGAAAAGGATGCCATATTCGGGTTCCTGGAGGTTGAAATATCTTAAATTCATTAAAACATGTCATACCATTAAAAAAAATTTTTTTTGTTGTCCTGTGTAATAGCATGATTGCAATTTCATTGTATGATAGATTTCGTTACAGGTTTCTCATTATATTGTAATTACAGACGTAAACTGTAATTTTATTTTAGTTGAACCTCGTCATTAATATTACTTACTATAAACACTAACTCTCTTGAATTTTCTAAACTAAAGATTTTAAAAAATAAAAAAGTTAAGTCTGAATTCTCGAATAGTAACCGCTGCCTTATATGATCACAAAATGTCTCTCACAAAAAAAGAAAAACTATTACTTGGAAATTCTTATAGATATTTTGAATAAATATCTGCTAAATTGGCAACAATGACACGTGAAATAACACGCATTTATTGGTATGTGTGATACAAAATGCAATGAAAAACAAATTGTTCTTTTTAGGCATAGATTACAAAACATAAAATCTCATGCTGAGATTTAATTAAGAAAATAAGTCCCATTTGCTCAAGCTCTATAAATTATTTGGAGACGAATACAAAAATCGAATTTTGAAAACAATGTGACCAAAAGAGTATTTAAATAGATGAATATTTTGAGTTCGAGCTACAAAATCTCTGCTGAAAAAAGTGCAGTTCTTCTACTGACGAATAATTCTCTAACATTATTATCCTTTCTTTCAGCCCTTGCCAATGATTTATAAAATATTTTGTATTGCATATTCTTACTGTTTCGATGCTCTGAGAAAAAAAATTATAGCATTATAAAAAAGGAGACTTCCCCATGCATGAGCGAACAAATATATATTTTATACGAAACAGTTTATTATTTATGAGTTGCAGTGATATAACACTGACTATATTTCTTCATAAAATGTACCTGTCAAGTTTGCTTGGAATGAAATATGTAACAAAGTAAGGTAAATTCATGACGCCTAAATCACGTAGAATATTACTCAAGGTTTATTGCACATGTTTCTAGAAGAACAACGTGAAAACTGTATGGGCTTCATTTAATATTTTTAAGATATATGTATATTTTACAATTTTATGAAATGAAATAGTATAGTGTACATATATAGAGATATATGTGTACATTTTCACTTAGTGACGAATTAAAGAGTGATTAGTTAAGAAAAATATTTTTCTGATAATTAACGAAATTATCGCAAAAACGACACCGTAAAAAAAAAAATAATAATAATAAAAAATAAATAAAAATAAAAATTCTAGAATGTTTTTGTAAGAATGGGCAACTAGTACCCCAAAAGTTTTCGAGAAACATTTTTTAAAGTAAGAAAATGTACCAGGCAGCACGATTCACATACTGATGCTGTCTGGTTTAATCAAGAATGTTACAGAATCAAAAAGTCAAGAATTTCTAGGAAATGGCCAAGTTGAAAGGGTATAAATGTTTCTCCTATAATGTGCACGTAGTTCAACTGCTGAAGTGAAATTGAAATTCTAATAACCTGCAAATCGGTGACGTTGTGTTGTTGTGAAGTGAAGTGAAGTATTTTCCCTGTGCAAACGAGTTAATGTTTCGTTAATTAAAAGTACAACTTTTTTTAAGATACTTTTAGTTACTTAGGTGAATTAAATTTTAACTAGTTTAATGTTTGCTTATGTTTTTCTACATCATTTAACATGAGCAATTATGCTAGTATTTCAGTTTGCTAATATTCAGTCTGAAATAATATGGTTTACACGAAATGACATTTTCCAATCGAAATATCGTGCAGTGCTGTGCTTTTGTTATGCTTTCTAGCATTGTTGAAAAGTGTTTATAAATTCGGTTTTTCTGCCTGTCCGTCTGTCTGCATGCCTGTCTGTCTGTTTTTGCATCAACTAACTCGAGTAAATATAGTCAGATTGCCCTGAAATTCATATATATTATTGGGATTTACTATGGCATGTTCGGCATTGACGATGAAGTGTGTAACATTCAGGGTAATTCTAGGATAGATGGCCATAGTTTTTAAAGATTGAAATAAAAATTCTTAGAATGCAAATACAAGAAATATTGATGCATACTTAAAATTCTTATACAGATACTCATCATATTTTGGACAAAAAATTATTAAATATCGAGAACAAAATGTGGGAAACAAAATTGAAATTAAAATGGCAGATGGCCATCTCTCCTTCAAGACGAGGAGAGATGGCCATCCAATACAAGACAGAAAAAATGAAGTTAAAACAACAAAAAATAATTCATCTCATGTAGTTAATCATGAAACACACATATAAATTTGTAAAGATGCAATTATATCACGGAAAATCAGTGAATAAAATTTGAAATATAACTTCAATTCTACTCTTTTCGTAAAATTTTACCACATTTTCGGCAAAGATTTTGGTGGTTTGCACACGTTTCATGGAACCACTTCTGGCACCTTATGCATTGTATGCAGTAATCCATTTTGGTTATGGTATTCTATTCTTCCCCACAACCAACACAGTGATCCTCATCCAATTCTATTCCTCGGAATCTGTAGAATCTAATAATTTAAAATGTATTTCATCTTCTTCGCTACTGGAAGTGCCATGTTCTCGTTTTTTTCTCGCGTTTATTTTAGATTTTTCACGGTTTTAAGTTTATTTATCAACTTTATCTGTTTCTGGAATGAACGTTTTCGAAGTTTTTCAATATTTTCTGAAACAAAAATACATCGTTAGGTCCTATTATATTATTGCTTTTGAAATATTTATATTATTTAAAATTTAAATAATTATATTAATTAATATAATTATAAACATAAAAATTATATAATTATTTTAAAAATAATTATATTTAGTTAACATCCTCACTCCGTATAATTTTGAAATATTGATTATAGGTGGCCATCTCTCATGCATTTGGTTTGGCCATGTCTCCTAAAATTGATGGACAGATTACCACCTAATTTAAAGCATCACTCCGCCATTGTACGTGTTTGTTTTAAACTTAAAAGCAAAGATTGGATTATATACGTGCCTTAAAAGTCTTCATAGTAAAACAAAACGTGACATAGGTACTGAAAACATTCAAATACCTAACTCAACAAAAATATCCAACCACTAAATTAAATAAACATCAAAATTGCACTTTTTTTTTATAATTGAAAAACACAGGTGCATGTCGTAATGAATGAACACTTTGGGCTATTTCTTACGAACAAAGTTTATGCTGTAATCTATGGTATAGTTTTTGAAATATTTAGGCTAACCA
The DNA here is from genome assembly GCA_963932465.1 of Maratus speciosus. NCBI lineage: Eukaryota > Metazoa > Arthropoda > Arachnida > Araneae > Salticidae > Maratus > Maratus speciosus. Next base: position 387,223,347 of record OZ010795.1, on the reverse strand, counting down.
TCTCTCCTCTATGGTCATCTATTCTAGAATTACCCTACGGTTCGTTTACAATAAAACATCGTTTACAATAAATCGAACAAAAGATTTTTTGTTCTTGTTAAAAATTATGTTTAAGACAATCTCTAGTGCATAATACACTAAACCTGATAAATTTGAAACATCTGCTATAAACTTACCCCCCCCCCTTTTTTTTTGTTAAAAACAACAACAAAAAAACACCATACTACCAGAATTTCTGTATAGTATTATTTATTTTACTTACTATTATTAGGCTGTCATTAAATAAAACAAAAATTACTATGTAGAAATTCTCGTAGGATGGTTGTATTTAGGGTTCTGTCCTTAGAAAGCAAAAAAGGAAACATTATAAGATCACTCCTATGTCTGTCTGTCACAGTCAATTTACTCGTAAACTATGGAACGTGGAATGTTCAAATTGGGGGAAGTAATAAAGACTATTGACCACATATTTACAGATTATTAAACATTCACAAATATATTTAGTAAAAATGTAGAGGGGTTAATTAAGTTACTTAAAAAAACAAATTTCATCTTTGTATATCGTATGGGGTGTCGTGTAAAATCTGTCGTAACGCAGAACTCAAAACTACATTTCATTTAATTTTAGGTATTGTATTTCCAGAGATATCGTCGAAAATGTAGTGCAAAAATATGTCCCCCACCTCCTCCCGTTTATTTCGGAATCTACTGAAACTAAAATTATGAAAAAAATTAGGGGTAGTACACGTTAATGGAAACCTTGCAGAAAATTAAAATTATAGCGATTGCCCTAGGTCACATAGTTTTTGAGAAAAGCGCATTTTTCCGTTGCACACAAATTTCGATTTTCGGGCATTCACCAAAGGTTTTGAGGAGCGCTGGAGATACCTATTGTAGCAGATGTATCAAAGCATTGTTGATAATGATTTTAGAAAGAAATCGTCTATAACTATCCCAGATAATAACCCTTAATAATACGGACGGTTTGCACATACTTATGACAATGGCAGCATACTCTATGTACCATCGGCTTTTAAAGCCTAGATAACAACTTTTAATGATATATTTGTGTTATGCAATGCACAATGTCAGTATAAAAGCAATAAACGTCAAATTGTTAAAAACAGACTAATTTAATTAGAATTAATCACACAAATGCTATGGGATTCGTTGCTAGTTACATTTAATGGATATTTGAATATGCCTCCTGTGTCTTTAAATATTAATTAAAAATCTATCTGGAAAAACGCGGCACGGACCAAGGCGGCGTTACAGTGTTGCGAACCTCCTTTCGAAGCGCTCTTAGCACAATGTCAAATTTAAACTTTGAACAAAAATTTTCTTTTAGCTATACTATAAAAAGAAAAGATTATTACTACGCTAAATTTAGTTTTACGAAATGCAAAATGAAGTTTAAATATCACTACTTTTATTGTCAGTACCGAATTAAGCTCATCATTAGCAGATTAGGATAATATTAAAAAAAGTCGTACAGAATAGATATATTTGATATTATTTAGGTTTTATATCTCTTTGAACTTTTATGGTATAATCATACATACTTTTCTAGTATATACAGCTATACCCAACCCTACGTTGTATAGTTTTTTACAAAGTCTTATTATTCTTTTAGCAATGATTTTTTTAAAAAATAATACAGTTAATAATTCATATATTTTTTGTACGGAACCCTCTGAGCACGAGTAATAGTCGTACTTGACCGTTTGTTTATATAACAAGTAAGAAAAATCATGCGTTAAGCATAGATTATGAAACACTTTCCAACACTTCCTGAGTGCTTTATCAAAACTTCGTTATTTAGGGAAATATGGTAAATAAGATAACTAAGTAAACATTTTATAAAACGCATAAAACATTTGAAAAACTGCTTTGAGTAGTTACCGTCCATAGCCAAATATGTATTTCAATTCTTTTGAACAGCCCTGTATTTGATCTGTAGGTTGATATATATACTATATAATGGGAAAATTTAGTTTAGCAAGAAAATGCATAACAGATTGAAATTCATCTTTCAGCAATTTATACTAATAGATGGAAACATACTTGAATACTTTTGTACAGCCCTGTAGTTTACCTAGTACCTTTATTACATGCCACTATTTAGCTAAAATTTAATTCAAACTAAAACACTTTTAAAACTACTGAAATTACATTTCCAAAAATTATCACCCATAGACGGCCATGTATCCAACTCTTTGCGTGGCCCTGTATATCATTTTATCTATATTCTACAATTATTTCTTAGTAAACTAAATTCAGTTCAGAGTAAAAATGCATATTTCCTTTAAAACCCACCTTTAAGCAATTTATGCTCATACTCAGTAACCTTTACGAATTCATTTCTGTAGCCCTGTATATGAACTATAGCATTTATATACGCACTTTATAGTATAATAAATATAGTGAAAAAAGCGGATATCATAATTAAAAATGCATTTCAAGCAATCATTACTAATATACAGTAATTCAGATACAATGTTGTATCTGAAATTTTTTCAAATACACCGCAAACAATCCCCCTATACCATTATGAACGGAATTCTTTTGTGTGGCCCTGTAAATGAACAATAACTATTCTTTGCACCGCATATTCAACAGAACGCATATTTTAGTGGACTTCATAAATGAATATCAATTTTACTATGTTTGAAAGAGTGTAACACCATTAAAAATCATTTAAAACTTTTTTTCCCATTGGCCGTAATGTAACGGAAAACTTTTGACTGTTCCTGTAAATGATCTAAACATGCTACAAACTTCATTTGAAATAGGGAACATGCTATGATAGAGGTCACTAACATCCAAATATTTCAGAATGATCCGAGCATATTTACGAGAGTTAGAGCGTGGACAGACGGACAGACAAACCGAAGTCATAAACACTTTTCAACTTTGTTAGAAAGTGTTAAAAAAAGACCTGAACTAGACTCATTAGAGCAGATTTTCTTTTTTCCCATATACTGTCCCATAAATTGTGAACATTTTTTAAATAATTACAGAGTATAAATATCACAGTATCTTGTCAGAAATCCTGTTTGTTATATATATATATATATATATATATATATATATATATATATATTATAAAAGAAACTATTTATTATTTTAAACGCAATAGTTAAAAAACCTCATTAATAATCATACTTTTAAATTTATTTTAAAAAATTTTACAAACTTACAAGCATTATTTGATGAGCCATTATCTTCCTTAAACATTTGGCTGTTGTTTGTAGATAAAAATCATCCAAAGTAGCTTAATTATCTTCAAAATAGAATTTTTTTTAATTTCCTCTCACTGAACTTTTTCACACATCACGCAATATGTCCAAGGAATCAATTGGGCAATTTACTATTAACTATTTAAATATACCTTTAATCAGGTAGAAATACTTTTTAAAAAGCTTCTATCTTTAAAAGTGGAACGTGCTTATTTTATCAGATTAAAATTCTCGTATTTGAATTTAGTTCTCTAAAGTAAAATAATCAATTACATTTACTTTGATAAAAAGCTTATGTGATAACTACCATAAAGATAAACACCGACTTTAATGATAACAGCGAATTTTATTTTGCAACAGATGAAATCGCAATTAGTAAGTTAATTGAAATTTTAGTAAGCTGATGTGAAGGATATTTAGAGCGTAAGTATTTCCTTTTATTGTTTGAAAAAAAAATATATATCTATCCGATAATGATTAAATGTTAGATTCGAAACAATATACATGCCCGATATTAGATTTTTTTTTTAACAAACAGATTATTAAAAATAAAATTTTGTATCTTAAGCTCTTAAAATAATAAATGTAAAAAAAAAAAAACTTAAAATATTTTAAATTCAATGCTAGAATATTTTGTTAATGTCAGACACACTGAAAATTAATAATCCTCTTTCACAACAGTTAATTACAGTTGAGGTACCCAAAACAATTTGTACAATTCCACAGAAACTAGCTTTAAGATAAACAAATGTTAAAACTAGAGAACAGGAATTCTGCTTTTTCAGATTTTAGTGTTGCCCCCGACATTTCCATTATTTCATTTTCTTTTGATGGACTGATGACTTCTATTATTATGAAACAGCCATTATAAATCAAGTGTTAGGTGAAGATGAAAGAGCAGCCGTAAAAAGTTACACCTCTGATTTTCTGGTCAGAATGGGAAAAAAAATGGCCATAATTTTTTTTTCAAAAAAAAAAAAAAAAAAAAATTATGACCATTTTTTTAAAAATTGAGATATTGACGTCCTACCCATACTTTATTGTAGATGTTTATGATTGGATCGTAAATGAGGAATTCTTCAGCGGATTCGGATGACGTCTTTTTATATAAATAAAAACGCGTGTTTTAAGTCTTAAAACTGAGCTACAGTAGAGTCCCGATTATCCGACTTCCCCTTAACCGAGTGTCCGCTTTCACAAAGTTATTTTCTTTAGATGGACTGATGGCTTCTATTATTATGAAACAGCCATTATAAATGAAGTGTTAAAAAAAACGTTGATTAGCAAAGAAGTTCTGTTCAGACGCTCACCTGATCTGGCGCCATGTGATTTCTACCTGTAGGGGTTCATAAATGATCGCGTGTATGTGCCTCCACTACCAGCTGACCATTGCAGCTGTTGCAACAATGACCCCACAAACACTAATCAACGTTGGAGAAGAACTGAGCTATCGGCTTGATGTGTGCCGTGTGACGAAAGGTGCTCACATTAAACACTTGTAAGCTTGTAGGTAAAACTGTTTGAGTTGCTCTTTCATTTTATATATTAATTATAATTCTAAGTTTTATGTAATAAATACTACCAAGCGTTAAAACCCCGATATTCATTTAGAAACACTCCGTATATAAAATATTTGATGAAATATGAACATTTCTATAAAATAATTTTGAACTGCACACAGACTTTTTTTCATAATTTGTTAGTATATTCTATAAACGGGGAACTCATATAAAAAGACCAGTCAAATATCGTAAAGATTCAGGAAGATGTCGGTGATAGACTGAGCTGATTTTCAGTTGCTCCCTAAAAGTGTCTGCATGATAAGGGATTTTCCTCAAATTGTCATTCTTAGTTTAAATTTTTTTAATTTAAATTTTTTGTTGTTGTTTCAGTTGTACTTGAAGATACCCCGATCCAGAACAAGTCTATTGCAACAAAAAATAATCAAAAAGGGAGAAAACGTTCAAAAGCAACTTGTTGACATTCATTAACTCTTTCAGGACGGGTGATGCATATATGCATCGTCAAAAGGTGCATGCGGAATTTGTTTTTGGCACCATTAATAAATAAATGTAATATTTTTCTTTTTTAATTAGCGTATTGTATGGTATGTTGCAAGTAAAGGGAACTGGTTGAAAAAAGCGGTGCCGTATAAATAAAATTTGTGTAAGGACTGCGTCTCGAAAAGGTTAAAAGCTAACTCTTTTGTTGGAAGTCTATTAGTAAAAAAGTTCAGTTTGTGGAAAATCCTTATTATCCGGCTACTTTTCGAAGGCAGCCGAAATTCTGCTCGCTATATCGCCGATTACTTTAAAAAATTCCAAGATATTTGACTGGTCTTTAAATCACAATCGTCAGCAGCGGTTCTTAAAATGTTGATCACAGACCAGTGGGAGTTCGTGAGCTTAAAGCCACGGGCCAGAAATTCAAACTAAACCTTATCTATTTAATTCCATTGTGAAAATTTTAAAAATCACACCTTGTAATGTGGATGAAACTTTCAAACTGAACTGATCATCACCTCACTGCCTTGTATCGCATGGAAAATCCGTTTTCCCACAGAGAGGGTCTCATACTTATTACTAGCCTCATCACTTCTTCCCCATTACTTCATCCTACTAACTTACCTGGTCCCTGCATTTTATCATGTTGAGCTTCCTCTCTGTCCGGGGACTGGAAGTCTCTCTAAACCAGTCTCCTCTAATGTGTGTGTATGTGGGGTGAAACCATAGAGTAAAGAGGAAGAATAGAGATGAAGTGTGGTGGCTGGGTGTGATGCCAAAAATATAACCCTAAAATCGGCTACATTCGGCCCAAGCACAACCACGTGCTTTCACAAAATAAAGAAGAAAACGTTTAGTAATACAGTTTTTAATTCATAATAAAATGAAATGATACTTTAGAATGCTGAAATATAAGCAGCTGATTTTCAATTAGAGAAAAAATGCACGGCTGATTTCAAAGAATTCGGTCCCTGTTTCACGTGCTTGTTTTATTTGGACCGAATGAGGGCATTTAAATTTGATCGATAACGCGCATCATACACTGTTAAAAATATCGTGAAAAATTACCTCTGTTTTTAAAGGCTATCTATTTTCTGACCAATGAGAACGCTACATAAATACCTATGCAGCGTTCCCATTGGTCAGAAAATAGATAGCCTTTAAAAACAGAGGTAATTTTTCACGATATTTTTAACAGTGTATTGCAAACCGTTTCTACGGCATACTGCATCTCCGTCTATCTCTTTCCTCCATGGGTTGAAACATTCCGTGGGGAGGGGCCGTTAATTCCTTGGGGACAAGTGACCGGTAGATGAGTCGCGTAAGGTGCTCAGAATCCTTGATTATTCTCACCAGTAAATTTCTATTGTAAATTTTGCCTTATTTAATCCGAACATTTTCCCGATTCAATTAGGCAAAAATTTCTGTTTTGAAAAACCGGTGATAAAAGATAAAAAAATCAGTAAAAGACGCTCGTCTCGAAGGTGTTAAATGCTGTGCAATTTGTATAATTTGGTTAACTTCGTTGATCTGTCCGTCTTACGCTTTCAGTTTTAAACTGAAGTAAAACGGAAAATATGGAAACGACCTCTAGAATCTGCTTTTTTGAAATAGCAAATATTCATATTTGTTTAAATGAAAGGTACCGCTAAAAGCAAAATAGAATTTCCTATGAGTGGATATTTTTGGATTTTTCCCATTTCCATCCGGGCTACGCGGAAGACAATTTCAAACTGAAGAAATAACGGAAAATACAAAAACGACCCTGATAATAATAATAATAAAAATAGTAAATATTCATATTTTTTAAAAATGACAAGTATCATCAGTACCAGAAAAGTACTGCGAAAGTGTCCGTTTTTTCTGATTCTTTTTAATATAACTTCATAGAGGACCAGGTAATTGCGCTTAAAAAATGCAGAAAAGACGGAACCTTTATTACGTCTGTGCTGAAAAAAAAGCTGCAGTTTCCAAATTTTGACAGTTTCACACAATCAAAAGCTATAAAGTGATCAAGATATTTCGCCACAAGAATTGTTGATCATGGTATGAGTGGGACAGTAAATGGTGACATCAACTATGCTAAAGTGAAATCACCACATGTAGTTTAAACACATTTTTGCACTCACAGTGAGTCAGACATTGCCAGACAAATACATTAGGGTTTGAAGACTACTTTCGGTGAAATTGTTTCTGTGGTAAAATACGTGAAGGCTCGTTCACTGAAAACTGGACATTGTACGAATTAAATATTTCCAACTGAGCGAAACTGAACATCAGTTAAGCTTTGTGTTAGGAAATTGAATATCAACGCAAGCAATTACTTTTGGATACAGGAAATAATGGAAAAGTTTTAAATCGTATTTTGGCATTGCAGGATGAAAATAATACTGTTCTTGACGAACTCCAAATCGGAATTTTAATTTAAAGTCACTGATTTATCTTTAAAATGCCTCTGCAGAGTGTCTTATATCAGAGATATTTTTAATTATCTTAATTTTTACATTAATTACTTTGTCAGTTTGTAACTATATAAAATAAAATTTATCAATTAATAATACATAATCAGTTAAACAATTCCACTCTTAAAAAAAGGATATTTAACGACACATAGAAAAATAAGTTAAAAACTGTAATCAGTTAATGAAGAAAAGCATTTAGGTTAATAGTTTTCAATCTGTAAAATAATCATGTCTTAAACAAATACAGGGCTGACCGCTTCAGTATCATATGCCAGTCGGTAATTTTTCCTAATTATTTTTCGACTAGAACTTCATAAAAGTTACATTTTGAGAAAGATCATTAAAAAATGTTTTTGAGAGATCAGATACTTTTAAAAAATATATATATTTGTCGTTATTAACATTCAAAATTTTATTCCTGACATTAACAGACCACTTAAAAAAAAGAGTTTGATTGTGACTTTTACAGTTGTGAAAACAACGGTGAAAAATACGCAGCTCTTTCGCGAATAAAATCAGAAAAATCTTCCACATAATTTGACTATGAAACAAATGAGTTTTAGAATTGAAGCTTTAAAGTTTTGAACTTATATTCAGCTAACATAGAGATAAATAAAAGACTTTTCATGTAATGTTTGTCATATTTATACTATTTCACTCAACAGTGACATGGAATAGTCTGAAACTTGGGTGAAGAGTTGGGGTCTCATGAGTCTTAAAGTTTCAAAATTTTCGAAATGTTATTTTTTTTATTTACTCGAATCATTTCTGAACATTTTGATATAATTGTTTCCTTGAAATTCCCAGTAGAACAGAGTTATGGCTTTTAGAATTATACCCACTTAATAGCTGAAGCGGCGTTTCCGAAACATTGAAGTCATTTTTCTCCAAATCACATTTTTGGGCATAACGCACAGGATATCTTAAAAAATTCTGAATTCATACAGTTTTTTTAAGCACTGAAATAATATTAATACTCTAGTAATTAAATCTTGTGATCATCGAGTACACTGAGTTATAACCACTAAAGACCATGCCGACATGACAATCATTATTAAAATTAATTCGGTAAATATATATTCATATATATTTAATAATCAAGAACAAAGAAAATAAAAGCAAAAACGTACTACTTGAAGTGACCTAAAAAAAGTAGTGGGTGCGTTAATAAAAGGACTGCACTGAAAATTCAGCTTGGAAAATCTTTATTTGAAAAAGAATTCTTCTTGAAAATCACATATTCAAAATGAATAACTCTTATTACTAGATCCATTTTTTTAAGAATAGTATACGATCATATTTTTAATATACACTCATGATAAAAATAATATAATTTTCTCTCAGGGATTTTGGGGGCACTTGTCTTTAAAATCAAATTATTTATACGATTTAGCACCGATTCAAAACACAGAAGACAGTACTGGTCGAATTGAAAATAAACAATAGCTGCCACACAGCATCAGCAGGATTCTATCCACATAGCATTACAAACGATTTGTTGTTGCATCTCTGTTGGTGGAACTGTTATCAATCTTACCGCAAACAGAAGATATAATGCAGTTCATCAAAATCCTCTTAATTTTAAAAATATTTTTTCATTTTTTACTGCTTTCACTGCACCCACATGATTCTTCGCAGAAGGCAAGGCCACAACCTTCCTCGTTTGCAGTGAAAACGAGAGTGGGAACGCGCACACTCTGCGTTGCAAGAGGGAAACAGGATTGCCGTAATAATTAAAAATTGCCAATTGGCAGGGACAAAAATACTTGCGTTGGCATAAATTGTAATGTTATAGAATATGAAAATTGCTTTACTTAGAGGAAATTTTATAGATTTCTTTAAGATAAGATGCCAATTAGTAGTAAAGTGTTACAATATTTGAAATTACGTATTAAACTGATTTGAATTTGATTGGCTAATGGAGGAGTTACAAGAGGAAGTGACTTCACGTTTAGAAAGTTGTAGAATGTTCCAGAGGATTCCTTTCCCTGAAGTACAGATTTCAAAACTATGTTTATCATTTTAAAATAAAATGAAATGTTACGTAAGAAAGAAAAGCTTACAGGGAAAGTTTTAAAAAGGAAGGAATTAAAATAAATTTTAGAATACGCATTTTAATATTAAATGAATAAAGATTAATAAAATATTTCTTAAATTAAATTAAATAAAAATATGGTAGCGGTTGTAAGTAACCACAACAATAATTGTTTCCTTGAAATTTCCAGTAGAACAGAAGTTATGGATTTTAGAATTATAACCGCTCAATAGCTGAAGTGGCGTTTCCGAAACTTTGAAGTCATTTTTCTCCAAATGACATTTTTCGGCATAACGCGCAGTATATCTTAAAAACTTCTGAAAATTTTTTTATGAAATTTTCAAAACGTACGTTTCATGTTAGCCTGTATAAATTGAATCTAATATTCCCTTTTTATTATTAAAAAAAAGTTTTTTATTACGTGATTACACTATTGAAAATTTCAAAATTTTGCATTAGCTAAATACAAATTTGTATTAAAAATATAAAAATGTTTCAAATATAAATTTATTTAGGTTCAGGGTAATTATTTCAATCTGAAGTAGAAGTAGGCAGCAAAATTTTCATTCTAGTTGTAAAATTTATTTATTAATCATGCGCGTAATCTGTTATACCAATTTTTTGCTCGTCAAATGTCTGACAGTTTGGAACCCTCTGTAAATGCTAATTATGTATCTTGCATTTTTAAAAATATATGATATGAAACACACACTAGTATCTTTCATCCCAATAAAAATTCTGTTTTAAATTAAAATCATTTAAATGTTTAGATATTAAATGTTGAAACTGATTTTTCCCCAATTTTAAGAGTCCTGAGACCCCTTAAATACACAAATAAAAATACTATCTTGCATTTATCAAAAGAAAACATTGCATTAATCTACAACTTTAAAATGTGACTCGTAATTTTGGTGGTAACAAGTCAATTTGACTCGCGGATTTTCCATTGTAGAGCAAGCTCAATTTATATGCAAGTATATTTATTAACAAATAAAACTTTTGAACTATAAAAAAAAAATTCTATTATAAAGAGCCCCGCAGGTAATATTGCACTTTTTTTTAATTTTATTTAGTAGAAAAAATTGGAGGAGGGAGGTGTTCCTTCACAGAAAATTCCTGATAGGGTCATGAATAAATTTTATTTTATTTAACTCGCGAAATTTTGATTTACATGCTTTTACAATATGTTTATTAAATATTTTCTTATAATTTAGGAAAAAATATTCTATTTATTTTCTGTTTGTATGTAAAATTTAATTTGACTGTGCTGGGATTCATCCCGCGTTGCCAATGTATATGCTATTACTGGTAGACGCTGAATACTAGAACCTACCATATAGACTGGCGAAACCCGGCTATAAATAATACATTATTCAAGTAAAAAATTATTCTAAATTGTTTTAAATAAATATATTAGTTATTTTAATAAATTTTAAAGAACAGACTAATCTGTACTGAAGTTTAAATGAAAGGAAAACTTAGTAAATTCCACAATTTATTCCGTTAAATGAATGATTGCTGCTTTAACGAACTAGAAATATTTTCTGTGAAGAGTTCACAGATTTGATTAACAAAATATTTCATTCAAACTTTGCAGTTATCTCAAATTCTTGACGTTTCTGTTATTACAAAAGGGAAAATTCATTATTTAAATTACCTCAAATGCATATTATGAAGTACATATTTCATTGTAATGCATGTAATTCTTAATATTGTATTATTTGTGACAATCATTTTCGAACGGCACTGCGTGTAGTAACTTAATTAAACTAGTGAATTCTCTTGTATTGCGTATGTCCTAGTGCAAAAACTCAAAATTTTACGAGAAATCTTTAAGTACAGTTTCTTGTGAATTAAGTAATGTTGTTAGTTTCTGATTTCGCAGCAAAGAAAGCTTTTAGTCTGTCTTAAATAGAGTGTGAATTAGTTATGTATGTTGACAGATAATAATATTTTAAGTGCAATAGCATTCTTATTTTTAAAATGCATTCACTAGAAATGTAAATTGTATTATCTTATTTCTCTGTTTATCAATTTTCTCTGTAACCTTTCTGAAATGTCTAAATTGTTTTTTTAAATAAATTAGAGTGAGTGAGTCAGCAATTGACCAAATAGTTTAACAGAAAAAGATTTCTAGAGGCATGTAACATGCAGGTACACTTTTTTAACATATCCCTTTATGTGGTTTTGAGTTATGTTTACTCCCCCCCCCCCCATCCCACAGCTACCCTCAAAATAAAAAGATTAGTGAGAAAACTTTTAATAAATGTAATACCAGAGTTAGTTACTTCATAGGTTATTAAAATGATTTATTTAGTGTTCTTTATTATTACCGGTATTTCCTATTGAAAATTATTAATCAAATTTCAATTAAGTTTGAACCTCGCAGTAAGAAATATCACTTTTGGAAAAGCTGTCAGAATCAACGAAATTTTTAATGCTGAATATCTCCGAAAAATAGAGTATCCAAAGTATATTTAGAAAATTGACCATTTGGCCTAAATTGAGGGTCTTCATTCGTATTCTGTTGCAAAAATTAGATGGTATTATGGTGAAGTTCTAATTTGATCTGTCTTTTCAATATGGAGACGATACTTGAAGTTTTCTTCTCTTATAATAATTTAAAGAAGACTTAATTCTTAAATGAATGGACTTTCTTTTTTTCTCTCTATGACAATTTTAAGTGATGATTGATTTGTTTCCATTGCAATAGTCTCTGGATACATTTTTCCTGCGTAAAATTCATCAGAATCCTCTTCCAGGAGTATAATTCTCTCTCGTCACTTACAAATAATACTAATATGTTGCTTCATTTATTTTAAAATACACCTGACAATTAAAAAAAAAGAACTTTTCTAGCCTGAGTTTTAAAAAAATCATTTTTTTTTCTTTTAAATGCCTGAAAGTTTATTTCAGAAAGAATGCCTTAAAGCCTGATTATAAATAAAATATATTTCTTTTTCTAACATGTTATAAACAATTGTCTCGATTGAAAAACTATTCTTTTCATTTCCCTTTTGCTTGATTTGAAACATAAAAGAAAAAAAAAATGTATTTTTTTAAACAAGAAAGACAAAAAAGCATTACACATTTATTTCTGGAAGAAGTTATCCCTGGAAAATGCATTTACAAGGGAAAAAATAGTATTTCTAAGAATTATACACATATATATATTATCAAAATATGAAATTTGTAAAATATTACAAACTCGAAAGAAGGGTATATGTAACACGAATTCAACAATTAACTATAAAAATAAACATTCAAATCATTAACAGTCAAATATTAAACTACACAGGTAAAATTGACTGCCAAGTCTCAAATTTATATATAGATTCTGCAACTTAAAATGATTTGTAAAACGAAACAGAAATAGAACTTCAACCAATATTAGAAAATTTAATATCAGCTGTAAACAAATTAATCAATCTCTCTATTCTAAAAAAAAGTAACTACCGCTGTCACCGCCGCCGGTTTTGAATTTTTTGTGACCGGAGGTCTTTCATTGTTAATATTAAGGAAAACAATGCATACAAAAATATGAAAATCGGTAGTATTATACAGAAATGTCTGATAAACACGCTGATGCAGACAGTTTTCAAATCGAAGAATTATTTAAAGAGATATTTAATGCTAAAGTTGGACAAAATCGTTCCACTAAAAAAGTTTTATAGCAGCAAAAACTGTACATGGCAGTGTAATCATTTTTATATCATTTTATGCGTTAGAATTTGCTGGAGTGCAGATTGCATTATTTTTTTTTTATTTTGACTCATTTTTTGAGGTTTTATTTCTATTTTAAATTCAAATTTTCAGCATTTCTAGCGATATTTTTTTCATTATTTTAGAAAATGGTATTAATTTATACTGTTGCCAAATTTATAAACAGCGCAAACAATAATGTTTGCTTCAAATTAAAAATTTATTTACACGTGACTATTATAAACAGAAAAAATCATTTGGAATTAGAATTAAATAATCTCTCTATTCTAAAAAAAAGTAACTACCGCTGTCACCGCCGCCGCCGCCGGTTTTGAATTTTTTGTGACCGGAGGTCTTTCTTCGTTAATATTAAGCAAAATATTGCATACAAAAATATGAAAATCGGTGGAATTATAGAGAAATGTTTGATAAACACGCTGATGTAGACAGTTTTCAAATCGAAGAAATATTTAAAGAGATATTTAATGCTAAAGTTGTACAAAATCGTTCCATTAAAAAAGTTTTATAGGAGCAAACACTGTACATCGGAATTTAATCATTTTTAGATCATTTTATGCGTCAGAATTTCCCGGTGTGCAGACTGCACTCAGTTTATTAATTTGACTCATTTTTTGAGGTTCTATTTCTATTTTAAATTCAAATTTTCAGCATTTCGAGAGATATTTTTTTACACATTTTAGAAATTGGTATTAATTTAAACTGTTGCCAACTGTATAAACAGCGCAAATAATAATATTTGCTTCAAATTAAAAATTTATTTTACACGTGACTATTACAAACAAGAAAATATAAAAAGCAGGAACTCATTGAAAATTATCATAAAAACCATATTACACGTGAATTTTAAAAGTGAAATAATGTTGTAAAATAATAAATTCATTAACATGCGTTAGAAGTCTTAAATAGGAGAAATTACGTCACATTACACATTACGTAAAATGAACAAAAAATAATATTGCAAAACCGTTAAAATTTAAAAATTGCGCGAGACATTTATGTAATATTTTAAGATGATATTTTCAACTATTTCGTATTAGGATAGCGCAAATAATATTTCATTTCTAACAAAATTATTTTCACGTGAATAGTAAAAGGAGAAAGAAAAGTTTAGTGAAAATTACGTCAGATTAAAAACGATACATTTAAAGTGTCATTAAAAAAAACTTTCTTTTCGCTTTGCTAAAAGAAACCGGGGGGCAAAGACTCTGTTTATTTAATTCATTTTATATTAGCTTATTTTGAAATGTCAACTGATTTTATTTAATCAAAGACGAAAACAGCATTGTATCATTTAACAGCCGCTGATTTGGCTTTAAAATTCCCCAATCAAAGAGAAATGAATAGAAATCCGTTTATAGGGAGATCGCCACAGTTTTTAAACTTATAATTCAATCTTCCGAAATATTTTTTAAGCCGATCAAATTAGCGTGCTTTTAGAGTATGCGGTGTCTGAACAGGGGTTGACGAGCTTAGCTCGTAGGGGGCAGCGCCTAAAAATACTTTCCATATTACTTCAGCGAAAGTTCATCACCTGGTAGGAACAAAAAATGTGAAATTATTTACGTATTCTTAAATCATAATCTTCAAAAGCCAAATACGTTCGCTTCTTTCGATTCAAACATCCATGCCAACCTGTTCTTATGTAAGACTTTACAGCAGGCACAATAATAAGGAATGTTCCAGAAACAGACATCCAAATATGGTCATCCCATTAATCCATAGTGTTGCCATTTATTTTTCAGGAGAAGCTACAAATAGTATCTTAAAAAGTTATGTGGATAATTCTTAAACTTATATATCTGTTTTATGAAAATTAAAATCATTGAGTACTACAAATTTTATTGAATCTAATTGTTTGATTTATAAAAATATTAATGTAATTTTTTTTATGTCAATTGGAAAACAAGTGAGCCATGCCCCTGGTAAAAAAAAATAAAACTATTTCTTTTGTCAAACAAATCTAAATTTAAATTATTATTAAAAATTTGAAAAGAAATGTCCAAAACATCTGCCCTGCAATCACTATAGTTTGCGCTATTCAACTTTAAACAATTTGTATATATTTTATCATATTCATTATACTCCTAAAAATCAAAATCGAAAATCAAAACATCTACATATCTGAAAATTTTTAAAGTTCTATTATGGTTTACAGTATATTTATATTCATAATAAAATAAACATAGATTAGCAGACGTACTGGAATAGTTTGTTCCCATGCCAGTACTGCACAACTGATTAAAAGTAAGATTATTGAAGGTTAATTATTATAAAACTAAAATGGTATATAAATTTAAAAACAACTCCTTGTAAATATTTAATTCACCTTTTGTACAAAATATGTCAAACATAATTTTAAAACATTATAAAGATTATAAATAGGTATAATGGTGAAGAGATTTTCGAAATCGAATACCTGCATTTTGTGAGGAATGAAATGTAACTTGAATTCCAAAACTTCGAGCCCTAATCTACATTGACCAAAAATAACTAAACTTTTTAAATTTAAATTTTAAGAAAGCATACATCTTTTTTAACGTATTCTTTAAAGTTTTATCAAAATTTCTGTTAATACTCATTGATGTACAAGAATTATATCTAAATTAAAAAGGATTCTAATGAAATTTTAGCGTCATAAAAATAAAGGGCTAACTATAGTGATTGGAAAAATTATAGGAAAATGAAATTTTACATTGCTTTTCCCATGCAGTTTTTTTTTTAACTATTTGATCTTTATAAAAATTAATTTTAGCATACAACATTTAATTAATTAAAAAAAATTTCAACATAAAACGTTTTACATATTATTGCATAATTGTTAGCAGCTTTGTTCACAGCTGTTAACTATAATCACAATACTATTTTGCAAATTATAAAATAATTTTACATCATCAAAGTTAAAATTTTGATATTCACATGTATTAATATTTAAATACTTTTTTTAAAGATTTGAAATGACCCATAAGTTGAAATTTCTAATTAAAAAAAAGCCTCCGATGGTATATTAAATATCTTATTTAAATTTAAATTATCAAAAGATTTTTGATGAAATTTCATTTTAAAATACAGTCGGAACTCGTTATTCTGAAACCCAGTTTTCACGTCACTCGGCTTATCACGCCAGTTTTTCAAAGTCCCGATTTTCAGTATATTATTTTAATGTAAATAAACTCCGGATTTTATGTCGTTAAATAATTTTCAACTCCGGATATCCCGACGGTTTAGGAAAATTGCCCATTTTTTCATAATCCATCTTATAAACAAACTTTTCACAAACTTTTTCCAAACTTTTCACAAAAGTGTCTAACATACCCAATGAGATAAAGGAGAAAAATGTTACTTCAATACTTTATCTGAATAAATAAACTCACACTATGAATGACCCACTCAAGCTCTAGATAAACGTATCAGTCTACTCGTGGTCTTTTTGTTCTGGTCAGGCGGCGCTTTCTTTTGGTTACAAGGCGTTATTCATCCGATTAAAACAGAAGCATTGCATTAAATCGCATTGAAACGATCAGAAATTATCTAACATCCATTTCTGAAACAACGAATATTTATTGCAATCCATTGTATAACATTTTAAAAAGAATTGTAGGAAGCACATCTAGGGATAATCAAACCTTAGTTCATCAATATTTGATGAAACAACAACAACAACAAAAAAAAATCATAAATCTGATTTTTATTTTTTGCAATTTTGTTTTTGTGTTTATTTTGTTTAATAATGTTTTATTGCTTAAAACTGCAAGAACAGCTAGGATTTTAAAATTGTCTTAAATGAATTAAAAATACAGCTTTTTTATAAATATATTTTTCTCCAACTCTGGTTACCGCAACACTCCGCTTATGACACTTTTTTCGGGTCATTAGAGTGTCGGTATAACGAGGCTTGACTATGCATTACATCTTTATTAACTTTATTTTTACTTAATGACTTATAAGTAACTCATATAATAAATCTTTAAATTGTAATTTTTTTAATTTAAAAGCAACACAACTCTTTTTTATTTTCTTTAATGTATTAATTTTTAATTAAAAAACATCTGTTTTAACACTTTTAACACTATATGTAGAAATAAATTTACCTCCCATATCATTGATTCAAACATTAAGAATTATGTAATTAATATGTTTTGTTAATTTATGCGAGCCCCATTTTCCTCTGTATATAGTAATAAAATCATTAAAATTATAAAATAAATCATATACAATAGAAATCTTCTTTACATTTATACTATTGATTAAAATATTTAAACCACAAGGGTAAATTGTTCTAGACCGAAACATACAATCGATTTTCTTATCTAATCTATTGTTTTTATCTTCCACGTGCTCTAAAATTTCAATACTTATATTGGTTTCAGTCTTTTAGTCCAATATAGTAAATATTGTTCTTTGGGATTTTTAAATTTTTCCCTGAATCTTTTATGGGATTTTCAGCGTTTATTCGTGTTTTGTGGCGATTTTTTTTACAATTGTTTTGTATATATTGTTCAACAATTAGATGCAGAGAACACTCCGAAAACTTTTGCTATTGCAGAAATTACATTCAAGTTTATGGAGTACCAAATCGATTCTTAAAATGCAACGCGAAAAACGGTGCTGAAAATGTTAATTTAATCTTGACTGAAAGAAAAATATACTGATTCAACATTCGTTTCATTCCAGACCACAGCGGGCGCAGCCCGAAAGGATGCACGGAAAAAACTGTTCTCTTGAAACAACTAAATTTTAGTTAATGTAGCTCCAACCAAATATTTTGGTTCGAATAATCAAATTTTGGTTAGATTAACCAAACTATTTTATTAATTCAACAAATCATTTGGTTAGTCCAACCAAAATTTGGTCATTTCAACCAAATATTTTGGTTGGAGCTATATTAACCAAAATTTAGTTGCTTCAACAAAACAGTTTTTTCCGTGTGTATGCTGCCGACGGCAGTGAGACTCCCAACCCCATATTCGTTTAATTTGAAATTCGTTTGGGAAAAACCGAACAGCGAAGCTGGCAAAACTTCGATAGTATAAAAATAAAGGACAGTTAACCAGTCTGATTTTGAATTAGCAAAATAAAATTTCCTTAAAATCTCTGTAAAATTCAAAATAACACACAGGACGCGTTTCGGACTGGAAATTTTTAACATCCCGTCATCAGCCACAGTAAACACGTGTCCGAAAACGGACATGGTTACAAATGAGCAGAAAGGACAGAGAGGAGAACTTACAAAGAATACGACACTTGGTGCTCCTTCCAGCTAAATTGTTAAAAAAGAAATGAAATTGAGTAAATTGCGATACAGTTTTCAAAAAGTTTAGATACAGTTTTTAAATAAATTGCATTTGAAAGTTAATTTTATTCTCTATTCGACGGTTTAAAAATTGAAAATGTGCGATATTTAGAAGTTTAACAAATTATAGTAACAGTTAAATTTAACCGTCTGGTGTTGCCACCATGAAAATGACGTCAGTGCCACGTACGGATACGTTTGTCCTCTATAATACAATGGATAATAGATCACCTATACAGGGTGATTAAAAAAAAGTTTACGAAATAACAGGGTAAATGAGGCATACAACAAGGATAAAAAATCACATACGAACATAGGGTCGCAAACTACTTATTTAATCATAAATACAGGGTACTTCATCCTTACTGAACACGGGTTTACTGTAATAATTTCGAAAAAAAAAAATCCCTGCCGGCTCGGGCCTACAGGCGGAGGTAGATTTCGAAGTTAAGTACTAAATTTACCAACAAAACTTAAATCAAGATTAGAGATAAACCCAGTTCCTTCACTAACAATGAGCTCTAAAGGGAGCTAAACATTTTGTGAAAATTCTAATATACATGAATAAACACACGCATGTATATGGAATAGGTTTTAAAATGGCTAAAGCAAATTCAGAGAACCTCAAAGTGTTAAAATATGTTAATATTTCCATAGTCGGGTTTTTATCGTGTTTTAATACGTTTCTTCAAACTCACATGACGTTACATATTCACCTGCTGAGGTCCATTATATTTCTAATATGACGCAATATTTTGATTTTTTTTAAATTCGTCAAACTATTTATTTCGTACACATACACACACACACACACACACACACACACATATATATATATATATATATATATATATATAAACTTTTTAGGTGGGAGTGGTTTTGGGTTTCTGGGGTCCTATAATGAAAAGTTATGAAGGAATTTTTCAAAAGTCGCAGCATGGTAACGACTGCAATAGGTAGTATTTCTTACGAAATCTACCTAAAAAAAACCATTGTAATAAAAATGCAACGATATGTATCTTTGTGTGAAATGTGATAACATCAAGAAAAGATCTGGAAAAACATGTTGTTCAAGCAATTTATGATACTGTATGGATTGATAATCATGGTCCAAAATGTAGGGCGTGAAGTGCATACTGCTGGCGCGTATAATGTAAATTTCTACCACTTTTTTTTGGTGTTATCGCATTTACAACAAAAGTGAGAATGTCTGTTAAACGTTTTATTATAATATACTTCAGTTTTTTTTAAAGTTATTACCGTCAACCCAAAATGAGTTAGGACGAAACACCCTCTATTTGTGGCTAAATATGTGGTTTGCGACCGTATGCTCCTATGTGATTTTTTAACCATTTGGGAAAATGGTTATTGTCCTCTGTCAGGGTAGGAAATCAAAAACATATCGGAAGCGTTTTATTGGTTGAATCTGCATTTTATTCGTTTTCTGATTGTCTATACAGTAATCTGTATTATCCCTTTACTTTCAACAGAGATGGATACTTCTGTTGCCACTATGACAAAAAAGTAATAAAAACTACAAAAAAAAATTAATAACTCAGAAACAAATTGAGATACAGCTTTCAAACAAATTGCATTTAAAAGTATATTTTTTTCTCTATACGACGGTGTAAAAAGTAATATTGTGGGATGTTTAGAGGTTTAAGAATTAAATTTCATTTAAAATTGGTCCAGGAATATTGATGTTTAATCCATGGCGTGCGTAATAAATGACCAGCTCCGTAGAAGTTTAAAAATGTACAGTACCGAAAAAAATGTAATCCATGGCGTACGTAATGTATGATCAACTCCGTGCGATTTTTTATGTCTTAAATTTTAGTCTTTGAAAAAATCGTTTTCCAAATGGTCGTTGTAATTTGTTAAATTGCATTTTTTTTTGTCCTTGTTGTATGCCTGATTTGCCATGCCATTTTGCAAGTGCTTTTTTTAATCACCCTGTATATAAATTCAGCACAGAAAATTTTATAAAGTTACAGAAAAAAAATTGTTTATTTAACTGTTAATTTCCTTAAACATTTGACTGTGTTTTGTATATAAAAGCATGCAAAGTATCTTTATTATCTTTTAAACGGAAGCAATTTTAACTTAATCTCTTAAAACGTTTTCACGCTTCACGATATAGGTAAGGAATCAATTGTGCATTTTGCAATGAAGGTCCTTTAATCAGGTAGAAATACTTTTTAAAAAATTTTATCCTTAACAATGAAACTTGCTTATTTTATCACATTTTTAATTTGGTTGTGTAACGTAAAATAATTAATTAAACTTTCTTTGACAAAAAGCTTAAATGTATATTTTATGGAAAAGATAAACATAGACTTTAATGATAATAGCGTGTTTTATTTTTGGACAGATGAAATCGCAATTAGTATGATAATTGACGTCTTTGTGAACTGATGCAGGGGATATTTAAAGCGCAAGTATTTCTTTTTCTTGTTTAAATAAAAATACGTTAATGACTAAATGTTTGGTCGGAAACAATATGCTTGCTCAATATTAATTTTTTTTAAAACTGTGACAGATGAATTATTTTTATCTGGTACTTTTAAATACAATGTCCGAAAATTTTAAAAATACAAGACTTATTGAAAATTGAGGACCATCTTTTGCAATAATTAACCATAGAAGAGGTGCTCGCAAATTATTGCTACAATTAAATAAAAACTCGTTTTCAGATATTAGGAGATATACAAAAAGAAATCAATACACTGTTTTTAAATTAATTCAAGGCTTATTTTCTAATCAAAACTGAATATTTTACCTATCTCATTAAGCATATAATTGGAAGAAAGATCCCCAAAATAGTGATTTTTAAAAGTTAAGCAAAACCTTGCTGTGTTTTTTCGCTAAAGAAAAAGGCTGTGGCCATCACAAAACTTTCACTTTCTTTTTTTGTGTCATTCTAGTATATTTCTAAGGATTGACCGAAACAGGTTTTTAAGATCGAAACCGGATTTCTGAAAATCTTCTTATTTTTGTCCGAAAACGAAAAATTTTTTTAAAAAGTAATTAATACATACATAAATATACATAATTATTGATTAATTATACGTGTTGATTAAATATACATAATTATTGATTAATTATGCACTGTAAAAAAAAACTGTAATTTTTACGTAAAAAAATTGCATTTTTTGCAGAAAAAATCTGTTTTAAAGAAAAACAGTTTTTTTCTGTAAACAAATGTGGATTTTGTAATTTTTACAGAAAAAAACTGTTTTAATGAAAAATTACAGATATTTTCTGTAAATTAAGCGGTTTTTCACTGGCTCCAAAAGTGAGTTTTTTCTGTCAATTTGAGAGACTTTTTTTTTTAAACGAACTAAAAATTTTCTATTACTGTTAATTCTGCAGCTTTTAAAGAGCACTTGAAATGCGTCTTCAAACTTTAGTCATATATTCATTGCTTGTTTTATCATTTGCACTCACATCTTGAGTCAGTGAAAACAGATAATTGTAAATAGCAATAAATAAAAAGTGTCTAATTTTAGCAGGTACAGCTCAAATCAAAGAGTAGCACTGAAAATTTCCGAAGGAAGAAAAGAGATTTTTGGAATACAGATAGTTTTGGTGCGGCCGAACTTTCGGCAGCATTTACACTGAAAATTCGTTTTCGGCGAAACACAGATTTTGGGCCAAAAACGAAAACGAAACTGAATTAACGCTCATTCTCTATTATTTATTAATAGCGCGATTACGCAAGAACAGTTTTTAGCATAAAGTATAGCGGATTCCTTTGAATTTTATGCGCAGTAACAGTGATCGGCTAATTAAAAAAACAAGCACAACACAGCAGTGTTTACTGGTTATGTATTAATGTTTAAAATTATATCAACATATATATTTTTAATCATTAATTTCAAATATAAAATTTATTGTATTGCTACGCAAAAGATAAAGAAATACAACTATAATGTATATTACAAAAGTCATAGGGCTCTTATTCCGCAATAGGGTCCGTACCGAAAATTGCCATCAAAAGTGCTTGATCCTGACAACAATATTTCTGCAAGAGTAGGAGAGTTGCAAAAATAGTTAATTTCTACGTTAATAAACCACGCTTACTTAACCCTTAAATGCAGAGTGTAACTTAGAAGTTACATGATCCTTTTATGCCATTTGGCGTTTTCTATTGGTCTTTTGGCGAATTATTATGTGTTACTTACGTGTGATAATTTGCATTTAAGGTCATGAAGTCTGTTTTTGTTCTGATTTGTTATCACGGGAGTTATAACATCTCTTGCCGATACTCCTCACAGTGTGCTCCAGGCGCTTTTTCTCTCTCTTTATGAGGTAGTAATTACTAATTCAACAAGGTATTAAAGAGCATTATAAAAATTATTATATAATTGAATAGTTTGTGCTGTGTAAGCATTTTAAAGTAAGCATATAATTTAAAATTATCACTTTTTGAGAATTTTTTGTTATATAACCCATAAGTGACAATATGTCCAATCGAAATATAAATAATATTTGTACTATTTTTCTAGTGTATAATTAACAAAAATAGACTCAAATATAAAGTTTTTCGAGCAAAATAAAAATCATGCATTAAAGGGTTAATTACAACAATTGGCTGCGAGCCTAATTATGAATCCTTTCTCTAATCATAGGGGTCGTTCTCCCAAAGTGTACAGTTTCAACACAAATTTTTCTTGTAGAAAAATTTTGTTTTTCAAGCAAATGTTATCATTTTTAGAAACTTATCACTTACTGCAAGTAAAAATCCGCAATGCCCCAGCTACATCATATTTATTTTTCTCAGAAACACAGTTTTTTATTAACATCATTCACAGAGTTGAATTTTATGCTATAGTTATGATTGTGTAGTGAGACAAAGCATAAAAAACTATTCATTCTATTAGATATATAACTAAGGAGCAATTCTATATAAGAATGCATAAAGAATTTAATTGGATTGAATATAAAAAAACACAAAAAATTCATTGCTCATCTGGAGCCTCTTTTCATCACCGATCTTTTATATGTTATTCAATTCCTCTCTTTTTAAAGTTTTGAAACCATCTTTTTTGATTTAGAGTCATTGTAAATTCTTGTTAAGCCTTTTTCTCTGAAATATACATTTTCAAAATCGAGAGATTCACGGAGGTGAGGAACATGCTCTAAATGTTAACCTACATATTTATTATTTTGAGAAAAATTGTTTTTGTTCTTTAAATCAACATCTGTTGATATAATTACATAAGCGATATATAAGCATATATCTTTGTGTTGATTTAGTTCACCTTGAATTACAGTCTCATGGTTGTGAGAAACTCAAATAACCACGGTTGCTTTTTTTAATAACAAAGCCTGAGTATAAAAACAAATTTCTGACTTATAATTAAACAACAGCAAACATACTGGCTAACTTTAAAATCATGGGAAATAAAATCCACATGAAAATGCAACTTAATGATTGGTCCATGAAGGTGAGAATTTATTGTGTGACACTCCTTTCCGTACTCAGAAAACAAACGAAAATACAAAGAAAGTAATTAACTCTGATACGTTACTTTGCACTTGAGATAGTGATAGCTAGAATAATATTATTCAACTTTTTTTCTCCAATTAAATACACAATCATACATTTTCCTCAGTAACATTGCGTGTGTGACATGACACGGAGGTAAGATCTTACATATTGTGTACTAAACAATAAAAAATCTAAAATAACTATAAATAAACGGTCAAGTCCGAGTATTACTCTCGCTCAAAGGATTCCCGTGCAATAAATATATGAATTATTAACTATATTATTAAACAAGTAATATAAAAATTTTGTTTTTAAAGTCAATTCCTACTTAGGTCATCAAAGAAAAAATTAATATAATCCCTTAAGCTAATATTAGTTTTTGTTGCATTAAAATAACTCAATTTGTTGATTTTCTATAAGCAAGTAGGTTTACAATGGAACTCTGTGGGAATTTGGCGAAATATTAGAGATATCGCCAAGTTGGCGTCACTTTTGGCGACTCATTTTGGCCGCCAAATTTGGCGCTATATCGCCAAGTTGGCGACAAACTTGGCGGTATTTGGCGACAGATCAGGGTCCCCCCCCCTATGGTAACCCCTTATTGAAAATACTTTCATTGATCTTCAATAGCCAATGGCCGCCATTTTGTTTCCCATGCAAAACTAAAATTAATTAATTCAAATTTAATTAATTAATTAATATTTGAAAAAACCGTATTAATATCAATTGTCATCCAGTACAAGTTTAAAAAAAATTATGTCAACTTGATAGGATGAATAATGAGTATTTTATTAACGATTGAAAATTTGAACAAGATAAATCTATACTAATCTATCTATACTAATATTATAAAGAGGTAAAAATTGTTTATTTGTAGGAGGTAAGCTCTGGAACTACCGAACCGATTCCAAAAGTAATGGTATCAAAATGGTGGTGTTAGTCCAACTTACAACATAGGCTATATCTTATGTCCGTGCCACTGGCCAAAAAGTCGTGCAGGAGCAAAAAACGTTCTAAAAATGTGATTTTGGGGTTACTGAAGGGCCTAGAAACATGAAATTTGGATTGGTAGTTACTTATAAGATACTAATGATTTCTAAGGATATTTCTTAAAAAAATCGAAATTAAAAAGGGGTGAAAATGCGCGAAAAGCGTTCTAAAAAACGTTCTAAATGGCGATTTTTATTCAATTTCAGGAAGTACGAAACCGATTTCAAAATTAATGGTGTCAAAATGATGGTGACAACCATTGATTCAACATAGGAGACATTTTATGTCGGTGCCATTACCCCCGAAAGGGCTGCAGGAGCGAAAAACCGTTCGAAAATGCAATTTTTGTGTTACTGAAGGTCCTAGAAACATGAAATTTGGATTGGTACTTACTTATCAGAGATAAATGATCTCTAAGAATATTTCTTAAAAAAATTCGAAATTTAAAAGGGGTGAAAATGTGCAAAAAGCGTTCTAAATGGCGATTTTCACGCAATCTCAAGAAGTATCGAACCGATTTCAAAAATAATGATGACAACTCTTGCTCCAACATAGGCGACATTTTATGTTGGTGCCATTACCCCCAAAGGGGGGCAGGAGCAAAAAAAAAAAAAAAAAAAGTTCGAAAATGTGATTTTTGTGTTACTGAAGGGCCTAGAAACATGAAATTTGGATTGGTAGTTACTTATAAAATATAAATGATCTCTAAGAACATTTCTCAAAAAATTCGAAATTTAAAAGGGGTGAAAATGCTCGAAAAGAGTTCTAAAAAACGTTCTAAATGGCGATTTCTACGCAATCTCAGAAAGTACCCAACGTATTTCAAAAGTAATGGTTGGAAATTGATGATGACAGACCTTGCTCTAACATAGGCTCTATTTCATGTCAGTGGCACTACCACCTAGGGGTTACAGAAGCAAAAAACGTTCTAAATTTAGATTTTTGTGTTACTGAAGGGCCAAGAATCCTGAAATTAGGCAGGGTAGTTATTTATAAGATACAAATTATCTCTAAGAACATTTCCTAAAAAATCGAAATTTAAAAGGGGTGAAAATGAGGGAAAAGCGTTCCAAAAAACTTTCTAAATTGCGATTTCTACGCAATCTCAGGAAGTACCCAATCGATTTTAAAAATAATGGTGTGAAAACGATGGTGACAAAACTCGCTGCAACATACGCATTATTTCATGTCGGTGCCACTACCCCAAAGGGTGTGAAGGAGCAAAAAACGATCTAAATTGAGTTTTTTGTAATACTGCAGGGGCAGGCAACTTGAAACTAGGCAGGCAATTACTTAAAAGATATAAATGGTCTCTAAGAACATTTGCTAAATAATTTGAAATTTAAAACGGCTTAAAATGGACGAAAAAGTTCTAAAAACGATCTAAATTGCGATTTCTACGCAATCACAGAAAGTACACAACCGATTTCAAAAGTAATGGTTGGAAATTGATGATGACAGCCCTTGCTCCAATATAGGATCTATTTCACGTCGGCGTCGCTACCACCTTGCGGTTGCGTTTAAAAAAATATTCTATTGTGATTTTTGTGATACTGAAGGGGCTAGCAACTTGAAATTTGGTATGTTAATTACTTATGAGATGTAAATGCTCTCTGAGAAGAGTTCCTTAAAAATTTGAAATTTAAAAGGGGTGAAAATGAACGAAAAGCGTTCTAAAAACGTTCTAAATGGCGATTTCTACGCAATCTCAGGAAATATAAACCGATTTCAGAGGTAATAGTTTCAAATTGATGGTGACAGTCCCCGCTCGAACATAGCCTGTATTTTACGTTGTTGTCACTACCACCTGGGGGTTACAGGTGCAAAAAAATGTTCTAAATTGCTTTTTTGTGTTGCTGATGGGATCTAACATTTAAAATTTGGAATAGTAATTACTTCAAAGATGCAAATGCTTTCTAAGAATTGTCGAAAGAAAATTCCAAATTTAAAAGGATGAAGTGAGCGAAAATCGTTCTATAAGCGTTCTAAATTACGATTTTTATGCAATCGTATGAAATACGAATCCGATTTCAAACATAATGGTTGCAAATTGATGGTGATAGAACCTGCTCAAACATAAGCTATATTTTATGTCGGTGCCACAACCCCTAGAAAGCTTGCAGGAGCAAAAAACTATTTAAATTGCGATTTCTGCGGTACAGAAGAGGCTAGAAACTTTAAGTATAGCACGGTAGTTACTTATAAAATATAAATGTCCTCTAAGAACAGTCGAAAATAAATTCGAAATTAAAAAGGTGTGAAACGAAGGGAAGGAGCGAAAAGAATTCTGAAAGTGTCCTAAATTACGATTTCTATGGAATCTCAGGAAATAATAAACCGATTACAGAAGTTATTGGTTGCAAATCAAGAGTGACAGTCCCTGATGCTATACGGGATATATTTTATGCCAGTCTCACAACCACCTGATGGGCAGGAACAACAAGAAAGCCTTTAAAAACATATAAATTCTGTTTTCTATAGAATAGTAGGATATACCAACCGATTTCAAGGTTAATGTTGGCAAATTAATGGTGACAGTCTCTGTTTCAACATTTTCGAAGACATACTATTTCAACTTTGTTTTGGCATTTCCTGTTGGTGACACCAACATCAGAGAGGTAGACTGTTAGACAAGAAGCTTGGAATTTGACATGATGGTTAATTTTAAGATGTAAATGTGTTAAGATGGTTTCTAAGAAATTCAAAACTTCAAATGAATACTGAAATGAGCGTATGAAATGAATATAAAAGTCTTTAAAATACTTTCTACATTATCATTTATTTGGAATTAGTTTTAGCTCTTCTTATTAAATAAAATCTCATTTCTGTCAATTGCACTTCTATAATGAAGTTTAGTCAAACTGTGGATTAATTTGTAATTTTTGAATTATTCGAAAAAGTGTTCTTCTAATAAAAAATATTCATGCAAATATTACTTGGCATATTTCAACTACTATGCGAGCAAAGCCGCGGGGTTTGCTAGTATATAAATAAATATAGGGAGAGTGTGAGCTAATAGTAGGAATTGAATAAATATAGGAAGAGTGTGACCTAATAGTAGGAATTCAAAAAAATCGTTGTTAAAAGAATAGTAAGACTTTGTAAAAAACTATACAACGTAGGGTTGGGTATAGCTGTATTTACTAGAAAAAACATCAATGGTTATACTATAAACGTTCAAAGCGATATAAAGCTTAAATAAAATCAAACATTGCTATTCTGTATAACTCTTTTTTCAATCTTATCCTAATCTGTTTTTTTGATGAATTTAATATGGTACTAACAATAAAAGTAATGCATATTTAAACTTCATTTGTCATTTCATAAAACTAAATTAAGCGTAGGAATAATCTTTTCTTTTTACAGTGTAGCTAAAACAGAAAACTTGTTCAAAGTTTAAACTTGGCATTCTTCTAAGCGCGCTTCGAAAGGAGATGGCAAAGATGCAAAGCCGCATTGGTCCGTGCCAAGTTTTTTCCAGATAAGGTTTTTAATTAACTTTTAAAGACACAGGAGGCGTATTGAGAAATCCACTCAATGCAAACTAGCCACGAATCCCATAGTATTTATGAGATTAATTCTAATTAAATTAGTTTGTTTTTTAACAATTTGACTTTTATAACTTTTATATGGCAACTGGGCATTGCATTACACAAATGTATAATATTAAAAGTTGTTACCTAGGCTTTAAAAGTCGGTGGTATATACAGTACGCCGCCCCTGTCATCATGTATGTCGATATCGTCAGTGTCTTTAAGGGTTAATATTTCGGCTAATTACCGACGAGTTTTTTCGAAAAATCATGATCAACAATGCTTTTATACTTCTGCTACGATAGGTACCTCCAGCGTTCCTCAACACCTTTGCTGAATACCAGCAAAACGAAATTTGTGTGTAACGGAAAAATGCGCTTTTCTCAAAAACTATGTGACCTAGGATAATCGCTATAATTTTCCTGAAAGGTTTAATTTAACGTCTACTACCTCTAATTTTTTCATAATTTTAGTTTTAGTAGATTCGGAAATAGATGCGGGGGAACATATTTTTGCACTACATTTTCAACGATATCTCTGAAAATAAAATACTTAAAATTAAAATAAATGTATGTTTGAATTCAGCGTTACGAAAGCTTTCACACGATTTCCCACACAATATACAAATAAAATATTTTTCTTTTCAAGCAACTCAATTAGTCCTTCTACATTTTTCCTAAATATATTTGTGAATGTTTAATAACTTGAAAATATTTGGGTCAACAGTCTTCAATACGTCCCACAATTTGAATTTTCCGTGTTCCATGGTTTACGAGGAAAAGTGCTATGACAGACAGACAGACATAGGAGTGATCTTATAATGGTTCCGTTTTTACTTTTTAAGTACGGAACCTTAAAAATGTACGCGCACAACACATTTAGTCTTCTTTCACTTTCAATAGAAAACATAAATAATTTCAAAAATATTCATGTCAAATACTGAAAAAGGCTTTCTGACTGGAATTGTACACTTTTGGGAGAAAGACCCATAGGATGGCAACTTCCCCTTTTGAATGACCAAAGTGAAAGTTGAATACGCATCGATTTTAGAAAAGGCATTTTACATGCATAATTTCGTGCAATTCCATTCAACAGATGTCGCAGAAGGATATATTTATCAAAGGAATTTTGGAAATTACAACCTATCAGTGCCATCTGTTCGGATATATATACCTAAATTTAATATATGTCTCTGGTAATATATGTCAAGATATAACTTAAACTCAGTGTTTACCGACCGAGAAAAAAGACAACAGAAATTGATGATCCCCTATGGGCGGAATTTGGACCACATTTTTTTAACTGAATAGGAAGTTTGATGAAATTTCGTGCATTAGTTCTTGGGATAATCTATCGCAAAAATCGCGAAAAACAAAGCACATGAATGTCATCTGTTAAGCAATATACACCAAAAGCTATTCAACATAAATATGTATAAAGTTCTGATAGCATCCAACGTTTGATGAAATTCTGTACATTAGTTCTTGAGATACAGTTGTCACTGAAATCGTGAAAAAGCAGCACAGCCTGTTGGAAAATATGCACTACAATCTAATCAGCCTGAATTTAATCCAAAGTCTAACTGAATAGGAAGTTTTGTGGAATGCAGTGCAGTGATTCTTCATTTAGAGAAACAACGAAATTTTTGAAACACACAAACTGAATAGACATTTTCCAAGAATTATCAAATGTTATTCAACAGGGCATCTTAAAACGCGTATATCTATCAAAAAAGAAAATAAAGGAAGTTGAAAATTTTTACGCTTTATTACTTTTTTTAATGTATATAGCATAAAATAAAAATTAATGAAACAATTTTGATAGTAGCAGCTTAATTACATTGATTCAAATTCAGTCACAAGCCTGCAAATATATATGAATCACCACTTGCGATATTTACTCTACCGATTAATCGTAATCCTTGAAACCAATTTATTGAGTATTTAGAGAGAGATTGTGGTAATGAACGTTATTAAGTTTATTCTACTTGCAATATTTCATATAATACTAAAATGTATTTCGTAATACATCTTTTTTAAAGTATAGACTCTCCATAAGGTATGAAAGTAATTTCTGGATTTTCTGAATCTATACAGGTTGTCCACTCTCAACGGTAAAAAATCATTTGAAAAGTCGATTTGATCAATAAAAACATCTCTTAAAAAGTTACGAAATTTAAATTTTTATATACCCCACCCCCCGGTCCTATAAATGATATTTAGTAAAAGTCTCATATTACACTAACAAATAAGACAAAAAAAGTCCCATTCATCTAACATTACAATTGACCGAGTTACAAAACTTTGAATTGCATGATGTATACAAATTTTCTACAACTGAACAAACATGGGTTGGGCCATGCTTCAAGGGATCGCACACAAAGTGCTTAAAATATTGGAATGATTTATTTCGCGTGTACATTTCTGCATTGCAGCCGAAGGGAGTCACTTCAAGCAAGTTTTAAGATAACTTTAATTTTTATTAATTACGTTTCAGATTAGATAATCTAATAGCATTTTAAAAAAGATCATATATCACTTTGTAAAGAATTGAGACTTGCTTTTCATCATTTCATTTGACAAAATTTCTGTTTCTTTTCAACTTATATTTTTTGTACAAATTGTATATTTTTCTTTAATATGTCAAAATGAAAATAAATTTCAAATTTCAATTGCATTGTCAATTTTACTCTCATCTAGTATTTTTGTACAGCTGACGATTATTTATATTTCTAGTAAATTTTTGAATGACCCCTATTTCGTGGCAAAAAGGATGGTTCAACTTAAAACAGCTATTGTTCGTCAAGTTTTAATCGTACAAGAATGAGAATTTTTGTATTACTACTTACTGTAATGCTGTATTTTTACTAAATATAACTTATAGGACCGGGGGATTGTATAAAAATTTAATTTTCGTATTTTTTTAAAGAAATGTTTTTATATACATAATTCGCTTTTAAAACTTCTTTACCTCATTTAAATAGTTTTTGTAAGTGGAACTATTTGCCTATTCCTAACGATTTAGAAATTAGCCATTGGACATCATTTAAAGTGGACACCCTGTATACGAGATACAACATATCTGCAAATACATTACGGAGAAAACATTCCACCCACGTAGGTGCTGTATGTCTAAAACAGGGGTTGCCGTTCACGTTTAATTTTAACAGCTTTTTGTTAATTATTCTTCGAAACTGGTGGCAATCTGGTTGTTTCCGTTATTGTAGAGAAAGTGAAATAATTGGAATTTTTATATCTTTCCCGGTTATACCTTTATTTATGCCATTTTCTCATTACAATTACAAAGAAAATATATTTTAATTTGAATAGACAGTATTTAGAGCACTAAGAGAAATGAAATGAATCATTTGAAAGAGAAGATCCATTTAAAAGCATGAAACGGGACTTTCATGCGACATTAGAGGTCATTACATTAGTGGTCAAATAGTCGATGGAAGAAAATGTTTCATCTACGAATATGACATCATTTTCCAAAGACATCCTACAAAAAACGTACTTTTTCATTCAAAAAACTGAAATTTTTTACTAATATGCCTAAACGCTGTAATGTACAACATTTTACGGAATGTGCCTAAACGCTGTAATGCACTAAATTTACTGAATGTGCATAATCGCTGTTATATTGGCTTTTTATTCGCTCTATACCGAACCTAAGCACAAAGTGCTCTTAAACATCCCCCTCCCATCTCTGCACGATAAAGCTAAATGTCCTAATAGCGACATACAGTATGTTCTTGCCAGTGAAAATGTCGTCCTGTTTAAGAGAAAATACGTATTTTCTTTCAAAAAACTGTTTTATTAGTTGAGCAAAAAGTTCTGAAATTTTTTTTACCTAATAGTTACCAGAATTTTTATCGCATATAGGAGTACTAGTGGTATATCTATAGGAGTTCAGGAATTTCAATTCCAAAATGCCTATTGAACAGTAGGATTTGTGTGTGTTGATCCGGCATTATTGGAGAAAAGGTCTAAGGATTCTGAAAGCTTTCGATGAGAATCCTTTAGTGAAGTTGAAGAAGCATGTCAAGAGTTTTTCGATTCCAAGGAGCTGCCATGGTACTTCTAGCAACTCCGGAATATGGCAGAACGATGGTAGAAAGTCGTGGACTGTGATGGTCGCTACTTTGAAGAATTGTCGTTGTTGCTTTTGTTGTCAATTTGCACATAACAACGCAACTTTCACAAATTTCCCAGGACATTTTGCTCAACCTAGTATTTCAATACATTGTATCGAAATCATTTTCAAATTTTTTCCTCCTTTTACAAAATTTGCGGCTGAAAGGTCT
This sequence comes from Maratus speciosus, assembly GCA_963932465.1. Lineage (NCBI taxonomy): Eukaryota > Metazoa > Arthropoda > Arachnida > Araneae > Salticidae > Maratus > Maratus speciosus. The sequence goes on along the minus strand of OZ010795.1, from coordinate 387,190,272 downwards.
TACACTTAAACTGGCCAAATGAAATTCCCTTTAACCCAGTGTTGCCAGATTGGGGACTTTCTTAATTCAGATTATTTGACTGTCACAGCTTTTTTTTTTTAAATAGTATAGTTCACCTTATTTTTCAGAATTTTTAATTTATTTTAAATAGACTGGATATTTCAATTTAAAAAAAAGTGGTGACAATCAACAATTTGGGGGCAAAAAAGTCCCTAATCTGGCAACACAGCTTTAACCTATTCGGAACCATAGGTGCATATATGCACCTTCAAGAAGTGCATACAGAATTTGTTTCTGGTACCAGTAAAAAAGAAAAGTAATATTTGTTTTTTTTAATTGCATCATTTTCGTGATCATTTAAGTAAACGTAACTTCCTTTGAAAAAGTGGTGCCAACCAAATAAAATTTGCCTAAGAATTTCCGGTTCCAAAGGAGTTAAAAGTATGTAATTGTGAAACATTTATAGTATTTCTTTGAGTTAGTGAGTGAAAATACATGTTTATGACGTCATTTTTTTATTTTATTGATTAATCTAAAATTATAATATGAAAAAATAACACTAAAACTTGTTTAAAAGTGACATAAGTTTCGCTTATTTTTGATTTCTTAACGAATCAGGTTTAGAACCTTAATTGATCGTGTTACCTTGATTAGTTACTTTAATTACATGTCATTGATTATTTTATTTTTAAATACGCTAAAATTTAGATAAATGGAGTTAAGCATTTCTATAATGTGAAAAGTTTCAATTAGTAATAAAAATAGTGTTATGGTAAATATAGTTTAAAATAATAATTGCTTTTAAAGTTAGATTCGCCGATGTAAGACTAATTTATAATTTCAAGCATTTTTGCTGATTTAATTTTACTTTTCATCATGCAATTCCTTATTAAACTTTATTATTTCGACTTGTGTCACCACGTAGAATACTATTCATATTAAAAATTACCCGAAATTGTGCTAAAAAATATTTTTGTTATTTGAATAAATTTTAAGGAACGGACTAAGCAGTATTAATGTTCAACTCAAACAAAATTAAAAAAAAAATATCCACTTTTTTCTGTAAATAAATTATCAAAAATATGAACTAGAAAATTTTTCTGTGAACCGTTTAAAGATTCGATTAGGGAAATATTTCATTCAATCTCGATTATTGCTTCAAAGGCTTGACACTTTGGCTAATGCAAAAGTAAAGATTCATTATTTAAGTTACTCCAAATACATAATAAGAAGTACACTATTTCATAGAAATATGTATGTAACTCTGAATATTGCGCTATAATTTGTGTCAATTACTTTCTAACGGCAATTGAACGTTAATTGAAGTAGTGAGTTCTCGGTTTAGAGTTATTTTAGAATCTCTAAATTTTATGAAATGACATAAAATAAGGTTTTGGAAGATTAAATGTTTACTTTGCATCTCATCTCATTAATTGTTGTTTTGTGTAAGTATGTCTGTTAGTTGCAAGCTATTTCTATGAGAAGGAGGTTTTTAATTTGTTTGAATCCGCAACTTGGAGGGTGAAAAGATAAAACATAACAGTGTACCGGCGGATTTAGAGATTGCCTTTATTTATAAGTTCAATAAAGCTTTATTATTTAGATACTTTTCCTTTATACGGACCATGGCTTTTTTTAACACTTTCCAACACAGCTGAAAAGTGTTTATGAATTCGGTTTGTCCGTCTGTCCGTCCGTGCTCTAATTCGCTCTAATATAGTCAGATTGCCATGAAATTAATACATGCTATAAGAATTTATTATGGCATGTCCGCTATTGCAAATAACGTATATAGCATTTACAGGGACACTCAAAAGAATTCCGTTACATTACGTCCTATGGGAAAAAATCTTTTGCGATGTATTTTAATGATATTACACTATTTGAAACATATTAAAATTTATATAAATCACTGAGGTGCACTACAACACTACAAGACACTGACTGTAGAATCTGGTGTGTAGATAATTTATCATCCATTTACAAGTACACACAAAAGTATTTGTCTACAGTACTAGTTATGAAGAATAATTGCTGGAAGTGCGGTTTCAGTTGTAGCACGCGTTTAAAAATTTAACTATTTTTTAAATATTACTTGATATGATCCAATTTGTAGTTGATACTCTGAGTTGACTTACTTCTGTCATCACAAGGATAAGGTCTATTCCTAAAACTAAAGTATTATTTTTAGGAAATTTCACGTCATTTTCATTTAAAAACTCCTAAATTAAAGGCTAAATCTTTGAAAGATGGCGATTTCAAGATCGCATAATTTGCAATTTGGAGTATTTTACATTTAGAGGAATTATTATTATTTTTTAAATGATATCATTTTCTCATTAAAATTAAAATGAGGAATTATCTATATATTTGAAAAGATGGCGAAAACAATGTCACGATTAAGTCACATTTTGAAAAATATTTGAAGAAATAAAACATAACTTCATCTATTAAAGCATCATTTATCAGTTAGTTCTTATTCTAGAAAAGAAAAAATCGCCTGTCGACCCATTGAAATCTAGAAAATCAATCCATCGTAGTATTTATGTGTTCAACCATTGAGTTTAAACAGAAAGAAACGTAGGCTTTTCACGTTTGACGGAACAATTATTTCTACTTTTTAGAAGTAATGAATATCTTTTCAGTTAATTATTTTCTAACGATGGTAGTTATAATTTGTCTTTAGTGTGTCCGAGAAACAAAAATCTCCAAATTTTCTAAAAAAAATTTTTTATTGCAAATAAAATGTCTCTCAATTTTTCTGCTTAAAATGACGTTTAAATCATGTTTCTATCTTAACTGGAATAGGAAATATTTTTTTTTTTTTTTGGTTTATTTTCAAAATCTAGCTTTCAAGCGATTGTTGTCATGGAAAAGACTTCTTGCGAAAATACGTTTTTCTTCATGATGGGTTTTTTTCACCATTTCTCGTTTCTAAATTGTTATAAATCAAGAACCGTTAGAGATAAATCGTTCAAAATTGGAACATGCCTTTTTCAATTGTTTTACTTTAATTTTGATTCAGCAAATTTGAAAAAAAAAAATTACTTTTAAAAATGTGATTTTTATTTTAAAGTTACAATTTTTTTAAAATTTTTACTTTAAATATTTTTAATTTTTATTTAAATTTATATTTTTTAAAATGCTGAATCAAAATTAAAACTTATGCATTTTTGTTTATTTAAATGAAAAAAAATTGAAATTCTACAAATAATATTTCAAGTTATAACGATTTTAAATTACTCAACTTTTTTAATAAATTTTAAATTTTAAATTTTTTAAAAAGAGATATGAGAAGTTTTATCATGTGATTTTGTTTAACCATCACAAAAAAAATCAAAATTTTAACTCAATAAATAAAAATTATTTCCAAATGTGTCCCGGACCACCTTAAAAGCGCAGAAAGGGGAATGATTAAGACAGAATAACGACATTGTTTTAATTCTGTTATACATCCGAATATTTTTTATATAAGTTCGTCAAGGTGATGCCATTTTCGATTAACATCTTTAAAATGACGTCATTTGTATTACACTAATCACAAAATTAGAAAACAATAGCCAAATCTTGAAAGTGTGATTTTTTTAAAAAACAAATCAAATAATTGAAAACTTACACTTTTAATGCGAAAAATTTTAACATGCATTGTAATTACGATTTCATACTTAATACAAAGTAGAAAATAATGTTTGATGTGTATTTCACATTTCTCTTTCATATTAACAGTGTGTAACAGGTTTTTTAAGTAAACTATAAGCAACATTTTTAGGACTTTTTTCTTTTTTTAAATTTTTATAGTAGATGACTATTGTTAAATGATATACTGATGACCCTTATAAAGATATTTTGATGAGAAAAATGAAAAAAATATATAATACTTATTAAGAAATTCATTTTAAAGACATATACGGCCATTTTTAAAATTAAAATTTTACTTTTTAAAGAACGTTTAAGCAAAAACTTATTCAAAACGTGATCCTATTTCAAATTACTAAATATTCCCTTATATTCAGCATTTATCATTATTTAAAATATAGTTAGAAAGTAATTCATAATTTAAGAGAAGAAAAATGGCACTTGAGAGAAACTTTTCAAAGAATATTCTAAGTGTGAAAGTGTAAAAAATGGTTAAAAGGAATAAATTTTATAACTAAAGTGTAAAAGATAGCAAGTATGTGTTTAGTATTTAATAAAATTAATATAATAAATATTTTCTAAATGTACAATAAAATATGATATATTTTATCCACAAACAATCGAAGGATCTCTTGCAATCCAAATGTTACACATCGTGTTGCCACGTAGCTAGTAGTATATATACAACGATGTTCACATCTTCTAAAAAGTATTCACAATGTAAATTGAGTTATCCCATTTGTCTGTGTATCAATTTTTTACGTAACGTTTCTAAAATGCATTGTTTTTGCAACAAATTGCAGCTTGATTTATCATATCGAGTTTTCAATAAAAACTAGCAACCTTTTGTCTGATTTTAATAATATTCATTTTAATTAGTTGAATTCTACACTATTAGGGCCGATATTTATCAACCCGAACATTGTTACAAAAAGAGGTTGGCATTATCTCATAATTAATGTGGTTAGTACGAAAGCATTAACCACGAAAAGTACGAAAGTACGAAGGGCATTGGTATCTAAGATGAAGTTGTGGAATAGATCAAAAATGGATTTCACCCCAGCTCGACCGTTTGGCGCTCACAAAAACTACAGTCTTCCGCAATTAATGAAATAAATAAAATGTTCAACGGAAATGATATAAACTTAATTGGGTCAATCCATTTCAAGTGGTCCAGAAAATCATCAATTCGTTGCTTGACCATTTTTAAAAAATCTGAAATTTTTTGTACAACAACCCTAACATGATGGAAGTTCAAAATGACTATTATTTTAATTTTATTAATTTTTGTGCATGGCGGCCATCTTTGTTTCATCGTCTGCAGCAATTTTCTCACAAGAAGGGTTTACGGACTTGTAAATAATTCATCGTTTATTTATCCAATTCAACTGCGGATTAAAGCAATTTGTACAGAATACATTGGGCTAAAAAATTAGTAATGGAATAGTTTCCGAAACTAACTGCTTATTGGTAAAATTTAAGCATAAAGTTTCAGTTTTTTTCCAAAAGTTGTCTATTTTCAATAGGAAATTTTTCTAGCAAGGAATACGGAATACTGTCAACATGACATTTTTTTTTTTACAAATAGGCCGAAAGTACTTGTACTCACATGCCGAGTTCCAGATCTGGGACTTGCTTTCTCTTCGCTAAAAAAAATCCAAAATTTTTCAAAAATGTCAAAAATCGCACTTTTCAGGCTTTGATATCTCTGGAGAGATAAAAATCTGAATTTTATTTAATAAGAGTATTGTATGGTAGTGTTATGCACAAGAAATTTCAGGATGGAGATTTGACTACAAGCTGAGATATGGCAAGGGCAACATGTCAAAAAAAAAAAAAAATACTGCCAAACTATTGTTTTGTTGCAGTCACAGCTAAGTCTTTATCTCAAAGTGTCATTTAAATTTATGTTTTTGATTATCTTTAAATAATAGTAACAGAAAATAAAGCCCTTTGCAAAGCTTAGCAATTAATTAAAAAATAATTATGCCTAACGCCATACATTTTGTATGGTTTCAGTAATTTTTGTTGTAAGTAATTTTAGTAACTAAAAGAAACCTCAGCACTTTTACATAAAGAAAAAAAAATATTTTTATACAAGACCTGAGACAAAAACAACATAGGGAAAAAGAAAAGCTGTTAATGTTGCCATACTTGTTGAGACATGATCAAATGTGTCAGAACACCTTCTTGCTTGTTGGTTCAAAAACCACAATTTTGATTTTTCTCAAAATTTTATTTGTAGGAACAAAGTCTTGTCATCTCTTGATAACTTGATTGAAGATCTTGGCCCTGCTGGCTCATAGAAATATACTTTGAAATCACTATGTGCAAGTCTCAATTCATTAATAATTCCTAGCTTACTTCTTATGCAAAAATGTGATTTTTCTCCAGTATAAAGTTTGAAAAGGCTTTAGATATCTTTACTTTCTGAAAATTACTTGAGGTTGATGCATGGTAACATCGCATAATGTTTCATTTACAGGAACATACTTATGGTAGGAACAAGTTTCAGGAACTGACAAGCAGCATTAAAATTGTGCTTTTTAAACCAACAAGCAGGAATGTGTTTTGACACGTTTGATCATGTCTCAACAAGTATGCCAACATTAACAGCTTTTCTCTTTCCCTATTCTGTTTTTGTCTCAGGTCTTGTATATATATATATATATATATATATATATATATATGAAAAAGTGCTGAGGTTTCTTTTAGTTACTAAAATTACAACAAAAATTAGTGAAACCATAGAAAATGTAGGCCTTAGGCATAATTATTTTTTTTTAATTAATTGCAAAAGTCTTTATTTTCTGTTAATATTATTTAAAGATAATCTAAAAATAAATTTAAATGATACTCTGAGATAAATACTTATCTGTGACTAGAACAAAACAATAGTTTGGCAGTATTGTTTTGACATGTTGCCCTTGCCATATCTCAATCTTGTAGTCAAATCTCCATCCTGAAATTTCTTGTGCATAACACTACCATACAATACTCTTATAAAAAAATTTCAGATTTTTATCTCGTGCCCCACCAGAGATATCAAAGCCTGAAAAGTACGATTTTTGACATTTTTGAAAAATTTGGGATTTTTTTTAGCGAAGAGAAACCAAGTCCCAGATCTGGAACTTGGCGTGTGAGTACAAGTACTTTCGGTCTATTTGTTAAAAAAATTATGTCATGTTGACAGTATTCATTGCTAGAAAAATTTCCTCTTGTAAACGGACAAATTTTGGAAAAAAACTGAAACTTTATGCTTAAATTTTACCAATAAGCTGTTAGTTTTGGAAACTACTCCATTACCAGATTTTTAGCCCAATGTATTCTGTACAAATTGCTTTAATCCGCAGTTGAATTGGATAAATAAACGATGAATTATTTACAATTCCGTAAACCCTTCTTGTGAGAAAATTGCTGCAGACGATGAAACAAAGACGGCCGCCATGCACAAACAAAAATTAATAAAATTAAAATAATAGTCATTTTGAACTTCCATCATGTTAGAGTTGTTGTACAAAAAATTTCAGATTTTTTAAAAATGGTCGAGCAACCAGTGCTGGACCACTTGAAATGGATTGACCCAATTAAAATAAAAACAGTTCAAAATAAGAAAGAGTTAATTTTGGAGAGATTGCGGTAAATAAGAACAAGTGAGCTAAAAAAAGTGGTAAAAATTACGCTTACTTTAGGGAGAATAATAAAGAGAAGTAATTTAGTTAACTCCGTTTGTAATAACAATTGTTACGAAAATCTGTATGAAAATTAATTTCTTAACAACAGAAAAATAATGCATACAGATCAGCCACACTTGCTTACCTGTACAAATAAATTTGAATCCAAAGAACTAATACTAAATATTTATTCAAGATTAATTACACTTTGTTGTCCCTTCTGAATGTTATACTGTTATTTTAAGATAAAAGCAAATCAATATGTCAGAAATAAGTAGCATACAGATAAATTTAAATAAAAATTTCTGATTTATTTTATAGACATTAAAAATCAATATTTTAATTTAATGACAATAAGCTGAGTAAAATATCTTGAAGTAAGAACATTTTCTTCATTGTTTTATTTAAAAAAAACTTTTGCGATGAAAGTCTGTTTTCTCTTCGACTGCATATGTGTCAATATCTGAAATCCGGAAGATTTCATTCCAAATTTTATGTTTTTTAAAATTAATGTACCAACTACCACATACAATTATATACTATGATACATGTTTTGTCATTTAAATGCTGTAGTATTCTGAGATCAATAGTGTATATTTTATGCTTAGGATAAACTTTTATGGAAGAAAGTGTATGTTAACATCATAATCAGTGTCTAATAATTGGAACTGAGGTAATGTTTTTGTCTTAACAGCTGCACAGCCATTTTGTTGAATCATTTTGCACACATGTAAATTATTAAATATGTCATGTGACATTTGTATGTTATATAAATAGAGTTGCAATCAGCTTTTTTTTAATAAATAAAAAGTTAAATATGGGGACATGAATGATGCTATAAAAAAGTACTCATCCCTGTTCAGAACAAAAACTAAATATTTCTAAATATGAAACAAAGAGAAGAACAACTTACCTTCATCCATGGTGGCTAGTTGAACTTTAGTTGCTGTTGCAATGGTAATAATTCTGAGAGCTCCACCTACTATCGGTTTACCTAAATGCGTGTTTAGAGGGACTGAGATTATGGTCAACCTCAGGGACAGATATATTTACTAAAATATTTTACTATACAATCTATACTAATAAAGGATAATTATATTTCCCCATACTGTATATATATATAGGTGTAAATACATAATAGAAATAGTTAATAATATTTATAGACATTTTTACAGCATACATTTTATATTGAATATTTGTATCTGGAGACAAAGACTGAAATGATCATTTTGTTTGTTTAAAGCTTAAAATTAATTATTTATGCATCATTATATGTCCATTTATCATTGCTAATTGTTATAAAAGATGTTACAATATGTTACATTTTTCATGTTTTGATTTTAGTGTAATTAATGCAATGTGGCAGTGGACGCAAATTGTTCAATTTTCAGATATTGACCCATATGTGTCTGACACATTTTTTGTTACGTAAAACTCACTAGAATTTTTTAGAAATACAAATTCGTTTCGTTACTGACAAATAACACTAATATAATACTTCATATTTTTACTTTCTTCTATCTTAACAAGAAGAAAGTATTGGATTCGTGAATTTTCGACTTCCGGTTTTCAACTGATTTATACGTTTTAGAATGCCCAGAACACGATTTGATGGTTTTTAGAAAATGTCTGTCTGTGAGTCTGTCTGTCACTCTGTCACTCTGTCACGCTGTCACTCCGTCACTCTGTCACTCTGTCTGTGAGTCTGTATGTGACAAAAATTTTGTGGGCGCTCTATCTCAAGACATAATGCACGGAATTTCACAAAACTTCATATTTAGTTAGACCTTGATATAAACTGGACCTGATTAGTTTTTGGTGAAAATCGCCCAACAGGTGGCGCTGCTATGCGGCATTTTTCACGATTTCTGCAATAGCTATATCTCAAGTACTACTGCACGGATTTTGATAAAACTTCAGATTCAGTTAGTCCAATATATAGTTTGGTGCTGATAACTTTTTTGTGAAAATCGCCCAACAGGTGGCGCTGGTGTGCTGCATTGTTCATGATTATCGCAATAGCTCTAACTCAAGAAAAAATGCACGAATTTTCATCAAACTTCAGATTCAGTTAGTCCCTTATATAAATTAGTGCTGTTTAATTTTTGGTGTAAATCGCCCAATAGGTGGCGCTGCTGTGCTGCATTTTTCACGATTTCCACAAGAGCTGTATCTCAAGAACTATTGCACGGATTTTCATCAAACTTCAGATTTAGTTAGTCCTTGACATGAATTGACGTATAAGTTAGTGCTTTTTAATTTTTGGTGTAAATCGCTCAACAGGTGGCGCTGCTACGCTACATTTTTTCAGAATTTCCGCTATAGCTCTATCTCAAGAACTAATGCACGATTTTTCATCCAACTTCAAATTCAGATATACTTTGATATGAATTGGTGCTAAATCGTTGTTATTTCTTGTACTATTTAAAGGATTTAATTGACGTGATTTATATAGAAGAAAGTTTTGTGATGACCACAACATACTAGTTTAAACTGCATCTGACAATTTAACAGAATTATTCTTGCCTGAATAAAAAAGAAAAATAATAATTGTATTTTTATTCTTTTAGATATAAATGACTGAAAATTTATTTTCAAAAGATTTCTTCTAAGAGATGCTTAACTATATTAATCAAGAATGTTTCTTTTCTAACTTAGAAGAAACAAACGTCACGACACAAAACAATTTTTTTATTGGTAAGCTTGAATCATGAAAGGAAAAAAATATTAAACAAGAAAACAAGGATGACTAAAAAGCGTTTATCAAAAGAACATTTATTTTTCGGAAGACGTTATCCCTAGAGAAGGCAATTAGCAAATATTCATTTTTGGTACTTTTATCAAATATTTTATTTCAGTCATAAAGATAAAAAGAGGAATTATTATGCATGTCAAAAGATCGAAAATTTAATTATCACATTAAATGAAAAATAATTTACTTCTGAAATTTTCGATACCAAATTCATTTTTCAATGTTTTATTATAAAAAGGTCTTGCGCAACGAAAGAATGTATTTCTATTTTTCCTATAATTCAAAAGTTATAAACGCTCTTATCTCGTATATAAATTATCTCATTGTGCGTAAGATAGCTTCATAAACACTAAAAGTAAGGGCTTAAAATTTTCATAATTTATAAACGAATAATAATGTGTAAAATGAACTAAAAACTTAAGACAATAAAAATGTTATTCCCAAACAAAGTTTAACAAAATTCTAGTAATATTAAATTTTTTAAAATTAATTTTGAAAGTTTAACATTGAATATTTATTTATATGACATACTTAAACTCAATATGTAGAAAATTGTAATATTTATGACTTATATTTCATAAGTGGTTATAAATAAATCTTGTGAGCAACATCAAAATCAATATCCAGAGATAAAAGCATTTACTCCTTCGAAGGACTTTTTTTTTTATTTATATCACTTAATTTTAATCCTCAAATGTCCCAATTGCACCAGAATTTTGGAATAAAATTTTGCATTTATCATGTTCATGAAGAAAATTTTTACTTATTATCAAATAAATTTGTTCATAAATTCTGGTGGGATTCAGCCATTTAAACATTTTAGCAACAAAAGTACTTTGTCCCAGAGAGGGTTAAAATTTTTGAATGGAAAGGAAGCGTGTAGAATTACTTTAATTTTTTGTGTGGTAATATTGTAGAATTACATTAAAGCCTGGTTTTATTAAACCAATGATGAGCAGGGTTTTACAGATGACGAAATATTTGTAGTAAAAAAGATTCTGCAGTTGAAGAGAAGAGATGGAGAAAATCTTTACTTACGGTGGAGTAAAAAAATGCTATAAATGACACATGTCTGTATACTGAACAATAGGATGCTATTTTTCTGATACGCAGTTGTTCGGAACATAACGTTCAAAGCGGCTTTGAAACAATCTCAAGCTAGTATATATCACTAGTATACTAGCGTCTGCTAGTATAAACTAGTACACCTATAATTAATAATCTTATAGGTGTGTATAAAAAATAAATTTCAGTTTGATGCATGGTAAATAAAAAATATGTTTGTAAGGAATAATTTAATTTTTTTAAATTAAAGCGTCAGAGTTAAGTCGGTTAAGACGATATTCGGACAGGATGACTCGGACTAGAATTAAGATAATCGAAGTTCTACTGCAACAAATAATTGTCTAAATTCCCAATGTAAATGTAAATAGAGTGACTTCTCACTGCGTCTCAGATTTATAGGATTCCGTTGGTGATACCCCGATTTCCTTAGATCCCAGCAACGCTTTACGAGAGGTAATATAAAAACAGTGTTGGGCACTCTCTCAAAAAAACCCGAACTAATTCAAACTCAAACTCAAAAATGAGTCAAGTTCAAGTTCAAAATTTTTCAAACGAACGCGCTCAACTCAAACTCATCAATGGAAGTGAGCAAAGTTCACTAAAAACTCGTTTTTTTTTTTTTTTTTTTTTTTTTTTTTAATTAGAAGAACTTTATTGTCCAAATTTACAATTTTTATGAAGTGATCTTTTGGTTATTTGATGTAAGTGTCTTCATGGGCCCGGCCCAATTTTCCTTCCCGACACTCGGTCCGAGCTGGGTTTGAGTACTACTTTTTTCTAGAGCTTCAGACCGAGATGGGCCGGGACGGGCTTATTTTCCGGCCTGCATTCTTCTTGTGGTCTGAAATTTCAGTCCCAGTTCCAACCGAGCTCGTTGAAAATCATTGGACCGACACGGCTCTGGCCTGTCCAGTAAAAATATCAATAAAATTTGGCCCGGTCTATTTTTTTTTTTCAAAACATGCTCGTATTTTTAAATTGCTATTATTCCACAATTAAAAGAGATATATTTATTTTTATTATTTTTTAAGATGTGTAGCTGCATTTCTAGGCAATAAAATTAAAGTACGGTAAAACCTGAGAAAAAAAAAACCTGCCTGTGGCGGAATCCCGTGTTTAACGAAGTAAAACAAAAATGTTGATCTATTTAAAATGAGAATAACAGTACTTCTGAAAAGAATGTAATGCATTTAAAACAGACAATGAACTTGCTCATAGGGGAATGAGCCCATAACGGATTTTTCTTGTTTCCCATGCAATTCCGTCTTAGAACATTTTATTGTATATACTTTTTTAAAATTTTAAATCTCCAAGCCATAGAATGTTGATTAATGATATTAATGGTAACTGAGATAGTCACATATAATCAGATGCATTAAAAAAATAAACACCACAGCTCAGAAAACTTTATTTAAAATGGAGAATATAAACATGATGTAAAAAGATAAAATAAGTATTTTTAGTTAGAACTTCTCGTACAAAACAATTCTAACCTTATAGGCATGGAATTACCCGAGCAAATTAACTTTTTGTGCTGTTTGGGCTGAAGTTTTAGTTTTTATACCGTGCTTGGTCAGTAGTTTTCTGGAACGGGTCGAGACATGCTCGGAGCAGTTTCGGCCAAACTTTGAACTTTTTTACCGAGCCAAAAGAAAAATTGTCTACGGATGTACTCTATACGAGTTGAAACAATAATAAATTTAGTTATGCGCCAATAAAAGCCGAAATATGCCGAATGACTGTCGATTTGCAACAATGAAACATTTTAAAGGCTTAAAAGTAACAAAAATTATTATAAATAAAAAATTAAGTATGTGATTTGATAATAATAATACCCTTTTATTAATAATCACAGTTTACCATTATTTAATTTATGATTGTCATTGAAAAATCAATTTAGAGATCCTAAAAAGTAGTTTAAATAATGTTTATTTTGTTTATTTCTCATTGTTCTATCTTAACTCATTCTCAAAGTCCCTGTTCAACGACACGAAACTTTCTGACACATTCTGTTACTAATTTTTAAAAGTAAAAGCATAAAATTGGCAAGTTTGACTACTGAAGCGATTTCGAATCGAATAACGTTTTTCATTTTTTCATAAATGGGTTATAAGTGATTCTTATCACGTGATGACAAGTTCTTTCCCCTTTCATTCGTTGTTGCGTCGGGAATTCGGTTCAAAACTCCCACTTTGACAGTATTTTCTGGAAGATATTCTGAGTTTACCAAAAAGGAAAAATGCCATTCCCTTACATAATTTCTGAACAAGAACACTAGCCAATTCCATGCATTTACGAACAAAAATGAATTAAGAATGTCACAGAAAGTAACTCCTTTCGAAAACAGCCTTAAAAATCACAAGGAAAATTATATATATTTTCAATAAATTCGCTTGCTTGCGCTTTCCACCAAACGCGTAAAATAAGCGTGAATTTTTCATAATTGACTTCGGTGCCCATGCCAAATTAATATATTATAACGGAAATGTTTAGGAAAGAACATGAATTGCTGTCAAAAGATAAGGCTTAACTTTCAAGATGAGCATTAAATGCTAATAAAAAAGTGTTTATAAAAAAAACTATTTTTACTCTTATGCTTATTTGTTTAAGGGTATTTGTCAGTGAGATCTTAAATTCTCTTCATTAATGTCAAACCTATTGACATGCATTTTTTTTTTAATATTTCCCCAGAAAAGCAATATATTTAACTCTTTTTTTTCTGGGTAATTTTCTTAAAGGATTTCTCTTTTTTTTGCTTACAAGCATTCGGAATTTTATTACTGAAATACACATATACGTAAATCTATCAGGAAAAACTTTAGCATGTTTTAAATTTTTTTACAGCTTTCATTAATTTAAAATAAATGAGATGTTCTGCGGTTTATAAATTTTAAACAACTGGTAATATGTTACAATCTATGGGCTACATTTCGGGGCATTGCTTTCTACAATTAAATCCTTCTATATATATATATATAAAGTAACGATTTGGAAATGGACGAATGAAAATCTGCTTAGATATTCCCGGTAGATTGGCATCCATTTTGCATGCTTAAGCATGTTCTTTCTTCGTAAATGTAAAAAAAAACTGTTGCATACAAAAATATGAAAATCGGTGGTATAATAGAGACATGTTTGATAAACACGCTGATGCAGACAGTTTTCAAATCGAATAATTATTTAAAGATATATTTAATGTTGAATTTGGTCAGAGTCGTTCCATTAAAAAAGTTTTATAGGAGCAAAAACTATACATAGGAATTTAATCATTCTTAGATCATTTTATACAAGAGTTCTCGGTGTGCAGACTGCATTTATTTTTTTATTTGATTCAATTTTTGAGGATTTGTTTCCATTTTAAATTCAAATTTTCAGCATTTCCAGAGATTGTTTTTACGCATTTTGGAAAGGGTATTATATTAAATTGTTGCCAATTTTTAAAGCAATGCAAAGAATAATATCTCTTTAAATTAAAAATTTATTTGCACGTGGCTATTATAAACAGAAAAAAATTAGAATTAAATTTAGAAATTAGAATTTACATTTAAAATTAGAATTAAATGATTACGTGTTAAAAGCAGGAAAATTACGTCATAAGAACCATATTTACACTTGAATTTTAAAAGAGAAACAAACTGTTAAAGTAAAAGAATCATTATTATTCGTTAAAACTCGTAAATGGGAAAATTATTTAAAAGTCATATTTAAAATGGCCCCCAAAACAGGCAAAACAATTTAAATAAAAAAATATATTTGCGCGAGACATTTATTTGATATTTTGAGATGATCTTTTCAACTATTTTCGTGAATTCGAAGTCAGCGCAAAATAATATTTCCTTCTAACAATAAAAGAATTTTCACGTAATAAGAGAAATAAAACTTTGGTGTAAATTACGTCAGATTTAAAACGATACATTTAAAATGAATTATTTAAAAGAACTATGTTATAGCGCTGCTAAAAAATACCGGGAGACAATGACACTGTTTACTTAATTAATTTTACATTAGCTTATTTTCAAATGTTTAACTATTTTTTTTTTAATTAAATACGAAAACAGCCATTGTATCTCTTAACAGCAGCAGATTTGGTCTTAAAAATCCTCAATCCAAGAAAACCAATGGAAACCCGTTTACAAAGAGATCGATATATATATATATATATTTTTTTTAAATTTCACTGTAAACTGAAATGTCTGAAATTCAGACACATAAGTGTCTGAAACGGAGTGTTCAATTTTCAGACATTTTAAAGTGTCTAAATTTTTAAGACGCTTGTATGTGTCTAAATTTAAGACACTTCAAACGTCTGAATTGCATCCATGTTTGACCACCTTTAATTTCTCTGCAAAAGCATTTTCCACCTTTTTTTCGGTAAGCCTTAATACACAGAAAAAAAAAAATCCTTTAAAATATAAAAACTGTACCGCCAATCAAAACGCCAGTACAATTTACGTATTTTAGTGGAAATTTTCTTCAATTACCAGAAATATTTAAATTTTTTTTTTGAAATTTCTATATTTAAAAAATAAAAATTATGCTCTCAAGGAAGGGACATTTCACCCACATTTCAATAGGTCTCAGAGATTTTACATGATTCACTCATCTAATTCATTTTACAACATTAGCAATATTACACTTACCCATCGCGGGATACGAACTCATGATCTTATGGTCCGTAGACTATGCGATAATCCGTCTCGGCCACGCCTCCACAGCTAGGAAGTTCAAATATTGTTAGTCATTTGTGACTCACAATTTATTTTACGGAAACTGTAAATATTTTGTCAATCTGCTTATAATTCTGAAAGATTTCACACATCTTCTCTCTAGAATTTTGAATATTTTGCTTTTTAATTTCATGCGATGTAGAACCAGTAGAAAATTTTTTTACTTCTATCGAAGAAATTTTCAGAACACAAATATTATTGGTTATCAGAAGACACGTTATTTTTGAAATATTAAAATATTTAAAATGTTTTAACAGTGCGTATGTATATATATATATATATATATTTAATTCGGGCTTGTTCCGTTTCAGTTGTGTGTGTGGGGGGGAGGGCAACCTTTAAAAATAAAATCAATTTTTCATTCAAAAATAAATGCATTTCTTATTGCCAAAAGCCTGTGTTTAATTTTAATGCGAAGGTATGTATATATGAAAGTGTGTGTAGGAATATAGTGTTCTGTTTTCTTTGATTATTTCTTCTTTTTTTTTCGTTTGATCAGTGAATGATATGGCAACATTTTTGAAATTGGACTCATTACTTCCTCCTATATGCTAAATATTCTGAACAAAATTTCTCAGTTATAAATATTATGTATAATTTTTCTGCAAAAATAATAAAAATCATTGGTTTATGCAAAAATTTTTTGTCTTCCTTTTTTCCCTCGATCAAAATACAGCGTAAAATTTTTTGATGAAACTAATTTTCCCACGGTGAAATCCTGAAATCACGGTGAAATCATACCTGGAGTAGATCGATACTGAATCATTAGCTAAAAAGTTACATAGTAAGAATTTTCAGAAATATTCCATTAAAAAAAAAAAAAAAAAAAAAAAAAAAAAAAATACGTTTGACTTTTCAAAAACACGTTCTAATAAGAATATGTTCGTCTAATAATAATACGTTCGACTCAAACTAGATGGCGCTACTGAATTTGGTGTATTCAAGTCATTTTTCTCTTGGGAAATTTTCGTAATTAAACTTGACATTTTCTATCCAGGATTGCGATTTGGAGAGGCATATTTTAGAGGAGTATATGTGCTCAGATCTGGCCGGGTCTTTCTCTCGTTTGATTTGATGGGACATGCCAGATCAGGTCCTGACTTTTATTTTTCTGCAGACTGGAGCAAAGTCGTCAGTGTTGAATTCAGACACATTTCTTCGGGAGGGATTTCTGAGACTCCGGTGGGGGGGGGGGGGATTGCACTTTTTGACCATTGAAAACACAAAATCTCAAATTTTCCGGAGGGACATCTCTTTGCTCCGAGGGGAAATTTCTCTCCCCCGGGCCACCCCCTGAATTCAACACTGATAAGTCGTAACCAGCCAGAGGAAGCCCTGGAAAGTTTTAGTGGGTGTAATTCTGAATGCTTTTAAGATGTTAAATAATGAAATACTGTGCTAAAATATATCTTAATTTTTGCGATTTTTTTGGTGTGTTTCTGTATTTGGATAATTTTAAAGTGTGTTTGCAATCAAATAATTTAAAGTTTTATTATTAAATTAGCAAAATATTATGAAGGTTAAAGTGAACAAGAGGTTACACCGTGTCTTAAATTTATAATTAAGTAAATTTCAAACATGCTATAATTTCGAATTTCATTATAAAATTTATAAAAGAGAAAAAAAATTGTGTGACAAAATTAATATCTTTTCAAAAATTCCTATTTTTAAACCTATTAAAAAAATTAATAATAATCTTTCATAATTAAAAAAATAACAATATCTAGTCTAGTCTGGGAGGGGATTCAGCCTTCTTAGCTTCCCCCCCCCCCCCAATGCACTGGTTTGAATGCAACCAATGCACTGGTTTGAATATAAATAAATAAATCATGTCTAATATACATGTTTTTAGAAAATGCTGATTGTGAAATATATGGATTTGTCCTTGAAAGAGTATATTTTACCTTTTAAATGGAAAAATTTAAATACAGAAATATGCAAAAAATGGAAAATTTTCTGGAATTTAAGAAAGAAAATTTGAATTAAAATACGTAAATTGCCAGTATAATTTCCATATTTTAACGGATTTTTTTTATATTGTATAAAGCTTACAAAAAAAAGTGAAAAATTGACTGCCTATTACCGAACTTCCAGATTGGTCAAAAATGGATGCGATTCAGATGTTTGAAATGTCTTAAATTCAGACGCATACACGTGTCTTAAAAAATAAGACACTTTAAAATGTCTGAAAATTGAACACTCCAGTTTCAGACACTTATGTGTCTGAATTTCAGACATTTCAAATTACAGTGTTTATACCATGATCATATAGTAAGACACTTAAGTGTCTAAATTTCAGACACCTATGATGTCTGAAATTCCATATTCAGACACTTAAGTGTTTGAATTACTTTTTCAGTCACATATGTGTCTGAATTTAAGACGCCCTTATTTGCAGTGTTTAATTCAATATTTTTAAAGATGTTCAAATTAGCGTGTTTTTTAAATTTTGGTGTGACTGAACGGGGGTTGGCGAGCGTAGCTCGTAGGAGACAAAGCCCTCTTGTCGGATAAAAATAAATCTCAACTATATTCTACATAAAACGCATTTGTTTCTATTTTGTTATATTTTTTATGAGTGAGAGACATTTGAGGCAGCAATTCACTTATTTTTATTTATCTTTCAATTTATACCTTTAATTTCTTAAATCACTGTGTTAGAAATTTGAAAATGAATAGAAAATAAAGAAAAAAAAGATTAAGATAAAGATAAAGAAAAGAAGCTATATTTCCTTTTTCTTTTCTTTCTTTTTAATTAGTTAAAATTGGTGCAGCTTTTAAAATCAAATTTCATATATCGATTTGTAATCCCTTGCTCATACAGTATTTATTTTAAAGATATTCTTGCTGCTGTAAAATCGATGAGAGTATACGGCCAATTCTCAATCTCTTTGCTTTTATTGTTTAAATAAGGGGTATGCAGAATTGGAGGGATAGTGCCGTCACAAATGCTGTCTACGTCCTCCCGCTGCTCGAAAATCGTCACGGTGCCAGGGAGGTAGAACCACTACGTTTTATGATACCAATGTATTGAAGAACACAGATAAAGTTACAAACAATCAAAAGCCCCGAAGATTGTACCTCGCGGCTATACCCATCCTGAGTTTTGTTTTTGGGTAGAATTCACCGAAAATAATCAAAATTGATGTAAACTTATTTCCTTCCCTACCCACAATGAAATAACATGTAGTTTGAAAGCCAATAACATGAATGATATCTATAATAGAAAAGCTGTCTCATCCGTTTTGTTGTGTCATTGTAAAATTAGGTGATGAAGAAACGTATATACAGTGTGTCCGCGTATAATCTGTCCGACCTTTATTTTCGCAACCGTTGGTCCTAGATGCATACTTCCAATTACAAAAATGGTTTAAATAAGGTAAAGAATTATTTTTAAAGCGATTTGGATCAAGAAAAACATTTATTAAAAAATCCCGAAATTTAAATTTTTATACGATTTCCCTGTCCTATAAGTGATATTTACTAAAAATTTACTGTGACACTAACAAGTAAGACAAAAAAAAGTCCCATTCATCTAACATTAAAATTGACCGAGTTATGAAACTTTGAAATGCATAACTTATACCACTTTTTTGCATATCAAAACAGATGATTTCGACCATGTTTTCAGGGGTCCTGTATAAAGTACTTAAACTTATTTCAAGGTATCTGCGCTTTGAAAGAAATCGTACAAATATTACGGTTAACATTTATTAGTTAAGTTTCAGATTATTTAAAATAATTGTGCTTTAACATATGTTTTATTTTGTAAGGATTTGAGGCTATGATTTCTTTTAACTAAAATTATGTTATTTTCATAAGGTTTTATTTAACTTGCAATGATCGCCTTTCCAGTTTAAAATTTGTACTCGAACTTAAACTTACTTTCAAATGTCCGATCGAAGTTAAACTTTACATACTGACTTAAATCCGATGACAATGCAATATTATTATGATTTTTGACTCTTAGCATCTTATACATACTTATATTAGAGGATAACACAAAAAAATTCGGATAGATTACCGTCAAGAAGTTTAAGAAAGTGTTTTAGATTAGATAACATAAACCTGCGATGGTTGTGTTTTTTAACTTTTATAATTACATTTTATGTATTTTTTAACGCTGAATCAAAAAATTACCTTCACTTTTAACCCTAATGTCAAGATTTTTCGTAAATCATAAATTTCAAGGTTAAAAAATAGCGAAAAATATGATACTATAAAATAGATGTAAGACTTTTTTATTCAGTTTAATTTTATTTAATTCAATAATTTATTAGATTTTTTGGCTTATACTGGGTTTCTCAAAGCTAAACAGCTCGGGGGTCCTATGAGATTAGCAGGGGAGGGGGATCAATTTTAACTTTTAGTTTTTAACTTTGAAATTTGCGATTTGAGAAAATTCCTGACGTGATGGTTTAAAATGAAGGTCATTTTCGGATTCAGTGCTAAAAAATACATAAGTATCAATTTTCAAAAGCTAAAAAACATGCCACAACCCAAAATTTGAAAGACAGTGTAATCTAACAGCATTTTAAAATATGTATTATTTTGTAAAGAATTGAGGCTGTTGTTTTTCATCCTTTTATTTAACAAAAAATCGATTATTTTTATCCTCTTATAATGTTCAGTACAAATTGTACATTTTGTAGTAATATGTCAGAATGATTAAAGATTTAAAATTTATATTGCAATGCTAATTTTACTCTCAACCATTTCTTAACATATCTGACGAAATTATATTTCTACTAAATGTTTGAATGACCCCTAATATGCACCAAAAATATTCTCCAACTTTAAACAGCTATTACTCGGTCAATTTTAATCGTAGAATAACGGGACTTTTTTTACCTAACTTGCCAGTGTAACAGGAAAATTTTACTAAATATAACTTATAGGACCGGGGGACCGTATAAAAATTTAGATTCTGTAATTATTCACTAAATTGTTTTTTCGCTTCAAACTCTTTTTATCTTAACCCTGCACCTAATTTTGACCATTTTTACTTTCTTCTATCTTTACAAGAAGAAAGTATTGGATTCATGAAAATTTTCGAATTCCGGTTTTCGACGGATTTACACGTTTTAGGGGTCAGAGATTCCAAAAAACATGTTTTTACAAAATGTCTGTCTGTGACTCTGTGAGTCTGTCTGTCTGTGTGTATGTGACACAAATTTTGTGGGCGCTCTATCTCAATAACTAATGCACGGAATTTAATAAAAATTCATATTCAGTTAGTCCCTAATACAAATTGATGCTGATTAGTTTTTGGTGTAAATCGCTCAACAGGTGGCGCTGCTATGCTGCATTTTTCACGATTTTTGCAATAGCTCTATCTCACGAACTAATGCACGGATTTTGATAAAACTTCAGATTTAGTTAGCCCTTGATATGAATTGATGCTGATTACGTTTTGGTGTAAATCGCCCAACAGGTGGCGCTGCTATGCTGCATTTTGCAGGATTTACACTATTTTCGCAGTAGCTCTATCTCAAGAACTAATGCACACATTTTCATCAAACTTCGGATTTAGTTAGTCCCTCATATGAAATGATGCTGACTACGTGTTGGTGTAAATCGCCCAATAGGTGGCGTTGCTGTGCTGCACTTTGAACTATTTCCTCAATAGCTCTATCTTAAGAACTAATGCACGAATTGTCATCAAACTTCAGATTTAAGTATAACTTGATTAATATTGCTGCTGATTATGTGTTGTTGCAAATCGCTCAACAGGTGGCGCTTCTATGCTGCATTTGTCATGATTTGCGCAATACCTCTATCTCAAGAACTAATGCACGAATTTTCCTCGAACTTCATATTCAGTTAGACGTTGACATAAGTTGGTGATAATTAGGTTGTGGTGTAAATAATCCAATAGGTGGCGATGCTATGCTGCATTTTGCGGGATTTACACGATTTCAACAACAGTCATACCTCGAGAACTAATGCGCGGAATTTCATATTTTTAGAATTCTCATGATGAACACAGATTGCCATTTAATTTGGCACTGAGATAGTGGATTTTGAAGCATTGACATGTATGAGATAGAAGAAAGTTTTGTGATGGCCACAACATACTAGTTGTAATTGGAAGTATGCATCTAGGATCAACGGTTGCGAAAATAAAGGTCGGTCAGGTTATACGTAGACACACTGTATATAAATATATGTAGAAATTATCTGTCAAAATTTAACCATGATAAAAAGTAAAACACAAAATGCTCCTTAAATAAAAAAAAAATAAAAAAAATCTTACATTTAAATAAATTCAGATAACTATTTTTCCCTCAATTTTAAGATATCCTTTTGCAGTATAAAATCTATGAGATTTTAAAAGAAATTAAAAGAATTTTTTACCTGAGAACTTACCTAATTTTAGTTTGAACATTTTAATAAACTTCTTTGTAGAGTTTTTCATATTAAATAATACACACCAGATAAGCCAGATAAAACATGAATAATGAACAATGAAATTGATAAAACATGAAATTGTGTAGATATTTGAAAAAATAACTTAACGAAAAATAATTTATTTATATTTAAACAAAAGAATCTAGTAAATAGACTTTTTCTGTTAAGATTAAAAATTCAGAGTTTAATAAAGTTAAAACAAACACAGACTAGATTATTAAAAAAACTTTTATGTATTTGTATTGTTATTTTTCGATTACTGGATTAACATAGATGTGATTTTGATTTAGGAAGATCCGCTTCTGTCCCATCAACTCCCCCCCCCCCCCATCCTTCCTGTGAGTTAGTAGAGTCCGGCATCGGCTCAGGTTATCCTCTTTTATTCAAACCCAGCTGCGAGTCGGGTGTGCAGGTGCAATGTACTTTTTCGTTGCGGGTCGTGTTGAATTCTACTTTTTTGCTGCGGGTTCTGCAACTTTCATTGTTTCGGGTTGGTTTATACTATTGCGGGCCGGGTTCGGTTTGACCCAACATTTCAAAAGAATGCCGAAAATACTTTTTAAATATTAAAATTCTCTAAACAATAAGATCTTCATGATGGATATACCCGAAAAGTACACATCTATTCAGCGAATACTTTTTGAATTCTTAATACTTACATATTTATACTCTTATATCGCTGAATATGGGCAACTTCCAACCTGCATACATATAACGGGTGTGTGCAAAGACTATCACAAACACTATATATGTGTTTTGTGTGTGTAAAAACGAATTGTTGATCATATTTTTCATATACCGAGAGAAGAAATAATGGTTCTTAACTGTACAGTAAAGAAAGAATAATCTATGACCACATTTCTTATACATTTTATTTCTCATGCAGTAATTTGAATATACGTATAATCCTCAAACTTAAAAATGTATTTATTTTCATCTGAAGCATAGTTTTGCTGACAATTTTGTGAGCATCCAAAAATATCCGATTTGGAAAAAAAAAACAAAAAAAAACTAGACCCTGCAAGAATTATTTGGTTAACCCAACCCAGAAAAACAAAAATTAATATCATTAAGGTCAGAAACAGAAATTTATGGACAACCTGATCCGTCGTAGGACTATATTTAATAATCCCACCATCTCTACTCCCATATAGCACGAAAGCTCCCGAAACCTTCCCCAGGAGCTCCAAGTCATCCCAAATTCCTCCTGATACTAAAATGACAAAATGGGGACTTCTTGAGGAATAGACTTTTAAGATTTCACCAGGAGTGAGCTCCCAGTGATGTCCTACGGGGCAACGTCCGAGGACGTCAGTCCTACGGAAGTACCAGGGAAGCCATTTCTGGGGAAGTACCTGTGAAGCCATTCCCGAAGAAATACCTAGAAAGTCGTTCCTGGGGAAGTACCTGAGAGGTCATTCCTGGGGAAGTATTTAGTAAGTCTCACTGCTGGCGCCATCTCATGAGTGATTCTGGCGTACAATACTCAATTGCTTTTTATTAAAATAAAGTGAATTCAATTTGATCGGGATCGATTTTTAAAGAGTTTGTTTTATATTACTAATTATTCGATTTATTATTATTTAGCAAATTAGATAATTATTAATAAATTGTAATTATTTTTAATTATTGCAACAATTTTTAATAATTTTAGTTAAATTAAAAATTTTAATTCAATATTTCAGTTAATTCATATTTTAAATAATGATTACTATATGTCTTTTAAAGCAAATTTTTTCTATTTATGTTATTTTATTAATTTTCAATAAATAACATAATGCATTTTTCTTTTTTATTATTACTAATATTTTATTAATTAAGGAATTAATTTGTTTATATTAACTAAATAATAAGTTTCTAAATTAATACACTAAAACCTCTAAATGGAAGACAGTTCTGGACCATATATTTTCCCGGTATTTAGAGGTAAAGGTATCCACGCAAAGAAAATAATATATCCTGACCGTATGTTTGTTTGTAAGAAGCCGTCTAAAAATTTGTTGTAAAAATAGTCTAAATCCGGCCCTGATGCACCTGAGGCTCAGATTGTTCCTTTTTTGACAATTGGCTAACATACTCATCAAACCTCGCATTAAAAACACACACACACACACAAAACTGTCGCGATGAGAGAAGGGCATTTTTATCTCATCATTTTATTTCACCATCTTAAAGTGAATACAATTCATGTTAAAATGGCACATTTGATATTAAAAAATATAAATATTGGGTCGCACAGCCCCCCTCCTGATACGAGGTTTATTTGCAAAGATTTTCTGTTATAAAAAAAATACATTCTTACAAAATCGGTTAAAAGATATAAATTCATGCAAAATTAAGGTTTAATTCAGGTTATTATCACGGGCCTGGGCAATACCGCTAAGCTCATCTGGTATAGTTTATATAAGTGTTGGGAATGAGAAAATGTTAACTAAATAGAAGTGTAAATTTTAAGTGTCAATTCTGGAGGTTTAACCATATTTTGTTTCATTCAGAGGTTTTAATATATTTGAATATTAAAGAATGAATTTTATGAATATTTGTACTCTTTTCTATAAAAAAAAAAAAAAAAAAAAAAAAAAAAAAAAAAAAAACATAATATTGGTAGTGGAGGTATAATTATAGAGTGCTTTTCACAATTGCATTAAAACATAATTTACTTTCCTTTTATTTCGGGTTCGATAAAGGTTGCTGGTCGCCGACAATTATTTTGGGGCACTTGCACATCTTGTTTTTCTTTTGTTGTTGTTGTGTTCGGATTGGGTTGACGTCAAATAGAATTTTCGGGTAGGACTATCTCTGATGAACTAAAAAATAATAGTAAAATTTACTCGTCGTAAATGACGCAAAAAAATTAAACACTAAGAAAACCAAGACTGAGAAGTTTGCGCCCTCAATATCCTGTGGGAAAAATTTTTTTAATTATTTTTTTTTCTTTTTATGTTTATACGTTTAATATTTATCTTAAACAGGCACTTCAAGAGGCTAAGTAGAGTTCTGAGCGGGTCGGGTTGTACTAGAACCCAACCCAAACATTTAATTTGAAGTCAAGTCAACCATCAATCCCACCCGAATCCACCAAAAAAATTTCTTGACTTGCAACCCGACAAAAATATTTTCGACGATCGCAACCCCACATATTTCAAGCCGCACCTGTTCCGAACTCGAAATACTTCAATCCGCAACCCGATCGAATCGAGTAAATCATTTTTAATGTAATCATTGAAAAAAATCCCTAATTATTATGTTTAATACCATCTTTATTTTTTACAGAAAGAAATGTACATATTTATTATATTCTTTAATATGCAAATATAGTAAAACCTTTGAATAGCAAACAACTCGGGATCGTTGAATAGAGTCCTGCATCGGATCGGGTTGTACCTTTTTTTGTTGTTGTTGTTCGGGACAGGGTTATTTTATTTTCTTTCTGTGGGTTGGTTTCACTCTACAGTAATTCTTCGGGGTCAGACTTAAGTTTTTTGCTGATCGGGTTGTTTGGGTTTTCATAAAAAGTTTGAGCAGAATTATGTTCCAGATGAAAATACATGCCATTTCATACGCATGAGGGTATATTCAATTTACTCCTTGTGAAATAAAATGTATATATGAAACGCAATTATAGATTATTCTTTCTTTACGGTACAGTTAAGAACCATTTTTTCTTTTCTTATAATATGGATAATATCATTTAAAAATATCATTATTTTGGACACGCACAGTACACATATACGTTTGCGAGAATTTATGCACACGTAGACGTGTCTATAGATTGTAAGATGTCTAGTATTCAGCTGTAAAAGCGTATAATACAAATACATAATTGTATTAAAATTTGGAAAGTGTTTGCTAAATAGAAGTATCCGTTTTCTGTGTGTGTGTCCGCTATGTATGTCTTATTGCATATAGATTTTTAACCTTTTTATATTCGACAATCTTTTAAAAAAATGGTTTACCCGAACCCAAACCGCAAGAGTCAAAACCCAATCCGAAGCAGACACGAACCTGAAACAGAAGTCAACCAGAAACAATGAACAAATAAACAATGAACAAATAAACAATGTACTGTTCTTTAAAGAGAATTTTAATTAAAGAATAATAGTAATTTAAAAAAATATGTATTTTCGGGAAAAATTCATGAGCCAAGAAAGCTGTTCCTGACAAGGGACCTTTAAAACCTTAAAAATCATTTTTTTATTTTTTGTAAATTTCAGTTTAAATATTATTCAAGGGAACATTATATGCATCATGGTAAGCATTTATCACAAAAAAAATTAAAAAAAATTTTTTTTTTGAGAAAAAAGTGGAATTTTACGCGTCATCTTAGAAATCTTCGAAATGCGGCTTGCGCGTTCCATATCAATGAAAATCCCCAATATTTTTTTTTTATAAAAGTCTGGTTTATATATATAAATAAAACTGGGCATTGAATTTTATATATTTGAATATAAAAGTAAAAAAAAAATTCAAAATTTTTTGAAAATTTTTCGAAAAAATTTCAAAATTTTTCAAAAAAAAAAAATTTTTTTTTAAATTTCTATGTTTCAATAATATAAAATTCGATGCATAGTTTTATTTATATATATAAACCAAACTTTTATAAAAAATATTGGGGATTTTTGTTAATATGGAACGCACGAGCCGCATTTCAAAGATTTCTAAGACGACGCATAAAATTCCATTTTTTTCTCAAAAATAATTTTTTTTTGTGATAAATAGATGCATATAATGAACTCTTGAGTAATATTTAAAGTGAAATTTACAAAAAAAAAAATTAAAAAATTGAAAAATTTTTAAATTTTTAAAAATTTAAAAAAATTTGAAATTTTTTTTTAAACCTTTATATTCAAATATATAAAATTCGATCCACAGTTTTATTTATATATATAAACCAAACTTTTATAAAAAATATTGGGGATTTTCATTGATATGGAACGCGAAGGGGAAATTTCGAAGATTTCTAAGACAACGCGTAAAATTTCATTTTTTTTCTCAAAAAAAAAAATAAAAATAAAATAAAATAAATTTTTTGTGATAAATGCTTGCCATAATGCTTATAATGTACCCTTGAATAATACACTGCTCAAAACAATTAAAGGATATTGCAGTTTTAGGTGGATTTTGTATCTGGTAAACTGTTTAGCTGATTGATACATAGTCGACAGACATAGTAGGTTATATGAGAATAAATTACACATGTTTGGCAGAAAAAAAATGCATTTTATTGCGCATTTGTGCACTAAAGGAAAAAAAACACAATTTGTGCATATGAGAAAAAAAGAATAAGAAAAGGTGTTTTCTTCAAAGAAAATCATTTTCAGTAGGGGCTATGGTTTCCACGGGCGGCCAGCAACGTTGAACACCTTTGAGGCATAGACTCAATGAGGATATTAATGACGAGTTGGGGTATTCTGCCTCAATCTTCCAGAAGAGCTCTTTCCAGTTCTTGGAGAGTTTGTGGGGGTTGTTGGCGGCCAGAAACTCGTCTTCCTAGAGCGTCCCAAACGTGCTCGATTGGATTCATGTCTGGAGAACACGCTGGCCATTCCATTCGAACGATTCCTTCCTCGAAAAGGAAATCCTCCACTAGGTTTGCACGATGTGGCTTGCAGTTATCGTCCATTAAAATGAAGTTATCTCCGATTGCTGCAGCGTAAGGGACTACAGTAGGTCTGAGGATCTCATCCCTATATCGGCGACCAGTCAGAGCTCCATCTCGAATGATGTAGAGGTCAGTGTGCCCGTCAATGAAAATGCCACCATACACCAACACTCCTCCACCGCCAAATCTGACACTTTCGTGCACGAACGCAGGATTATTCCTACTGCCACGATCCCTCCAGATGAAAATACGCCTATTATCCGGATGCACAGAAAAACGGGACTCGTCAGAAAACAGAATATTGCTCCATACATTTCTCCTCCAGTAGACATGCTCGGTTGCCCACTCCCTGCGGTCGCGACGATGACTTGATGTTAATCTAACACATACCATCGGTCGGCGAGCATACAGACCTACAGCATGGAGCCGGTTTCGGACAGTCTGAGTTGAAATCGTGGTGCCTGTAACCGAGCGAAGGTGTTGTTGGAGAAGAGTAGCGTTCATGGTTCGGTGTCTCCGAGCTGTTAACGCTAAATACCGATCTTCATTGGGCATTGTTGCCCGTCTACGACCTTGCCCTGATCTTCGGCCTGCACATCCACTCTCCAAAAAACGGTTCCAGATCCTGGAAATGACACTTTGTGACACTCCAATGGCTTGCGCTACTTCGGCTTGAGTTTGGCCCCCTTCTAACCTACCAACAATTCTCAAAGCTTCTGAATCTGTCAAATGACTTCGCTGAGACATCGTACTCATCGAAACAAAGCAATCACTGAATGCCGATCATCCTTGTCTTCATTCTCTTTTATCCAGTTGAAAGTCAAATTTCATTCGCTGCCGCTGAAGCGACGTTTTTGACGTCGAACTCAAAATTTGCATACTCCACAGTTTAAAAACCAGAAAAATTTGCATTTGTGATTCTCTTCTTCTATTTTCGGCAAAAAAATTTCGTTTATATCTTTATTTTATATAAAACTTCAAATATCCTTTAATTGTTTTGAGCAGTGTATTTAAAGCGAAATTTACAAAAAATAAAAAACTGATTTTTAAGGTTTTAAAGGTCCCTTGTCCCTTTAAACAAATTTTTGCACGGGTCAGACAAGGAATGGGTCAATGATTTTCATACAAGCAGGGTAGTGGGGGGACTGGTAAATTTCAATCGGTGAAAAATGAAAGGAAGAATAAAATAAAGGCCCGGTTAAGCGCAAAAAATTGTTTGGTTCGGCATAGATCAAGCTTGCAGAGAAAGCAAGACCCGGGCAGAAAAAGTTTTGATCAGATTCGACCCGTCCCGAGTCCGTATAGATCTCTAAATGGCATTTGAAAAAAACGTGTTCTTAACGGCTGGAAAATTTTTAAATAAATTATGAAAAAAATCGACTTTGTGTTGTAAATTTCGTTCAAACTCACGGATTTTTTAAGTTTTCGTTCAGCTCACGTTCGTTTATCAAAAGGTGAGTCAAGTTCAACTCAACGTTCCAAGAATTTGAATTAAACTCGTGAGTTTTCGTTCAATGAACGTGCTCATACCCAACACTGTATAAAACTTCTCTGAGATATGCGCTGTTTTCTCTGACGTATGCTTGCTAATTTAATTTAAAATGATCATTAATTTTTTTGTCTCTTCCTCACTTTTTTCTTAATGTAATTTTTATATTTATTACTAATCTTATTTAAGTTTTATTCATATGATTTATAATGAAGTGTTGTAATATAATGTGAAAATGGTGTAAATTAAGAATTTGAAATGTTTTATGTCGATTTTTATACGAACTTTGTTATATCGTGCAGGTGCAGATTTAGGTCATCTTCAAAATTTTGTGCAATGAACTAATTTTTCTGAAAACAATTTAAATCAATTGTAAAACGCAGATAATTGTATTTATTCAACCTAAACAAAAGCAAGTCGATATCACTGCATTTTCGTGAAAAAAAGTTAATTAAATGTAAATTTTTAAAATAAATTAATTTGGAAAATCAACATCTTAGGTATTTTTTTATTTTGTATAAATATTTTTAAACATTCAACTTACTTTATGAAGCAGTATATTTGGTTTATCTATTTAATGCATAATATTGTATGTATAAAGTTAAATAAATATAATAGTGTATTCTGCTATTTGTTCCACTCTCTCAACTCTCAGTTGTATAATTCTTTTTTGGTGTCCTTTAAGTGTCATATAAGCTACCTGTAATGGAATGAAGTAATGTAAATAAACAATAGCGTGGTAATATTGGCAAGTCTCATTTTATCGTCGTCTTGTTCTGTTCAATGTCTTCAATAGTGGTAATCAACCGCTTGCTCACAAGTCCACTTGCGCTCATGAAAATTCAATAAATTGATACTTAATTAATATATAATTTTCACTCATGTTTAGTAAGTATTACTTTTGTAGAATGAAACAAAAAATTTCAATCTATAGAGTTTTCTGTAAAAATTAAATCTGCTGAGAAAAGAAATGTTTAAAAACTCACTCGCACTGATGAAAGAACAATTTTGGGCATTGGTTTCATTCAAGTATCCTTGATAACTGCAGACAAGCTTTCTTAACCTTTGCACATAAAAATGTTGGTAAATATAGTTCCTCCGCTAAACTACAGGGCTATTATAATTAAAACTGCACTTTCAAAAGGCTGTAAAAAAAGAACCACTGGTAAGAATGATCTGATATTTCATGTAAGTTTTCATGAAGCAATGGGAATTTGTTTTGTGACAAAAAGTACAAAAGTAGACGGATAGATGGCACTGTACTCATCATAAGATGCTAATAAAAAGACGTGACATCCACATTGTACATTGCACTTGTAATAGAAAGGAGGGAACATGCAGTTACTCTTATTCTGCATCTGAGTAGGTATAGTCATGACTCTATCATTAAAGGATCGGGCTCTGCCTTAGGAGCTGTTTTGTACAATAACGGTGACTGTACGGCATTGAATTGAAGAAATTCCGAACATTAAAGTTTTAAAAAGCGACTCTGACCCGATGACTGCATTCGGTATGAAGAAATTGATTGAAATTCGAAGAGACTGGTTCATTTAACGGGTTTAGTTTCGCTTTTGCTATTTACACGTTTTTTGTCCTAGGAACAATTAAAAACTGATATTTTCCTATCGGCTGTGTCAACACCTTGTCGTGGTGGATATGCTTTGAACAAAGAGTGCCACAAATCATGTCACGTCTTTTAATTAGCATCTTATGATGAATACAGTGCCCTCTATAGGCCAACGTTTGAAGTTTTTTCTTTTGCAAAACAAATTCCCATTGCTTCACGTATACTCACATAGAATATCAGGTCATTCTTACCAGTGGTTCTTTTTTTACAGCCTTTTGAAAGTGAAACTTTAATTATAATCACCCTGTATAATATCTGTACTAAGCTCTTACACAATAGTACAAGGTCGGCGAAAGAATATTTTGGGCCCGGCGTTTATTGAGATTCTAAATCAAGATACCGTGACATTAACAAAATATACAGCTTTAGATGTGTTGAGCTTGTTTAAATTCAATTAATTGGAAATAGAAGAACTTAAATTGCAGCTTAGTAAATTCAGTATAGTTCAACATGATCTGAAAAATTTATTAAATTAACACAAGCTATGGAAACTATTGTAAAGGAAATATTATTAAGAATTATAAATGAAAAAGCCGATGATAAAATCATAGCAACTTTAAATTTAATTCCAAAACTATTTAACGAAGTTGGCATTTTTCATTTTAACAATTATTCCGACTATCTACACCTGCGAATCATTATTTTTACAAGTGAATAATCTAAAAACTTAAAAAGAAAAATAGAAAATACTCTTCAGATAGATTTCGCCTTCTGTTAAAAATAGCTAAGTATGATTGGGCTATTAACTATTTTTAATTTAAGATACAACGACAGAAATCGCATTTAATTCTTTTTAATTTCACGAAACACTGGTTTCCACGGTTATAATTCCGAAACATACTACGATTAAGATGATTAAAAAACACAAGATAGGAATATAATGTCTTTTTTAATTAATTAAAAAAACATAAACGAAATCCTTTGAAACTGTGAGGAAAAAAAACCAGATTTTTTTAGTTCCTTTCATTGCAATTATCTATTCTTTCTTACCTCTGTTAATTTTTCTTCATCAGTAATATGCATAAATACTTGCTGATACGCATGCACACTGCGCATGAAACGGCCATTCCTCTTTTAATCCAGAGAAATTGTGTAAAGCACTCGTGAGTTGAAATATTCTTCAAAATTTGCGTACTTAAACATAAAGTTTATAAAGTTTTCTAAATAAAAAATTTTAGCTAGTGTACGCTTTCCCACTATTTCTGATATTTCTACGCATTTTCTTTTGTAATTCTATTGTATTCTATTTTT
This sequence comes from Maratus speciosus, assembly GCA_963932465.1. Classification (NCBI taxonomy): domain Eukaryota; kingdom Metazoa; phylum Arthropoda; class Arachnida; order Araneae; family Salticidae; genus Maratus; species Maratus speciosus. The sequence goes on along the minus strand of OZ010795.1, from coordinate 387,158,038 downwards.
TTCTCAGAAAGCATTATCTTCCTCTTAATATAAGAGCCCAATTTCCTAATTTCCTAAAAGTGTTCAAGGATTAAATTCATTACATAATAAACTGCAAACTTTGGAAAGCTACATTTTGAAGTGATGCTACTTTTATTAATTCGCAAAATCTTCGAATTTTAATGAAAATTTTCACGGCAGACCTGAGGTTGCGGTGTCATAGAGTCTCACGGTGCACTAATGAACCGTATCATACTGGTTGAGAACTACTGCTATATACTATGTATTGTAACATGAATATTATATAAAAAATATATATGTATGCACATACCGGGTGTCCTAAAAAGGACTGACTGATTTTTAAATTCAACTTGCAAACGGTGAAAGATATTTAAAAAATTCTTCCAGGACGGTTATGCATGAGGTCAAAAGTTTTTTTACAGTGATTTTCGATTTTAGTTCGAATTACAAACGATAGATGGCACTGCAATCAATAGACGCTAAATTCAGGCTCGATTTTTGGTACTTCGTGGCCCGCTCAATACATTTCCATCTCCTTTTTCGGCATGGAAGACGAAATCGGTCAAAAAATCGAGCCTGTTTTTAGCGCCTGTTGCTTACAGCGCCAGTTATTGTTTGTAATACGAACTAAAATCGAAAATCACTGTAAAAAAAACTTTTGACCTTATGCATATCCCACTGCAAGAATTTTTTAAATATCTGTCACCGTTTGCAAGTTATTGAATTTTAAAATCAGTCGGTCCTTTTTAGGTCACCCGGTACATATATACATGTATATTGCTCAATAGGTGGCGTCGCTATGGTGTGTTTTCACGATTTACGTGACAGTTATATCTCAGTATGTAATTGATACAGTCTTACTAAATTTAATCTGTTGGATGTTAATTAAAATTACGTTGATTAATTTTGGCTTTGATAACTCAACAGAAGGGCTGCTATGCTATTTTCTTGCTATGAATATTATCGCTATATGTACAGTCGTGTAAAAAAAGAAAACATCCCATGCTAAATCTGCTACAAACTGCTATAGAAGAAAGTCACTGGTACCAAACGATTGGAAATAAAGTCTATTTTTAAGTGATGTATATAAATTGGCTTAAAAGGCCATCTTCATATAAAAACGAACCCAAAATTTGTTTTTTCAATAACATTACCCAAGTTTGACGCCATAAATGAATTCTACACTCTTCAATTAGCATAAATCCAAATTGATTAGTTTCAGAAAAATTAATTATTTTAAAACGAGCATATTTTAGGTGATGTACTCAAATTGAAGCTCGGTACTGGATCGTTGAAATTCTAAAGAATGACTATGACACCTCTATCAATGTATTATTCCTTGCCAATAGGACCATTTGACTCAATGTGTTTTGACTATTGCCAGCCCAAATATTTCAATAAAAGGAGTAAAATATATTTTTTCAAATTATGCTTTGTCTGCACATCATAGACGGCCCTTTAAACACCATTTCGATGTTTTTAGTCCAAGAGCTGTTAAACATTTTAGGGAAGGTATTTGAGGCACCTTGAAAATTTGTGCAACACTTCTTTTGTAATGGCTGAATACAAAATCGAATGTCTGGCTGAAGGATCGTGGCCCAAAAACTGTGCCAGACACGTGTCAAGTGCCATTTTTTGACTACCCAAATAAAAGGTATTTGAGGCACGCTGAGATTGAGACAGAACAATATTTATACTTAGAAAAAAAATATTTTGAAAACGACAGACACTTTAGTCGGCCCAAAAACTGTGCCAGACACGTGTCAAGTACCATTTTTTGACTACCCAAAAAAGGTATTTGAGGCACGCTGAGATTGAGGCAGAATAATATTTATGCTTAGAAAAAAATATTTTGAAAATGACAGACACTTTAGTCGGCACAAAAACTGTGCCAGACACGTGTCTGGCACAGTTTTTGGGACACGATCCTTCAGCCAGACATTCGATTTTGTATTCAGGCATTACAAAAGAAGTGTTGCACAAATTTTCAGGGTGCCTCAAATACCTACTCAAAAATGTTCAACAGCTCTCCTACTATTTGTAATCATAATTCAAAAACAACTGTAAAGAAAATTTTTAAATTGGGAATTCGCATAAAGCAGGACTGTAACGCTCGAACAATACACACTCAATCATTTTCTCTCCTTTACTTTTTTTTCTTTTCTTTCGAAAGAACTGACAAGCTGAGTAATGAGACTTGACGAGAGAGAAGGATGTTTACAAAGTTGTTGCCGACAAGGCATTTGAGCTATGCCGTATTTTAAATTAACTGAGTTATTTTGTAAATAGTAATATGTAAATACGATGTAAATATTAAAACTTATTAGTCAATGATAAGTTATCCAGTTTTATTTCGTAACATAAGATAGTTTCCACTCCGGATTCTGAATAATATGTTACAGAACTGGCTCCCCAAAGTCTGGCTCGAACAGAAGCAAGATATGAAGATAAGTATTATTTTAAATTGTGTTAAATTGTTTTAATAAGAAAATATAGATACTAAGGTACAAAAATTTATACAAAAGTACTTTTGATTCATCCGGAATCTGTGCATTTTTGAAAATTGTATTTGATTCGTCCAGAATCGAAATATTTTGGAACTGTTCTATTCAGCCTGAATGTTATTTTCCTAGAATTGAAATACGAAAAGTCGTCTGCAGCTTCAAGTATTTTTGTATCTGAATTAAACGAAGATATTCATAAGAGAAATAATTCTAATAATTATTTTTGAAAAAATAAAAATCGTTTGCTTTATTTTATCTATACTCCTATTATAAAGAGGAAAAAATTGTTTATTTGTCGGAGGTAAGCTCAGGAACTACCGAACCGATTCCAAAAGTAAAGGTATCAAAATGATGGTGTTAGTCCAACTTAGAACATAGGCTATATCTTATGTCGGTGCCACTACCCCAAAGGAGGTGCAGGAGCAAAAAACGTTCTAAAAATGCGATTTTTGCGTTACTGAAGGGCCTAGAAATATGAAATTTGGAATATAAGTTACTTATAAGATATAAATGATGTCCAAGAACAGTTCTTAAACAATTCGAAATTTAAAAGGGTTGAAAATGCACAAAAAGCGTTCTAAAAAACGTTCTAAATGGTAGTTTCTACATAATCTCAGGAAATACGAAACCGATTTAAAAAGTAATGGTATCAAAATGATAGTGTTAGTCCAACTTAGAACATAGGCTATATTTTATGTCGGTGCCACTACCCCAAAGGGGGTGCAGGAGCAAAAAAAGTTTTAAAAATGCGATTTTTGCGTTACTGAAGGGCCTAGAAATATGAAATTTGGAATATAAGTTACTTATAAGATAAAAATGATGTCTAAGAACAGTTCTTAAACAATTCGAAATTTAAAAGGGGTGAAAATGCACAAAAAGCGTTCTAAAAACGTTCTAAATGGTAGTTTCCACATAATCTCAGGAAATACGAAACCGATTTAAAAAGTAATGGTATCAAAATGATGGTGTTCGCCCAATTTAGAACATAGGCTATATCTTATGTCGGTGCCACTACCCCAAAGGGGGTGCAGGAGCAAAAAACGTTCTAAAAATGCGATTTTTGCGTTACTGAAGGGCCTAGAAATAAGAAATTTGGAATATTAGTTACTTATAAGATATAAATGGTGTCTAAGAACAGTTCTTAAACAATTCGAAAATTAAAAGGGGTGAAAATGCACAAAAAGCGTTCTAAAAAACGTTCTAAATGGTAGTTTCTACATAATCTCAGGAACTACCGAACCGATTCCAAAAGTAATGGTTGCAAATCAATGGTGACAGTCCCTGCTATAACATAGGTTATATTTTATGTTGCTGTTACTACCATCTGAGGGTTGCAAAAGCAAAGCATGTTCTAATTTGCATTTTTTGCACAACTAAGGGGTCTAACACTTTGAAGTATGGCATGGTATTTACTTACAAGATGCAACTGCTTTCTAAGAACAGTCGAAAGAAAATTCCAAATTTAAAAAAATGAAGTGAGTGAAAAGCATTATAAATTACAATTTTTAAGCAAAATTATAAATTACCAAACCGATTAAAAAAATAATGATGACAAATTTTGGTGATAGAACCTGCTCAAAAATAAGCTATATTATATGTCTGTTCCACTACCACTAGAGGGTTGCAGGAGCTAAAAACTTTCTAAATTGCGATTTCTGTGATACTGAAAAGGCTAGAAACTTTAAATATGACATGGTAGTTACTTATAAAATTTAAATGCCCTCGAAGGAACGTCGAAAATAAATTCGAATTAAAAAGGGGTGAAGCGAAGGGGAGGTGCGAAAAGCATTCTAAAAAATTTCTAAATTACGATTCTATGCAATTTCAGGGAATATAAACAGATTATAAAAGTAAAAGTTGCGAATCAGTGGTAACAGTCTCTGATCCTACACAGGCTATATTTTATGCCGGTGATTCTACCACCTGGGGTTCACAGGAACAACAAACGTTCTAAAAAAGGGCTTTAAAAGCTTTTTAAATTACGTTTCTGTGGAATATTAGGAAATAACAAACCGATTTCAAAATTAATGTTGGCAAATTAATGGTGACAGTTCCTGTTTCAACTTAGCCCTTTATGTTGAGAGTGGTGGTAGGACTTGGAATTCGACATGATGGTTAGTTTTAAGATGTAAGAAGATGGTTTCTAGAAAATTCAAAACTTCAAATGAATACTGAAATGAGCGTATTAATTGGGCATAAAAGTTTCAAAATATTTTCTAAATTATCATTTATTTAGTTTTATTTCATTTTATTAATTGAAGTCTCATTTCTGCCTAATACAGTGTAATAATGATGTTTAGTCAAACTGTGTTTTAAATAATAATTTTTGAATTATTCCTAAAGGTAATAAGTACCCTTTAATAAAATAAAATATTACCTTTTAATAAAATAAAAATTTAGTTAGTACCTTTTGATAAAAATTAGACATATAAATATCACTTGGCATATTTCAAATATTACGCGAGCAAAGCCGCGGGATTTGCTAGTACATTTATATAGTTGCACTGGGCTATTTTATTATGAAGTTATTATTATAAATGAGTGCTTGGCAGTATTTAATTATTATATGATTGATATTATTGTGTAAGAAAAAAAAAGGCAAATAGTTGGTGTCATTATATTGAGTTTTGAAAGATATTGTATGTTATTTATGTTCTATATATGTTAAAAATTACGTATTTTGCTAAGAGTTATTCGTAACACGAATTAAGTTTGAAGTTAGCTAAACCATATTTAGTTCAAATGATGGCGTTTCTTTCAAAGGGTAAGAAAATTGATTTAATCACATTAGCTTCAGAATTAAAAGTAGAAGTAAGTAGCGATGATAAAGTCCTCGAATTACGTGATAAAATTGTAAATAATGAGGCATTTAAAGATAACGTAGATTTTGTACAGGGAATTTTTGAAAATATCGTAGAAGAAAGAAAGACTCTTGAGGAAGAGAAACGTTTAGCCGAAGAAAGAGAATTTGAGCTACAGAAGCTCAGGTTAGAAGCAGGAACAAGAGATGTTGTTGCAAATACAAGCAACCCTCTAGAAACTTCTTCAATCCGCGTTGACTTGAAAAAGATTTTACCCGATTTCAATCCTGAAAAGGATGATATGAATTTATTTTTAATAACTTTTGAGAGGCAAATGAAACTTTTAAAGGTTTCTAAAGAACTGTGGATTACGTATTTAATTGGAGTCCTTCCAAATGAAATCGGTAAATTAATAGCGCGTGAGCCGGAAGAAAAATTTGAAGATTATTCTTATATTAAAGATATATTGTTGCAGAGGTTCAAGTTAACTGCAGAAAGGCTTAGAGTTTTGTTTAGTCGACATCCAAAGCGAACCGATATTAGCTGGAAAGAATATTATTTTGAAATTAGAAGCTATTTTGAGGGATGGCTATCCGAATTAAATATAAACTCCTTTGAAAAATTATCGGAATTAATTTTTGCTGACCAATTAAAGAAAAAGGTTTCCCCTGATTGCAAAGAACATTATTTAGACCAATGGGAGAATTTAACAGATCCTGTTGAATTATCTGAAAAGTTAGATTTATATGATAATTTGAGGTCACACAAAGTAGAAATAAAGAGATCAAATAAAATCAGTGAGGTCGGGAATTCTAATCGCTTTGAAAAAACGCCTTTAGATTTTAAAAGAAATGAGTTTGGTAAAATTGGCAATCAAAAAGAGTCCAAGAGAAATAAAATTAATTACCCTTCAAATTTAAATCGACCAATGTTAAGTTGCTATGGTTGTGGAAACTAGGGAGTTATTAAATCCAAGTGTCCAACCTGTTCTAAGAAAAATGTATCGTTGCACTTTCAATCACTAGAATTTCGTACATGTAATATGCAAACATCACCAACATTATTGGTAAAAATAAGCATAAATGGTCTCTCTGGCACAGCTTGTGCTGACGCTGGCGCAACACATTGCATTGCGGGTGAAGTTTTGTATTCTTTATTAAAAGACCAAGGTGTGAAGTTTGAAAAATCTCAAATGATCGTGGTCTTAGCGGATGGGCTACAAAACACTACCGAAGTTTATAAAACAGAAGTTCATGTTAAAATTGAAGGTCGCGACATTAAAACAACACTTTATGCTCTGCCGAATGCCAGAAATAATCGTACAATTTTAGGAATCGATTTTTTACGCAAAGCAAATATTGTTTTGGATGTAGTAAATCAAAAATGGTTCTTCGCTGATAGATGTAGGTGGAAGTATAGATTCGCTGAAGATACATATAGACCTCCCACTGAATTAGCGATAAAATCTGTTGAATTAAACACCGTTTTTCTTAGAGAAGATGAAGGTAGACATCTCTCTTCAGAGCAACAAGTTAGGTTGAATGAACTGCTTGAAAAATTTACTAGTAGCTTCCAACTAGGGGAAAAGGCTACCCCTAAAGTTAAACATTATATAGATACAGGATCACGGATGGGCATAATTTTATCTGGTGAAATTGATAGTCCTGCACATGATAGAAAAGGCTATGTAAAAGATTGCCGTAGGAATTTCGATTATAGGGGTAAGAACAGAAATTTTAATAGACCAATTGTTAACAGAAGCAATAATAGATATGGCCAAAAATATGTTAAACAGTCATTTAACCATGGAAATTACAATAAAAATAGTTATGAGAAACCTGGTTCAGAGAATTCTTACCAAGATGAATGAGAGATTCCTCAAAATTTTGAGACTAAAGATTCTTTAATATCTCAAGATATGACAAAAAGTGAAGGTTTGGTGAATAGTTCATCGGATATGGTTGAACCTAATGATGCATCTGAAACGCTAGAAAGGGCTTCACTTACTTCAAAAGTAAAGTATAATCCAAATTTTTCTCCTAGCTACAAAAATAGAGGCTACTATCATGTCCGAAATAATTATAATTATGATGGCCGACGATCAGGTGGACGTAGCTATCAGGAGCAAAGAAATTCCCAACCATCACACAGGTATAGTGCACGACGAACTGCAGATTCGTCTAGAAAATTCGAAAAGATATATGAAAATGATCTTAGAACTAATGATCAGGATAATTACAAATTGGATTATAGGTCTGGAAGTTACAGACATGATAATGGGTACTGTGGAAAACAAAGATCTCCTACTTCTTATCCCATTGCCACTAAAGAAAACCCCTTTTCTCCCTTAGGAAATTATCATATATCAGCTTTGTGTCCTTACACGCAAAATGATGGTGGATCTTCTAAAGGCTTTATTCGTCCTAGAGGCAGACCCGGGAAACGTCAGACACCCAACCAGCAAATATTTACGAATGGATCACAAAACACGAGAACCATAGAGGATTTTAGGCACCAGAAAGCATCCCAAAGGAATCCACCCAGGAAATGCACACTGCATCTGGGGGACCAGTAATGCAGCGTGAGGGGAAGAGTGTAACGCTCGAACAATACACACTCCATCATTTTTCTCTCCTTTACTTTTTTTTCTTTTCTTTCGAAAGAACTGACAAGCTGAGTAATGAGACTTGACGAGAGAGAAGGATGTTTACAAAGTTGTTGCCGACAAGGCATTTGAGCTACGCCGTATTTTAAATTAACTGAGTTATTTTGTAAATAGTAATATGTAAATACGATGTAAATATTAAAACTTATTAGTCAATGATAAGTTATCCAGTTTTATTTCGTAACATAAGATAGTTTCCACCCCGGATTCGGAATAATATGTTACAGGACATAATAAATATAAATCTATCAAAAAATTGTAGGTTGCAATTCATATTTTTTTTCGTATATTAATCTCATAATTCATATTATAAAATTTTTAAAATTACAAATTCAATGTATTTATGTTTGGGTTTTTTTACTATTATAACCCCACAAAAAAATTATCTCATTAGGATTATACTTTCAGAAGATATTAATAAAAGTATGAAAATGTAATTTAACATTAGAAGTTATAAAAATTTGAATGTTTACAATTCAAAAACGTACCATCCAAATAACTTAAAATTTCGTTTCTATGCATAGTTTGAACAGAAGATTTAAAATATATCGTCAACATTGGGTGTTGCCATTGAGAAAAACAAAGTTTGTGTTCGTTTTGATATGTAGATGGCTCCCTAAGCAAATTTTATTGGCATCATTTGAAAGGAGACTTTATTTCCAATCGTTTGGTACCAGTAACTTTATTCTATTATAATTAGTTGCAGAGTTAGTAGGGGTTGTTTATCTTTTTTCCACGACTGTACGTTTATATAAGGGTAGAAATGAAACAAGCAGTTTATTAATTAAAATATACACGTTCGTCCAATTTGTATTTAAACAACCGATGGCGCTGTTGGCGCCTTTTGGCAGAAGGGTTCTGTTGATTAGTGTTATTTTTTTAATCGCTGATTAATCTAACTCCGAATAAACATAAAAATTAAATGCACTCTACTTCGTAATTGTTGGTGCTTAACAACGCCATTTAAATAAACATAGAAGAATTAAATATAAGAAAGTATTGTGATGGCCACAAAATACTATTATAGTGTGTTTACAGGTATAACTTTTGAATGGATGCTGCAATTTTCGTAGGCTTATTTTTCTTGCAAATGGCTCTCTCTGGTGTTGGTCTCATATTAATTTCATTATAATCCAGTATGGTATGTTTGTCTTTCGGTCTGTTATCTTGTTTTTTCTTATTGATTTACTGATCCCTAGCTTTGTTAATGTACTGTTCTATTTTATATTTTTAAAATAGCCATCGTATCGCGTATATATATACAGGGTGATTCATAAAAGATGGGCAGAACTTTAAGGGGTTATAGTACACTTAAAGACAAATAATATTAAATAGGAGACTAAGGGTCCCAGTCGTATTCCCAAGGAGATAGGGGGCATTAAAGTTTAGGGTCCGAAATTTCAAATGATTATAAAACATGGAAAAATTGGTCGATTCGTTTGCGGTTTTTGCAAAAAATTTTCTTTATGCCAGTATTTTCTTGAAATAAAATTTTAAAGTTCCATTTCAAAAAATGCCGATAGGGGACGCTTTAGACTTTGGAGTAACAAACAACTATTTTTTAACGTTATTTTTTGTATTTCTTTAAATGATTTCGAAAGCTTAGACTTAAACTTAAATTTTGATCTAAAAATCTGAGTCCTAACGAGTAGTTAAGTAGCATAAACTGAAATTTGAAATTTGAAACCCTTCTCCCCCCAGAACAAAAATCAGTTATTCCCGATCTTTGTGTCGTAGATTAGGCTCTAACTACTGCCGCGTTTTGCTAAAATTATTCTTTATGTCAGTATTTTCTTAAAAATAAATTTTAAAGAAAATTTTCAAAAAATTCCGATAGAGGGCGCTTTAGACTTTGGAGTAACGAACAACTATTTTATACCGTTATTTTTTGTGTCTCATTAAATGCTTTCTAAAGCTTAGACTTAAATTTTCAGCCCAAAATCTGAATCGTTAGACGTGGTTAAGTTTCTGGGGAGAGGGGTTTGAAATTTCTACTCCTGAGCACAGTTCAGTTTACCATGTCCACACATTGTGTGCTGTGATACGAGGTAAAAAGACACAAATTAGGATTATGTTACCAAAGCATATTTATTAACATGTAATTACAATAAATGTTCAAAATTGTGACCACCAGAGGTTATGCACGCAGAACAACGGCGAAGAATGGAACGGCGAACATTCGCGAAAACATCAGGCTTTTCGAGCACTTCCCCTACAGCGGCGGAAAGTCTGGCGACCAGTTCCTCGGGGGATTCAATGGGTGTCTCATACATAAGAGCCTTCAATCGTCCCCAAAAAAAGAAATCGAGGGGTGAAAGATCTGGCGAGCGAGCAGGCCAAGCAATAGGACCACCTCGACCAATCCATCTGTTCGGAAATGTGATGTCCAGATAGTTGCGGACGTCTCGTACGTAATGGGCTGGCGCTCCATCGTGCTGGAACCACATGACCCGCCGGATGCGTGGAGGAACAACGTTTAACAGGTCTGGCAGCACATGTTGCAGAAATGTGAGGTATGTTTTACCGTTGAGGCGTTCAGGAAGAAGGTACGGTCCGATTAGGTGGTCTCCGAGGATTCCTGCCCAAACATTGATGGAAAAGCGTCTCTGATGAGCATGTGGATACGTAGCATGTGGATTGACATCCGCCCATACATGTGCATTGTGTGTGTTAAATGTACCTTCACGTGTGAAGATACATTCATCGGTGAAAAGCACAGTTCGTCCAAAATGTGGATTTAGCGCGTTCTGCTGCAGAAACCAGCGGGCGAATTCAATACGATTTGTATAATCCCCTGGAGACAGTTTCTGGACTCGTTGCACATGAAACGGGAGCAAATGTTCATCCTTCAGTACCCTCCAAGTCATGGACTGTGAGGTATCCACCTGCCTAGCCACTGTTCGTGTACTTGTACTTGGCTGCGCCGCTACTACATCCAGAATGGCTTCTGCAACAACTACTGATTCGTCCTTTTTTGCACGACCTGCATTCGACCGGGAAGCGAGAAATGATCCCGTCTCACACAACTGTCTGTGCAAGCGCTCGAAAGTTTTGCGGTTAGGCAACCGTCTGTTGGGAAATCGCTCTCCGTACATTCGTTGTGCCTCTGCACCATTTCCATCTGCCGCTCCGTAAATTAAATGCATCTCAGCCTTTTCCTTATTCGTGAAGGGCACCATCTTCCGATTCATTACTACAGCGACTTACACTTGACTCACCGTTCAGTGGTTTTTATGCCTGAATCGTGTCGAAATTTTGCATACGTGTTCTTCTTCTTCCCCATTTGACATTTGCATACTTTCTGTTTCCTTCTTCACCCGGTGACTAGCGTCAGGAATGGAGCTTTAACGTTTGCATGAGCGACGTTTCCAACTGTGCCAGTGCCTTTATGAGTGAATTCCGACTATGCAGTCCTTGACGAAAGTTGTATTTTTGCCTCGTATCACAGCACAGAATCGTTGGGCATGGTTAAGTAGTGCAAACTGAACTATATTCAGAAGTTGAAATTTGAACCCCCTCCCCTCGCTACTGAACCACGCTCAGCGATTCAGATTTTGAGCTGAAAATTTAAGTTTAAGTCTAAGCTTTAGAAAGCATTTAATGAAACACAAAAAATAACGGTATAAAATAGTTGTTCGTTACTCCAAAGTCTAAAGCGCCCTCTATCGGAATTTTTTGAAAATTTTCTTTAAAATTTATTTTCAAGAAAATACTGACATAAAGAATAATTTTAGCAAAACGCGGCAGTAGTTAGAGCCTAATCTACGACACAAAGATCGGGAATAACTGATTTTTGTTCTGGGGGGAGAAGGGTTTCAAATTTCAAATTTCAGTTTATGCTACTTAACTACTCGTTAGGACTCAGATTTTTAGATCAAAATTTAAGTTTAAGTCTAAGCTTTCGAAATCATTTAAAGAAATACAAAAAATAACGTTAAAAAATAGTTGTTTGTTACTCCAAAGTCTAAAGCGCCCCCTATCGGCATTTTTTGAAATTGAACTTTAAAATTTTATTTCAAGAAAATACTGGCATAAAGAAAATTTTTTGCAAAAACCGCAAACGAATCGACCAATTTTTCCATGTTTTATAATCATTTGAAATTTCGGACCCTAAACTTTAATGCCCCCTATCTCCTTGGGAATACGTCTGGGACCCTTAGTCTCCTATTTAATATTATTTGTCTTTAAGTGTATTATAACCCCTTAAAGTTCTGCCCATCTTTTATGAATCACCCTGTATATATATATATATATATGTGTGTGTGTGTGAATATGGGGGGGGGGGGGGAGTTACTGGCACACTTTAAAAAGGGGGAAGAGCAATTCATTGAAAACCCTTCATCTATTGCGTTTCAAAATTGAACGATATTTGAAACAATAGGATTTAAAATGAATATATATCCTAATTCATGTTAATTTCTAATTTTAACAATACAATTTTTTCACAAAAATTATCTTTTGTGCTAAACCAGCCCTACTAAAGTAGGATAACAGGCATGAAGTAAGTAAATGTCAGTGGAATAATGTAAGAAACAAACTCTCCAGGTCAGTGTTTTTTTAAAATTACTTGTTAAAATTAATGCCTTTTTATTCGTTTCTTCAAACGTATTTTTAAACCATAGAGTTTTACACTAAAGTTATCCGTTTCTCATTTAACTGAAGATAATATAGTCTCGTTTTCTTATAACCACATTTAACCTTGTCACTGGAAACCCATTATCCCTCTTATTTCATTTTAAATAAATAAGCTACTGTGAAAATATTTCTGAGTAATCTGCAGCTTATTGCAAAAGTAATTTTTTTTTTTTTACTTTTTACTTTCTTTTTTTTCTTTTAAAGAAGCTATTTGCTTATATAATGGCTATAAATAGAAAAAAAGTAAATTCCTATTTCGATGACAAAACACTGGAAAAATACATATAAGAACTCGGGTTTTAAGGTTATAAGCCAAACGAGAATGTTATGCAATCTACCACCTAGTATTACATTATTATTTTCTTTTTCATTTTTTGTATAAGACTGAAATTTTCTCTTTGGTTACGAGGAAGTAAATAAAGAATAAATTGCTTTTAAGTTGTTAAAAAAACATGTTTAATCCTTTCATGCATGAATTATTTTTAAAAGGTTGAAAAACATTTTTTTCGCTTTAGGGAACAGTATGTATTTAGACATACCTAGTTGTCATATTCTGATGGAATCCGATAATTTTTAATATCTGAAAAAGGCTTTTTACTGCATTTATTTCGCTTTAAATCATTCACACTTAAATTCTCTTAAATTCATTTTTCTCAGTTTGTGTTTTATCAATATATCAGTATGTTCAATGTGACAAAACTTTAATAAATTTTCCTCAATTTACTTGTTGTTCCTTAAGGTGTATTTTACGATATTGAGGATTAGCAATGGTATTAAAAGTTTATTTAAAATATATATATATATATTAGGTAAAATAATGTGTTTTGCTCTATATTTTCATATGTCATGACATTTTTACTTTCTATTAAAAAATCACTTAACTTTTTTGAAATGTGGTCCTTGAAGCTATGTAAAACACATAAAAAAGTAACAAAACTTTAAGATTGTAGAAGTAGTGTAATTTATAATATTCTTCATAAAAACAACAACAACAACAACAAAGAAAACAAAATAAACATACAAATTTTACAGTCACAACTGCATTTTCTGTAGATTAAATACTTTTTGTTTATAAAACCATTTACTTATATGCATAGAACAGGGTTGGCGAACCTTTTTATAGCCGCGTGCCATTTTTTCCCAAAAAATATTTTATATGACCTTGACGTGACAACTAATGAAAAAGTTTAGTGGATTGAAAAATCATGAATAAAAGTTATACACATTAAGATTTTTAGAACAGATGTCATAAGTTCCCCCGGCCGCTATCTTGAAATTCTTCTTGGCGTGAAAACCGCTTTTCCGCCAAGTAGTAAATGTCGCCAAGCACCGCGGTTTATACGCATGTTTGGCTTAACGAAAATAAAATGTAAATAATAAACAAAATTCGCTAAACTGGCAATCAGTAATCGCTGCATGAGCGCTTCCGCACATTTACAGAAAAAAAAACATCGCCGAATTCAGCATTTCTCCCGGTATAGCATTCTCAAAATTCAGCAGCTCTCGTTTTGCAGCAATCTCAAAATGTAAAAAACTCTTAAAGCAGCAAAATGTACCTAAAAACGAAATTCGCTAAAGTGGCAATCAGCAATAGTTGTATGAGCGCTTCGCGCACATTTACCGAAAAAAAAAAAACATCGCCGAATACAGCTTTTTTCGTGGTATAGCATTCTCAAAATTCAGCAGTTCTCGCTTTGTAGCAATCTCAAAATGTAAAAAAACTCTTAAAGCAACAAAATATACATAAAATTATCAACATACCTTAACATACATCTGCTTTCTTGAAACCACCAGCACGAAATATCTCTCATAACATCGCCGTCATTTTCCAAAATAGGCTTAATACGCATTGACACGCTATAAACAAACCTCCCTTTCTTGTCAAAATTTCCTCATATTTCTTTATTACTTCAGCAACAGCGTTTAAACGAACTACAGAAACTATAGACAATGAAATACATCCAATAAATTTAACATAAAAATAAAAAGACAACGATAGAACACGACATCAAAGTACATCCACAAAATTCTAAGCTTCTCAGGGGTTGCCAGAACACGACACGTCACACAAGGTTTACATATCGAGTTTGTCACATCCGTAAACACCGCCAACACGCCAACAAAAAATCGCCAAACAATTCAAAGCAACAACGGCTGAGGGAAGATACGGCATCTATGCCAGATTTTTAAAACATTTGCAACATACATATAGATATTACACTATAATAATCATAAAAATTATATTTTAGAAATTATTTAAAAAATATATGTGATTAATTTTGTTATTGCACCTTGGATGAAAAATAATTAATATCAGGTTTATACTTACAAGGGCACCACCAAACATGATGCGCACAGATTTTGATGATTTCAAAGTATGTTGTAGGAGTCATACCACTAATTATTCTGATGAAAGGGTTTTTTCAAATGGGCCCTAGTTTTTGAGAAATTGGGGGGTTAAAGTTCAGCGTATATTTCAAATAAATATTAGTGTGACGTTCTGAATGTGAATTCGTGGTGCAGCGGTAACGTGTGAACTTACAGACCAGGACATTGCGGGTTCGATTCCACTTCCGGGGCACCTTTTTTTTATTTTTTACTTATTTTTATATTTTTTACACGTTAAAAATTTTAAGCAGACTTGGGCATTCTACAGCTTTGAACTTAGATATTTCCTTAATAAATTACATTTACTTTTTTGAATTTTTCATGGCAATTTATTTTTTTTCTTCAATTTTTAAACTAATATTTCTGTTTACAAAACTCCAAAACTAATTTATGCCTAAAACTTTTTTTAAAATTAATTATTATTTACATTTTTTATTTTAAGCACAATTCTGAAATAATGATTTTTCTTTTTTCTATTTTTTTTTTTTTTTTTACTTTATGATATTTAAAGGAAAATTTATCCTTTTCTTCTGTAAATTATACAAAATAATTTTCAGGTGCAATTTCTCAAACGTATTTAGGATTAGATAATTCAAATAATGCATCTCTTGAAAGAGTAATAAAATATTAAAGCACTAATGGTTAAATACAAGTTTTTTACCAGTTGTACACATTTTTAATACTCTGTAAAATACATTTATCTTTAAAGTTCAACCTCAACATCATTTTTCGTTTGCACAAATAAAAACTGTCAGATTACATTTAAATTTTTTTTTTATTATAGCAAATAAAAACACTCCGTACGTGATTCATAAAAATTCAACTGGATTGCAAAAATCGTCTGTTAATGAGATAAAATTTACGATACATATAAATATATTTATATATTTTTTAATCGTCTCCTTTGCTTTTCTCGGTAATATTGGAATAAATGAAAATTTCTTTTATTGATCTCGTTTAGCTTCTTTTGCAGACAATTAGAAGATTTGAAATATTGTTATATATAGGGAAAATTTCGTTATGAAAATTAAAAGAAGGCTACAGATTGTGACAGATTGAATGCTAAAGATTGTGGTATGGAAGGAACCAGCGCTGATGCGGAAAATTCTCGTTTGGAAGAGAAACAAAAAGACCTAATTTCAAATGCATTAAAATATAGCGAGACGTTGTTACAAAATGATAATCTGTTTACAAGTTCTCCACCGGATGAAATATTGCTATGGCTGAAGAATTTCATGGTGCAATTTTAGAAATATTAGAAGATCGACAAATTACTGAGGCCGAGGAATTGATATTGAATGAAGAAGATGAATATTTTCAAAGGTATGATTTTTTACTTTAGCAAAAAAAAAAATATTCGTTATATTTCATCGTTAAAAAAATCGAAATCAAACAATTGAATTTTAAATATTTTTTTATAGTGTCCGGGATTTCATGATAGTGGTGAGAATTTTGTGCCTGGACTACTCGATTATATTCCATCGTAGCACAAAAAGAATGCTGTTGCATTAGCTGAAGCCTGTAATAAATCAGTAAAAAAGTAAATAAAAAAAATGAAAAAAAAACGCCCCAGGGTGAGATCGAACCCGCAATGTTCAGGTGCGTAAGCTCGCACGCTAACGCTGAGCCACGAATTCATATACAAGAACTTGTACTAATGGGTATTTGAAATATACGCTGAACTATAACCCCCAATTTATCCGAAAATAAGGCCCATTTCCAGAAATCCTTTTATCAGAATAATTAGTAGTACGATCCCCACAACATACTTTGAAATCATCAAAATCTGTGCGCATCATGTTTGGTGGTGCCCTTGTTAGTTAATTTCAACAGAATGCAAACTGAACTGCATTTATCTGACAGATGCGTTTCATTTGATTTTTTGTATAATTGATTTGTGAAAATAATGACCTTGCGGACATACATAGAGGAAAAAAATTAATAAAAGGGCAAACGCCATTTTCTTTAAATGCCTTTGAAATTAATTTCCAAGTTGCTACAATCACTGGTATTTTTAAAAGACGCAACTTTTTAAATTTCCAATTAATCGAATTTAGACAAGATCGTATCTTCTTTAGTAATTATATTTTCATCATAAGTTCGTGTCTTTTGTGCAATATCACCGAGCCACAAGCAACACCGTGCCAAAAGTATTCTTTTGGGTGCCACTTTTGGCACGCGTGCAATAGGTTTGCCGTCCCTGGTATAGAAGGTATAATTAAACTTATAATTGTAAAGATAGAAATGTATGTGTGAGGGCCTCAACCTGTTTATGTGCTGTTTTAAAGATATCACTCAACACAGAATTACAAGATTTGACAGGAAGATCAGAGGCGTGCCGAAGGATGTTTTAGTGGGGGGGTGTGAACTGAATTTTGCCGACTGCAAGATCGGGGGCGAGAAAGGCTTTGTGATACCCCCCCCCCCCCTCAGCGACGGAGTCAACTGTTCTACAATACTGTGAATTTATAAAAATCACTAAAAGTCTTAAGTGTTTACCTGCATTCTCCTTAACCACAGTCGAAATTAAACGCTGTTATTCAGTATATGTAATTTTTTTTTTTAAATTATTTTACTATATAAGTAGAGTTGAGGATCCTGTTATTAATTAAGATTCTGCTTACGATTTAAAAGGAAATGTGTACGGATGTACCGTACATTAACCAGTTCTCAAAAGTAACAATTTAAGAATGTTGAAGTACTTCAGAATTTATGTTTCTATAAATAAAACCGCATGCTGTTGTGTAATGTAAGTGTATAAATTTTAAAATACATAAAGACAAATCTTGCTTGCTAAAAATACGATATATATTAGTATAAGAGACTAAAAATTATCCTTCTACATTTTTAAATTATCACCCGCCTATCCTTCAGAATAGCCCATTTTCCAGCTACACTGTCTAAATCCAACATGTCAGTTATGTCTGTTTCACAGGTTAATAATAGCATTAATTCGTCCAGTCGCTCTTCCGACATGGTGGTACGCAAGTGATTTTTTACTAACTTTAACCTGCTGAAACTTCTTTCATTACTTGCCACAGTTACTGGAATAATAAGGGCCAACTTGTAGGCCAAAGAAAGGTTAGGATACAAATGAGCCTTCCCCACAAGTTTTAGCGCTGCTGCGCCAATTGTATCCGATTCAGAACTAGCTATTTCTAAGGACATGAGATCAATTTCACATTCCAAGATATCTACATCTTTGAGATCATCAGGGAATAAGAGACATAGTTTAGAAATGTCCTCGGTAGAGCTATACTTGATCCTAGATGGAAGGAGACAGGCCAGTGGTTTAACTTTCTCAAATACCAACTTATGAATGTCTCCAAATGCAGTTGTAAGCCGATCTACCACACTTCAAAATTTCTACTTTAAAATAATTCTCTCGTGTAAATAGAACTGCAGTTTCAGGATTTTCGTCGATCTTTGATAAAGGCCTCCGTCGCCTGTGCCGCAAATTGAACTCATAATTTTGATTTATTCCATGTGTCTGGCAGATGTTGTCAGCTTCCTTAAGGATGTTTTTTATTGCCGCTGCGTCATCATTCTGGAGTTTCTGAATGCTTTCGTAAGTTTTCTGCATTATGTCGGTTCCCTCTAAAATGTTCAGGTCTTCACGTTGCAATTGCTCTGTTGCTAACTTGGTCTTAAACATAATTGTTTTCAATGCAAGTAAAGAAACAATTCGGATGAAATTTTCTTATATGGCGATATAAATACATTTTTTTCTGTGAAATGTGTGTGTACGCGATCACAGTGTGTGCATAAAATTTTCACTGAATCCCCGCCATCATGCGACAAAAACAAACTTTTGCAAATCGCTCTTCTTCTGTGTCCGTGACTTCATCTTTTGAATGCAGCAACCTCAAATAACTAGCGCCAAATCCAGAGCCAAGAGGTCCCAAAATTCTAAGAATCAGTCCATAGCAGAAGGGAGCAATTAAAGATGCTACATGGGAAAACTTACAATAGAGATTGCAACAACCCCCTCCCCCCCCCCTTCCTTTCACGAAAGTCTCAAATTCTCAGAAACACGATTCTCTCTATCACCTCCGCTCTCTGACAACCCCTCCCTCTCACACAGAATCATACACAATCTTCCGTGAGAAGTTCTTCATTTTCCCATTTAAAGATGGACAACAAAGAATTGAAATGATACTGACGACGGGGGAGGGGACTTTTTGCAGGGTGTGTTCTTAACTGTCCGACTATTTTAAATTTTACCAACTCTTCCAAATAAGTGGGGGGGTGTTACACCCCCAACACCCCCCCGCTAGGCACGCCCCTGAGGAAGATACTTGTATAACTAAAGTTTTGTACCTGAAATCTATTTTTGTTTATTAACCCCCGGTACGGTATGCTATATCTTTCTACCAGCTTATTATGTGTATTCCAAAAAATAACGTTACCTTACAGAAGCCAGCCGTAAAACAAAGCAGTACGATTAAATACTCTATAGTAATTTTTTAAACTTCTAAGCATCGCACATTTTCAGTTTTTATACCGTCGTATTGGGGAAAAAAAAGTTCTTTTAAATACATTTTATTTGAAAACTGTATCTCCATTTATTTTTGAAATATTAATTTTTTGTAGCTTTTAGAGCCATTTGCTTCATATTGGCAACGGAAGTATCCATTTCTGTAGAAAGTGAAAGAAAAATAGCAATTATATCTTTTTGTTGCCATCTCCCCATAAAAACTGCAAAAAAATTAATTAAAATACGTACTATTTTGAAAAAATATATAAATCCCAACAAAAAGTTTTCGGTAAAAAAAAAAAGCGCCAAGTTCTCCTTAGTGTTTTGGCCAGAAAAAGTAGTGATATCTGAAGTTCGCACAAGTTAAAAGCCAAACATCCCAAATCTTTCATTGAAAATGGCTTCCTGCGACTTGGCCGTTAATGCCTTCTACAGCATTTCAAAATTAATGATTGGAAATTACGCATTTATGAATTATTTAAATATTAAAAGTAATATTAGAATGCGAAGAGGCAAATTCACATAAAGACATTATAAGTAAAAGTTTTCTGATAACTACCATTCAGTTTCCACAAACATGAGTTTTGATTACAAATCATTTAGTCCACTTGCAGTTTAATTGCCAATTTGTACGGTCTAAAGCTAAAGTCATTAACGTAAAACCCAAGAAATAAAACAAAATTTACTTACTTCAAATCTCACAATATGTTACATTATATTTTATTGTATAATATTGAAATCTTGTGTATTGACGAAAGAGATTTTTTTCGTTTGAACATTTATTATAGTTTGCATGCATTAAGAGGTATTCGATTTATAATATGTTAAAAGCTGATACTAATTACGTTTTAGCAATTAGGTATATTATCTCCTGAATACAAGTATTTTGTTATCTTTAACTTCTAAGCATTTAAATAAACTGAAGTTGTTTAAATGCTTTTTTCAAATGTGTATTTTATTTCTGTACTCTGTGCCACAAAATGCCTAAAATAATCAAAAATAGTAGTTGGCATGTAGCTCATTTGTACATATTTTAAATTTTGAAAAACTCTCTCGAAGGCATTAACGGCCAAGTCGCAGAAAGCCATTTTCAATGAAAGATTTCGGATGTTTGGCATTTAACTTGTGCGAACTTCAGATATCACTACTTTTTCTGGCCGAAACATTAAGGAGAACTTGGCGCTTTTTTTTCCGAAAACTTTTTGTTGGGATATCACTACTTTTTGTATGTTTTTTCAAGTGTGTTATTCTAAACTATATTAATAGGAAAAAACTTAAATTTCGGTACTTTTATGTTAGCCCGGAGCAAATCTCCTCATTAGCCTTTTGTTTTTTCGCCAATAGCAGTTTTCATTTTTCACATGTGTAAATTAGAAACAATGCTTTGATTTTCCAATAAAATATTTTGGTTTATGTTATTATTATTTATTTATTTATTTATTTATTTCTATGTTAAATATTCTATTAAATAAAATGATGGAAATGCATCTATTTTAAATGAAATGACTCAAAAGTATATATCTTTAAATGAAATGAATGCAATATAAACAATGGAGTTGGGAACAGTATTTGGCGATTTGCCACTTGCGTCCGGCTAACATAAAAATAAATAAATTAATTTTATTGAGCTTTACAAATTTATACTTTATTTCTTTTTATATTAAAGTACTAGCCGCCTCTAGCAAGCAGTATTTACCGTATTAATTCCATGTTAAACGTTGCATCATGTTACTGTTATTCATAATTTAATTTACTTGCCCATTCTTTCGCCAAGTCGGAAGCTTTTGATAGAGAAATCAAGAACTCTTTACGATCATGGAAGCACATCATATGTTTTGTGTTGTTATGTATTTCATCTTTCGTGACAAATATCTCTTAACTCACTTATGCATGTTTCCTTAGCAGTTACGATTCGTTCTCTAATGCGGAAATTTTTAATCCTAATAAGTAATATTTTCTAATTGGGCTCACTGCCAATTGTTGTATTTTAACTGGTACGACTGGGTACAAGTGAAATGGTTCTTATGAAATCCTTTGACAATTTCTGCATTTGCATTAAACCATATTGATGCTAATATCATTTTGTTTCACGTTAACCTTTTCAATAGACTCGATTACGGAAGAATAGAAATTTCTACCGGCTCACTGTCATGATCCATTTGAAAATCTATCATTCTGTTCATCTGACCGTGTTGAAGAATTTGTCAATGTGCCATGGTTTTCAGATTTTAGCTAATTTTATTCGAAACCTGAAAACTAAAATGCGAGGAACCGGATTATAGAAGATTCATTCTAGCGCACATATCGATTAACAGGTTACATATTGTAGAATTATAATAATCATAAGGAGAACTGGCAGTTTCAATGCTTTAATAGTTTCCGTACATTCTCTTTATGTAATACAGAAGTTTTAGCGGTGTAAAGATTAACAACATAGTCACAGTAAGTATAATAACAGTACAATTTAATAACAATAGCAGAGGTTTTGGGCAGTGACGAAACTATTAGCACTTTGGAAATATTAGTACGTTATATCCTTGCAGCAGAAAATTCTCCTGGTGTCTGCGACAGATACTTCAGGGACAAAAAATAATCTGCAGGTAAAATATTTTTACAATTGAAGCGATAATTAATCAAACAATCACTTACCTGTAGTGTTTTTAGGTATTTTATAAATAATAATCTCAACTTTTTGTATTAAGTAATATAGAGCTAAATATAATATGAAACAAAATAAAGGTTTGATGAAAAAGAATCTGCAAAAGAGAAAAGAAAATCTGCGACGACCGTCTTCCGTCTCGAACTTTCTGCTACCGGACGTTATATCATTTAACTATTCAGATGATATGCGGAAAAATAAAAATAGATGGCTCGCATTAATAATTAACTCATTGAAAAATAGCCACTAGCGTTAAATATTCGCCTATCTTGGCGACATTTAGCGAAGTGTCGCCAAAGTTGGTAATATACCATGTTAATTCTCAAATCTGGCGACGAAAAATGTTATTTTTATTCTGACGTCATAATGATGCATATGTATTATGTATTATACACATACCTATAATATGTATGAATCAAATGTATTGCGTATTATATGCATATGTATAATATGTATGATGCATATGCATAAGTTCATTAACATCACTAAAACGAACTTAAAGGAATAGTGTTCCATAAATAGTAGGGATATTTGCCAGATTGACCAGAGTGCTATTGAGATTAGAATTCCGACATTTATAATAGACCGGGAGGCGTCTGCACACACATTCATCTCATCGAGTTTACAGCTGAAATTTTAGGATTAGTTAAAACTAGATTAGCATATTTAAATGCAACTATTCTGTTAAGTCATATCTTTGTAGAAACCACCTGAAGACATAATTTTAGTGGTTAACTGATAGGTTTACTATTGTATTTTCCTGCATCCAAAAGTTTGGAAACATGGAGGAATGGGTGCAGGAAAACACAATGGAAAATCCACCAATTAACCCGGATAATCGGGTCTGTAGGTGGTTTCCACAAAGATATGACTTGGCAGACCATTTACATTTCAATACGCTAATCGATATTTAACTAATCCTAAAATTTCAGCCGTCAACTCGATGAGGTGATGATCTGTGCAGACGCCTCCCGGTCTTTAATAAAATTTGTGGTACTTGTTAGTTATTCAGTCGACCAATTTCGCCAAATTATATAAATTACCAAACCACTCGCCAAATTGTACAAATTAACTTAAATTTTTATTTTAAATAATGAAAGAACAATTAAATTAGTATAACATTAATAAAAATACTAATAAAATGTCGAAATAAAAATCACTTGATGACGTAAACACGTGTTCGTCAAGTGAATGTGGCATTTACGATCAATCATTATTGGAATTTAATCTTACAATTTGGCGGCAGTAATTTGGTCGACGGGATAACTAACAAGTACCAAATTTGTTTTAAGGAAGTAAAAGATAGAAAGATGGACAGATAAACTGAAAGATTTGCCTTATTAAGATTTTTGTAAAAGCATATAAAAATTCATTCAGCTTGAAATCATGTTATTACATGATTTCAAGCTGAATGAATTTTTATAACTTTATAACTCAGGCTAATTTTCTGTAATCGGGTTTTGGCGACCAACATATCTTATCTATAATCTTTCTTTTACAGATTTAAAATTAACAATAAATTAACATTAAGTAGGCTAATAATACAATATAATAACATTAGAAGCGGACTTCGGACGCCGCATCTGTCGCACATCGTTAAAGACAGTTTATTAGTTACACATTTTATTTAATTAAAAGGAGATTTTTAAATTTTCATATGGAATTAGGATATTTTTCCACTATACGGACCTTGGCATTTTTTTTAAAAATCTTGGCACAATTCGGACTTCAGAAACTGAGATATGTTGCCAAATGATATAAACAACTATGAAAACAAACCTGTTGAACTTTTATGTTATTTATATATGTATTTATATACATATAAACATTTTATTTATACATGTATAAAATATTATTTTTTATATACAAATTATTTATGTTGGTATATAAAAATAAATAAACGGGTTTCTTACATTAAATAAATTGTATACACATGGAAAAAATTGCTTGTGTATATGACACAGTAAATAGGTTGCCAGAAAATACGTTATTATCAAATTTCTTTTCTCATCAAGGCTATTTTCTGTATTTCGCCAAGGCTACTATATCGGAAACGCACCGAATTGAGGTTATATTTTGTTAAATGTTTTATTGTTTTAATATCGTAAATATATCATAACCTATACTGATTAAAATTTTTAGGTATATTCATTTTTTCTACTTAACAAACATCTTTCGAAAAGCATATATATAGAATGTTATTCTGCTTGAAATCACGTGACTCTCTTCAAAACTCTATAATCGAGTTTTGGCGACCAACATTGGCACAATTGAATGTGTTAAGGAACTGTTTACGGCCAAATGAACACCACCTGTTTGAAGGTTTTAGAGGCGGAAATTCTGTGTTTTCAGATTTTTCTGGTTAATTGTGCTACAAACCCGACTTACTTGTGAAATTTCATGATTCTACGACTTTTGGATGTACCTTAGTTATTTTAAAGATGCGAAGTGAGTCAGTGACAAAAAAGCGCTTTTCCGGAATTTAATATTTCGAAAACTACTAAATATAGAAACAGGAAATCGTGGAACCTTAGTTCAGTTTGACCATACGAACATGTGTATAAAAGAGAAATTTCTATATCTCTCCCTAAAACGACGTTATGAGGGGGTGAAAAGTATGCCGAAATGGTTCAGGAACAGGTAGCTTATGGCTTGTGCGAACTTGGCGGACGCACTGCCGTGCTCCCAGATGAAGGATTTCTGATAAAACATGGAGCTCTTAGAAACTAAATTTAATTTTAAATATCTATATTAATAATACAAACAAATGAACGCCTGTGAATCTTTAGATAGCCGATTTGTTTGTCGAGTTTTTTGAATGACGAAATCTCTTTCTTTTGGATTTGTGTATTATTCAGCGATAATGACGTCCTAAGCGTACTTTACTGTAGATGTTAACACTGGATCGCAAATGATGAATTCTTCAGCGGATGTGGATGACGTCACTTTATGTAAAATAAAATCGCGTGTTATAAGTCTTAAAACTGAACTACAGTAGAGTCCCGATTATCGGAGTTTCCGCTTTCACCGAGTTATTTTCTTCTGATGGACTGATGGCTTCCATTATTATGAAACAGTCATTATAAATGAAGTGTTAGATGAAGATGAAAGAGCAGCCTTTAAAATGTTAGAACTCTGATTTTCTGGTCAGAATGGGGAAAGAAATGGTATGGCCATTTTTTTTGCATTCTGACCAGAAAATCAGAGTTCTAACTTTTTACGACTGCTCTTTCTTCTTCACCTAACACTTCATTTATAATGACTATTTCATAATAATGTAAGCCATCAGTCCATCAGAAAATGATCCATTCTAAAGGTATAAGTTCAATTAACACGGATAATCGGGACTCTGCTGTATCTATATTTATATACATACATTTTTTTGTCATCGGGGGCGACACTAAATTCTGAAAAAGCAGAATTCCTGTTTTCTAGTTTATTATATTAGATTTTTTAATTTTTAGGTGATTTTTAGCATTTTTTCACGTTTTTCGGCGATTTTTCAACATTAATGAAAGGAATATGGTTTCAGTTTTTTATCCCATTATATAAACCCATTACCCGCTGGTGATTCGTTCACGCAGCAACATGCTCAAATTACTTACTTTGTTACTGCTACTTTAGAATTAAAAAAATCTTATTTATTGGCAGAAACTTTGCGTTTTTAATAAGGCAAAAATTACTTTTCGCAATTTGTGGTGCGCAAATGACATTCAACAAGAAATTTGAAAACATTTACTTTATAGTTCTGGTGCTTAATGGGTTAATTTTTTTCTATTTTTAACAAAGATTATTCAGAATTATCACAGCGATTTTTGAAATTTTCATGAATTTTTTATGGCATTTTTAGGTGTTGCCTGGCGAGTTTTTTACATCTGCGGGAGAAATTTGGTTTCACTGCTTTATTCCATTATAACAAAATTCGTCTTCCGTAACTTGTAAAATTTTCGCGCGATGTTTATTGTTTTTTCCCGTTGCAGGGATTTTTTGACGACATTTTTAAAAGGAATTCGGTTACAACCCTTTAGCCCGTTATAGTAAAGTTGATTGTCACAAAATCACCCAGTTGTGCCAAATCTCTCTCTGTCTATAATTCGCCATCTGACGTGCAACAAATAAAGGTCAGTGCAATAAATTAAGAAATAATTTGTCGAAACCAGTTTTGTTTTTCTCTTAAAAAATTACTTGTGAAAATTACGGTGGGGGTACTATCAAACTGCTTTACTATTACACGTGACATCTGAAACAAAAACATTTCATGATAAAAATGTATCTCTCAAAAATGTTTAAAGAATATTGAACACCCTCAATTAACCAAGCTGTTAAAATAACACACATTTATAATGCATAAACATTTATCTTCATTAATGCTTTTATATGAACAAAATCATTTTTAATCTAAAGCATAAAGATATTTCACATCATTACATTCAACAAAAGTTATCCTTTTGCTCCGATTTCAATAATTTGAGAAGAAAATTTAGAATTTTTAAATTTTATCAAAATCTTTAATATTATACGAGTCATTGCATATGAAAAAGAATATTTTTATTTATTGCTTTCAAAAAGGTCTCGCTTGAGGTGAGCCGAGATATTACCTTTTAAAAATATCTTTTGATGATTATTTATTTATTTATCTATTTATTTTTTTAAGATTCAAGGAGACATATTCTTTATATAAAATAAATCTAATAAACTAAATCTAAATAAAACTAAAAATAATAAATCTACTCAACAATGTTACTTTTAAAATTTGAAAGCTTATATTGCATCCGTAAATTTTATGTGGCATTTAAAAGAAATTACTTATTCTGTGTAGACATCTACACTGTAAAAAAAAATCTGTGAAGTTACTAAAGTTTTTCTAGGAAACTTGGATTCCTAGAACGTTTCATGTAACGGCAACAACAAAATTTCATGTGACAGACACACTTTTGCGCCGAAAATCAAAAAATCTGTAAGGTTACTAAGAATTTTTTTGGAAACTGGGATTCCGAGAACTTTTCATGTAACTGCAGCCAGGGTTACAAATAAAAGTTTAGTAAGATTACTGAAATTTTAGCAGATTCATTTGTAAAGTTACAGATTTTTGTAGCTTTACAAAAACTAGTTTTGTAGATTTGCAGCTTTTTTCGTACAGTTACAGGTGAAAGTTTAGTAAGCATGTAACTTTACATCTGTAGAACTACAGATTTTTTTTTTACAGTGTATAAGAGCAGTTTCGCCAATTAATTTTTTCATAAACTTACACTATGTGCCAAACTACTTAAAAGATGACAGAATACTAAAAAAATGTTAAAGTATTTTAATACCTTAGTACTTTCAACTATAAAAAACATAGTCTTCGTCTGAGGAATATAAGAAATACAATTGTTGTTGGCGTCTAATTTTCAAAATTCACGTAGATGGTGACGAAAGGAGTTTATTTATTTATTAATTTTTTTTTAATGAAAAATTCATTTTCATATTATTGTGGGCTTGATGATCAATTGAAATTAAAACAAGTTGGAAATTGCACGTCTAACGTGGCAAATGAGGTGCGTTCGTACTATAATTAGTTTTATAAATATATTTTGCACTGCATATTGTACTAAATGTATATTTTAATGCACTTCATAAGTGCATGTCAATTTCATTCTTTTCGAAAAGCTGTAGCATCATTAAAAGGCACTTGAAATAATTTTTTCCCCATTCGCCGTAATGTAACGGAAAAATATTTGACTGTCCCTGTAGTTAAAGTATACATCCGATTTTCATAAAATTTGACATTACTTGACAAAATTATGCAACAATTATATATTTTTAATTTCAAACGATTTGGTTGGGTAGTTTTTGCGCTGTTATATGCGGACGGACGGACGGACAAACGGATTGAACGACGACTATAGGTGTTACGTATTTATATAATTACGAACGTACCTAAAAATTGACACCTTTTCAAACTCATAGACGTTATCAAAAAAGGAAACAAGTTGGAAATTGCACGTCAAACGTGGTAAATGAGGTGCGTCCGCACTATAGCTAGTTTTATAACTATTTTTTGCATCGTATATTGTTACTGAATGTCTATTTTAGTGCACTTCATAAATGCATATCCATTTCATTCTGTTCGAAAGGCTGTAACATCATAAAAAATGCACTTGAAGTGATTTTTTCCCATTGGCCGTAATGTAGCGGAAAGCTTTTGCCTGTTCCTGTAATTAAACTATGCATCCGATTTTCATAAAATTTAATATGACTCGACAAAGTTTTGTAACAATTATATATTTAAATTTCAGATCATTCGGTAGGGCAGTTTTTGCTCTGTTATATGCCGATGGACGGACAGCTAGACAGACGGACCGAACGACGACTATAGGTGCTACGTATTTATATAATTTTTATAATTACGCACCTAAAACATCTTAAGCGCAATTAGAAGCGGGATGTCCATAAAGCTCACAAGCATCCGATTTTCATAAAATTTGATATGACTCGACAAAGTTTTGTAACAATTATATATTTAAATTTCAGATCATTCGGTAGGGCAGTTTTTGCTCTGTTATATGCGGATGGACGGACAGATAGACAGACGGACCGAACGACGACTATAGGTGCTACGTATTTATATAATTTTTATAATTACGCACCTAAAAAGCTATCTTAAGCGCAATTAGAAGCGGGATGTCCATAAAGCTCACAAGCATCCGATTTTCATAAAATTTGATATGACTCGACAAAGTTTTGTAACAATTATATATTTTAATTTCAGATCATTCGGTAGGGTAGTTTTTGCTCTGTTATATGCGGATGGACGGACAGATAGACAGACGGACCGAACGACGACTATAGGTGCTACGTATTTATATAATTTTTATAATTATGCACCTAAAAAGCATCATAAGCGCAATTAGAAGCGGGATGTCCATAAAGCTCACAAGCATCAGATTTTCATAAAATTTGATATGACTCGACAAAGTTTTGTAACAACTATATATTTAAATTTCAGATCATTCGGTAGCGTAGTTTTTGCTCTGTTATATGCGGATGGACGGACAGATAGACAGACGGATCGAACGACGACTATAGGTGCTACGTATTTATATAATTTTTATAATTACGCACCTAAAAAGCATCTTAAGCGCAAGGAGAAGATGGATGTCCATAAAGCTCACAGCATCATAACTTGGTAAATATTGATCGTACAAAAATTAATTTTTTACTCTTTTACTTGTTAGAGTATGAAGAAAATTTTTATGAATACACCTTATAGTATCAAGGGACTTTTCAAAAATTTAAATTTAGTAACCTTTTAAAAAATAACTATTTTGATATAAATGGATTTTCATATGATGAAGAATAAAATTTGAAACATTTTTGCAATTGAAATTATGCCTCTAAAATTAATGGTTTAGGAAATAGCCAACGATAAAAGGAGCATCCTGTATATTAAAATGAAATAACTATTAATGATTAATTAACTATTAATGAATAATATGTAATGAAATAATTATTAATGTAACAACTCTTTTTATCAACAGATAAAAAAATAGAAATTAGTATTTAAAATTATTGATTAATAAGGCATTATTTTATTAAGTAATATAAAGCAATGTAATTATTAATGAAAAAGTTTGAAATTTGTTTGCATTAATACGCCTTAAGGCCGTTATACCAAAACAAAATAAGGTGCAAAAACAGCATTTTCAAAACAAAACATTTTTTTAAAATGTCGATATGTTTCGGAATTATATTTCGAAAACTAATACCTCCCTATTATTATTATTTTTTTTTATGTGTGCTCTTGAAACATAGAACTTTACCCTAATACTGCTTTTAAATTATTTATTTCGAATTATAACTGAAGCTAATATTTTCATTCTTTCTTAAATACCATGTCGGTAAATTCATATTTAAACGCGTCACTGAACATCCCATATCTATCTTATTTCATTTAAAATGCATAAGCTAGTGTAAAAGAATTTCTGCTAATTCTGTACCTTACAAGAAATTTTGAAGAATTTACTGTCTTTTATTTTTACTTTTAAAAGGCAGTATTTGCTCATATAACTGCCATAAATAGAAAAAAGTAAAATCATATTCCGGTGACAAAAGACAGGAAAAGTATGTAATGGAATTTTGGCTTTAAGGTTTTAAGCTGAAAGAAAATATTATGCAATCCATCATCTAGCATTACATTATTTTCTTTCTTTTTGTCTTTCATTTCTTTTAAAAATATAAAATTTTCTCTTTGGTTATGAAAGAATAAATAAAGAGCAAATTGTTTTTTTCAGATTATTTAAAATATGTTTGAATAAAAGTTGATTTTAACGTGCTGACAGATTAAATTAAACTAGCTCTCGCCTCAGAAGTTTTAGTCTGAGCGATTTTGCTCAGATCATAGATTTAATAATAAATTTTGACAAGTAAAGAAAAGAAGATGCTATCTTTAATTAATTGATTAAGAATACAAATTCAAATAATGAAAATGAACAAAATATAAAAGCTAGAATTATAAAATATCATACATAATTTCATACATTTTTAGTTATTATTAAAACTCTTTTTTGTTTGAGTAACCGTTCAGTTTAATTGATAGACATAAATATTTGGAATTTATGTTATTATTATCATTATCAACATTAATTTTCATCAATATCATTGTATTATTATTATTATTATTATTATTATTATTATTATTATTAAATTTAATGAGAAATTATTCTCAAAAGAAATATTCTTATTATTCGTTAATAAATAGGAGAAATAAACACACGTTGTTGTACTTTTTGGTCACTTTAGTGAATAAGTTTATTTTTTATGTTCACAGACAGTACCTCTCTTTCCAGGGGACTACATCAACATTTGTTGGCAGAGGTGGCCTAGGTGGCAAAGCATCGAGCTCGTAACCGAAAGATCGCGGGTTCGAGGCTCGTTGCCAGCTAAAAATCCGACATGTATGCTAACAACTACTATTGAGTTATCTTTCTACAGACGCTAGTGAACTCAAAATAATAACAGGGAAAAAAGTATATTACAAACATAATAATATAAGTTAAAAGAAAACTTATGAAAGTGGTAGAATGTGTGAAACAGATTTATTTAAGAAAAAGATAAATTAAAAATAAAATCGATAGATTTTCTGTTAAATAAAAACACCCTCAAAGAACTCGTTTCTTTAAAACCAAAGTTTTCTTTACACTTCATCTTATTTTTAAATTCACATTCTCAAGAATACTTTTAAATAATACTTTTTAAAATATCAAATTATTTAAGTATCATTTCCAGAATTCGCGTTTTAAAACTGTAAAATGAGTTTGTAAAACATAACTCTTTAAAATATGACGTCGAATTTTAATTCTTTTCATTAATTATTCAATTAAGTAATGACCACAAACTACGATCTAAATTCAGCAGCCTCTTTCTGACACTGTCATATTTTGAACGTAAAATAAAATTTATGTTAGAACAGAAGCATTTCATGCGCCTTAGAGACATTTTAAAATCAACCCAACTCCCCGGGGAAATTTGGAACAAAATTTTCCTCATAAAAGCAGAATTTGTTTGCATAAAGCAATGTCTGGTGGTAAGGACCGTATCAAAGGAACTAAAAAGCGGTTCTTTTTGTATCCTGTTTGGATATGTACGTTTTGAAGTTATGAGGTATTATATATACAGTTATTTATATTAACGTATGTTAGCTTAAACTTAATACTTCTAATTTCTGAAAATTCTGAGATAAAAGTATTAATTAAAAAAATTCAAGAAATTTATTAATTTTGCTTAGATTAAAATTGAACACTCTATTAAACTTCCTCTCTTTTTCAGTGAATGAGCAATTAATACTACTGTAATTAATTAAGCTAAACAAACTTTACAAACGATAGCAATTCTGACCTTTTAACATTAACATTAAAGGCAACTTATCCAAGGTTTATGTAGAAATATTTATCCTATAATTATATAAAATTTAAAAACATGTGCACATTAATTCAGTTTAGATATAAAAAAAAATATGTGGAACAACGTAATTTTCATTCAAAGTTAGATAAAAATATTTTACTATCATCTAGTGTTATTGCTTTGAATCTTCGATTTTCATGACATTTAAAAATAATATTTTTAAAGCTAACTGAACAAGTTTGCTGAACGATAAAATTATAAAGGCAGATGGATAAAATTACTGACGCGTGATTGACCAATTTAAACTGGCGAAATTCATTAAAGATACATGTAATTATTCATTCGTTATCTGTGCAGAGTATTTCTAAACTGATAAAATTTCGGCACAGATACATGCTGATTTATAAAATGAAAAATTATACCTCTCGATGTAGGTTGTTTCATTAATCTGTAAAAAGTTATATATACCTGGTGTCCCAAAAAAGGACTGACTGATTTTAAAATTCAATAACTTCCAAACGGTGACAGATATTTAAAAAATACGTGCAGGAGAGTTATGCATAAAGTCAAAAGTTTTATTACAGTGATTTTAGATTTTAGTTCGAATTGCAAACAATAGATGGCGCTGTAAGCAATAGTCGCTAAATACAGGCTCGATTTCTGGTCCTGTCTGTTGTTCCATGCGGAAAAAGGAGATGGAAATGTATTATCCGGGCCACGAAGTACCAAAAATCGAGCCTGAATTTAGCCTCTATTGATCGCAGCGCCATCTATTGTTTGTAATTCGAACTAAAATCGAAAATTACTGTAAAAAAACTTTTGACTTTATGCATAACCCTCCTGCAAGAATTTTTTTTAAATATTTGTCACCGTTTGGAAGTTATTGAATTTTAAAATCAGTCAGTCCTTTTTGGGACACCCGGTATATTCATCAGGTGATTTATAAAGCTGAAATATGCAACAGTACTTAATCACTGTCGAAACATAACTTTTCATAAAACTTTAAAAATCTTCGACGTTGTACACATTTCTGATACACATGCTAACTGATAAAAAAAAAAGAAAAAAAACTGTGATGCCAAAATTATCATTTCTTTGAAAATTTACTATTCTCTTTTGAATTACTGCTGTCTAACGAATCTTTTACTTACAAACTTTTACTTAGAGTTTGTGTGAACTTTTTATTTTGCTCGTTTATTTTATGGATATGTAAAAAACGACTTGCAAGATTTGAATATAATACGCTATGCTACGCGAACTTTATAAGTATCTAATGAATGATTATTCTGACAATCATACAGAAAAGTTAAAGAACAGCACCTAACCACAGTGGTCTAGATTATATTTGCATCCAAAGCGAAAAAGAAGACATAGCCAGTGCACGTTTTGTACGTAAAATATTCTTTCAGTAAGTTTTTAATATAATTGGATATGATGACAGTATTACATAACGGAAGACATCTTCGTTAGTCAAAAAAACCCACTAATATGTAATTACCGGATTTTGATTCAGTCATGTTTGAAAAAGTTAGGCAAAATTTACTTGGTTTATTCGTCAAATTCGTCAAGTCTCTTTGTCTTCAGATGACAATGTCACGTGCTTTAAAACTTCAAACTGAACTATTTAAACTCTAAAGAAAAACAATTGTACATATCAATAGTTGGAAATGAGTGCAATATTAGCGCGACAAAAGAAAGGTATAAATTTGCAATAGAAAAGATAGTCAATCAAAAGACATTATAAAACAAATACTTTCCAATGTAATAAAAAAAAATAATTTTTAACTTATTTTAATTAACGATTCATTAGAGAAAAATATATTTTAAAAATAATTTCGTAAAAACCCTCACAATGAATAAGTACAAATTGCTAACTGAATGACACATCTGATACTATTCGGCAAAGTTACATTATTTCAAGAAAAGATGTATATATTAGGATACTTTATGCTAAAGAAATTCGGATAAAACGTAACTAGAAAATTAATTCTTTTGAACTGTTTTAAGCGCCTAATGCGAAAATTTGTGTTTCGACTTCTACCGATCATCGGGGAATTGGTGAGTTACACCTAATGGTGGCGAAGATATCGCCTTACACTGTAAACAATACAAATGTTTTTTTTTTAATATAGGAGAATATTAACCAAGAGAAGACCCTTTAATTACCTTCTAGGAGGACTTAAAGGAATCGACTGGGAGCATAGACTTAATGTCCAACATGCACCTTCCACCGGTGCAGCCTGTTAGTACCCTTGCCTAGTGCATCGGGACCGAACGCGGATGGGCTTCCTCCAACTCGCTTGCCCCCTCCCCCTTATTTTACCATGAATTCAAAAAACAAATCACGGTCCTTAATTCCTGGCAGAATGCATGTTTCTGGCTACGGCAGCGATCAGAAAGACCTGAAGACAGAGAGTGCTAAGAATCACCGAGCTCGGCTTGGCTGCCATAAGTTGATGACCTTGGCTACGTATAATGGACGATCCATGTCTTCGGAAAATCATTTACAGGAACTTGAAGAAGAATTAGAAAGAATCAACTGGGACATCCTATGATTATGTGAAGTAAGAAGAAAAGGAGAAGAGAAGATTGGTCTTGCTAGCGGACATGAATTATACTATTATTAGAGGCACAGAACATGGAAAAAGAAGCTGTATGGGATTTCGGATTCATAGAAGGTGGAAGAATCACATCGTAGAATATGATAGTGCATCAGATAGAGTTGCAAGATTAGTAATACAAATGTCCAGAAGATTCAAGCTGCAAATTAGCCAAGTTTATGCGCCAAAAATAAGCTATACTGATGAAGAAATTGAGGATTTCTATGAAGAAGTAGTCAATGCATCAAAAGGGAAAATGCTACATAAAATTATTAATGGGAGACTGGAGTGCTGTAAATGAGGAAAAAAATAGAGGTGAGTTTTCAGTAGGAAATCATGGATATGGGGTGCGTAATGAAAGAGGAAACAGCTTGATTGAGTTTGCAGAATGTGAACAGGTGTATATCATGAATTTATTTTTCAAGAAAAAATCATAAAGAAAATGGACATAGCGTTGTGCAAATGGCTCAACAAGTGAAATCGACTACATCTTGGCAAACAAAAAGCATCTTATTCTGGATTGCAGTGTTCTCAATAACTTCAATACAGGAAGAAGTTGGTTAGATGCAAATTGCTGTTAAATACTAAGTGGAAAGAATGAAGCTTTTGGAACACTCAAAGAAATCAATCGGTATTATAAACCTCCAGAAACATAAAGAAAAGTTTCATTTGGAACTTAAAAATGGTTTCCAAGTACTTCAATCAACTTTAGAAGAAGAGCAAGATGTTACAGTAGTGAATAAGAAACTAACCAATATTCTAGAAGACATTGCAAAGAAGATTGCTGGCGATGTACAAGTAAAGCAGACAAAGAAATTAACAGAAGAAGATTGATGAAGAAACGCAGAGAATTTAAAATGAAGATAAACGATTCGAAATCAAGAGTTGAATATGGTGAATTATGCAAAACGGTAAGAAAATGTGTTACAGAAGATATCAGAAAATTTAACTGTGATCTTGTCAAGAAAGTTCTAGAAGATATCAAAAGTTTAAAATCAGCAAAGCGCAAACTATGCGTTGAAAGAAAAGGTATTTTTGTACTAAGTGGGGTAGATGGAACAATCACCAAAATCAATAAAGAATTTGTACACATTTTCGAAAAATTCTATAACGATCTATATACATGTGAAGATCAAAGGGAAATTAACCTACGTGATGCACGAGAAAGCTTAACAGAAACTGAAGAGATAATCCCAGTGATGAGAGATGAAGTTTTACAAGTCATTAGATTTATGAAAAAAAGGAAAATGCCCTAATGCAGATGGAATTACAATTGACCTTATCAAAGAAGCAGGAGAAGAATTTGCAAAAATGCTGTCCTTACTGTTTTCAAAATGTCTCTAGAAGTCAAATGTACCAGAAGATTGAAATGATGCGGTGATGGTGCTACTTTAAAAGAAATGGGAGAAAGAAAATATTAAAAACTACCGTCCGATCAGTGATTTATAAAAATTTCACCAAAGTTTTAATGACAATATTTGAATCAGCACTGGATTCAGTTCAACCTAGAGAACAAGCAGGATTCCGAAGTGGATTCAGCACAATGGATCGTATGCAAACACTAAGAGAACTCATAGAAAGACATAAGGAACATAATTTACCTCTCTGCCTTGCCTTTATTGATTATGAAAAAAAAATTCATTCGGTCTACACATCAGCAGTAGTAGAATCTCTGGAAGACATTGGTATAAACAAACCTTACATCAATATCATTAAAAAGATTTACAAGAAAGTAACAGCAACCATCCGTTTGGATAAAGGAAAAGCGAAGATCAAGCTTGGAAGAGGTGTAAGAGAAGGAGACACTATTTCGTCTAACTTTTTACTGCTGTCTTAGAAAATATTTTCAAGAAGCTGGATTGGGGAAAAAAAAGGGATTAGAATAAACTAGCTGCCTCTGGCGACCAGTTTGGTCTCCTTTAAATGTATCTAAGCTTGCAGCATGTTACTTTTATTCATAATGTTATTTAGTTACGTACTTTCACTAAATGTAAAGATTCTGTTAGAGAAATCAACAAACCTATGCGATCAGGGCAGCATTTCGTTTATACATTACACACACACACACACACACACACACACATATATATATATATATATATATATTTGTCATTACGAATGCAGATAAACGTTGAATTAAAAATCCCTTCATGAAGTAACAAACAAGTGTAACGAATCTGACGACAAGTGAATGTGACGTCAAGATTATTTATTCTTGCTGTGTGAATGATTACTTCCATAAATTAATATTTTTTTCGTTCACTGAAGAACGAATATTTTATGTTTACTTCGGTGGAAAAAGATATAGACTGTCAATCTAATTTTAAACGAAGTTATCTCAAAACATATAAAAATATTTTTGAATATAACTCATCTCTCAAGCATTGTTTTAAATAATTTTCTAAAAAATAAAATTTTAAGCAGTTTTATTTTTTAAAAAAATTTAGTAAAAATGACTGAACTTTTATGTTGGGCGGACGCAAATCTCGCCAACAGCATTTTCCCCGTCGCTAGCTTTTATTTTTTGGGTGTGTAAATTAGAAACAGTGCTTTGATTTTGAAATAAAATATTTTCGTATTTTTAAGTAAGTACCGTTTTGCGATTCCGCCGCCGCAGTGCTACGGTTGGCGTTCCGCGCATGCGCGCTGGTTACCTACATCTCTTGTCTACGCACTGACGCCATTACAGTGTGATTCTTCATTGTACACGTTGTTTACTGAGTGTTTAAGATGCCTCCGACAATCGTGAGTCCCGCTGATTGTGAAGTACGGGCTGTTATACGATTTCTTAGTGCTAAAGGCGTAAAACCGATCGATATTCATCGTGAGATCTGTGAAATTTACGGACAAAACATTATGAGTGATGGAATGGTAAGGAAATGGGTGAGAGCACTTAAAAATGGCCGCACATATGTGCATGATGAAGAACGGAGTGGGCGTCCTTCGGTCGTTAATGAAGATTTGGTGCAGAAAGTGGACGAAAAGGTGAGAGAAAACAGACGCTTTACAATTTCATCATTGTGCGACTGCTTTCCTCAATATTCTCGTAGTGTTTTGTATCGCATTGTGACCGAGAACTTGAATTACCGGAAATTGTGTTCACGTTGGGTTCCAAAAATGTTGACGGATTTGCACAAAACCCAACGTTTAGGCAGTGCATTGACTTTCCTTGAGCGGTACCACAATGAAGCTGAAGAATTTTTAGACCAAATTGTTACTGGTGACGAAACATGGGTGGCCTACGTCACACCAGAATCGAAACAACAATCCATGGAATGGCGACATTCATCATCACCCAAAAACGTGAAGTTTAAGCAAACAATTTCTGCCCAGAAAATCATGTGCACAGTTTTTTGGGACAAAAAAGGAGTATTGCTAGCGGAGTTTCTGCCTCGTAATGAGACAATCAATGCAGCGTCTTATTGTGAGACATTGAACAATCTGCGTCGTACAATCCAGAACAAAAGACGTGGCAAGTTGAGTAAGGGTATCGTTTTGCTGCATGACAATGCCCGTCCACATGTGGCTAATCGGACCAAAGATCTCATCAAATCTTTTAAATGGGAAACTCTAGATCATCCTCCATACAGCCCTGATCTGGCGCCCAGCGACTACCATTTGTTCCTGCACTTGAAGAAACACCTGGGTGGTCAGCGTCTTCAAGACGATAACGAAGTCAAAACATTTGTGATACAGTGGTTAAAAAGTCAGGCGGCAGAATTTTATGAGGAGGGTATTCAAAAACTGGTGCCACGTTATGACAAGTGCCTCAATAATCACGGAAATTATGTAGAAAAGTAGATGAAGGTACAGGCTTTCATGTAAAAATAAAATTATTGCGATATCTTTGCACGTCTTTTTTTAATTCCAAAACGGTACTTACTTAAAAAACATGCCTCGTATAAATGACGTCTTTATATTAAATAAATTGTATTCAAATGGAAAAAAAATGCCTGTGTATATAAAACAGTAAATAGGTTACAAGAAAATACGTTGCCCAATTTATTTTCTCGCCAAGCGCCTTTTCGTCAAGTACCAATACTGAAAAAGTAACTTTATTTATTTACTTGTGGTGTTTTAAATGAGATGGAGAAAGATATGTATTTTAAATGTATCTGATGTATGTATTTTAAATTTATTTGCTTTAAATGAAAGTCATGCATTTTAAATGAAGTCAGTAATAGCTTTACATTTTAAATGAAATGATGGCGATGTAATCCTATTTGGCGATTGAATCACTTGCGCCCAATAAAAAGGTGAAGCGGTCAGCCCGGAACTGTTGATGACAGTCACATGACTTAGGCTATTATTATATAGATGGGGAATACTTGAGTCATCTCCGGTTCGCTGATGACATTTTAATTTTCAGTAACAGCACTGAAGGATTGGAAAATATGCTAAAAGATTTGGCAGAAACTAGCATTAATGTGGGATTAAAAATAAATTTGGAAAAGACTAAGGTGATGTTCAATTCATTTGCATCAAAAAAGAAAATCGTCTACCACAACACCGGGATTAAAGAAGTACACAGTTATGTGTACCTTGGACAGGAAGTATCATTGGATAACAGTATCATGAATGAAATCAATAGAGGAATAATAAATGGATGGAGTGCTTTTGGGAAGAACAACATTATTCTGAAAAGTAACATGCCTCTTTGTTTGAAAAGAAAGGTGTTTAAAGAATGTGTTTTGGCTGCACTAACTTATGGAGCAGAAATATGGACGCTAACAAAAACGGATGGCACAAAGATTACAAACAACACAGATAAGTATGGTATGATGTATGATAGGCATAACTAGAAGAGACAGAAGAAGAATAACCTGGATAAGAAGTGAGACGAAAGTTTTTGACAACATTGAAATAATTATACGGCTAAAATGGAAATGAGCTGGGCACATTGTAGGAATAGAAGATAATAGATGGAGCACAAATAAATACCCTATAGTGGTATCTCAGAGATGTAAAACGACCAAGAAGACGACCTGAAGTAAGATGGAGTGACGAAATCAGAAAAGTGACCGGTGTTAATTGGATGACTAAAACACTAGACAGGAAACATAGGAAAAAACTGGGGAAGACCTACATACACCCGTGGATTGCAAACGATTGTTGTTGTTGTTGATGATCATGATAATAATAAAGGGTGTCCCAAAATTCCCTCAAGAAGTAATTTTGATAAAAAACACAGGTTTATAGTTAAAAATAGTAATTTTTTATTGATTCATAAAGTATAGAGCATACAATTATGCATCGAATAACATATCGGGTAATGGCCTCCATCGCTTTGCTGAGTGTCCCAAAATTCACGAAAGAGTTGACGCATGATATGGATGTGGACAGCACGAGGTTTCAACAAGACGGTGCCACATACCATACAGCCAGAGAAACAATTCAATTACTGCATTAATCCATTTCCTGGTCGTGTAATTTGCCGTTTTGGTGATCAGAATTGGTCGCCCAGATCATGCGATTTAACGCCGTTAGGCTTTTTTCTTTGGTTCTTTTTTTTAAATCTAAGGTTTGTGCCAACAAGCCCACGACCACACACGCCTTGAAGGAGGAAATTGAGCGCTGTATCAATTAAATTCAGTCATATTTATGCAAAATTTCTACAAAATGGAAAATTTCATCAAAAGAGTGCGTATATGGGTAGCAAAGACTTGGAGGCCATTTACCCGATATACTATTCTATACATAACTCTATACTGTATATTTTGTGAATCAATAAAAAATTTACAATTTTTAATTATAAATCTGTGCCTTCTATCAAAATTACTTCTTGCGTGAATTTTGGGACACCCTTTATAACCATGGACGAAAATATATAATAACCTCTTCCGAGTTACGCACGATTCCAAAAAGCATTCTTTTTCTTTGAAGTTTTTTTTTTTTTGTTGCTACTGAAATTCGGAAACGTTTCTGAAGAGTTTTTACAATGTATTAATCAGTTTCTTCAATCTGGAATATAGGTTATTCGGGTGCTATACATTTTTTATTCAACGAACATGGTAACCTAATTGTATTAATATTAACATTGCGATTAATATTATTTTGTTATACTTGCATGTAAAAATTCAATTACAAAACTGAAAATGTGAAATTGAGAATTGATAGCACCCTAAAAAAAACGTATATTCCCGTTTGAGAAAACTGATTAATATAAGTAAACTACTCAGAAAAGTTTCTGAAAATCAGTGGCAGTAAACGAAATTTTGTTTTTATATATGTTTCTTTAAATTTCGAAAATATGTTAGTTTCTGTTGTTTCTAAATATAAAGAACGCTTTTCGAAATAGTAGGCAACTCGGAAGTTTTTATTGTATATTTTTGTTCTTGTTTATTTTCATAGATTAAGAAATACTTGTATTTTTTTACAGTGTATTCATCTGAACACCTGCTGGTTGGTACCTTTATTGAGTCTCTGTCAAAGAAAACAGGATTGACTGAACAGAATGCTGATGATGAGGTAACTTTTCAAAGCAAATCTCAAAAATAGATTGTCGAATCATTGAATTAATTTGATGATAAACCATTTGCTTCCAAACGAATAATACTTTTATATTCTAATGCCGCGGAGTCTAACTTGTACAGTTTTTACAATTTTTTTAATTTTATTTTAAAATTTATTATATTTTAAATTACTGAAAGATAAATTATTGTTTGTTGAATGTAATGATTCGAAATACTTTTGCGCCAGAGAGTAAAAAGATTTTATTTAAATAAAATCCTTATAGAAAGTTATTTTTTTATTTTTGAAAATTATGTTATTTAATTAATTTGATTACTCGTATTTATAAGCACTTCACAAACATTTCTATAAAATACTTTGATGTGTATATGTATAAAATTTTTCATGAAGTTTTTGTAATGTAAACGCTCTTTTTGATAGTCCTTATTGTTAACCATAATTTTGCATCTCATTTTTTTTTTTTTTTAATAGAAACTATTTTAGGAAGGGAAATCTTATGCTACTGCCATTCCACAGATTTGGAAAGTCCATGTAGAGTTTCCTCTTGATGTTGGTATAATGCTTTATTTGAAAGTACAAGACTTAAAGTTCATGTATGAAAACGAAGATTTAGAAGGAATGTTACAAAAATGTTTTGCCTTAATGCTAGTTTCTTGTTTTATTTTTATTCAAAACTTAATAGAGAGTTTAGAAGTGGGTTGTGTGCGTTTCTTTACATGACTCTTTTGACTTATGGTTTTATAGATAATGAGATGAAGTTTCTTTTTTTAATATTCTGTGTAAAGAGTGTTGTAGTCGTAAAAAAAACCAGAGGGTATACGCTATAAGCAGAGGGTATACGCTAAAGTCATGAACATCATGTCTAGGCTATACGCTATAGCTTTGTTTGAGAAACAGAGGGTATACGGTGCTTCTTAAAAAAATCCAGAAGGTATACGGCGTACACCCGCGTATACCCATCACAACATCCCTGTGTGTAAACTACAGTCCAAACAGTATGTAGAGTTGATTTTTATATTTATATTTTTTATTTTGCAATTTGCTCAAAAAAATCAATAATTTTTCTTTAGAGAATTTTTTTACCTTTCTCTAAAGAGTATTTTATGATTTCTTTTCCTTTTTTTATGGAAATTATTGTAATAGTTTAAAGCTTTGTTTAAATAAATGATTGTCTACTGTGTTTTCCCATTTTTTCTCGAACTAAATGCTACTTATTCCTAATTTACAGCGAGTTCTATATTCGGCAAAATATTCTGGAGATAGGCGATGAACACTGCATTTTTTTCTTTTTTCAATATTCAAATAATTGTTAATTTTGTTTATAGTTGTATATTTTAATGACTTTTCAACATTTATTTTTCTACTGGGCACATTATTATTATTATTATTATTATTATTATTATTATTATTATTATTATTATTATTATTATTATTATTATTAAATCTTTTTATGCAAAAATTCTCACAGCACTCTTTTTCTGGATATATATATTTCGAAGTGTTTGTCACTTATACCCAAACTTTGAACTTTGACGTTTCTCCTCTTTCATATTAGTGATATTATTCACCTTACCTTTAGAAGGGAAAATAATGTGCCCTTACAGCATTTTTAAGAGAATGAGAAATTTTAACAGAATAACTACATTTCTTTTTGGAAAGAAAAACAAAACAAAACATAGCGTTCTAAAAATTGCTTATTCAAAAGTAACATTTTAAAGGTAAATACAATGTTCTAGTAACAAGTGTCAACAGATAACTGATATTTACACATTTAACTTCTGTATAAAATAAGTTGTTTTGTATCATACGATTTTTTTTAAACAGCTTATTAAAATCATCCTAAAAATGTCCAAACACAGTCTTTAACACGATATTTTTATTCTTACACAATGTTTGGTTTAAATGAAAAATTTCTTATTAATCAAATGTGATATTCTTTTTACTTTACTTTTGCGTACAAATATTTTAAAACTAGATATTTAAATAAAAAATCAAAATGCCACTTTATAACAGTCTTGGAAAAAATGAACAATAGTGAGTAGATTTTAGAAGTACTTTCTAAATAACAATATTTTCTAAATATTTTTTAAATAAATCCCAAATAATTAAGAAACATAATACAAATGATTTTTACGGTTGTTCTATGATTAGGATTTCACGTAAATGTATCGCTTTAAATGTATTAATAAGAAAAGAGAGAAAATGTTTATAGCCCTAGATGTCATCCAGGGCTTTTTTTACAACAATCTTTATAACCATATTGTATGAATAGTTGAATTTGTGTAGATTTTATAGAAAATGTATACTATAATTATGGCTTTTCCAATCATCATTATTCATAATAAACATATATTGTGCAAAATGCCGATTAATATGAAGTGCGCTTTCAATTTTTGCTTTTAAGTTTGGATAATGTGTATTATCGATTTTCCGAAATCAGCGTAGTGAATAGATTTACATCATATGGATCTTAGATTGCTTGTTATTTTTTTAAACAATTAATCAAAAGGAAGCAAATCGACATTCCACTGTCAAAATTTAAGTTAATAAATAAGGGAAATAATTTCCATCTACAATTCAACGCTGTTTATATATATATATATATTATACTAGGGGGGCTTTGCCTCCTACGAGCTACGCTCGCCAGCCCCCGTTCACACGTCGCAAACTCTAAAATCACGCTAATTTGATCGGCTTTAAAAAAAAAAATTCGGAAGGCTGAATTATAATTCAAAGAACATAGGCGATCTCCTTGTTAACGGTCTGTTTCCGTCTTTGATTAAATCAGATCAGTGAAAATTTTGAAAATAAGCTAATATAAAATTAATTAAGTAAACACAGTCCTTTGTCTCCCGGTATTTTTTAACAACGCTATGAGAAAGTTCTTTTAAATAAGATATTTTAAATTAATCGGTATAAATCTGACGTAATTTTCACCAAAGTTTTCGTTTTCTTTTTTATATTCACGTGAAAATACTTTTGTTGTTAGAAAAGAAATATAATTTGTGCTGTCTTAGGATACACAACAATAGTTTAAAAGATTATCTCAAAATATGAAATAAATGTCTCGCTCAAATATATTTTTTAATTTAAACTGTTTGGCAATATTATTGCTTGATCATTTTAAATATGACGTAATTTCCTCCATTTACGACTTTTAATGCATGTTAATGAATTTATTATTTTACAATTTTATTTCTCTTTTAAAATTCACGTATAAATATAGTTTTTATGACTTAATTTTCTATATTTTCCTGCTTTTAAAACGTAATCATTTAATTCTAATATGAAAGTTTTTTTCTGTTTATTATAGTCACGTGTAAATAAATTTTTAATTTGAAGGAAATATTATTCTTTGTGCTTTTTTAAAAACTGACAACAATTTAAAATAATACC
The DNA here is from genome assembly GCA_963932465.1 of Maratus speciosus. Lineage (NCBI taxonomy): Eukaryota > Metazoa > Arthropoda > Arachnida > Araneae > Salticidae > Maratus > Maratus speciosus. The sequence goes on along the minus strand of OZ010795.1, from coordinate 387,113,560 downwards.
TTTTTCTAAAATATGTAAAAAATATTTCTGGAAATGCTGAACTTTTGAATGCAAAATGAAAATAAAACCTCAAAAAATGAATCAAATTAAAAAAATCCCTTCCGGCTTGGCCTACAGGTGCAGGTAGATTTCGAAGTTAAGTACTAATTTCACGAACAAAAACTAAATCATGATTGGTGATAAACTCACTTTAACAATTTTATCTGGGCGCTTTTGACGAGTTTTTAATTTCATTTTTATATAAGAGTTGTTTTATCAGAACCATGTTAAGGCAGTATTCAATAAATATTTTTCCTTGCTCTACAACTCGAAATTTAATGATACATTTTAGGTTTCATTTTTCAAAGGATAAAATGAAACTTGCTGACGTGATTTTTTAAGAGATTTGTAAGCCACCTACGTTTTTATTTTTCGTTCAATTCATTAGATTTTGATTTATGGACAATTATTTTTTCAGTAGGACAATATTTTTCGATTCCAACACAATTGCTTTGAGAAAGTCGATTCAAAATGCCCACTTTGGCATAATTTTTTGAAATATATTCTGCCTCTATCAAAAAATCGACCATTACGGCACATTATACAGTTTCTGAATAAGAGAACCTACCAGTTGGATGCGTTTGAAAGTAAAAATGAATTTAAAAATGAGTCAGAAAAAAAAGCAGTCTGGATTTGAGGAATGCGATATTTTTTTTCTTCAACCTCTTTGTATTTTTAATTAGTTTTTGCTGTAAGAATTGGTCCTATCAAGAACTTGTCAGCATAAAAGTTGTGGATAATATTCAGAAGATGTATAATAAATTTAAGCGGATTGGATATCTTGTAAATTGATGAAGTTATGAATCTTTTTCTTCTTCAACCCCCTCCCCCTGTTTTTGTTTTCGTTTATAATTTTTTATTTGCGGTAAGGATTTGTCCTATTAAAAAGTTGTCAATACAAAAGTTGTAGATAATATTAAGACAATTTATAATAAATTTAATTGGATGTGATATCTTCAGAATTGTCGAAATTATGAATTTGTTTCTCCCCTAAACCCTATTTTTTTCGCCCCTTGAGCACATTTTTACTTTTATCAAAAATCTGTCATACAGAAATTTTTGACTCTTTTTTTAGAAGTAATAAAAACTTTAAACTAAGTCAATATGTATTATAATTAAGATGTTATGGTGTTTTTCGTTTTTCACTTAACCCCTACCCATTTCCACCCCTTGGTCCGATTTTGCCCATTAACGAACTTGACCGAGATTTTATCTCCCTTGATTTTATGTATCAATTTGGAAAAGATTTGTGCAGAATTATGGAAGTTTTTTACTGTTGGTGATTTTGGTTTTTAGGGGTCATGATCGGTGTAGATCTTCAAAATTTTATCCGAAATTCGAACATAGGGGAGAACGTAACAGGTAGTATTTCATACGAAATCTACCTAAAATTAAATGCAGTTTACACACTGCGAACTTCTAATGTATAACATGATCTAAAAATCATTAAATTCCTATATATAGTTTTTGCTCCTATAAAATGTTTTTAATGGAACGATTTTGACTAACTTTAACATTAAATATCTCTTAAAATAATTATACGATTTGAAAACAGTCTTCATCAGTGTGCTTATCGAACATTTCTCTATAATTCTATAATACCACTGATTTTCATATTTTTGTATGCAGTAGTTTTCTTAATATTAACCAAGAAAGATCCCCGGTCACAAAAAATTAAAAAACAGCGTCGGTGACAGCATTAGTTACCTTTTTTAGAATAGAGAGATAATATGCACATAAATCCAGTGACATCTCTACATTTGATTCTGTTATTTGAAGTATTATTCATCTGTACTTCAGGATAGGGATGTGAATATAGTATAGTTTATAATGGTGTAATTTCGCAAAGCATCATTTGACTCAAATAAGTTAATAATTACAAGCTAAATGAATCAAAGAATTGTCGTTAAGGATTAAAAAAATCTTTTGACAGTAGTTAAATGAGTATTATGAATGTGACATATATATAAATTTTTGAACTGTTCGGTGAATTTGAAAAAATATATAGTGGATTGGATTTAATTATTAATGCATGAAAGTTCGGAAAAACAAACTGAAGATATTTTGATTACTACTCCAAATTTTCATTCCTTTTAATTTTGTTATGAAATAATTATTTTTTTATATAACCTGAATATTTAGTACGTATATTATTAGATTTTGAGTATGTAACAGATATTTACCAAATTTTGTGTGAATTACAGTTTTACATATTTTCAGTATATTATTTCATTTTACATTTTAATAAGTGTGTTTTGTACTTCAAGTAAGTAATTGATGATCCACAATAACTGTTTTTAACTTACCATTTGCCGTATATTCTTTTTCTTCCATAAAATGTCATAACTGCACAATTGATCTGGCTATATTTATTTAACTGAAAATTAGTAATTTAAGTTACGTATCCCAGTTTATTTTTAAAAGTTACTATTTTTAAAAACGATAATAAATATAATCCCTATATTATATATGCACGCCAAATGTATATACAGCTTTGTCAAGAACTGCAATTTAATACATTTTGTTTTTAGGTTGAAATTCTCTGCGGGTTGTAAATAAAATGAGTTCTGTAGTGAAAACATCATTTCGTGCTCAGATTTTTATAACATATGAGAGGTTCACAACCATAGTAAACCAAGTCCATTTTGAAAAAAAAATGACATAGACCATTTAGAAGGTGCATAAAATCTATTTTATCCACTCCCACAGTAAACCAAGTCTGTTGTCACATACTTTATCATATATATCACCTGTTTATAAGCTTAGTTTATTGTGGGAATGGATAAAACAGATTTTATGCACCTCCTAAATGGACTATCTCATTTTTTTTTTTTTTTTTTTCAAAATGGATTTGGATGATTGTGGTATTATCTTCAAATTCAGAATTTTGAGTAAAATATGTCTCACGAAATATGAAATTATAAGTTCAATTCTCTAAAGTAAAACATAATTTTTAAAGATTTTTTTTCAAAATGGATTTGGATGATTGTGGTATTATCTTCAAATTCAGAATTTTGAGTAAAATATGTCTCACGAAATATGAAATTATAAGTTCAATTCTCTAAAGTAAAACATAATTTTTAAAGATATACATATATTAAGACAGACTTTAAATACAATTAAATACAATAAACCCAACTGGAGTGAAAAATTAGCCGGGGTCAGGAATCGAACCTGGGTCGACAGCATAACGTGCTGTTGCTCTACCGTTAAGTTACCGTTCACTCCAGTTGGGTTTATTGTATTTAAAGTCTGTCTTAATATATGTATATCTTTAATAATTAAAAATGGAATTCAGACGTTAATTTATGTGCTTTAATATATATTGTGGATCGATGGAAAAAGAAATTTATTCATCGTTGTCACGTCATCCTGTGCTATCTGATAGATGGACGGTGACGTTCCCCAACTTGGTTTATTAGTGAGAAATTGCCAGGCTAGGACATCGGCCGGGGTAGCTTAACGGTAGAGCAACAGCACGTTATGCTGTCGACCCAGGTTCGATTCCTAGCCCCGGCTAATTTTTCACTCCAGTTGGGTTTATTGTATTTAATTGTATTTAAAGTCTGTCTTAATATATGTATATCTTTAATAATTAAAAATGGAATTCAGACGTTAATTTATGTGCTTTAATAAAACATAATTTAATACTAATTTTTTACGCTGTGTTTTTAAATTGAAATCAAAATTCGCTGCAAAAGTCTCTTCGTGCAGGATACATAGCGTTAAAAATTCAATTGTCGCGTCGTTTAGAAGTTATCAACTGATGTAAATTGAGCGATCTACTTAAGAAGCATGATGTTTCTGGACTTTTATTTTTTATCTCTATTTTTAGTTCTTTTAAAAATATTTTTGAAAAGCTTTAATTATAAATAATTAGTTTAACTCTACTGTGTCAAATTCAAATGCTTAATTCATCACAAAGTGAATCTGGGTAGGGTTGTTTTTCTTTCTTTCTTTTTTGTCTTTGTTTTTGCACAATTATCTGAATTAAACATTGCAAAAAAACATTTATGAAGATTTAAAAAGTGAAATGAAGTTAAAATGCTTCTTTTAACGACATTCAAAATATTAAAATATTGAATATTGTTTTTTGAAATAAATCTATCTTGAATAAACTAGGAAATTTGTTTATGAATTAAGAAAATTTTCATCGAAATATCTCTACTAGGCTGACAATTATAGAAATTGTCGATTTTATAAAGGCTATTTCGTGATACCTTTTTCTTTATTCATCGAAAATATGGGAACTGTTGCGTACAATTTCTGTGATAGACATGAGCTATGGGTTCCAGTCTCCTCCAAAGAACAATTGAATCGGTATTACAAGTCAACTCTTACCACGGCCTTAAATGCTGGAAAGTTCCATGCATTATCAAAAAACGTACTCTGTTACGATTAATGGAAGGTTCATAAAATAATCACTTTGCATTTTTCGAATTCATATAGTGTATAGAATAAGCTCCTAAAAAGGTTAGGCAAAATTCGAAATCTAAGAAATTAAAGTTAATTGAAAGCAAGCGCGGATCGGTTGAAAAATATTTAAACAGGAGCCGACGGAAAGCAGCTGGAAACAGTAGGTATGAATCCTGGAATCACATATTAACTGCAAAATTCAAAATATAACGATTAACTGAAAATTTTTATACTCTTCTTTACCAAAGAACTTGAAGTGACATTTTTCAGCGTGTCGTGTAAAATGCGTTTAAATAGATCTACCAGTCAACATTTTTTTTTTTTTTTCGGAAAATAAAGATTATTTATTTTATGGGACTTTGAATCTTTCATGTGTTCAAATTGTTGAGGGAACACGACATGATTTATTGTCGGCACTGGCCAAATAACCCAGATTAAGAAAATATATCAATTGAGATGTAATAAAAGAGTTCCTACCTGTGATTTCTGTAGGAGCAGCAGGTACTTTCTTTTCTTCCTAAAAAAGTATTTTATTTTATTTTAGCAGTGGTGAGTAGAAAGGGAGACTTCACGTTACTAAATGAAATTCCAGTGAGACTGCGTCTTCATATCGAAATACTATTTACTAATTCTTGATTAACTATTATGAAAAAGAAGAGATACAATATAAGATTAATATTGGTTAATTGCAACAGCATAGTTGTGACAGGTTTAAGCTGCTTTTGCAGCATAGATTTAGATCGCTTCATGTTACAGAGAAGTATTTTCCGTATAAAACAAAGGAAGCATAATAGATCAAACGGCACGTCTGATATGCATGAACGTTCAACAGTGAGCGATGGTCTTGGGGCAGCAAAAGTAAAATCAGGATACTTTATTCTGTAAAACAAAGCTTTTTGTTGAGATCAGCAGTTCTCTATTATATGAAATAAAGTTTTAAATTGAATGTCCAAAGGACCCTAGTCAGTGCCGTCACCTGTTATCAGTTATTTGAATGAGTCTTGAAGGATTGAAGAATAGAACAGTTTTTGGTGCTGCCATCTAACACAGCAAAGCAGAACTTTTGTGATACACTGGGAATAGTTATAATTTGAAGCACATTTAATTGTTCACGTGAAAAACAGTATATTGTCACTTAAATTCACAAACACATATTGTAGCATGATTTCACAAACATTGTACGTTGTAATGTAATTCACAAACATTGTTTTGCGAGTAAAAGAAATATGTATTATAGATTTGTACACAAAACCGATTGTAGTAAAGATGATTTTTAATATCATGCATAATAATAATATATATGCTATATATAAACTCGATTTATGGCATCAGATGCCGTCATCCGAAAAATCTACAATAGTCCATTCTAGTTCTACGACTCAAGGGTCCATTCCTTCTCCAGACCACTATCCGTCATCGCCTTTTCAATATCATCCATCCAGTTCTTTCAATCGTTTTCCCCGTTTCATTTTTAAGAAATGCTGAATATAAAGGGAACCCTATTAGATTATATTAAAAAAAGTAATTAATCTGGTATGGTCATGTTAAAAGAATGAGTGATGAAAAAAATAGTAATAATAATAATAGTATAATAACAGCAATAATAATAGTAATAGTAATAATAATAATAATAATAATAATAATATTTTACAAACCATGTTGAAGTTGTAGAAAAAAGAGCTTAAAAATGTCACTTCAATCAAGCGACTGACATTTTACCTAATTTCGTTCAATTTCATTAAAAATAACTTCATCCCCCTTCCTTCCAAATTCAATATGTTTTCTGAAAAAATTTATTTTGTTTGTTTCAGATGACTTTGAGAAGCTGTGCATTACACGGCGCAGAGTGATGGGCGCATATGCAACTGACAATATCTCCAACAGTTTTAATAATTATTGTACAATAAAAATATTTCTTATAATAAAAACTATAAATAATAGGTGAGCGAATTCAATTTTTGTGTTACTTTATTGTTCCTATGAAGGAAAAAAAAGAGTTCCGAAATTGACTTACCTTTCTGGCCGATGAGTGGTAACCTAATCTTAAGACTTTATAAATGTGAACAGGGATTACTTTCAGCCTCTGCTGTAGCTCGATGTTTAGTGAATAACGGTAATCTGCTTGCTTCTTACTCGACCTCTTTATTCTTTTCTGATCCTGTAGAAAATAATTTTTTGTTTTATGTATTTTTGTGATATTATAAAGATTCTCTAAATGTATGCTCCCCCCCCCTCCTCCCCCCCACCAGCACCACCAAAGAAAAATGTCAAAATTATTTGTTCAATTCTATCTGTTGAAACTGGATTGATTTGGAACATGCCGGTTTTACTTTTATTCCAGTGATCCATTTTTGAAATACGTTCCTTATATTTTCTAAAGAAAATGAATTTCAATTCATAGTCGTAAAGCAGTTTCGTTCTGTAATTAAACGTTTTATCTAACTCAAAGAAGAAACATGCTTTACAAACAGAGAATTTGAATATATATATTACGTGATTTGCTAATTACACGATTCGTTTACTTCAGCGAATTGAATACTAATAACAAAACGTTTCTTTTTATATAATACTTATAATTAAAATTGATTAATACCATTGTGCTGCCACATAGCTGCCTTCTCCTGCTGTTTAGAATGCACGCAAGTAAACTTTTAGCATAAAAGTTTAACTTAAGAGCAAGTGTTTGAAGAAGTTCGTATCAACGTTCAATTTATCTTAAGCTTATTGAAAGTTAATTAATGTAAAATGTTAGATCAGGAACTATAAATACTTAGTGCAGTGTATTAAAATGTTTATTAAATAAAATAATGTCTTGATATATTCAGTGACTTCTGTGATGGAATAATAATTAAAGTATTCAGAATACTGTAATTGTTTTTTGGTTGTGAAGTAAATATTCTAAAAATTGGTAAAATCATCTTTTTTTACAGTCGTAAAAAGCTACACTGTAAATAAATTCTGCCACTGACATCTGGACAAAAAATTGTGGCTCTAGAAAAAATAGTTCAATGTCATTCTCATAAACTCTAGTTCTCTTTGCTAGAAAATTCTAGTTATCCTTATTAAAATTCAAAGGCGTTTTCCTATATTATCGTAGTCAAACTTATTTAAAAATCTCTGCAAATAAATGCGAACACAAGAAGTGAGTTTTAGTAACTATAATTCTAGCTTATGAATTAATTCTAGAAATCAAGTGATAATTTCTCGATCATTTCGTCTGTTCGGTTTATTTGTGTACCTTATTTGCATAACTCGGAAATCTAAATTTCTAGTTTAGAGGTTCAGAAAATGTCTACTTATTTCGTTGTAGATGAAGGCGGTAAATTTTTCCTTTCAGTGTAGTATTTGAAAAAAAAACAGTGTTGAACTAGGTTTTCTTAGATGTAAAAGTAGCTCCGGCGACATTCTTGTAAATTTTAAAGTATATCATGCAACATTTATTAACGAACAATACGCACTTAAAAATACTTAGAAAAAGCTAAATAAATAGTAGATAATGGGTATTAAAAAGAATTTACCATAAATTTATGCTACTGTAAAATAATTCTGTTATTGACACTACAGAAATATAATTTTATCATAATATATATTCCAAACGGAAATGTAAAAACATATATTAAAATATTTATTTGCTTAAAAGACTGTACTAAAAACACATTAAAAGTATATTAAAACCTATATTGACATGTTTCAACTCTTTCACTGAGTCGTCATCAGAATGTATAACAGAAATTACAAATACAATGCCTATGAAAAATGGAAAATAATCATCAATTACAAACAAGTAAATATATAACGCCCCCTACATTTTCGATATCGCATGTATGCCTTCTATTTTGGGATTCCGCATGTTGTCCAACCGCCAACCACTCAATCCATATATTCGGGATGCGAAAAGATGACGTATCGTTACAAAGCCCTGAACCTCTTAAATAAATCTCAATGGACTCTCTTATGAATAATTGTAAATAAAATTTAGACCTTTAGATTAATCTATTCCCGTTAAAAAGTATGATAATGCTCTCTATGTTAATCCTTTGATTCAACCGGGATAAAACAGAATTACCCCTGTTATATTTCATATCCGCCATATATTCTTTACATCTGATATTGAATTTTCGTTGGGTCATACCTATATAATGATTTCTCATTCCACCCCCCTTTCTAAAAAGTCCTTCCGGCCAGTGCCGGGAGGAAGAGGTAGCTTTCATATTCCTTATTTTAAAAAAGCCAACTTATATTATTCAAACACACGAAGCTCAATTAAGTGGAAACCGAATGTAGGAGATTCAGTAATAATTTTTATCAATACTAAATCATTATGAATGAGAATTTCGCAAAATTAGTCAGCTTTATCCAAGCTGCTTTTATTTAAAGTAACTTATATTTCGCTGCCAAATTCGGCAATTTCTTAAAGTGCCTGCCATTTTAAGACAACATGGTGGATGAGGCTAACCAGTGAACTTGGTCGAAACCTTAGTAATTGCTGTGCACATGCTCACTCACATCGGAATCGGTTGATACATACGAGTGCTGTCGCAGGCAAAAAATCAGATTTTTCAAAATGTCACCCACGTTAGAAATAGAAACTGCTATATCTGAGCCATGTTTTAAGATAAAGACAAACAAAAAATGCTCCTGAATCCTTATATCAAGGTCAAATACTTAAGAAAGAAATCTTTTTCAATTTCTAATTTTTTTGCACCTCACTTTAAATATATATATTTTTTTATTTAATGGCCGCCATTTTGAAACAAGATGGCTGATGAAGCTGGCCAGCGAATTTGGTCGAGATATTGATTTATACTATTCACATGCCTTCTTCCATCGAAATAGGCGAATACGTGTGGTATCGCGAGACAAATACAAGATCGTTTCAAAGTGTTAGCCATGATAGAAATACAAAGTGCTATAATTCAACCACTTTTTAAGATATAAACAAAAGAACAAATTTTCAGAAACAAAAACTGTTCCAGAACCTTTGTATCAAGGCCAAACACATAAAAAAAATCTTTTTCATTTTCCAATTTTTTAATACCTCATTTTAAATTTTAAATTACATTTTTTTTAAATGGCAACCCTTTTGAAACAAGATGGCGAATGAAGCTGGCCAACAAACTCGGTCGAAACATTGGTATGTACTATGTACAGACCAAGTTACATTCAAATCGGTTCATAAATACGCCTGTTATCGCGCGACAAAAATCAGGGCGTTTCAAAATGTCAGCCACGCTAGAAATTCAAAATGCTATAACTCAGCCATTTTTTAAGCTATAGACGAAACAAAATCTGCTCCCGAATCTTTTTATCGAGGTCAAACACATAAGAAAAAAATATTTTTTCAATTTTCAATTTTTTGGTACCACATTTCAAATTTAAATTTTTCTTAAAATTTTAAATGGCCGCCATTTGTAAACAAAATGGCGGATGAAGCTGGCCAACGAACTCGGTCGAGACATTGGTCTGTACTATGTATAAACGAAGTAACATCCAAATCGGTTCATAAATACGCCTTTTATCGCGTGACAAAATTCAGGACGTTTCAAAATGTCAGCTTCGCTAGAAATTCAAAATACTATAACTCAGCCATTTTTTAAGATATAGACGAAACAAAAACTGCTATGGAGTCTTTGTATAAAGGTCAAATGCATAAGAAAATAATATTTTTCCATTTTCAATTTTTGGGTACCACATTTTAAATTTTAAATCTTTTTAAAATTTTTAAATGGCCGCCATTTTGAAACAAAATGGCGGATGAAGCTGGCCAACGAACTCGGTCGAGACATTGGTATGTACTATGTACACACCGAATTACATCCAAATCGGTTCATAAATACGAGAGTTACCGTGTGACATAGGTCATATATATATATATATATATATTGATATATATATATATATATATATATATATATACATATATCAATTTTGAACGGAGGGTGGTTTCGGGGTCTGGGGGTCATGATCGATGAAAATATACCAAAATTTTTTGAAATCGCTTTCCTCCGAACGGCTGCAATAGGTAGCTTTTTGTAAAGAAAGCTACCTAAAAGTCCTTCCGGCCAGTGCCGGGAGGAAGAGGTAGCTTTCATATTCCTTATTTTAAAAAAGCCAACTTATATTATTCAAACACACGAAGCTCAATTAAGTGGAAACCGAATGTAGGAGATTCAGTAATAATTTTTATCAATACTAAATCATTATGAATGAGAATTTCGCAAAATTAGTCAGCTTTATCCAAGCTGCTTTTATTTAAAGTAACTTATATTTCGCTGCCAAATTCGGCAATTTCTTAAAGTGCCTGCCATTTTAAGACAACATGGTGGATGAGGCTAACCAGTGAACTTGGTCGAAACCTTAGTAATTGCTGTGCACATGCTCACTCACATCGGAATCGGTTGATACATACGAGTGCTGTCGCAGGCAAAAAATCAGATTTTTCAAAATGTCACCCACGTTAAAAATAGAAACTGCTATATCTGAGCCATGTTTTAAGATAAAGACAAACAAAAAATGCTCCTGAATCCTTATATCAAGGTCAAATACTTAAGAAAGAAACCTTTTTCAATTTCTAATTTTTTTGCACCTCACTTTAAATATATATTTTTTTTTATTTAATGGCCGTCATTTTGAAACAAGATGGCTGATGAAGCTGGCCAGCGAATTTGGTCGAGATATTGATTTATACTATTCACATGCCTTCTTCCATCGAAATAGGCGAATACGTGTGGTATCGCGAGACAAATACAAGATCGTTTCAAAGTGTTAGCCATGATAGAAATTCAAAGTGCTATAATTCAACCACTTTTTAAGATATAAACAAAAGAACAAATTTTCAGAAACAAAAACTGTTCCAGAATCTTTGTATCAAGGCCAAACACATAAAAAAAATCTTTTTCATTTTCCAATTTTTTAATACCTCATTTTAAATTTTAAATTACATTTTTTTTAAATGGCAACCCTTTTGAAACAAGATGGCGAATGAAGCTGGCCAACAAACTCGGTCGAAACATTGGTATGTACTATGTACAGACCAAGTTACATTCAAATCGGTTCATAAATACGCCTGTTATCGCGCGACAAAAATCAGGGCGTTTCAAAATTTCAGCCACGCTAGAAATTCAAAATGCTATAACTCAGCCATTTTTTAAGCTATAGACGAAACAAAATCTGCTCCCGAATCTTTTTATCGAGGTCAAACACATAAGAAAAAAATATTTTTTCAATTTTCAATTTTTTGGTACCACATTTCAAATTTAAATTTTTCTTAAAATTTTAAATGGCCGCCATTTGTAAACAAAATGGCGGATGAAGCTGGCCAACGAACTCGGTCGAGACATTGGTCTGTACTATGTATAAACGAAGTAACATCCAAATCGGTTCATAAATACGCCTTTTATCGCGTGACAAAATTCAGGACGTTTCAAAATGTCAGCTTCGCTAGAAATTCAAAATACTATAACTCAGCCATTTTTTAAGATATAGACGAAACAAAAACTGCTATGGAGTCTTTGTATAAAGGTCAAATGCATAAGAAAATAATATTTTTCCATTTTCAATTTTTGGGTACCACATTTTAAATTTTAAATTTTTTTAAAATTTTTAAATGGCCGCCATTTTGAAACAAAATGGCGGATGAAGCTGGCCAACGAACTCGGTCGAGACATTGGTATGTACTATGTACACACCGAATTACATCCAAATCGGTTCATAAATACGAGAGTTACCGTGTGACATAGGTCATATATATATATATATATATTGATATATATATATATATATATATATATCAATTTTGAACGGAGGGTGGTTTCGGGGTCTGGGGGTCATGATCGATGAAAATATACCAAAATTTTTTGAAATCGCTTTCCTCCGAACGGCTGCAATAGGTAGCTTTTTGTAAAGAAAGCTACCTAAAAATAGCATCATTTAAACTCCTGAGAGGTCATCCCTATTAATAGGATAAATTTTGGTGTTTAAAAGCATCTTTAACTTCGGAGGAGGCTTCGCGATCAAACATAAACCAAAATTCCTGAAAAGATTTTATATATACTCAAAAAATATAAAATCAATATTATTTTTCGCATCCCGAATATATGGATTGAGTGGTTGGACGACTTGCTGAACCGCGGCATAGAAGGAACACGTGCGATATCGAAAATGTAGGGGGCGTTATATGTTTACTTGTTTGTATTAAATGCTTTTTTCCAGTTTTCAAGTGCATTGTATTTGTAATTTCTGTTATACATTCTGATGACGACTCAGTGGAGGAGTTGAAACATGTCAATGTAGGTTTTAATATACTTTTAATGTGTTTATAGTAACGTCTTTTAAGCAAAGAAATATTTATATGTGCTAGCTGGCCTTGGCGACCAGTTTGATCTCCCTAAATGTATGCTGAGCATTGTATCATGTTACTTTTATTCAAAATTTAATTTACTTCCTTAATCTTTCTCCAAATAAGGATATTCTGACAGAGGAATCAAGAACTCTGTATTTTTATGTTAGACGGGCGAAGGCGATAAATCACCAAACACTGTTCCCGTCGCATTTTTTCGTATTTTATTGATTTCATTTAAAATATAATCCATTCACTCATTTCATTTCTTATATAAAACTTTCATTGAAAACTGAAATATTTAAAATTCATGGCTTCCATTTATTTCTTTTTAAAAAAAGAAAAAAAAAAAGAAAAATTATAAATAGTACCATAAACCATGACATTTAATCTGAACATCAAAACATTGTTTTATTTTACTACTCGAAAAATAAAAAATGTCAACTGGCAAGTTCAAAAATGCTATTAGCAAGATTTGCGTCCGGCTAACATAAAAGTAACAAGGATGATTCTCTGCGATCATGGCAACTTTTATGTAGTTTTATTCAAATAAATAATTTTGATCTTTTAATCAAAATGGAAGCTTTGCATATGAAAAGAGAAAGGGTCAACCCGTAATTATCTATGACAGCCAAATGACCTGGACTATTATAATATAGATGAAATGACAGCGATTGAACAATATTTGGCGATTTATCACCAGTGCCTGGCTAACATTAAAGTACCAAAATGGCCGCCTGGCATAAAAAAAAGCCAGGCGGTTAGCCCGGAACTGTTGATGACAGTCACATGACTTAGGTTATTATTATAGCGATGTTTTGACCTTTCCGTTTGGAATTTATATTGTGATATGGTTATTAGTGGACATAATTAAGACTTATTGCTCTTATTTATACTTACATTTGAAATATAATTTATTTAATGTTATTACAAAAATATTTCTTTTTATGTATTAAACATTTTTAATTCAGCCTATCATATAAAGTAAAAAGGAAGAAAAGACACATAATTATCATATTTTAAAAGAATCACCCATATTATATTTCTTGTGGTAGTCTTTTTATATCTAAAATTGTTTCGTGCAACGTTATCATCATCTTATTATTATTATTATTATTATTATTTTACAAATGTTATTTCGAAGGTTGTTAATTCTTCAGTGCTATTTTTATTAAAACTAGCCGCCCTTGGCGACAAGTTTGGGCTCCTTTAAATGCATGCTAAGCATTGCATCATCTTACTTTTATTCATAATTTAATTTACTTGCTCAATCCTCTCCCAAATATGAATATTCTGATAGAGAAATCATGAACTCGGTACTTTTATGTTAGCCTGGCGCAGGCAATAAATCGCCAAACATTGTTCCCGTCGCATTTTTTCGTATTTTACTGATTTCATTTAAAATAAAATACTTTCACACATTTGTTTAAAATACAAAACTTTCATTTAAAACTGAAACACTTAAAGTTCATGGCTTTCATTTATTTCCTTTTAAAAATAGAAAAGAAAAAGAAACATAATAAATAATTAAACAAAACTATAATTTGACAAACAAATTTAAAATAAAAATATTTCTTACATTGTTTAAGCCCGAGAAGGGACAGATATTAAGATATTTCATTCAATTACTTCTACATTTAATGTTAAATTTTTAACAAATAAGTTAAGCCAATTGAAGATTAAAAAATAAAATTAAATTTATACATGCTTAAAAAAAAAAAAAAAAAAAAAAAAACTATTTCAGTTTAATTTTTCACGTGGAAATCTTTCAACTAAAAGGAGATAAATTATTATTACGGCTTTTGAATTATTTGCAACAATGCAGAAAAAACGTTAAATTTTATAGGAAAAATGTCTGTTAATTCTCAATGAAAAAAGTGAAATTTGGAATTATTAAGAAAAATATTTGAATAACGTAAATAAAAATTAGCCCATGTTACTCTCTGGGTTATAATTCACCGATATGGAAAGGTATTTTATCATCCGTTTTGACCCTGACGTCAGGCACATATTTTTACACTTTAAATTTACAATATCCTTAGAATTAGTAAAGAATAAAAAAATTGTGTCATCAGGGACAAAAAGGTGGGAAGAAAAAAATGAAAAAGTTATGAGCTCCAGAGGCTATGTTAAATTAATATTGAGAAGTGACACTGGAAATAAATAAGTATTGCGCTGCCGCGCAATACTTAAATACCACAAACCTTGACATTGAATTTGAATTTGAACATCAAAGCATTATTTTAATTTATCAAGCGAAAAATAAAAAAATGCTAACTGGCCAGGTAAAAAAAAAAAAAATGCTGTTGGCGAGATTTGAGTCCGGCTAACATAAAAGTACCAAGAATTCTTTGCGATCATAGCAACTTTTATGTAGTTTTATTCGAAAAAATAATTTACATTTTTAAATCAGAATGGAAGCTTCTTTGCATATGAAAAGCGAAAGGGTCAACCCGTAATTATTTATGTCACTCAAATGACTTGCACTATTATAATATAGATAAAAATGATAGCGATGGAACAATATTTGGCGATTTATCACCTGTGCCTGGCTAATATTAAAGTAGCAAAAAGCGAAAATGTCAGCCCGGAACTGTTGATGACAGTTGCATGAATTAGGCTATTATTAAAGAGATAATAATTAAGAAGTTACATAAACATACTTTTCTAATAATAGCTTCTTTTTACTTAATATACAGGGTGTTCAGATATTTATCCGACAAACTCAGAGGCAGAGTTGGGCAAATTTGCAATTCCAATTATCTGCAATGTAATTACAGTTTAATTGTATGTTATTAATTACAGTTTAATTGTATGTAATTAATTATAGTTAAAATTACATGGCAAAAAAAATTTGCAGCGCTGTAACCGGAACCGCCCCCATCCCATTATTTGACAAAATTTCTGTGTTTGAATGTGTGTAGCTATAATCAATTGCATGCAATTAAACTATAATTAATTACATTGCGGATAATTGCGATTACAAATTTGCCCAACTCTGCTCAGATGGTTGTTAGCAGACATAAAAAGGATAGAAAATTGCAATGGAATATGGTGTCGCATACCACCTATTTAATCAAAACTGTTCTACTACACTATATGAACAAAGGTGACCGGTCACTTGCGATTTTTGACGTTTTGTTAAATATCTAGAAAAATACATGAGGAATTAACATGAAATTGCAGGTGTGTAAACATTATTGTATAGGTTATATATTTCCGCGAAGATTTTTTCCCGAAACCCCATAGGGGACCGTCAAAAAGTTAAAAAAAAAAAAGAATATCTTTTGGATAACCCTGTAAAAACTAAAGAAGCAAAAGCGTTTAAACTCGAGATTATTAATAAGTGGCTTATTGTAATATAGTTTGTTCATTTTTATAAGGATAGCATGTATACTCGTAGAGAAATTAAGGTTTTTATAGAAACAGTACCAAATTTCGCCAAGTTTTTTGCTTATAATTTGAAGAGTTCTTAATATAAAAAAAAGTTCTTTTCAGAAAAAATGACGACAACATTGTACACAATACCCCGCAATGAGAATGAAAAAAATAATAAAAATTGGATAATAAATGAGCAGGTTTACTAAAAAGTGTTTCATTGCGCATGCGCGAATGCAATCAAAATATAATGTGCATAATGTGTTAGCTAAGTGTATAGAGCAACTTTTGTAAAAGTCTCAAAAACATAGTTTGAAAAGTCTGATAATAATCGTTTATAGAATAAGCTCAAAATCCGTTGTTTCCAAAATGAAGCAAAAACATAAGGGGTTGTATCCATATATCCATTGATTAGTGCCAATTTAGCATACACAATATTGCACGTAATACTGTATTTGGATACAATCCCTCATCTTTTTGCTTCCTTTTTGGAACAACGGATTTTGAGCTTATTCTATAAACGATTATTATCAGACTTTTCAAACTATGTTTTTGAGACTTTTACAAAAGTTGCTCTATACATTTAGCTAACACATTATGCACATTATATTTTGATTGAATTCGCGCATGCGCAGTGAAACATTTTTTAGTAAACCTGCTCATTTTTCATACTATTGCTATTATATTTAGATTCTGATTGCAGGGTATTGTGTACAATGTTGTTCGTCATATTTTCTGAAAAGAACCTTTTTTTTATAGTAAGAACTCTGCAAATTATAATAAAAAAACGACAAAATTTGGGACTGTTTTTATAAAAACCTCAATTTCTCTACGAGTATACATGCTATCCTCATAAAAATGAACACACTATATTACAATAAGCCACTTATTACTAATATCGAGTTTGAACCCTTTTGCTCTATTAGTTCTTACAGGGTTATTCAAAAGATATTCGTTCTTTTTCAATTTTTAGACGGTCCCTGTGACAGCGTTTCTGTCCCATAGCTATCATTTTTATTCAAATTTAATTTAAAACATAACTTTCTTACTTTTAGGTCACATTATTCCCCCCCCCCCTCTTTCCTATACTGAAATAGGTGGTTAAATTCATTTCTCAAAACCATCCTGCTTTTTACTAAAGTGTTTTCTTTCTTCCTTCTAAAAAAACATCTTTGTTTCTAGCCGCAAAGATTCATTTCTTTTTCCCTTTTCCTTATCTGTCTGTTACCGCTTCCAGTGCAAAGAAATAAATGGAAATTAGAATCGCAGCTGCTGGTTTCAAGGCCTTCATTGATTTCATCGGATGTTCGCCCGGCGCAGTCGGAGACAATTTTTATCTCTGCTAATATTTGACCGTTGAAATTATTTTAACAACAGAAATAAAAATAAAAATGAACAGATCTTATGGGGGGCATGTATTTATCGTGTTTTGTGGTCGAGCTAAGGGCCAGATGCCTGTGATTTCCAGCATTTTTCTCAGGTGGCGGTCTGCTTTGTAAAATCTGTTGTATAGACAAGTTTCGATTTTCTGATGCATTTCTCATCGTATTAGAAGCGCTTGCTTGCAATCTCGGCCTCCCCCGTCCGGTTGTGTCACCACATTTTTGCGGTAATGTTTATCGCCAAAAGCCTTTGTTCACTTTCGCGCAGTCAACAAAAGTTTGTAATTTGGCGATTCTGTGCAACGCCAAGATTTCTTGACTTCGTGCAAAAACCTCATTTCTGTTTCAGCTTTCGTGATGTAAAGTTATCTAAAAAGAAAAGGCGCTTCGGCGTCCCATGTATGTATGGGGGTTTCTGTCTCCCATTGTTCTTTAACTGAACCACCTAACGATGCTTTTAAATAAAGAGTAAGTCCAGTAAATTTATAGTTGGAGTTTTTTTAGCATTTAGAACCCGGTCTTCAATCAATGATATATATATTGGCGCATCGCCTATATTTTTTCTCCAACTTAGTTAAAAAAAAATGCACGTTAGAGAGAGAAATTCACACCCCCCCCCCCTTAAAATCATTCAAGTACCCCATTCAAGGACTCTTGCAGTAATTTTCTTCAAATTCTTGGACTGGATATTTTTCAACCATGCCGGACAGTGTGCCTTCTTGGTGTGCCGTGATATCCTGCACTCATAACATTGTGCTCGATGGATGGGTGCGATTTTCTCCGACGGACAGTGATGGAACCCATTCTAGTGTTTCTTCGCTCACCAGCTGGACATCTTCGAGCCACTCTTGTTTCGCCTGTATGCCTCCTCCCCCCCTCTGATGTTGGTGCGGTTGTTTCTTCGTTCCTGCTCACCATCACATCCCCCCGATGATCGGAATTAGTCGGCGAATTGATCTTGTATCGTCACTAATCGTAAAAAAAAACGTGACTTCAGCGGTTCGCCTTGTGCGTGTGTGTGTCGACGTTTTGCTTTCCCCTTTCGACAGAATATTGTGACCTAGTGTGTTATCATTTATGTGCGTGTGCATTCAACGGTGCCTGGAGATTATCGTGTGGAATGTGAAAAAGTAAAAAGGTTCGCGTGCATTGCGGCAAAGGTGTACGTAAAATCTTATGCTACAATTTTTTTAGGAAAGTGTCTTCAAAAAGTTTTTTTTTCCAAGTGTTGCGTCGATGATTTACATGTGTTACGTCAAGTATGTGTTGTCTTCAAGTGAATAATAATAAAAAAAAATATGTGTTGTTAGATGTCAGGAAAACACGCTAATCAGGTGTTAATTTTTTTGTAACTGAAAAGAAAGTGCATATCAACAGAATTAGGGCTTCCAAAATATTTCAAATTATGTGAACATTTTCTTTTTAATCTGTGCTTTAGCTATCAACCGAATAACTATTCGCTTCTTGTGCATAAATGAGATTAAAAAAAAGATTTGCATCAGATTTCATCATCAAATTTGCATCAGATTGATTTTTGGTTTGTTGCTGGTTTCTGCCATCTTAGCTTGTAAAAAAAATCAGTGCCAATATGTTCGCAATGGTAAAAGTGGTACACCTGATAAAAAAAAGAATACGTGAAGTTATATAAAAAAAATGCGAAAACGTACAGAAATGTACCACCGTATGTCTGCGACTAAAACAACAAAAAATTCTACAGCTAACAATATAGATTAAATAAAACAAAGTGTCTAGTTTTCAATGCAAAATCATGAACACGGAAAATTCAATTGTTACTTTAAAACTTTAATTGTAGTAAATACAGTAAATTAGTTATTATTGTTTTGCTTTATTTTTTTATCTGTAGGTATGCCTTATGATTTATCAATTTTCCCTTTTCATGCTCTTTGGGTAAAAAAAAATATTTATAAAATGATGACTTCTTACTATTCAGTATATTTGTTAGCATGAACAGAGAAGTTTACAAAATTGAAGATGTATATTTTAAATGATTTTATTCGGCACTTATAATTTTTTTGTCTTCTCTTTTCTTGCTTTATTTTGAAAGGTAAGTTTTTTTTAAATTCAGTATTGCAGTGCATATTTATTTTATATTGATAGTTAGGTGATTCATTGTTTTCCATACAGAAAATAAAATGTCATTTAGTTAAAATGTGTTTGTGATAGGCTAAGCATATTAACATTTATTGTCCTCGTTTCCAAAGGTGCCTTATAAAATTTTCTTGGCTATTATTTGATATTTATTTATTTATTTTTTTTTGCTTTTACTCAGCATTTACAAGTGAATATTATTTTTGCATGCATACTATTGGAAGATGTTGCAGTGATTTTGTACTGTTTTCTATATAATATCTGAGGGTTTATAAATTTTTCTTACTGTATGAATATTTCAGATACTGCATACTTTTAAAATAGACAGAAATTTTTTTGAGAACTTCCAATTTTTTTTCTTCTCTTTTAATCTGCTCATTCAAAAAAAGAGAAAGGGAGAGAAAATATTTGTTGTGATTTTTTTTTTCTTGCTGTTTTGCTCTAATACAGTAACTAAATTTTAAATTATTGTGCCATCTTTTATATATTTTTTTTAATTCTGCTTTGGCTACTTTTTCCAACACTTTTGAAAAATGTCACAGGCCGATAGCCATCCAGAATTAGAAGTATCTATGGCTGAATTAAAATGTTCTCTGCCGTACATGTTTGAGGAAGCACTTAACAGATTTGCGGAAAAGGTAAACACAGAATTCCCTATACTACAGGAACAAATTGGTAGTAAAAACAATGACACTTTAGTTGAAAATATATCTTGTATGCATAAGAAATTTTTATGGGAATTTCAAATTTTGGGTAATTTTTTTCAGGTTATAAAAGATGATTATGTTAGGTTGCAGAATAAGAACAAATGTTTACAAATTGTTAATACAAAAATTTTGGAAAGATTGCACGCACTCACAGTGAAAGAGAAACATAAAGTTGAAATTAATGAGACGTCTTATCAAAATCAAAGCACATCCGAGGAATACAGCGAAATACTATCACCTAAGCGAATTGAAACAACACAAATAGATAATTGTGAAATCAACAGTCTGACTGAAAATTCCTTGCAGCATAACTCAAATATTATTTCTGATTTGAAATGCCCACAACAAGATGTTACCACTTCTCCTATAAATAGTAACTTTTCGTCCCCTTTTAAGCATGATTTGAAGCCAATTTCAGTTATAATTTGTCAGTTGCCAGAAAATTTTAATATTCCTGATATTCTTTTAGCAATTTCTGACTTAACTGGTATATCCACACCTTCTATTCAATTTCAACAAAAATATAAGATGAAATATGTTGAGTTATTTAATTGGATATTTCTAATACCCCCAAAGATAGCTAAAATGTTAATTATTCATGGCGAAATCAAAATTCAGTCTACGGGTTACCCTGTAAAAAGATACGTTTCGGTAAAAAGATGTTTTACATGTCAAAATCTTCTTCATCAGGCAAAATCATGCACAGATAAAGTTAGGTGTCCTGTATGTGCCTTATCACATAAAGTTCCTCATTGTTCAAACAGCCCAAAATGCATTAATTGCATTAGATGTAATGAGGTAAACAACACAAAGTTTAACGTTTTCCATACAGCTTTCTCACATAGATGTCCTTATGTTAAGAGATATATAAAAGAGCAACGAGAAACCTTAGACAACTGCAATTCATTTCATTGAACACACTTCTTTTTTTATATAGATATAAAAAAAGACCTCTTTATAAGATAAATTATTTTTTTTTCTCTTGCTGCATTTTGTATTGTGAAGGATTCTTAAAAAAATATATTCATTTAAAGAAAAAAAAAACATTTCACTATTTTAGACATTTATGTACATCTTAATACTTCACCATATGGCATTAGTGATAATTTATTTCGCAGTTAACACTTAACTGCAAATTTAAATATTTTTTTTTAGAAATTATGTGTGTACTGTTAGGTATACCTTTTTATCATTCGATTATTACTGCAGGAATGGTCGGATGATTAAAAGATTGTATGGGAGAGTAAAATACATTGATGCAGGTCATCAGTTTTTTATTTTCGCTTGTAAAGGTTTTGGTAGTACAGGTGTACACACAAACACTGTACAGATGTGTCTTCCTTTTTTTTTGCACCAGTTACACTTAAACGATTTTAGATATTTTTTTTTTACTTTGGTAATTTGATAGATACAAGTGATGGAAACATCACATTTCACTCTTCACATTCTGTTTTGGTTTTGGAATTTACATTTTCACAATATAATTTAATAACATTTTCTATTTTTGTCTCTTGCTTAACATTTATTTAAAAAATTGACGGTGCTTTTTTTTTTACTTTTGACAACATTGGTTCATGTGCTGCACTTGAGTTTTAGTTAGATACACAATTAGTTCATGTGAAATCATACATTAGTTCATGAGGTTATTTACACAATTGGTTCGTGTGGGGTCGCACGTTGGTTCATGAGATTATTTACGCAATTAGTTCATGTGAAGTCACACATTAGTTCATGAGATTAGTTACACAGTTTAGTTCATGTGAAAACACACATTAGTTCATGAGAATAATTACACAATTTTGTTCATGTGGGATTGCAATTAGTTCGTGTGAGTTTATGTTAGTTCATGGGTATATTTACACAATTTTGGTTCATGTGAGAGTACACTTTGTTCATTGGGATATTGTCATGCATTGTTCATGGGTTTGTCACACTTTGTTCATTGGGATAATCTAAAACTTTCGCACTTTGTTCGTGTGTTTATACACTTAGTTCATGGTGTCAAGCAAAACTCTGTATCATTATATAATCTAATGATATTAATTCATTAATTATGTAATTGAAATCACATTCACAGGGGTGATTTTGGAGTTTTCTGTTTGTGCACACGTGCCGTTATTTTTTTTACTTCTACATCTTATGTCAGGTTTTCGATTTACACTACAGATTTTTTTTTTCTCTCTTGCCCTCTAGATACTATTTTTTTCCAGTTTGTGTGGTGTCATAACTTACTAATGATGCCATCACTTTGTTAATTACACAGATCTTTTTTTTTAATTTACATGAAATTATCCTTCACATGACATTTTTACTTGACACATTCATTTTGCGGCAATTGACCTGTAACAGTTCTTTTTTTAACACGTTTGTTGTGGACTCCTTGCTTGTGGGTGGCATATAGGGTGAGGCCTCTTTTTGCACTACACACAGTGAAATACAGTTTATAATTTTTTTTAATATACTTGGTGGATGTTTTTGGTTGATGTGTTTAACAGTTTTGCAGAAATTATGACATAATTTTATCTATTGTACATGGTTTGCACATGCATCTTGGTTTTTATGCGGGAGATAATTAATTGGCTGTACATTTTTACACATACAGTTGGTCTGCTGTTTGATTTCATTGTTTACACAAAGCTGGTGACTTATTGCTAGTTTTATTTATAACATAAGGTAATTTTATTTTATTTGACATGATGTGTGATATCGTTGGGAGTTGTTTTTTTTTTTTTTTTTTTTTTTTTTGTAGGATTTATTCAAATGCACAGTACTGTTTGGTACACTTCACTTTTTTTTGGCGCTATTCAGGTAGAGTCAATGGACTAAATCTTTGCATTTTCTCACATTTAAAATTTTTTAATTAGTGAGTGAAAGTCTAGCGTTGTCTTGTGGCGGATGCATGCACTCATGTGACATGAGGAGTATGGCTTTTTTTTTCTATGCATTTTTACTTTCTCTTTCATTCTTTTTACTTGGGACATGTTTGGTTTGGCATAACTTCTACATTTTTAGCGTATAATTATGCAGTCTGCTGGGCACTTGTGCATTTTATACACACTTTTGTTACCTTAATACAGTTATGGCTTTGGCGGATGCAACTTTATTTTCGTTTTAACCCTTAGACAACCATTTGTTCAATTTTTTACAGGCAGTTCATGTGTTGCATATTTGTTTATGTTGCACAACATTTGCCTATTTGGAATACATTTTGTGCATCCATATACATACATTGCACTAGTTCATGTGTTGATTTACATATTTTGTTCATTTGCTTTTACACATTGTACTTTGCTAACGATTTATTCGGGAGTATTTCTTTTTGTTTTTTTTTTTCTCACAGGTGGTTCATTGAGTGATACACACTGGCTGGTTTGGGGTTTAACCGGGGTTTGCACACACATTGCAGGTAGTTCATTTGTTTTTTTAACCCTTATTCACTGCATTTTGATGATAGCTCATTGATTGTGTAATTGAGTCTCACTCGTTGTGGGTGTCTTGGGTTATTACACATATACTGTCTGTTTATTTTGTTGGCAAATGCATAACAATTTGGGTTCTTTGAGACATTAATACATGTAGTTCATGTGGAGTTGTGCAGTTTGTTCATGTGTTTAACTTGCACGTTGTGTATGCTTGCGTACACACTGGTTCATGTGTTTTATTTCAGGTGGGTCATGGGTTTGGGGTTTCTTTTTCCCCTCCATTCACACACATTCAGTTCCTTTTTGTTTGTTTTTATTTCCCTGTTAATTTCCTATCTTTTAAACGTTACACCATATTTCAATATTAAAATATTCTATCAACTTTTTCATTTTTTTTATGTGTTCGCATAATGTCATAACATATCAATGACAACATCACTTTGTCTATGTACAAAGATTTTAAAGTTACAAGGAGTTATCCGTCACATGACATAGTAAACTACACATACATTTCGATTTTGTTTATTTTTAACATGTTACATTTTAACACTTTGCTTAGATACTTCTTACTTGAAAGTGGCAGATCGAGTAAGGTATCTTGTTACATTATATAACATTTTAATACAATTTTCTTAGTTATTTTTTCAGATTCTTGTCAGGTAAAAAAAAAAGAAAGAAATTACTCCAGTCAGTACACAGGCACTTCATATCATGCAGAATTTTGAACACAAGATGGGAAATTTTAATTAATACACAGAAATACAGGACGGCAGTGTGTAAATTTATCAAATGCTAAATTATATTATACTTTGTCTTCTTGTTACAACGGGAACTTAGTTATAGTGCAGGTATCTAAAAATATATACTCTTATTATCTAAGGCAGAAGCCCCAAGCTGACGCCATAATACTTGTGGTCTCCACAAGATTTAGGGCTACACCTGTTTGCCAGCGTGCTACATGCACCCCTTTTTGGTAGTCCTGTGCCTTGTGCACAAATTTTTCTTTTCATATACGATTCATCTTTAGTGTAATACAGTACATTTTAACTTTTATTTTATATATATACATACAATACTTTTCTTTGTTTCATTTTTTTTAAAGTTCTTATTGGTGTGTTTTGTTTTAATTTGCTTGCATTTCGTATGAAATTATGATCTCATTGTAAGATCACATTGTGAGAAGTTATAAAATATATCTAATGTAAATACTTCTCTTTGGAATCGTGACACATAAAAGCTGGTACCAGCGCCACAAACAGCCACATAAAAAGCATAGGATCCTAACTCTTCGTCAAATGTGGCACATTTTTTTTTCTCTTGTGGCATATTGAATTGATAAATAAGATTTGTTTTAAATATGAGCGCTCAGTCATGAATAAATATTATTATTCTGAATTATTTGAAAGCAAGCAAATATGTTTATATACTGCCTTTCTATTTTATTACTTAAATTACTGGAAATGATGCTCTAATAGCATTTTAGAGAAACAGGTTCAAACATTTTTCTGTTATTGGATACAAAATTTTTATATTTCTATGTAGATTGTATACTCTGTATGTGCGAAGGTGGACAAAGGATTTTATGTAGATATAAAGCTGCAACGTACACGTTTCAGCTTTTTTCTGTGGTCGGGGTGAGTTATGTGACAGCGTTTCTGTCTCATAGCTATCATTTTTATTCAAATTTAATTTAAAACATAACTTTCTTACTTTTAGGTCACATTATCCCCCCCCCCTCTTTCCTATACTGAAATAGGTGATTAAATTCATTTCTCAAAACCATCCTGCTTTTTACTAAAGTGTTTTCTTTCTTCCTTCTAAAAAAACATCTTTGTTTCTAGCCGCAAAGATTCATTTCTTTTTCCCTTTTCCTTATCTGTCTGTTACCGCTTCCAGTGCAAAGAAATAAATGGAAATTAGAATCGCAGCTGCTGGTTTCAAGGCCTTCATTGATTTCATCGGATGTTCGCCCGGCGCAGTCGGAGACATTTTTTATCTCTGCTAATATTTGACCGTTGAAATTATTTTAACAACAGAAATAAAAATAAAAATGAACAGATCTTATGGGGGGCATGTATTTATCGTGTTTTGTGGTCGATCTAAGGGCCAGATGCCTGTGATTTCCAGCATTTTTCTCAGGCGGCGGTCTGCTTTGTAAAATCTGTTGTATAGACAAGTTTCGCTTTTCTGATGCATTTCTCATCGTATTAGAAGCGCTTGCTTGCAATCTCGGCCTCCCCCGTCCGGTTGTGTCACCACATTTTTGCGTTAATGTTTATCGCCAAAAGCCTTTGTTCACTTTCGCGCAGTCAACAAAAGTTTGTAATTTGGCGATTCTGTGCAACGCCAAGATTTCTTGACTTCGTGCAAAAACCTCACATCTGTTTCAGCTTTCGAGATGTAAAGTTGTCTAAAAAGAAAAGGCGCTTCGGCGTCCCATGTATGTATGGGGGTTTCTCTCTCCCATTGTTCTTTAACTGAACCACCTAACGATGCTTTTAAATAAAGAATAAGTCCAGTAAATTTATAGTTGGAGTTTTTTTTAGCATTTAGAATGCGGTCTTCAATCTATGATATAGTCCCCTATGGGGTTTCGGGAAAAAATCTTCGCAGAAATATATGACCTATACTATACTGTTTACACACCTGCAGTTTCAGGTTAATTCCTCATGTATTTTTCTAGATATTTAACAAAACGTCAAAAATCGCAAGTGACTGGTCACTTTTAGCCATATAATGTATAACGCAACTGGGGTTGACGGTAATAAATTTCAGAAAACTGAAGTACATTATAATAGACTTTTAATAGACATGCTCACCTTTGTTGTAAAAGTGAAAACATAAAAAAAAAACTAGTCGGATGTGCCAATACCAAAATCTTCGGTACCCAATCTTCGGTATAACATATGTTAATGCATCAAAATTCGCTATCACATGCCAAAAATAAATGGAAATATGCCCATCATGAGGATTCTAAGGCTACAGTCAGACGAACGTCTATTTGCACGCTTTTTCACTCATTATGATTCGAAACGTGCAAGTAGATGTTCGTCTGACATTAGCCTAAAGATATGAAATTCGGAGCATTAGTTCTTGAGATGTGACTACCGCTAAAATCGTGCAATTCCTGCAAAAGTCAGCATAACAGCGCCACCTGTTGGGAGATTTACACGAAAACCTACTCAGCATTAACTTATATCAACGTCTGACTGAATCTGAAGCTTGATGAAAATCCGTGCATTAGTTCATGAGATAGAGCTATTACGAAAATCGTAAAAAATCCAGCAGAGCAGCACCACCTATTGGACGATTTACATCTAAACCTTATCAGCAGCAACTTGTGTCAACGTCTAACTGAATCTGGAGTTAGACGAAAATTCGTGCTTTAGTTCTTGAGATAGAGCTATTGCGGGAATCGTGAAAAATGTAGCGTAGCTGTGCCACCTGTTGCTAGATTTACACCCAAATTTAATCAGCACCAATTCATATAAAGGACTAAATTAATCTGAAGTTTGAAGAAAATCAGTGCAATAGTTCTTGAGATAGAGCTATTTCGGCAATCGTGAAAAATGCAGCGTAGCAGCGCCAACATTTGGGCGATTTACACCAAAAACTAATCAGCACCAATTTATATCAAGGACAAACTCAATATAAATTTTTATTAAATTACGTGTGTTCTTGAGATAGAGAGTCCACAAAATTTGAGTCACATACAGACTGACAGACAGAGAAAACCGGACAGTGTCACAGACGGACATTTTGTAAAAATAGGTTTTTTGGGATCTCTGACACCTAAAGCATGTAAATCCGTCAAAAACTGGAAGTTGAAAATTTACGAATCCAATACTTTCTTCTTGTAAAGATAGAAGAAAGTAAAAAGTGGTAAACGTTTTCATTACACGCTCCAGCAGTATTCACTTGACGCTACACATTTTTGAGTGCGATTAACAGTTCATAAATAATCAATCGCGTGAGCACCCTTTTTTTTTTCGAAACTTTTTGTGATGTAATTACATTTTATACAAAACAAGTTGCATATCGTTTCATATTCATTGCAATATTTTTATTTTCTCAAAATTATTACCACCAGTTAGGGTGAAACACCTTTTATTTGTGACTAAATAAGTGCTTTGCGATCCCATATCCCATTGCAATTTTTGTTCGTCTTGATGCCCCCTAACAACCCTCTGAGTTTGTTGGATGAATGTGTGTACATCCTGTATATGAATCCAAATTTTATTTTATCTCTTTTTCAAAAGCTTAAAGCTTAAAAAAGCTTCTATCTTTAGAAGAAGAAAGTATTTGATTCGTGAAAATTTTCGAATTCCGGTTTTCGACGGACTTACACGTTTTAGGGGTCAGAGATCCTGAAAAACATGTTTTTACAAAATATCTGTCTCTGAGTCTATCTGTCTGTGTGTGACACATATTTTGTGGGTGCACTATCTCAAGAACTAATGAACGGAATTTAATAAAACTTTATATTCAGTTTGTCCCTGATATAAATTGGTGCTGATTACTTTTTGTTCTAAATTGCCCAAAAGGTGGCACTGCTATGTTGCATTATTCATGATTATCGCAATAGCTGTATCTCAAGAAGTAATTCACGAATTTTCATCAAACTTCAGATTCAAGTAGTCCCTGATACAAATTAGTGTTGTTTAGTTTTCTGTGTAAATCCCTCAACAGGTGGAACTACTATGCAGTATTTTTCACGATTTCAGCATTAGCTGTATCTCAAGAACAAATGCATGAATTTTCATCAAACTTGAGATTCAGTTAGTCCCTGATATAAATTCATCCTGATACATTTTTGGTGTAAATTGCCCAACAGGTTCACTGCTATGCAGAACTTTTCACGATTTCCGCAATAGCTCTATCTCAAAAACTAATGCATGGATTTTCATCAAACTGCAAATTCAATTAGAAGTTGACATAAGTTGTTGCTGATTAGATTTTGGTGTAAATGACCTAACCGATGGCGCTGCTATGCTGCATTTTTCAGGAAGTATTAATATGTAGTAGATAGAAGAAAGTTTTGGGATTGTCACATCCGACTACTGCTATCTTAGTGGACAATTTAAAAAGTTTTGATATTTGGTGATGACTACCAACTCTATCTTTTTCAATGGAACTGGATCTTCAGTATCGATTTTGAAACACAGGGTGTTTCATAAAAGATGAGCAAAACTTTAAGAGGTGATAGTACACACCCAAACAAACAACTTTCATGAAATAATGCACGGTCGGAAATAAAACGCAAGGGTACTGGCGCATTTGGAAACTTGGTCCAGTGTTGACAGTGGGATACTTTTTTAAATTCAGATATACTGATTGCCACCATTTTTTTGAAACAGCGAAATTCGCCTTATTTAATGACAGATTAAATAAGGTGAAAACAAGGCTGATTATCAATTTTAAAGAACTGGTTGCAATCAAAAAATTTGAATAATAAAAAATAGTAGCCGAATCCGCAACACTGATTTGGTCCATGCAGACGTTAAGGCTCCATTCCTATTGGGAGTTATCGGGAGAAGAATGGCACAAATAGCAAGAAAGTGTGATATGGGGAAGAAGAAGAACGCGTATGCAAAATTTTGCTTCGATTAATACATAAAAGCAGCTGATCCGAGTAGTAAACTCTCAATCGCAGTAGGAACGTAACGGAAGATGTTGTCCTTCACTAAGAGTGAAAAGGCTGATATGCATTTTATCTACGGAACTGCAAATGAAAATGGCTCAGAGACACAACGATTGTAGGGGGAGGAATTTCCCAACTTGCTTTTGTCACTTATTCGTTCTTTGCTTGTTTTTGCATCGCATAACAACATATCCAGTGTGCCAGTGGGCTACTATTAGGTAGATTTCGTATGAAATACTACCTATTAGGATCGTCCCTATGTTGGAATTTCTGAAAAATTTTTGCAGATCTACACCGATCATGACCCCTAGAGCCTAAAACCACCCCCAGTAAAAAACTTTATATATCTATCTATCTGTCTATCTATATATATCACTTTCTTCTGGACACGATAACTTTCGTAATTCTGCACCAATCTCTTCCAAACTGATACATAAAATCAATGGGCATAAAATCTCGGTCAAGTTCGTTAATGGGCAAAATTGGACCAAGGGGATGGAAATTGGGAGGGGTTTTGTGAAAACCGAAAACCCCCCATAACTTCTTAATTTTTGTACATATAAAATCAGTTTAAAGTTTTTATTACTTCTAAAAATAGGGCCAAAATTTTATGTATCACAGATTTTTGATAAAGTTAAAAATGAGCTCAAGGGGCGCAAAAAATAGGGTTTTTGGGAGAAAAAAATTCATAACTTCGTCAATTCTAAAGATATCAATTCCAATTAATTTTATTATAAATCTCCTTAATATTATCTACAACTTTTATATTCACAAGATTTTGATAGGACCAATTCTTACTGCAAAAAAAATTTAAAAACGAAAACAAATAGGGGGTTTGAAGAAGTAAAAAATACATAACTCCGTCAATTCAAACGATATAAAATCCCCATCAATTTATCATATATCTTCTTAATATTGTCTACAACATCTATATAGACAAGTTTTGGTTAGGACCAATTCTTACAGCAAAAACAAATTAAAAATACATTGCGGTTGAAGAAAAAAAAATCATCTTATTAAGGGTGTATTCAAATCCAAACTGCGTATTTTCTGCCTCTCTCAAAGGCTTACAATTGGTACGTTTTCTTACTCAGAAACTATATAATGTATCGTAATGG